>JBAMBE010000748.1:3532500-4172500 GCA_037043585.1 Drosophila mimica | reverse complement strand
AAAACATACATAATAAAAATAGTATGCAGCAAATTTAGCTAATTAGCAGATATACAAAATATCTGGAATCGATAAGCTTCGTTTTAATTATAAATGATCGCACTTAATTGCAAATGTATTTTATTTCCAATAATAAAATCCGAATAACTTACATATTTAGTTAGCGACTTGGCATTGTCGACTTGAGAACACCCTGTACTGATAAAACACAGTTTTTCTATGATTTGTTAATTAAGAATACGTACACAAAAAACTATTTATTTAATGTGGACTAAAAAAAGTCCACAATTTTTATACAAAGACTTAAAAAAAAATACAAATTTTAAATAAAAATTCAAAATGAGAATTCAAGGTACAATTTTAATTATATACAATCAAAAATGGGTAGTTAAATTTCCAGTTAATTTGAAAAATGGTAATACAAAATCTGGGGATAATCAAATTTCTGGCAAGGATTGGGAAAACAAAGCATAACCCCATCAGATAATAAATTGTGTAGCATTAGTAGCTTAATAATAAAGAGTGTTAACGTGTAAGAGAGAAAAATAATGCAAATTATAACAAAATTTCTCCGAGATTTCGCCGAAACATGTTAGAATTCAAATTTTATTAAATTAAGAAAAAGTTCAAATCATCTTGAAGACGAGAATATGATGAACAGGATCGGTGTACGTGAGAATTAGTTTAAGATATACTTTTGATTTTGATCTGTTTTATATAGTATATCTTATCTGAAGAAGTGTATATTGCATGTGCCAGTTTTTATATTGATTGCCACATCTGTTACCCAATTTGCACCGGGCACAAACTAACAGATATAAATAAGAGATTTGGGTGCAAATATGGGTTATTCTCAGTGTATATCGAGCAATGCAATTTTGATGACTGGTTGACCTCAACTGGGTTGAAAAGCCGTTTATTGGCCAATTGTGAAATGTTGGCTTCATTTCAACTCGGCGTAGCAGGCAAACAGAAGTGGCAGATGCTACAGCTAAATGCGAACTCAACTTTGTGAGGTGAGTTGCGCTCAAAGCCACAAAGTGCCGTGTTTGCAACAATGTTGTTCCTGTTGCCCTGTTCAAAAGCCAAAATGCAGAAGCTTGACATGTTTTTGGCCAGGAAATAAGGCTCTTATGCAAACGGAATGACTCAGCTTAATTAATGAAATATGACACTTACGACATTTGCCATATGTTCTAAAGTTTATAGCTGCTTATATAAGCTACTTGTGGCACATTCACATTTTCTTGGAATTTCTAGCGATGCAGTCTCAAAAAAAAAGAGAACATAAGAATTTAGCTGATCTACTATCTATATGTATATATATATATTAAATATTATAAATTCTTCTGCTGTCTGTTATAAACATAAGGATTTGAAAAGTTAATCGCTTATGCAAAATATAATTCATTTTAAATGTTTAATTAGTTTGCCAGAAAGATACCAAATAAGTGACTTAATCCAATTTACATAAAATCTTTAATTGGTTTCTTGTCTATCTGTAATTGCACTTAATATCTTTGGCCTTGATAAACTTAGCTTTTAGCTGGTGTTTGGCATAACTTGCGTACGCTTGAAAATCTAAATTTTAATTAGTTTGCCACTTTTGGTGGTAGCTTCAGTGGTTTTTCGTTAAATATTAAATCGAAATTCATTTGTCTTAAGCGACCGCAGCAAGCTTTACCTACACACATGAGTGTAGTTCCACACACACACGCACACACGCACACACACACACACACAAACGAGCTTAAAAACCACACATTTGGCAAGCAGTCAACCGTTTGGCGCCACAAATTATGCTACATGCACCTTCAACACGAACACCAGACAAGGACAGCAAGACAGAAAGACAGGCAAACGGATAGACTTACAAGTTAGGCAAAGTTCTCAACAAATTAAATAACCATTTGGTGACTTGGCCAACTGGAAAGGGGCAACAACTCTGTCTATCTCAATCTGTATCTTCTTTAAATACTCATACTTATATTGCTACTCGAAAAATCTAAGAATCTACCAAGCATGTAATTTAAAAGTGCTTCATAAATCTTCTCACCTAAACAGGAGATAAATAATTTCAGGACACGTAACATTCATGACAGTAGCACAATCTGTATTTGTGAATAGCTTTAATATTTGTATACTTTAATGCGTACTTTATAAAGTTTTTGGCTTTTAAGCTCCTTCACGGAGTTGGAAATGTGGCCAACTGATTTCGGTTCCACATGTCCTGAAATATGCAACGCAATAAAATAGATGTTTCAAATCCTGTTCATCCTTTTTGCCTCATATGCACAGAACTCCATCAGTTTGAAGGCCATCTTGATTAAACTTACTACCAGATGTGAGCAGTACATTATGCATTATATATATATATATTTATATATACTTGTGGTGTTTTCTTATAATAATATGTAATATAAGTGATTGTCTGATTATCATAAACTGTTTTTGATATCGTTGAAAAACTCTTCTTATCACGAACCATTTCAAAAGATGCCTGTAATCTTAAGCTATATGGTTCGTTAGGCAATGTTTTTAAGTCCCAAGGACTTCATTATCATTTGACATACTAATATTGTTGTTGTTGTTGTTGTTGTTGTTGTTGTTGTTGTTGGTATTTTTGTGGCTAAACAATTTACGATGCTTTGGCCAACGACAATGGGCTTAGATTACTTTGCTCCTATGCTAATGAGTTGGCCCATTGATTGATCTATAATTGTGTTTTAATGAGGTTGAGGTTTGTCCTTTCAGTACTATGCATCTTTGATTTTTGGTTGAGGCTTTTCCTTTTGTTGTGGTCGGCAATGGCAGAGAAAATCTCTTGCGTTTTCCCCTCGCCTCCGCACAATGGAGCTCATAAACCCAAAATGGGAACAAACAAAATGTTGTATAAAAATTACAAATTGCAAACAACAAAGTCAGCAAAAACTCACTTAGTTGTAAGATATTTTACTTGTAAGTTATGGAAGTAACCTATTAGCTTTTTTTACTAAAATGCTCCACTGTGCAACGCGAGAATTTATCGATTGTCATTTGTCTCTGTTGTTTACTCTGTTTTTGTTGTCATTTTTCTTATTTTTATTATTATATCTTTTGTTGGGTTGCTCTTCGCGTTTTTCTTTTTTTTTTCTTTTTTTTTTGGCACGGACATAACGATGATACAAATTTCGCGAAAAGGTGATATTACAATTTAGTCCTTTCGTTTTCTTTTGCCTAAGGTCCTGTTCTCGCTTCAAGTGCTAATTAATATTTATGCAAAGTGCTGTTACTATTAAGCGCATGTTGTTGCACTTAAATTAAAAAAAAAAAAACGTTAATTTATCTTCAAGTTCAACTTGTTCCTTATTTATAATATGACAAGTAAAAATGCTTTTTAGAATGAGTAAAACTAGGAGTTACCCCAAACCCAATTCCTTAAATAACCATAACGAAAATAAGCTACTGAAGAAATCGCGTACTCGATCTCAAAGGATCTTAATGCAATTTCTCAGGATAGTCAATAATATGGGATTGGCAAACTTATAAAATTTGTTTCGATATTCGATATTATTTATTTATTTATTGTCAACTAAAGTCAATCGACACCAAAAATACAACAATTAAAAATTTGAATTAAATGAAATTTAAAATAAAATTAAATTTATAAATAAATTAAAAAATACTAAAATATAAGATTTCTATGATTTTAAAGATTCTTAAGTATAATGAGAGAAGTTGATTTAAGATTGCAACAGCTTATCTTTCTTATGCAAATATATGATTTTTACAATAGCCAACCAAAATAGATGATATGCGTAATATTAATAGTTGATATTAAACAGGAGGGTTCGATGACGTGCCCCAAATTGATTTATATACCCATTTGTAGAATATAAGTGTAAGCAGATTGTTAGATAAGTCGCTTCTGCCTCGAGTCATGCATTTCATACACGAATTCAGACTGCACATGTGTTGCAAGGCAATCGAATGCAAACAAGGAGCTGCTGATGCTCCAGTCACTGAAAATTAGAGCGATTGCAAGTGGTTGCTGGTTGCTGGATGCTGGTTGCTTGCAGCATGAGGCGGCACGTGATTCACATTTCAAATTGATTTCCATTTGCCTATGAGCTGTGTGAAGGTATGTTGTAAGTGCAATTGACTTGGCAGCCACCAACAGCAGCAACAACTCCGACGACTCCATGGATTTGTTGCCTGGTAAGTGGGGCAATAATCACTGTCCTCGTCATCGTCATCGTCATCGTCATCGTTGTTTGCAGATTAATATTTACTCAATTCCAATGCAGCGTATTGAGACACGCAGTTAGCTGTTCAAAATGAGAGAAATAGTTGAAAAAATACAGTCACATTCAACACAACCCAATATTCGCCTTGCAACCTGCTTAGCCCACTCCAATCAAAATGCTTACAATTCAAATAGAATTTGTATTTGTTTGCTTTTTGGCTGAGATGCGTTTGCACTGGCAACTTTGAAGCCATTGCAGCAAATGCCCCTGCCTCACTGTGCGTGTGTGTGTGTGTGTGCGAACGCGGTATCCCAAAAGTGTTGAGCAAATATTCGGGCCTAATTTGATGTGCTGCGAAGTATCTTTGGGATACACTGCCACACAAGCAGCGTGCGGCTGCGCATTAGCGATATCTGAGCAAATATTTGCGCACATTCGGTGTATGAGTAATGTGTGCCACACACAAGCTGCCACAGCTCCCCACAGCAGTTGACAGTTGACAATGACAATGATGAAGTGTAAAGTGCAGTAGACATCACACCCACACACACACATAGCTCCCCATTGTCAATCGTAATGTGGATTTGGCTTTGGATGCAACAGTGGCATTCAACTCGCTCTGTGTACTGCGTAATGTGTCGCTAATGCATCAGTTCAGGAGTTCATTTCAACTGCTTCAACTAATTGCAAACTGAACTGAACTTATTTATACTATTTTTTATATTCTTTATACAAAAAAAAAAAAAATGAGTAAAAAGTGCAAATGTGCAGATGGAAGCATCTCTGACCCCACAAAGTATATACATATATTTTTAAATAAAAAATTTATAAATAAGCATAATTTAGGATTTATTTTTAACATGACTACAAACAACTTAAGAATTTTTATATAATGATACCGAAGGATTTGTGTAATGACCGTCATGCTGTCCGTCCGTCTGTCCGTCTATCCATCTGTATGAACGCAAGTTTCTTCGATTTGATTTTAATTTTGACTTATGTTCCGACCCAAAATCACGTTTTCAATTTTAAATGTACGATTAATCTAAAGACCTAACTATGATTAAGTGCTTTCCAAAATGCGTTGAGTTTTCACGAAGTTATGGAATTTTGAAGGTTCGACCTATGCCCATATACCGATTTTCGGACTATAATTTTGACTTATGTTCCGACCCAAAATCACGTTTTCAACTTTAAATGTACTATTGATCTAGATATGCCGACTTAGGCCTTAGAAAACTTAAGTGCGCATATCTTCCATAATTTGTAAGCCAGAGGCACCAAATTATGGAAGTATGTGACTGGTAACGCCCCTAAGAGATCGATAAAAATTGAATGGCCACGCCCACTCCGCCTACATAAGCCGATACACCAGTTGGTGTAAATCGATAAGACCACATATCTTACGCAATTTTGAAGCTTACGTCACCAAATTTGAAAGGTATATTGCTAGTAACACCCTTCAAAAATCTGAAATACAAATTTTTTTCCCACTTTGAAGGAACCTTCTCTTTAATTTTTTTTAACCACGCCCACTCCCGCCCCGAAAATCTCAAAAAGCATGTATCTTCCGTAATCTAAGAGCCAAACTTCGATGAAGGGTTACTATCTTATATCTATCTCAATCTGAAAGGCAAACTTGAGCAGTATTTCTCGGCTGCGCACAAATTATGATATCATAGTATTTTGCTGTCGGTTACTTGCGACTGCAACGTTCTCTCTTGTTAAAAATACAAATGGGATGACTTGAAAATGATTTCAGGTAATATTATGCCTAAAATAATTACAAACAAACAGTTCACATAAAACAAACACACACGAAATAATAAAACAAACAATTTGTCAATTGCTTTTGTCGTCAAGTGACGACATTGGTGACTATTGGCAGCAATGGTCCTTGAACGCTTAACAGGACATTAGCACGTTAAGGATGTGAAATGTGTGATAAGCAATTATTCAATACTTGTTTGCTTTAAACAATTAAGTAGCAGTAAAAGACTTCATTGCCATTGAGTAAACAAATTGCAGAACATGTCCTTTGTATGGACGGCCAGAGCCATCAGAGACGAGAACTTTAAATGGGAAACACACAGTCAACAACAGAAGTGAATGGAAAGCGCACAAAGCCAGTCGACAGGAAATTAATATTGAAATTGACATAGAAAATGGCATTTTGTGCGTTTCTCAGTCACTTTTCCCAATGCCACAGAGAAAACAGCAAATTTCTCGATTCCCGTTTTCTTTTTTTTTCCTATATTTTCAGAAGTACTCGGATTGTAAATGCAGTAGAATACAATTTAATGGGCTTTTCGTTTATGCATAAACATTAAAATTAACATTTGCATTTGCATTTTCATTTAATTTATCTGAAAATTAACGCGCACAGACGACAAAACCAACTGCCCCAATAAACCAGTTAAAAGTGTTATAACCAAATTGCAGCTTATTACCGCAAAAGGTAGGCCCACATTTTCAGTCTCCCTCTCTCTCTCTCTGTCTATCCTAAAAGTGTTGAAGGATGTCCCAGAGTGTTGACTTAGGACTGGCCAAAGGCAATTCAATGTGCTGAGGAGGAGGAGGAGGAGGAGGGGGCTGGCTGTTGAGTGTTTTTCATAATGCCAACAACTTAAGCTGCCGTAACTTTTGCCAGCTCAGCAATCGAGCACTGGTAAGTCTGAAGAGGCTCCTCCTTTTACGACACAGCCTTAAAACTGTTGGACAATATTTGGCAATTTCATGTCTAGCCAAAAAAAGAGCTGAGTTGGCAGAAGCGCTTAGCTAAATAAGAATGCAAAGCAGTTGCCAATATTTAATTATAAACAAGTGGCTATCTTATTTAATACAGGGCACTCGACTAACACTCACCCTGTACGTGATTACAGCAATAGTGGTTAAGGCTATTCGCTTATTCCATTTGATATTTAAAGTCACGTAAATTAAAAATTACAAAATTTGCATAACAGTTGTATGTGGCTGCTTATAAACTTGTTATTAATAAACTTATTTATAAAAACCAATATACATAAAATTGATCCATTTTGCTTATAAACTTAATAAATTGTTAATACAAAAAAAAATAATACCAAAATCTTACAAATAACATTAACAGTTTACTTTACTTAATATTTAATATTTAAATTGTTCATTTTTTATTCTTTTCAAAATGTTGGCACTTGCTTTGTGTTGTTACTTTCTTTTTAAGGGATATCATTTAATCGATTTACTTATATAAATAATAACTAGTTTGCAAATGTTTGCAAAGCAAGTCAAATGTTATGCGAAACGCACTCAATGCTCGATGATGAGAATCAATCTAGTCGTCAAGAGTCAAGCAAAAAAATAAAATAAAAAATAAAATAAAAAAATAAAAGAACAAAAAAAAGGACACCAAACATTGTACACCCTTACAAAACAGAGTTAATCTGCTGACTAAATTTTAGTTGGAAGTCGAAATATTGAAAGAAAAAATCACTGTATTTATATATTTTATTGTATTTGTATATTTATATATTGCTTGTGAACTGATCAATTCACATTTGTTTGGATATATATTATATATAAATATAATATAATTTTTTTAAATTTAAGGAATGTTTGTAAAATTGGTTTATATGGGTAAATCATACATATTTTAATAAGAAAACAAATTTGGGCTTGAGGGGGTTACGTCAACTTTAATGCGTTACGCCTTTCATACAATAATTATAATACCCAGAAAAAAAAAAAAAAAAAAAAAACAAGCATAATGAAGACAAATAGAGGCAATTCCTGTTGCTACAGATCCAACAAGGACTTTAGCTTCATATACAGCATGCTGATAGGCTTGCTGCATATTTGTTTAGGTTCCCGAGTCAATCTCTCTCTCTCTCTTTCTCGCTCTCCCTCGCCCTTTCTCTATCTATATAGAGCTGGCAAAGTTACACGTATTTGGCTTGTGCCTTGTTGTGTTTGCTTTAGTTTATCTCCATCTATGCTAGTGTGTGAGTGCGTATGTTTTTTATTGTCACCAGTAATGCTATTCTTTTGGGCCTCACACACACACACACACACGCACACACACACACACACACATGTCAACTTTCGGCATTGTCCAACTGTCCGCCCACCGACAAAAATACAATATACAAACACAAACACAAACACAAATCCAAACAACAAATAAATATACAATATACCATCTACTAATACACCATCTACCACATACATATACACATACATATACACATGCATATACATATACATATGTACATATACAAGCAGCTATTTATGTTCATATGTCCAAACAGTAGCTAACCAGTTGGTTCTTTATTGTATTGCAGTTATTGTATTTGAATTGGAAAGCTAGTGCAAATAATGTATACACATATCGTCATCATCTGTGCCACACCACTCTGTACGTGCCACAAGATTATATTCAAGTTTTAGTTAAACAGATTTTGCATTTATTTGGCATTTCATTGACTCGAACACAAGCTGCTAACTGATAACTAATAACTAATAACTGATAACTGCTAACAGAATCTTGCAGCTTCCCTTCCTTGTTATTGTTTGACTTCACTTCCAGATGCATAACACTAATTCCCTATTCACTAATTCCAGATGCATAACATATATACATAACACATATACACTGAAGGGAAAAGTATATATACAAATCGCTAATTGGAAGTCGATAAGGAAACATAGATTAGATTGGTAGAATCTTAGTGATATCCTTCAAAGATCGCCATCGGGCAATTGCTATTGAAATTGGTAAAAACATAAAACTTCTTGACCAAGTAGAGCATTAAGCAGTCGTTTAAGCCCAACTGCAATATTTCTCCAAGTTTTAAACATGATTAAATGTGCTTCGCTTTTTCAATCTCCTGAATGATAAGTCAAATGCCGAAAATTAGTTTCCAATACACAGTTCGATTCGATAGATATATATTATATGTATGTACATATATATGTATATATAATAGCAGCTAATAGCACTTGGAATTGGAATAGTGTTGGATTTTTGTCGCTTGCGGTCGGCTTCCAGTCAGATCCATTACAATGTTGGACCGCCCTTATGGCCATTTAAGTTAATCTTATGTTTATTTGGCCATTGATTAATGTGCGATGCCAAAAACCCGCAAAGGTCTTTGCCAGAAAGTCTTCAATCATAGTTTACTTGTTTGCTCGGCTCTGTTTTCCTCTCTCTCTCTCTCTCTGTGTGTCTCTCTTTCGCACTTTCTCAGTCTGTGTCTCTTTGTGTGCATTTTTCTCGTACTGAATATTCTTAGTTTTTATATTTATTTCTAGCCTTCTACGGGTTTATTTATGCATAAAATTTATAGCACACAACACAAGCATATTTGTGTCATTAGCCGCAAATTTTTGACCCATTTGTCATTAGGCTCGAATGCGGGGGATTTGCAAAAAACAAACACACGATTGCCTTCAACACACACACACCCAGGCATATGTGTGTGCGCGTGTGTGTGTGTGTGTGTGTGTTTGTTGCTTTGCTAAATGTGTGACCGACAAGATTTATCAAGTAATAACAGACATTTCGGACAACCCATAGACCCATTAGTCACACGCTGTTTGACATTGTCTGAAAATATCATTTTAATCACAGGCCAGCTAGAAACGAACGAGATGCTTTCCGCCTGCTTCCTGCTGCTCCACTCCTCCAGCTCCTCCACTTGCTTCCTTGCCTCCTCCAGATCTGATGGCCATTTTCGTAGTCCGTTGTTGTTGCAGGAGGTACACACATATACATGGATGACCTGCTCATATGCGAGTGATACAATGTGTGTACACACACACACACACACTCACACACTCACACGCTCACACACACACACACACACCTGACGCTTCATCTTTATAGCTGCGGTCAAAACAATAGTAGAGCAGACATCTGTTTTGAGAAATGTTAGACAAATTACTTAAAACATAGTTAAAAAGAAATTTAAGCAACTTTGATTTAAGCATAAGCAATTAATACTGAAGATAAGCAAAACATTAAAATTTAAGAATTTGTTTACAAACAAAATTAAAGTCCTTAAACAAAATTCTCTTAAATTTATTTCAGATTTATTTGTATTACATTTTTTATAATAGTAGTGGAATAATAATAAAGTTTCTCAGATTTCCAGCCGCATAAAAAATAAAATATCTAAAAACTAAATATGATTTAGAATATGTTTAGATTTAACTACGTTTAGTATTTGGAAAATAAAAGTATTTTAAAACATTCCCAGATGAGAAACCAAACATTTTTTGGTCTGCCGAATTAAATTTTTCTTTATCATCTTTCTTTACCATAAAATGAGTCATATTTTTATGAAATGCTTTGAGAATTTATATTTATATATATGTATATATATATGTGTGTGTATATATATGTGTGATAATATGCACAATAATGGCAACGCATTATATTTTCGCAACAGGAATTGCCCACAACTGATTATAAATTCGTTAAACTGGCATTATTTATGTCAGTTGAGTACTTGAATTTTGTATAATTGGCAAACTTGAAATGTCTCTCAATTAAGCTGCATAAGTGGGTACATTATGTACAATTGGAACAATTAATTAAAACATCACTGAGGCTATAACCACTTTCTGCTTTCAACATTAAATTATAATTAATTGTACAAATTAAATAATCTATTTTCCTTTTGGCCTTAACTGCTCGTGACATTGATTTGGGCATACTTTAAAAATACTTAACGAATGTTGCACGGGCAGCATACATCACATCTCGAGAATGTATGAAATGTTAATAGTGAAATCTGTCTGAAGAAACACTGCCAGCCACACGGCCAAAATTCTCAAGGTAAACAAAATTATCATAATTTCTGCACTGCAATATGTACATACATATATGCAATATGTACATACATACAAGTTGGCCTAAACCATCAAACCTTATCTTATTTACGACGCTGCGTGTAATTCCATCAGCTTATTGCAGGCCGTCCGACAGATGATCGAAGGCATGCCCCAATTTCGGTTGCAACTGCATTAACTAGCGCAGACAGTGCCACACCACAACTACACTGACCAGGGCACCTTTAAAGTTCACATAACCTTCGGCCAGATCAATGGGATAATCGCTCCACATACACCAACTCCAGATCTGGTAAATTCCATTATAATGAGAAAAAAATGAAGGAAAGGAAAAACAATTTGATTCACTTTAAGCGGAGCTGCTACAAATATATATATATATATGTATATATATATACTTATATACTTGTGTATACAATGTGTATATCTAAGTAAACATATGCATACTTAAATACACAGAAATGTGTATCGAATCGATTGCTTTATACAAATTTAGTTTTTGGCAGTGGCCTCAATTTTCAAATTGAATGTAATAACTAATTTGCTGATTTGAATTTTGCATCCATATTTTAGCAAATGAGTGTTGAATGTATATATAAATATATGTACATACATACACACTTGTATGCACTTTTGTACATTAATAAGGATATAAATATAGGAACTTTTAAGTAGTTAGCATTTTGTTGTTATTTTAGTTTAGTTGTGCAGTTTGTAACGCATCGAAGTAGTTGTCTTCAAACCTATAGGGTATATTTATATATTCTCGATCAGCAAGTCTGTCTGGCTTCCATGGGAACAATTGGTTGGATTTTTTGTATTTACCACATATTAATTATTTATATTCATTAACATTTTTTTCTGGTTTTCCAAAATCTTTGCAATAAATATTAAACTACTATATTTTATTTTATAGATATTAGATTTAATATTTATCACTTTATTTTTATTTAAAAAATAAACTTTTTTTTAAGTTAAATATTTGAAAGTCTAGATATAAATAAAAATATTGTTTCCTTTCTGTTTTTAGCTTTTATATTCATTCGATGAAATGTTTGTAGGCAATTGAAGAATATGCATTTATTCAATGAATGCAACAGCTCGAAATTTAATTGAAATTATCCAACTGTGAATTTCAATAATAAACAAGATAGAACGTTGCAGTCGGACGTAACCGACAGCGAAATACTATTATACCATTACATCAATTAATTTAAATTTGTATAAATATAATATATTAATATATATATATATATATATATATATATTATAAATATAAAATATATTTATATAATTATAAATTTGTATTTCTATTAGTCGGACTAAATTCTTGTGTTTCGTTTTATTTTATAAATTATGAAATGGAATTTTATAAAATAAACCCCACATTCTATTGTGATGCTACCTTGACTCGTGTAGAGCTGCTGTGAGCATGCGATAAGATTATCGCGTTAAAAACATATCGCCGCTAAAACTTACTTATTTGAAAATAAAATGTGTTCTTGGCTTAAGGATAAAATAAAATAATGATAAATTAGTTTTGAATTTTAACAATCGAACTACTAGAATTAATATTTTATACAAAATTGAGATATTTTATGAGAGCAAGTTGGCACAATTAAGAGTGATCAAATTGCAAGATAACAGCATTGCGCCAAAATTAACAGCAAGTATTCTGTTACATAACATTGTTACAAATTGGCATGTATTGGCAACGCTGGAAATAATGGACTTGCGTCACAAAGTTCACTTTTACTGGCAACTTTATTTGCAAGTGCAAAATGCAAGTGAATTTGATTATAAATGCATTCATAAATGCATTACATGAAAAAATAAGGATATAATGTATATGTATAACTGACTCATTTTTAAGAAAATTTAGCTTTTATATTTATTTCATTTATATTAATTATATTTATTTAATTAACTAACTTAAATTGCAGGAGATACAGGCATTTATCGTTTTTTTGTGGGCGGGAGTTTGCGTGATCCAAAATTTTTTTCCCAGATTTTTGAAGGGTGTTACTAGCAACATACCTTTAAAATTTGATGACTTAAGTTTTCAAATTGCGTGAAATATATGATCTAAACGATTTACACCAACAGGTATATCGGTTTAGGTAGGCCGAGTGGGCGTGGCCATCCAATTTTTAAACGATCTCTTAGGGGGTACTAGTAACATACTTGAAAAATTTGGTGACTAGCTTACAAATTATGGAAGATATGCGAATTCCAAAAAATTATGTGGGCGTTGCAAATGACGATCTTTGAAGGACATCGCCAACAACCTACCAACTTAAATTGATGACTGTATCCATAAAAGTGTGGGAGATATTTGGCCTTATCAATTGACGTATATCGATTTTATCGATTTTCTAGCTCCCTAGTAGACGTAGGACTCCAATCTTTACACATTATCTATTCAGAGCACTTTCAAGCATATGTTCCAAGCTTCAAGTCTCTATCTCTAAGGGTGTCGTTCATCCAGACGGACAGACGGACCCAATATACTATTTTACCTTCGCTATCATAGTATAACAAACACGATTCAAGGAAAAGAAAAACAGACAAACAAACAAAATGAATAGATCAATTTGGGATAATGAAATATATGGAGGATTATGTTGGGCATGGCCAAGAGCGAGCAGAGAAGATGCCCAGATACGTGGCAGAGGTGGCTCTGAAAAATGATTGATTCTATTATCCATAAGAGAGAGAGAGAGTGGGGGGGGGAGATGAAGAGCAGACCAACAGCAGGCGCAACAAATCAGTAATACAAACACGGCGCACTAAGCGGGCTGCATTGTGTGGACCAATGTGTCGTATGAGTGATTACATGCAATCATTTTTGCAATCAGGCAAACCAGGCGACAGACTGAGTGCATGCTGAAATAGTTATTACATTTAAAATAAATGACATTTAAATTGGAGCTTAGACACAGCAGACACAACAGACACAGCAGCCATGAACAATGAACAAAATTCTGTGAGCCATATCAGCGGCACTCTGGCTAATACACAACGAAAGCAGGGTCAACAGGGGGCGTTCTCTAGATGTATGTATATTGTATATTGTCATTTGATTAGATTACAATGTGCACTTCTCTCTTCGTGTGTGTGTGTGTGTGTGTGTGTGTGTGTGTGTGTGTGTGTGTGTGTGTGCTATCTGTTGATCTAACACAACAAGGACAAGCGGCTCTCGAGTGCCAGTCCCGTTGATATCCATGGACTCTCTGTGACTCGGTGACTCGGTGACTTGGTGACTTGGTGACTTGGTGACTTGCACAGGCATTGACAGCAAACAGGAAACTCTGGCAACGCCATTTGCCACCACCAAGTTAGCGTCAGGGAGCCAATGTCCTGCTTGTCTGCTGGAAATTCCATCATGTCACGCAAACATATCCAAGGACCAGCCCAGAGAGAGACGGACTGCTCTTCAAATTTACATTCATCCATTCACATTTACATTTACTGCAGCATGTGTGGCGTGTAGCCTCACAATTCCGGATACTTGGTCCTTGCTCTTGATCTAAGTCTCCTGTCTCCGACTGTCTCCTGTCTCGGACAGATGTAGCTGTGGCCCGATGTTGCTGCCACATTTGATTGTCAGTTCTCAACTGTTATCATATTTGCAAGTGCAAATTAATTGTAGAGTCATGTAATTGTTTGACATTGTTGTTGGCCAGAGTCATAAGTCTGTGCAGATGGCCAAGATTGCCCGTTAGCCAGTCAGACGTGCCCTGACACATTCCACCTAACAACCTGAACAACAACAGCAACAAGCAACAAGCAACAACTGAAACCAATAACAAAGCCACAAGTTGTCATAATTAGTGTGTATATTCAAGTGTAGCACAATTAGTTGACATCGCTTGTAACTGGAATTAAACACACTTCTAATATATATATATATATATGTGTGTGTGTGTGTGTGTGTGTGCGAGTGTGTGTATAATTCAAGTAATAAATTTCTAAAAATATGCAGATGTAGCTTTCTAAAAACTACGACTGGATGGATTCTATAAGATTTATAAATATAGAGCGATTTTTTTACTAAGTATCAATTTCAATCAATCTTATCATTAAAATTATTTCTTAAATTGCTATCCTGACAGACATTTCACTAAACAAATATACTCCAACATAGGCCAACCCCTTCGATATGATGGAAGCCAATTTCAATCGAAATTGGCCAAATTGAACCAAATTAACATATTCAATGGCACAAATGAAGCATTGAAGCATGCCACATAACTAATTAGACAATGTGGAGAATTATTGAGAAAGGCATTCAGAATACATGCATATGCATACATAGAAATAAACATATTTAGACAGATATTTGTATGCGTATACATATATATATGTATGTATATAACTAGGAATGATGGCAGCTGAAGGAGTCGTAGCATCAAAGCTGCAGGGCTCATTTTAGCCGCAAAAGGTTTTGACCAGGCAACAACAACAACAAGCTACAAACAACAATGACATTTGGAGCGAGCGTTTTTGTCGCTTCCGTTTCCAGTCGCACACACACACACACACAACACACACACACACACAACACACACACACATAGACAGGCAGAGCCATCCGATATAAATGATATGATGTGATTATTTTGCACATATCTACTGGCTGGAAGCCACAGAGAGCTCAAAACGATTAATTATCAAATTGTTTTGTTCGTGATGGTCCTTTGTGTACCCCTGCCCTCCTCTTCCTTTCCCATCCTGCCCTCTGTCCACTGTCCACTGTCCTATGCCCCGATAGACACAAGGATAACGATAATTATGCTGGCTGCCTGCAATTTGTGAGCTTCACATTTGAATGTTTGTAGATAGAAGCAACAATTTAAGCTTGTTATTGGCCCAAATTTTATTTAATTGCAAAATTTGCGTTAAACTTGACAATTTCTGGATACAATTGAGTCATAAGAAAACTACTTTCACATTGCTTACTCAATCCCTTTTTGCAGTAATTTTCAATAATGCATTTTGCAAGCAATTCGCAATGACACAAGTAAAGTTAATGTTCTATATTATATTTATTATATATAAATATATGCAATATAATATTTACTATGACTTACTGGTCCCCGTCAGGACCAAAACACTAGATGTCAACTTATTTTTTTTTTCAATTTCTTATTTAATATTTTACCAATAAAGCAGATTGTCAATCTTTAACGAAATAGTCACTTTGGCATAAGTGAAAATAATCAGTTTACCTTTAAGACAAAAAACTTTTTTAAGTGTGTATTTTTGGCATTTTAGGCATCAAGGCTGACTGACATTTTAGACAATTTGTATTGGAATTCATTTGATTTCCTCTTTATGTGAAGGGTACTATGATGTTGTCATGCAGTTTGAAACGCAGAAAGAAAATATTATTAAGTTATTAAGTTCCCCATCATAAACAAATACATAAATATGGATATTCAGCCAGTCGTAAAATAGGCAGAAACAAATAAAATAAAAAAATAAAAATATTTCAAGCTCCGAAGTAGATTGAAATGTCAGCAGAGTATGTCAACTTCGGTGTGCATTTCGATAAAAGTTCTTTTTAGTTTTTTTTTTTTTTTTGTCTCATTTTTTTGCTTTGTCTTTTTAATTGCTGCCTCAGAGAGAGGCAGGGAATAAGGCTGTCAGTTGCTGCTGGCACTCAAAGAGATTGGCAGCTCAAATGGCAACAACAGCGACGACTAGGACAAGATGGTATCAATACTGGTACTGGTAGGAGTAGTACAGCATTAGGGGAGTAGGAGGACCCACATCAATGTGCTGTCAACGCGTCGGAATCGTTATGGCCGTTGTTATCAGCGATTGGTCTGCTGTTGTCCATTTTAATTGCACACTCAGAGAGTCATGCATCATTTTTTAAGCCATCAGCAAAAAGCAATAATACACATGTTTAAATGAAGAATAAGATTTGACTCAGTATTGTGCATTGCATAACCCTTGGCATAAATCTAACATGCTCTCAGCAAGCTAAACAAAGTGAGTGCCAAAAGTGAGTTTATCTTGTATTCGTGTTTTCCATCCTCCCCCTCCGGCATATCCTTTGGCTTCTACCTGTAATTGACGTGGTCAAAGACCGAAAGCACCAAAAGCAATCATAATCTGACCAGAGACTTCTTTGTGTGCTTCACCACTGCTGGCTCAGCATGAAGTGGCTTAAGCGTAGCCAACCTGTGACCCACCACTGCTGTTCCAGCTGTGAAGGTGGCCCCATTGTGCACCATCGGACACATGAATATTGTTGTAGTCATTTGTGCATTCATTCATTCATTCACCCATTCACCCATAACATGCAAAACATCAGAATCAAACATTAAACTTCATTATGATTTAAAAATATCTGATTTTGCATTTTTAAATTTAACTAGAAAATTCATCGCATGTTTTTATTGCCCATCTACAATGATGCCAGACATTTTATTGCTTTCAGCATTTTATTTATTTTTTATTTTTATTACTATACAGAGTATAAATTAAGACCATATCCATAAAGCTACGCCAGACACCATATTAAAAGTTACCAAGTAAAAGTAAAACAATGATTAGAATAAATAAAAATAATAATTTAACAAAAAAAAAACAAAATTTGAAAACGAAGCATGCAAAATTTAATGTTTCTTATATAATTTCAGTTATCGCTTTATTTTCTGTTTATTTATGTATTTACAATTGTGAGTGAATTTTAAAGCAGTATCGTACTTATAGAGTGGGATTCACCTATTTCAGTTTTATTGTTAATACATTTGTCTTTCGTATTTGATTTGCCGTACAACCACCATGAGAGTCAGCCACGTGGTTATTGTTTTTCATGCACTGTGCCCCTAAACATATCTGAAAGGAAATAAAAACACGTAAGAATGCTCTCGTCGAGAGCGATCGACTATTGGATACTCTGAATTCAAGTGTTAACCTATTCATAAGTCGTACCCGTCTTACAAATAAAAAATAAAAACAAACAACAAAAAGTTCACAAAATATGATTTTGTTTCGTATTTCTCGAATCATGGTTTCATGATTTACACATTCTTGAATAAAACGATATACATAAAAAAAACAGTTTCTTCTATAGCTCTCGGTAATTCGATTTTTATCGATATAAGGATCACGGAGTAAGTTATCGATATAGGAGAAATTTAAATGATAGCAGCCGGTGTTAACTCATATATATACAGATACATATATATATATATCTATTTATATATATGGAAAGAGAGCTCACAATATTCAGATCCAGCTGTCTTGACTAGGACAAATATGTTGTTGTTATTGATGTGGGTGCTGATGTTAATGTTAATGTTTTTGTTGTTGTTGATGGTGTTGTTGTTGTTGTTGTGCTTGCGGTTCTTTCTGGTTTTTGCTTGTTATGATTTCTGTTTGAGCTTTTACTCGTATGTTAATGTGATTCTCACACTTTTCGTGTTTTTTGAAGGAGACTCCCCGTAAATCGCTTGCCAAGCCATCTATTCATGCATGCATCCTCCTACACACATACTTGCCAACATACACACATATACACATAGATATAAGTATGCATGTACATTGAAAATTTAATTAAATCAACACACACAAAGAAATTATTTTGTTTGGCGCACGCATTGCGAGAATCCGAATTCAAATTCAAAGTGAAAACATTATAAACAACAGGGAAGAGTTCCCAACGGCATTCCAGAGACTGACTCTAACTGACTATCTGGATGGATATTGCTTTTGCTGTTGATTAACATATTTCTTTTATCTGAGTGGCAGCTGAATGGAACCAGCCACAAGTGTAGCGGAGTGAAACTCCTTATCCAGTTTACCAGCAGAGTTCCACACAAGCGTATTAGTCAAGCTATTAAATTTCTATATACCCCAAGTCTCTCAAATACATATGCATTTAGATATGTATATAAATTTATCAGATTATTATTAAGTACTTAGAGTGAAATACATAAGTAAGTCTCCAGATTTTCGTAAATCGCCATACTTTTGTTTTCGCTTTCTATATGTGTAAACTGAAGAATTAGTATATTATCTTTTTAGAGACAGAGACTTAAGACTTGAAACATATACTGAACAAAGTGTTAAAATTGGAGTACTACGTCCTCTAGGCGGCTAGAAAATCGATAACATCGACAATTGCAAATCGATAAATCCACTTATTTTCCACAATTTTAAGGCTACAGGCTCCAAATTTAGATTGTACGTTGTTGGCGATGTCCTTCAAAAATTGGCGTATGCCACGCCCCAAAAATTCCAAAACCCCATATCTCCCGTAATTTAAGAGGTATTCATTTGTATACATATAGGAGAGCGCAGGTGTAAGAAAGAGAAGTCACGATATTCGACAATTTGTATATATTCTGCAGAACCCCGTTACCAACCTATTCCGTGTACGTACGTATGTATGCAAGTATGTATGTGTTGCACGTGTTTTTAGCCAGTTGGGATCAGGCTTGTGAATAAAAACATGCGCTGCTTTCATTTTTTTTTTACACTTCAGTGGCTGTGCTTTCTATAAAAAATGAGTGCACTTGCAGACCTGCTCGCAATCGGGTGCAAAACTTGTTAAAGATAAATTTGCCAATAAAATATATTATTTACTTAACATCTGGGTTCAGGGTATTGAGCTCACTCGACTACAGCACTCTAAAAAATCTTTTTTAATAAAAGCCATAAATACAAAAAAATGAAACAAAATAAAATATGCAATTTTGCTGGCCTTACAAGTTTGTACCTACCAGTTGTTCGACTTCCTCCAGAATTTGTTTGGCCACGCCCACTCCCGCTCCCAAAAGCACAAATCTCCCGTAATGTAAGACCTAATGTTACCAAATTTGTAAGGAAGGAAAGTTACTCTTCCAACATTTTATTTCCGCCCACTCCCAACACGAAAATTCACAAAAGATTATGTCTACCGCCACTTTAAAGGCAAACTTGGACTAGTTCAAAGAGTATTAAATATTCTTAATATAAGTCTTGTGCAAAAACAATTTTGTTCTGGTGTGTGTGTGTGTGTGTGTGAGTAAGGAGTAAAAAGCTAATCAAATATGAAATAATTCAATCAATCTGAGTTCTCCTTTGTCTTAGCAAAAATATAATAATTTATTTCACTTCACACTTAACAAAAAGAAGAAGATTAAAAGCATTACACTTTATATTGGCTTTGTTATCTCTTTGCATCTCTTTGTCATCAGAAACATAATATATTATATTCATTTTCTTTTGCACCTCAACAAATTGTTTAAACACACAATATAAAAAGAGATATAGATAATAATCTATTAAATTAAGTAAAGCTTATTTAAACGCAATAACAGCAAATAACCGCATACACATCAAAAGGAAGCTCATCCGCTCTTTTGTTTATTAACAGCAATTTTAGCGTTAATTTGCAGCTTGTATTTTGTGACGAGAATATTATTTTATTAAATTTAAATCTATTTTATTTGATGTATTCGAATGAAATAGAATAATAGAAAAGATTTCAAGCTCGGCAACATATCAAGCAACAGCTGATCTGCAATTATTCTAATTGCAAACCCGTTGGCAGCCCGATTAAAACAGATGGCAACTCCCGCTGCAATCGATGTGCATTCGATATGCATTCGATATGCAATCGAATTGCAGGCGCCGCCAACTTCACTTTCTGATCGCGTCGCTAACAACAATAATAAACGTTCCCGCGAAAAATTTTAAATACGTAAAAAACCGAGTGAATATATAGGAAAAACTGGTTGCCAGAATTGATTGGGTGACCCAGCGGCGAGTCCCTCTCGCTGTTGCATCGAGGGAGTATATTTAGCTGATCCATCGAGGGAATTTTCTGTGCGGGACACAGCGGCCGGCTCCTCGTGACTGCGTCGAGGGAAAAAAGTGCAGCCTACTTCGCGGGATTAGTTGGAATTGGTCACAACGACGAACTGCTCTCGTTGTTGATTCGAGGGTAGAGTGTATCTAAACTTCAGAAACGAGTAATGTAATTTACAGGTTCGGCTTTTATTGTAGAGTTAAGCTATCGCTTGCTAATATATAACAATTATTTAATTGTACATATTAGAAAAATTAAGAAATGCAAACCAATGTTTTTAGAAAGCCACAACCACAAATACCAGGAATACGTAAGGCGCACATTTTCATATATATATATTCGTGTATGTAAAGAGAAAAATCTTTCGAAATATGAAAATGAGATTTCAGCAATGCTTGTCATTTTTTATTGGCTAATATTGATGAACTGAATTGGGAGCAACAGTTTAAAAATTGTACATTTTATTGCCATAAGCAAAGGAATATATCATCAAATGAAATAAATTTGATCTACGCATTGTAAACGAGAGATTTGATTATAAATTCCAAGCATAAAAACCTTTTTCCATTCAACAAATGTATATCCATGCATGCATGTGTGTGTGTGTGTGTGTGTAATATACAGCTATACTGATACATTTGCAACATTAACAGTCAATGTCGGATGCCATCAAATATAAATGTTTGTTTACAACATGATTTTTATGATGTGAAATGTGAGGAGTCGTAACTGCCATAGAAGCCCCATAAATAATGGGAAGTGCAGTTTCAAATCGGCCACTAATGGAGGTGCTCAATTGATGATGAGGCAAGCAAAGAAAATCGCCGCAACTTTATGTTGCATAATATTATTGACTGACTTCCTCAGAAGCAGCGCCCAGATGTGAAACTGGCAACGGCAACTCACAAGGCCAGTTAATGATGTGGACTGGGAACTGGCGATTGGGGTGTGAGGAGTGGGGTTTTGCTCTGAGGGCGTGTGTCCTGGGTGGGTTTCCTTGGATGGTTGAGGGCGGGGGGAGTAGGAGGCAATTGGCAAACATTCTAAAAGTTATTTGGCAGCTGCTCTTTGTGGAAGTAATGTACATACATTATTTGACTGCTGTTCCGTTGTCGTTATTGTTATTGTATATTGTATATTATTATTATTATTATTATTATTATTATTATTATTGTTAATATTATTATTATTATGATTACTGTTATTGTTTTTGCATTTTAAACCAAATGGCCTTTTATGCGTTTCACTCTATGTATGTTAGTATGTACTCGTATGTGTCTTACATGTACATATATATGGGCCTATCTCTAAGTGTAGGTGTAGCTATACACTTGTAAAAAAATGTCCCTAAATTGTCGTAAACTTTTGCCGCCAATGGTTAGTCATCCATTGTCATCCATATAATTCAGAAAGCAAATTTCTAAAATTTATGCTTGTGTCTTTCTAAACTCCAGAGATTGCTCTCCTAATTTCAAAAGGTTTTTTTTTCTCTCAAATTTACAAAAAATATATCTTAAATATTTATAAGAAATATTATGTATTAGCAAAGTAAATTTTATTACTATTTCAATTTCTATTTCTTAGGACGATTTACTAAAATGTAGGTTGATTTTTTTCTGAGTGTATGCCCGCCAAAAATTAGCCCACAACGATTTTGGCAGTCTTTGGCCGTACAATTTGATGCTGCCTGCTTTAACTGCCTGCCCATTTGCCCATCAATTTTACTTACTGTACAGACAGGCAAGCCTCCCTAAACATTTCGCTCCCATAAAAAATACAAATTTCCGCATAAATTACCAGCTCAACATTTTTTGATGGGGCTTCTTCATCTGCCTTTTTCTCTTCTTCGGCTTCTACTTAGTCCTCTACTTGTTGTTCTTACTGTTGCTTATGTGTAAACATAATTGATGCGTTTGAATACATATATATTAATATATACACACATATATGTATTTATATATATGTACATGTGTGTGTACACACCCGTCCATAGATAAGAAGAAAAAAATGGTTGAGTGTAAGTTGTAAGGGTGCCGAAAATTTAATACCCTTGCTGACATTGCTTCCACAAATACGTGAGAATCAAAATAAAATTTAGAAGAAAGGGACTCAATCTAAGAACATTTTCTGGACTCTTGACTTGACCTGAGTTTTTGCACTCCATTCATTTATGGCCAGAACTTTTGATGAACTATGATTGAACCAGAATTTTACCGATATAAGAGAAATGTATAAATTTAATTAAACTTTTTATTTGAACCGGTTGCAGAATTATTATTATTATTAGTCCACATAGTTCATTAAAGTTATCGAATATTAAAGCAACTCATAGTTTTTACGAGAAGCGTTACACATCAAAATACGATTCTGTTTTATTAATACAAATTGAATCAATGATAAATTCCTGATATTTAAGTATTTATTTTCATTGTAAATTATTCTCACTCGAAGCCGTATAATTTCAATTTTCACACCTTTACTTTATTATACATTACATTACATATATATAATTAAATATATATATATTTAATTGGTTAATCAGACCACACTGACACCTTTTGAATATTCATATACACTCACACGCTGTGAGCTGATTAAAGAGTATACAAAATTGGCAATTATTGTCTGGCATCAAATGTTTTACAAAGCATTTCGAATGATGCTTAGTTTTTTAGTTTGTAGATAAAAAGAAGGAGGGTTGCAATTGTCACACATAGAGTGGCAGTGACCTATTTATTAACATACTTACTTAATACACATACTAAGTGCAGTGATTATTATCGCATTGCCATCATTATGACGATTTAGAACAGCAAAAGCAGACTCAGACACAGATAGATGGAAGGTTGCTTCCCAGTAGAATCGAGCCACAATTCACTGATTAGTGCTGACCTCTAACCTTGGAGCGCCTGATAAGCCATATAAGCCACATAGAAGTGGAACTACGCAACACATTGTGGAACAGCGTTTGACAATGATGCGAATCTCTCTCATCGCAGTCGAATTTTAAATTCACAACATCGAAGACGTGGAAAATGAAACTAACGCAAATCGTGCTGATCTGTGGGGGTCTCTGCCTCTGTCTATGCTTATGCCCCAACGGCGGAGAGGCGTTGCATCTGCGGCAGCGACGTGTGGCAAATGCAGCACCCGATGACGACAACGTGGCCAATGAATTGGAGGCGATAGTGGCAGCGGCAGCAGCGGATGACGACGACTCCGATGATAATGATTCGGCGGAGAAATTTGTCTCGGATGTGACAACAACGGAACAGCCACTGGGAATTGTCTCCATCAAGTCGAGGGCGATTGCCATGGATCGAGCCCTGTGCCAGGTGCAATCGCGCTACCATCCGCACTTTCCCAAGTGCCATCAGTACTGCAAGAGGCTCGAGCATTGGATTGGTCAGTGCTGGCGAGATAGTTGCCACTGCATCTCCTAAGGCAACCGTAACCAGCTCCAGCTCCAGCTCCAGGTCCAACTTCAGCTTCAGTTTCATCGTCAGCTTCTAAACTTTGTACTTATATAATTATAAGATTTGTTTTACAAAACTTCTAATTACTCACACTTGTGTTTGTTTGTTTGTTTGTTGGTTGGTTTGTTTGCTTGAACTTGTTTCCCACACTTATCTTTGTTTGTTGCCTAGTTGATTTATCCTCTTAGATTTGCCTATTAAAGTTGAAAAACACTTTTTGGATGACTTCATCATCAGCAGCAGAAGCAGAAGCAGCAGCATCAGCATCAGAATCTGAATCTGAATCATTGCCTGTGTCGAATTAACAAGTTTTCATCATTTTCTTAATTCTTGGCAAATTTGTTAATTATTTTTGGGCACTTTGGAAACTTGCACCTTCACTTTCGACTTTTCGAAGTCGCTCCAAGTCGCTCTCAGTACGCAAAAGAAGGCATCAATTATGCAAATTGATTTTAACTATATATTTACACAGACTTGTGGCATGAAATTAATTATTTGAACTGCATACAATAAGTGAAACTCATTGGCAGAGTTTTAAACTGATTTAGTAATGATAACATACTTGAAAGTTCGCATTTTTTAATTTGATTTTAAAAAACATGCCTTTTTTTATTTATTATACAAAAATGTAATATAACAATTCTTCGAAATCAAAGACAGACTCCAATAAATAAAAAACGAATATAAAACTAAAAAAAAAATCAATTCTGTAAAATTTAAGAAAAAAAAAATGTTATAATTTGATCAACAAAAGTATAAAAGACTCTAATTTGCGATATTTAAACGATAATAAGTCAGTAAACAAAGTAAAATATAATAATGGAAATCGATAGCCCACAATTGATGGACCTGCCAAAGAAATATACCGTAACATATCGACTGGCAGGAGAAATCAATTTAAGTTGAAATCGGACCCAATCGACTGGAAATAATATACAAAAATAGCACAAGTATTGGTGTTTGGGACAGGGGGAGGAGGAGGAGGAGGTGCTTTGCAGCAGTATTTTACTATCATATGTGCAGAGCGACAAAAAAAAAAGTGAAATCCACACACATTTCGCTTGCTTGTGTGTGTGTGTGTGTGTGTGTGTGTGAAGGGTGTGCGATGAAACTCTTTCATATGGTAATTTCAGGGTAAACAGTACTGGCCAAAAATGCGCGCTCAGAACATGGCGAAATGGACCACACGGACGGACAGTCAATAGAGGGACATCTCTGAATATGCATGCACGTAACGACTGACAGCTACTAATAGCACATGTGTGTGCGACATACACACACAAACACACACACACACACGCACACACACACACACACCAATACGCAAAACACACATAGCTATTTATACCCTGCTGGTGCATGTAAAATGCTCTGGTTACTGTTTTTACTTTTGTTGTTGTCGTTGTTCAAGTTGTGGTTGTTGTTGTTGTTGTCTTTGTCGTCGTTCCAGTTGTTGTTGTTGTTGTCGATGCTTTAGTTGTTGTTGTTGCGGCTGTTGCTGTTGCTGTTGTGCATGTTGTGCATGGTGTGCACACAAAATGCATATTCATGAACTAAGTGGCATCATTTCAGTGCGCTAATTTTTGTAAAGCTTCTTTGTGCAAATTGTGAGAATTAACAATTCTATTTTCTATGCTTTTGCTTTAGCTTTTTTTGTTTGGGCTTTTTGTATTTTTTATCTTCTTTTTTTGTTGACAAAGCCACAGCCACAGCCACAGTGCTATTAAAAAGTATGCGGTTGGTATTCGCTTTTCTAAAAATGATAATTATGCCCAGGCATAAAAACATAAATAACGAATATAATATCAGGTTTGTCATCACAAATACAAGGCTTATTTATTAATATACAAATAAATATACATACATGTATTTTCATATCGTAACGGATATGCGCTTGTGGTTATTGTTTTATATTTATTTTGACAGAAATTAATTAGACAAGTTATGTGCAACTTATGCAAACTTTTTGGTATAAGCTGCTACCTGTCAAAAAAGTTACACGAAGAATTCTTAGTGAAATGTATTGATATAAGAGTATATATATATATATATATATATATGATTACATATGTATATATAAATTTATTTCTATAACTGTCAGCCGCTATCACTATCCGGGTATCAATTAAAGAGGCATCCAATAAATGATTGCCATCAGTTGACATTAACATGGAATGGTTGGTTGGATGGCAACATTATTAGCCCATTTGATTGATCTGATTGTGTGCGGCCCTTAAAATTTAATGAGCTACCAGAAATGCCAAAAATATGCGAAAGCATTGGATTGGATTGGATTGGATGCTCTCAAATAATGTCAAATGTCAAATGGCAAATGGCACACGTCAAATGCTTTCTGTTTGGCATATGTCTAAATGCCCTACAAAAATAATAATAATACCAATGAATAATAATGTTTAAAGCTACAAAATTGAAATCTAAGTGCATATAAATATAATCTACTTATTACATATACTTAACATTGGGCATATTCTAGTCGAGCGATTGCCACAAACTGGCTTTTTTCCACCATGTTTGCTCAGCACTTGTGCGGTGCGTGTTTTTGTGGCACCGGCTAAACTGATTTAGCTCAATAATGCGACGCGTCTCTCACGTTGATAAGGGTCTCTGCAACAGCAGCCGTTGTCAACAGATAATAACAACAACAATAAATATCAACACAGAAAATACGAGTTCGTTATTTTTACCGCAATGCTAACGCCGTTTCACGGCTTGGAAAGTTGATCCTAAAATTGTCACAGAATGCTGTAATGCAAGGTGCACAGAAAAAAGATTACCAAACTTTCTTTATTTCTATCACTCGGAAAGTATATTTTTGTGTCATTCTAAAAATCCGCGTTTTCATTTCATAATTGTAGAATACACGGTCTAAAATGTAGTACAAAATATGACTCATTTCCAAGCTATTTTTCTGTTTTGTATTTTTATAAACAGAACTGTAACTTAAGTTTGTTGTTATTTATGTAATTATTCAACATAAAATTTTAAATTAAATTTGAGTCTTGCTATCGGAAATCGATCTTTATCGAAAAATGTAAATAGACTCGATTTTTGCAGAAAATACAAATGCAAATAAGTATTCAAGTGCAATCTTGAGAATAAGCTAATAGCTGTTTAATTATTTGGTAATATGATAAGAACAATGCATATTTTGTTAATGTGGCCTAAAACACATACAGACTGTGGGTGACCAAAATGTCGGCGCCATGGTTGACCATCGAATGCTTATGCAACTGATATTGCAGCACACTCTTCGGACCCAGGGGCAGAGTTTGGATCATCTTATGTCCAATCGCCATTATAATGTTCTTCTTGTGTCCTTTTAATGTCCAAATGGATATCTTGTTGTTTTTGGGACGCTTGCTGACAACAGCACCGCAAATTACATCCATATTATCAAATACTTCGTTAATCAAGCATGACATCTGTGGATGAATAAATTCAAAGTGTTTTGATTCGATTACAATCTGCGCAATCTGGTGATGATGCTGATCTTACCACACTTTTCCATATGGAATTCAAATCGTCTGAGGATTTCGTGGGGAGGGTGAAAACCCAGCGACCGCCACCTTTATTGGCAGCATCCTCCCACATTGGGGGTATGTTCTTCTTGAAGAACGCATAATCGCAACACATTTTCATATTTGAAGGCGGCTTAATCAGATTTTGTATCTGCCAAAAGTCTTCGACAGTGTCAACATTTGTAACTTCATGTTGCATATCCGACCAAGCCCCGGAGCGCTTGTATTTAAAAAACCATAGTTTCCACTTATTTTGCAATGGATGCTTCAACAACGGAGCATCCGGATTATCATCAACTGGCATCGATCCAAGCGCGTTATTGTCGACTTTAGCATTCATTTTTTTTGGATTCTTGAATATTTCTTTTATCTGATTTTCTTTAATTTCTTTCAGAGCTAAGCGTTGACGGCAAGACATTTTTTTTTTTTTGCACTGGCACTACTCAACATTGACAATACTCAACACTGGCACTACTCAACACTGGCAGTACTCAACACTGACAATACTCAATCAAATATGTGCTACAAGTTGACACAATGCGAACGATGTTTGATTGTTGCAAGTTAGCCAACTGGGCTGCTTCCATCTTAATCGAGCTGTTAACGTATTTTCAAATTGAAATGCAATATTAAAGTAAAGGCCAAGTTTAAACTATTTTTTAACTACTATTAGTTATTAATGCAAATTGAGGAAATGATTGCAACCAGAACTGAATTCGTATTAAGCGTTGATGCCTTCTTCAAGCGTTCTTAGCAAATTAAGCGTCTTGGGAGCCGCAGCAGCAGAGGAGCCAGCCGCACTACACTCAGAAAAAAACCATATGCAGTTTACAATATCGACATATTTTTGAACGCTTAGGGCAACTAACTGTATTGTTCAGAAAGTACCTTTTATAAGGAAATATTTATATTATTAATAATCTTTAGTATTTTAAAGTTATGATTTCAGATAGTTCATACAAATTCATACAATTTAATTTGAAACAATTTTTTATTTTATTCGCAACTTTTTAGAAAGAACTTTTCTACAAAATTGGGGTCAGCATTTCTACTTACTTGAACATTATTTGAACAATTAAACTAAAAAGTATTTTCTAATCTGCAGAAATTCTTTTTTTCCTAAATCTAGAAATTATTACATTTGTTTAGATAACAGGGTGACTTTAATTTTGGCGCTACTTTCTAAATGACATCGAATTTTTTCGGAGTGTAGCAACAGAAAAGTTCTTGGCCAAGTTCGATAAATTTTGTGTGGAAGAAAGGATGGGGCGGGGAGAGTGGGAATGAGGATACTGTGTGCATGTAAATGTTAGCCAGATACAAGGCATACATATCGTATAATTCATATAAATTTGTAGAGCACAAAACTCTCCCCGGGGTGCATTTAACTAAACGCAGCAAAAGCTGAAGTCGAAGCCGGAGCTGAAACAGAAGCAGAAGCAGAAGGAGCAACTGAAGCCGGTTGACTGCTCGTGGCAATTATAAATTGTTGAAAATAATTTCATTAAAAATGTAAAAAGCGGCATCAAATGGAAAAGTGTATTATTAAAAGCCAGAGACCGGCAGGAGGACCTATGCCTGAAGTTGGAAACTTGAAGCAGCGGGAGTCTGAGCAGCAGCAGCAGCAGCAGGAGGAGGAGCACAAAGCCGTAGACCAACCAACGTTGTCGTACATATTGGCAGTCCTTCTCTTTATCCGTCGTGTCCATGTCCATGTCCATGTCCATGTCCAAGTCCATGTCTGCGTCCGTGTCCCTGACCGTGTCTGTGTTGGCTACGTGCTGCCATTAACTTACCTTTTGTCCTGCTCACACTCACACACAAAAATTACATTGTCTTTGTTGTTATTGTTGTTGTTGTTGTTGTTGTTCGAACTTTGACTTCCTGTGCCCGAAAGGTTTGCACTTTGCGCCTCCGCTATTTGGCTTGCAAATTTAATGCGTTCGTAAATTTCCAACTGAAATTTCATTTGCGTTAGTTCATTTCGAGTGCTCCCTAACACACCTGTCCGACTCCCCGCCAGCCCCCATCCCATCCCATCTGGCCCGCTTGACCCCGTTGCTAGTTAACAGTTATGGTATGTATCTAGTATGTATGCATGTATGTATGTACATATGTATGTATGTATGTGTGCATGCGTATGTATGTTTTTATGGCCATCATTTGAATATTAGCTTGCGAGAAATGTTCGCACAAATTTTGTTCATTTTGCTGCCCACCCCCCGCCTCCTAATGGAAAAACAACTGCTCAAAATGCGTGTGGCATTTTTGGGATGCACAGGAAATTAAATGGTAAACTTGACATAAATCGGTATCCAGTGCAATTCGCAGCCAAATCTCAACTAGAAGCAGACCACCCTCCCCATATGTACATATACATTCATGATCAGCATCAATAGTCGAGTCGATAAAGTGGATAAGGTCGATAAGGCGTCTTCTTATCCAAAGTTTTATAAATAATGCTATAATCAGTCTTTTGCCAGATCATGTAGAATATATATTATAATTATAATCCACCCATCATATCTAGTTTTTAGAAATATTATTTAGCTGCAGGGAAAGCTGAGAAACTTAACCATTATTCCACTATTATTTATCATTTAATTTACTTAAATTTAATGACTAATTTTTTCTTTTTGTTGATGTAATGTTGTAATGTTTATTTATCTTAGTGTTGATTGCTTGTGCTTAAATCAAATTTTCATTTTTTTTACAATATTTAAAGTATTTTCTATTAACGTTTTTCATAGCATATATGAGCAGTACAACTATTTAGACCACAGCTGTATTCGAGCGGGAATTTGGATTGTTGGAAGAGCTAAGGCTCAGGAGGAAGCATAAAAGATCTCACGTAAATCACGAAGAGGCGGCAACAGTTGGTATAATTGTATTTTGACTAATTTAATTTACACCAAAATGATGTGAGCATATATATGTATATATATACATACATATTTATTTGTAAATGCTGCACATATTTCTCAAAACGCAGGTCGTTAACTCAATGGATTAAATGAATCCAATGTGTGTGTGTTGGTTGTGCTTATTACCACGCACAATTGCTACTTGGCCAACATGTGGCATGAGTAATGGGCTTAAAAGAGAATACGCAACCGAGCACCTAAATATAATACAGACTGTTTATTCGCGCTGTTTGCTTATCACGAGTGCCATTGGGGGAAGGGGGTCGTTCTTCAAAGGAAGACCCTTCCAGGAGGAGCAGAAGACGGCAAATGTTTACTTAAAATTCACTTTAAATGTAATTATTGACGCAAATTAATCTTGGAAACAACCCCGACAACCAGCACACGTGTCTGCTTTATGTGTGTGTCGGTATGATTTTATTAAAGCTCCCATTAAATAGAATAATGATACTAAATAATATTTAAAATATTGCGAATTATTATTAAATTTTTAAATTCTCAACTAGTTCAGCGGTATTTAATTGTTTTAACCAGTTACTGGAATCGATTGATGAGTTCTACTGAAACCTTTACAATTAACGGACCGCAACCGGAAATGAAATACGATTTGATATGAAGTTATAAACTAGCTTTCTGCTCTGTTTGCTGAAATTAAATAATTAGTTAGTAATTACAAAACGATATCTTATGGAAGTACAAAATTCAATAAACAAATACCAACTATGCTTTCGGAAAAGCCTTGGAATGTTTAAAACAAAACTCGAAAATTGTTTGAATCGATTTTTTCTCAAAATCAAATTCATTTGATTATTTACCAAAAACAATAATTATTATTAAGTGCAAGCATTTCAAATATGCGGCTTATAAAAGTGCGCATGTTCAAAATTTTGTAAAAATATTTGAAAATATTTGGGTTTGTTTCTTCCGCTGCCGCATTTAGTTAAAGCTTGGTCGGTACTCGCCACTAAATTGCATTATGTCAGTGGCATTCCAAATTTCCTTTCCAATTTGATTAAAATGAAAACTAACAGAAAGTCAAAAAAAAAAAAAAAAACGCGACTAAACAGCTAAAACCAACAAGCATTTAACAAAAATTAGGCGAGCGCAACAACAAAAATACAGCAAGTACAAATTAACTAAATTAAATGTGCAAAAAAAAAAATAAAGCAAGCAGCAAAAAAATCTGTAAATTAGCTTAAATTTTGCACGCACGAATGAGACGCAGTGGCAGCCAAAAGTGGCCCAAGCCAAGAGTCGACTCCAGTTGGTAAGTGATATAATTGCTGGGGCAGGAAACGTTAACTCACTGAGTAACAGCGAGTGACTCAACTCGAATCGAGTTGAATCGAGTCGACTCCACTCGACGCAACGCAACTCAACTCTCAAGACAAGGCAACTCAATTCAGCGCTTCAGTTAGTAGAGATTATTCGACGACTTGCAGATACCCTGTAAACTGGCTCCTGGCTCCACCCACACAAAGCGTTGCACAACCAATTCAATTCAAATTTCTTACACATTTCATGCACATCCACCCAAATTGCATATGCCCACTTGTTATACACATTACAGGGTATTAATATAAATGGAATAAAATGAAATGAATAAGTGCAGAGTATTCGTGTTGACGGAGCGCCCAAAGCGTTGCACACTTCACTGCGTCCAGGCTGACGCTGTGCAGATGTGGAAGTGGTGGTTTGTGGAGACGATTGCTCTGGAATGTACTTAAGGAGTCCGGAGTGGCGAATGCGGCTGTCTGCCGGCTGTTGTACACGACACGGCTTACCATCTTAGCCCATTCCCACTGCCGGCAGGGATTCCTTTTTCATGCTGATGAGTTTTGGTCGCGGTGCCAGGCGCAGATAAAAATTCATTTCACAAATGAGCTTCATGTTGGCCAAAAGCAAATACCCGATCCACGTTAACTGGGCTCACACATGTACACATATCAATATCTTACACAGCTGTTAATCACCGTTTCTTCACACAAGCATTCTCATAGGGCTCAGGGTCGGGGTCACGGAGAGGGAACTCCAAACACACCTGTACAATTTGGCCTCCAGGTAGCTGTCTCTTTCTTGATTTCATAATTCCTTAAGCAGACAACACATTTTGTGTACCTTTGTTGGGGGTATTATAATTTGAAATTTTCACTCGTTACACAGAAAACATACACAAAATTATAGATTTTCAGCACAAAATTGAAATGTCAGCGCATTAATTGCAGTGTTTTGTAATCTTCTGTTTGCAGCAATTTCTGGTTTAAAATAACAGATACATTATTCAACATCTTGCAAATATGCCATGGATGGAAATATTTAAATAGCCAGCTTACCTGCACAACAATTATCAGGAAATTCTTGGCTATAAATTTGCTAGACAATTGTATTGTGCCCAGACAAGTAAAGATACGCAAAATATTAAATGCCACACAAATTGTGGGTGAGAAATAAATTGAGATTATTATTAAATATACCAAAGTAAGGCAATAAATTCATTTAACTGCATTGATATAAATAAATACCTTATTAAGCAATTTAATTGCAACTTATTTAATTATTTACTTATGCTTTATAAATAAATTGCAGCACTTTCTTTGAAAGTCTCACTTTAAATAAACTTAATTAATTTTATTTAATTATATTTTGGTTGTTGTCTTTATTTAGAGTAAATAAATTCATAGCAGACAATTTGCGAAAATGTTCTCAAACATTGTTAAAGCATCACAATTTCCGTAGAGCTATTTCGGATTTCCAATCAATAAGCAAAATAGAAGCACCGACTCCGTTACTCTTTCGATTGGTTCAACAATTTGCGGGCTTGTTTATTCACATTTGATAGCTTGAGCGGCAAAAATGTTCAGTGAAACGCTTGCCTCATTGTTGTTGCAACCGCAGCAGTCGCGAAAATGAACACAACGACATCAGCTAACCTCCAAAATTCCCAATTCGATTCCAATGTGTCCTACGCGACCATCTCCTCGCCGGATGCCAGCACAGATAGCGGAACTTGTACTATCTGCAAAGAGAGCGGTGCAGTGGTGCAGGGGTGCAGTGGTGCAGGGGTGCCAGGTGCTTGGTGCACAGCGACTGCGGTTGCGGCGACTCTTAATGTAAATGTGGGAGTGTGCCTCACCAAATATTTATGTTGGCCACTCGAATATTCAGTGAGCAACAAATCGACGCTTGGCCAACAATTGCATTTAAATAGTTTTTCATTTGACTGGGCAATTTGCGTTGTATTTTTGTTGCTGGAACATTGCTTTGGGCCATTTTTTCAACGGCCATCATTTTGTTTGTTCGGCATTTTGTGCATATTTTTATTTTTTTTATTTTGGAATTTTATGCGTTTTTGGATGCGGTTTCGTTTTAAAATTTAAATGGGAGCAAAGATATTAATGATGTACAACGTTTTTTGCTAATCTATCAGGGATCAGGAACAACAGTCGCATAACGTCTGTCCAATGTGTGCAGGACAGTGTGGACAGGGTATCTCCTAGTCGAGCTCTCCCGTCTTATTGGCATACTCACACTTTTGTTTTTTTTTTTTGTTTCGATTTCACTTTTTATCCATTTCAAAGTGCTTCAGGAGCAAAATTTCTTGTGATTTTCTTGAAAATATAATTATCATTCTCTTTTTGTATTTTTGTTGTTATTGTTATTGTTTTTGTTGATTGTTGTTAATTTTGTGCGGTTTGCATAGTTTGAGGCGCTGCAAAAGTAAGCGGATTGAACAAATTTTAGACAATAAAATAAAATTTGATATGGCAAATCAAGGGGTATTTGAATGACACCTCAAAGTCGGTTAACCAGTAAAACTGATAATAACTAATTGACTGCTAGACAGTGTTTAATGTTATGACTACAACTAACCGCACCCAACCTCTTCCGCCTTCCCCTCAAATAGCTACACTTACAAATACAAACGGGTCAAGTGGCGGATAAAAAAATCAATTAAAAAATTGCAAGTCTTTTTTTATTTCTCGGCCAGCAGATACCCTGTTACGTAGTTGGGAAGCCGAAACGAATTTAAATTCTGATATCGTTAAGAGTGATGAATTTATTCAATTTATTTGATTTCGATATTTTTATCTTAAGCTACTCTTAATTATTAAAATAGGTAGATAAAAAAAAAGACTATTATAAGAAACACATTTTTTGAAATAGTGATGAATGCAAGAATTTCCTTCAGTGATATACATTTTCACATCAATTCTGATATTTTAAAAGATATGCTTCACTAATATAAGGATCTGGCCCTTTTCGCTAATACCCCACCTTTTCTCATTTTTTGTTTTAAATCATATCTAAGGATTACACGTACAGAGTATCTACTAGTTGTGCTTTTCGCCAATATTCCTTGATTTTATTATATATATATACGAGTATATAAATTCCTTTTCTTTGAGTTGGGGTTATGTGTATTCCCTTGTCCAATTAAACGCATTTTTCTGCCCGCCAAAAAGCAACAACAAACTTTTTTGATTAAAATTTAAGAAAGTTGTGTTTTTTTTTTTAATTTTTTTTTTTTTTTTTTTTTTGAAGTGGGCAACTGGCCATAAGTTTTTGGTGGGACAGCCAACAAGTGGCAAACTGTGAGAGGCTGGACTGAGGCTATCAATTTATGCTGTTGTTGTTGTTGTTGTTGTTGTTGGGCGCTGCGTAAGCAAAAACACAAAATAAATTACAATAACAATAAAACGAAGTGGCTGGCTAACGTTCCTGCCACGTTGCTGTGACGTGGCTGTTACAATTGCAACAGCGCCTCAAGTTGTTTACTGGCAAAACTTTAACCAGCAAAATTACAACATCGCCGCAAATTATCTGCGCCAGTGTCGCAGCTCAAACTGAAACCATAGCCAAGCGGCAAACAGCAACAGCAACAACAACAACAACAACAACAAATTGGCATAATTTCAATGTGAAACTTATTCAAAGTCAATTGTTGGCAGGCGGTGCGACGTGCGCTCAAAATCAGCAGCAGCAGCAGCAGCAACAGCGGCAGCAGCAGCGGCGGCAACAGGAACCAAAGTGCGGCAAGCCGTCAAGCCACGCCCAACGTGGCCATAACGCCCACCACACACACACTCACATTTAGCATCAACAACAACAACAACAACAGCAACAGCAGCAATGTTGTTGCTGTCAGCAGATCCAAATGAGCATTTGAAACATTTTCATGGAAAACTTTTTCTTTGTCCACGTCCGCGTGTTCGCGTTTTATTTCACTTTTTATTCCAACTGTATATATATATATATATATATATATATATATATATGTATGTTTATATTTATATATATATATATTTCTTTTTCTTTTCTGCTTTCTCGGTAGCGCGGAAATCGTAATGAATAATTTTGCTTTTAACTGTTTGGGGAGTCCGACAGCAACAACGACAACAACGTCAACAACAACGACAACAACAACAAAATAAGCAACAACAGCAACATAAACAACAACAACGAGTGAAGCACAAAATCTGAATTCGTATCTGGTTCGGATCGTCAATGTGGTACTTAGTTGTGGCTGTTGGGTTAATTTTTTGGCTTGGTTTGGTTTCACTTTGGTTTTGCCTGTTGACAACTTGATTTTACTGGCACTGCAGCACAGGCAGTGGCAGTGGCAGTGGCAGTGTCAGAGGCAGCAACAGGGACAGGGGCACAAACAGAGCTGTCAGCTAGAGGCACAACTGAGATAATACGTTGCACACACATGTGTCTGAATGATTGGCAAGTGTGCAACGATTTTGGCTCTTGGTTAGAACTGTCAATAATATTTACAAGTTTGGCTTACGTCTGATGTGTTGTCGGCTAATGATATACAAAATATATGCAAATTGGAATCAAACTATATATTTAATATAAGGAACACTATTTTAGTTTAGTATTGCAAGCAATCTATTTAATTAAAAGTTGGTTATATACAAAATTTAATATTTTGCGATTGATGCGATTTGAGTACAGCCGGTTGGCCATGAAGTCAGCTGTTGACGCTGTTTAAGAATATATATTTATATATAAGTATATATAATTTTGACGCTGTTTAAGAATATATATTTATATATAAGTATATAGAAATTTCTGCTGCCTGTTGCAGACATTTTCACAACATTAGTGGGCGTTTTTCTCTTAACCATTTGGAATGGGTTCAGGATATAAAAGTAAGTCCAACACTTGATGCGATTTGACCGCATAGTCAAAGCCATTTAAACCAGTTCAGATGCCTTTCAGTGCTGATTGCAACCGGTTGGCCATGCAACTGTTTGTTGCTCTTTCGCCCATTGATGCAACAACTGCAACAACGGGCAGCTGTGCGCTTCCGTGGCAGCTAAGCAGCTAGCCAGATTTGCTGGCTTCCTTTTGGGATCACAACCGGTTTTCGGTCAAAACAACTTTAGCTGGATTTGTTGCGCTGATTTAGTTTCTTCTGCCCACTCGCATAGATTGCATAATGCACTTCAAATCGCTTTCTTTTTGGATGCACGCATTGCGTTTCCTGACACGTCCACGGGTTCAGCTCTTAACATATAGTTGCACCAGGTGAGCTAATTAGTTGTCAGGTAGCCAAGCAGACAAACAGACAGGGACAGAGAGAGACAGACAGACGCACAGTCAGTCAGACAAGTGGCCGCCTTTTTTGGTTATTACCTGGAATTGCTTGAATATGGCCAACACCAGCAACACCAGCAACAGCAGCCAACCAACCAGTAATCATGACATTCCATTTAATGGTTATGAAATGAAATAAAATTTAATGACAAACCAAATATTTGCACAATTTGATTCGCGACTGGCTCTCCATAATTGTGCGAATATTGTATGGCAATTTCGACATTGCACAGTTGCCTCTTATGCAAATCTAATTAATATCCATTTATTTAACTTCTTTTTTTTTTTGTTTAGTACGTTAGAACAATTGCAACTATGCGAAAGTATCTTCTTAATTACCACAGCACAAATATACAATTTATGTTGAAGAACAAGGCTTCATAAAGTCACTCATTGACTTAGGCTAAGTGCCCGACTGGGAAATACCCTGTACACAGCTTCGGAAAAATGCCATATTTATTTATCAAAAATCGAATGCATATTACAAATTCGATTACACTCATTTTGTATAAATATATATATTTTTTTATTGCTATCATAAATTAATTTGGATTTATCCTGATCAAGAGCATATATCCCTTATGATTCTTTCAGCTTGTTACATGATTATGAACAAATTCATGATACCCTTTCTACACATTTTCAATGGTTCCAGGGCAATAAAATATTTAAAAAAATATGCAATTTAAATTTTGTGTATGGGACCTAATTTTATTTCGTCTTACTTATTTTTTCATTCGACCTTTAACATATTGGTAAGATTATGTCAGTGTGTATGTGTGTGTGTGTGTGTGTGTGTGTGAGCGTAGAACAAATGTTTAGTCAGCGATTTATAAATATTTTAAATTTTAAGTATCTGTTCGCCATAAATTCTCATTAGCATATAATCATGAATTTAAGTCTCCGACTCTGAGCCATGCTACCAAATTGGAATAAATCTGTATTTCGATATTGTAGAATTGCCCACGAATCTGTTTAAATTTGATATGCATCGAAATTGGGCAACTTCCTCTGTTTAACGAGTTGCTCTTTAAACAGCAATTCTAAAATACTTTAAAAGGGCAACGCAAATAAGTTTGTGATTCTTTTAAAATGCTCCAAAGCGATTGAAGAAAATAATTCTTCAACAATTTAAAGTATTGTTAGGCTCGAAAGTTTTCAAACAGAATCAGAGGGACTTGTTAAATAACCATATTGGCTAAAAAAGATTTAAAAAAGAGTTGAGTTCAATAATAGAATTTATCAGACAACTTGTTTGTCAACAACAATCTTGCAACTAGACCTTTAAAAATAAATTTAGTATACGCCACAATTTTCAAAAAGTCATAATTTTTCAAAACCCCAAAAGTTTTATTTAAATAAAGAAATTGAAGCGGAACCGTAACCGGAACTCCAAATTTATAAATTGATATTCTGAATCTGAAACGGGAACCGAATCAATAGATTTTTCAAAACTAAAAAAAAAAGAAACGAAAAAATGTTGTAATAAATATTAACTAATTTGTTTAAAATATATCTTGAAATAACCGTAGAAATGTTATGAGAAGTTGAAAAACTGTTCTCAAAATAATCGAACACTTCACATGTATCTTCACAGTATGTTCAGCAATTTATTCGCATTTGGGCACCAACAAGGACGAAGGATGTGAGGATATTACAAACTCGGAGCCGGATAAAAGAGAGAGAGACAGAGAGATAGCGAGTCAATTGTTGCTCCAGAACATTCTAATCCCTGTTGTGTGTGTGTGTGTGTGTGTGTCTGTGTGTGTCTGTGTGGTAAAGGAGTGCCTTAAACAGTCACCGGCTCGTCAGCAGGACGAACCACATCTGTCGCTTCGGTCCTAAAGCCTTTTGTTATTTTCCAGTCAACGTTTGCACTGCTAATTATAACTCTTTTACACCGGGTACCCATCCGGCTACCGCCTGGCAACAGCAATAATAACAACAACAACAACAATAAGCAGAAAGTATTTTAGAGGCAAGTGGCAAGTGGCAGCCATCCCGGCTCGCAGATTCTTTTTTTTTCAGTATATGTTGTGCCTTGGCACAAGCTTTAAACTTGCCACTTGCCACATTTTATGCGAGACTGCAAATTGGGGCTTTCATTTGATGTAACATGGGCATTTTGGACATCGTTGTTGTTGTTGTTGCGGTTGTTGTTGCCATGCAGAAGTAACAGTTAAGTTTTACTGAAAGCCACTTGATTTTATTAGGAACGCTCATAAAGTCGTCCTCGGAAGCGCTTCGTTGAGCAACAACGCAAAGTGTGCGTAGGCAGTGGTTAGGTGGTTGAGGGGTGGTGGGGGTGGCAGGAGGTGAGGGGGGTGCAATGTTGCATGGAATGGGATGCTGAATGTGCTCAACAGTTTTTATAGTGCCAAACTCTTAATGGATATTAAATTTGCAATGCTCTTGTGCAATAATAGGACCCAATATGGCGAAACTGAAAGTCAAAATGCGACACGCAGCGAGATCGAGAGATAAAGACAGAGACAGAGAAACATAGAGAGAGAGAGAGAGAGAGGGAGATAATTGGAGTGTGGCATCTAAGTGGGTATTTAATTGTGCATACGCATCAACGACTACTTAATCTAGATGCACTGTCAGTTGAGTGACAAGAAGAAATAAATTGCAATTTCCCTCATTTTAAGTGCTGCACGCAATTGAAATAGCTGTAAGAATAAAGTCAACAAAAAAATGAACTTTACGAAAAAATTAATTAGTGGACTTAAATGAAATTAACGACAGATGACATACTTTGATAGCTATTTCAGCTATGGTCTCCTTCTGTATTCATTTAAGTGTTTTTGTGTTGAAGCTAACACTCTTTTCTGTACCAATTAAATATTATTGCATTATGCAGCATGCAGCATGGTGTCAAATAAGATGCAGATCCTTAAAATTTATAACCGAAATACAACTTTTTACATTTAATTCTGTTGCTTGTTTGACACTTAAAACAAAAATGTATCTATGATGTGTACTAAATAGAAGAAAAAAAGTATCTATTTTTCGACAATCACGATGCTTGCTTAATTCCTTGTTAAAAAAGATCACAATAAAGCTGACCAAATTTTACGCCATTTTCGAATTATTTTCAACGTTGTATATATTTATACATATATATTTTAATTAATACTGCATTTTCAAGCTAATGAAAGTAGAAATGCAGGAGCGCATTTTGTTGCATAAGGATTAAAAAATATGAACTAAGAACGCAATAAATCGCAAATGCAAAAATGTGGCACAAGCTCGTAAAGTGGAAACAGACGTTAATGGCAATAGCTAGAATGGAGTGGACAACCAGAGGCAAATAGCAGAAATATGAGTGGGTGGCAAGCGGCAAGTGGCATGAGTTGTGGCACGGATGGCTACTGCACAAGTACAAAGAATGACAGCAACACAACCTGCAGCAGACAGCAGCAAACTGAACGACGGGTGGCCTGGGAGGGGGCAGAAGGTGTGGATGGTAAATATTAGATAGGGGGAGAGGGGATAGGGCAAACACTGGATGCTGGTTGTTGCTGTTGCTGTTGCTGTTGTTGTTAAGTAGAATTTGCATTTTGCCGCAGCAAAGTGAAAAACGAGAAAACTTGGCAAAGAGCCGCCAGCGACTGCTAATTGGTTGCAATTGCTGTTGCACTTGATAGACGGTTGGCTTGCTAGCTACAAAGCTGACCAACAACAACAACAACAACAACAATAACAATGTCTATAACGGCAATAGCAACACCGCTGACAATGGCCAAGGCCGCTAATGATAATCAGTTGATTATGGCCATGATTATGCTCTCACTATCTGACAGCGATATGCAGGCAAAGAAACAAACAAACAAACAGACAAACAAACAGAGAAACCAAACAAACGAACAACAGCAACAACAATAATCTAAGACCAAGTTATTGCACCCAAACTGTAAGTTGCATGTTGCATGCCGCGTGCCACGAGCATGCCTATAAAATGCAGCGCCAACACATTGCCCATTTCACTCTCACTTTGTTAGCTAACACGGCCAGTCAACATAAACGTGCCACTTGCGACTTGCAACACACGCTGCGTATGCGTTATGTTCAAGGAATACAAATTTGATTAACTTAAACGCAATGTTTACAATTTTTTTATGGTGTTTTTTGTTCTTTTTTAAATCAGTGTAAACAGCACAAAAAAAAATACAAATAAAAATAAAAATAAAAAAAAACTACACACGTTTTTTGTTAAGTGACAAAAATAATAAACATTAAATATACAAAGTGACTGTGAATAATGTCGCCCATAAAGGTGAATAATGGCTATAAAAATAAATTTAATAAAAACAAAAAAAAACTATTTAATGCATTTTTTGTGCACTTTCATTATAGGTGTTAATAAATGTTCGTTGATTAACTTTGGCTTTAGTTCACATATAAAATTAGATGTTGCTGTTGTTGTTGTTGTTGCTGCTGTTGTTGAACGTGTATTATGCTATATTTATTGTGTTTCAAAAAGTTATAAATTCATTAAAAATAACAACACGTACTGCAAATGAAAAACAATTTACTGAAATTCATTTAGTTGTTTAATCAGCTGAGGTTTTTAAGCGAAAATTACAGAACATAAAATTAAATTTCTTGTCATTTCATGACTAAAAGCAATTTACATATTATCAAAATGTAATGAAAAACCACACATAATTCTCATTTAGAGACTAAATTAAAAATGTACAGGCGTTGCGGTAAAAAAAAAAATATTTAACTGTAATTAGATAACGTAATGAAAAATTAGTTAACATCAATTAGCAAATTGAGCCCAGCTAAGATGACTGATTAAACAACAAATATCCTAATGGTTATAAATATTCTAATACTCGTTTGTTATTAACTTAATAATTAATTATTTAAGCTAAAGTTTCATCAAACAAAACGAAGAAATATATCTAATTGCAGTTGGGCAGATAAACCATTTCTAAGACTAGCCAAATTTATCCATAATCAAAAATGACTTAAATAAATTAATAGTAATAGTAATAATAATAATAAATAGATTTCTGTAGATCTAATAGATTGCAATAATAATATTAAATCAAACGTTTAATCTTATTCATTAGTCAATGCTTTGAATACACCTGTATTTATATTCGTGACTATTCACTTTTGCCGCCTTAATTCCATAATTGGTTATTTAAAATAATTAAATTTCCGCACTACGTTTCATAAATAGGAAAATTGGCAGACATTTGTCTTTTTGATTTTCAACTAACTCTCTTCTTAATTTCCATTTATACTTCCCGGGGATTGCATCTGCCGGCTGGCAGAGATGCACGCAATCCGATTGTATTTCATTTGTGGAAGGTGCAATGTTGAAAGCAAATTATAACTTATAAATTCACTGGGTGTAGCTAAACATTTTGAACTGTGATCAGGTTCGTTGAACGTGGCACAGAGAGAAGTTGCTGCTGCCGCAGCAGATAATAAATAGTTTTTAATTATGCTATGTAGTGCAAAAATAATTGCATTTGCAACAGCAACATCACAACAATAACAACAACAACTATGCCAACAACAAGAGCAATTTGCTTAATATTGTGTACGGCTCTCACATTAAATAAACTAATTGCATTTATAAATCGATTTAATGAAATTAATATTGTGAAATTACAAAGCAAAAATGCAGCATGCAACATTAAACATGAAATATGAAACAAGTCTTAATCAAATGTTGTACGCTGCACTCTTGCTGTCGACATTAGCCGCTTCATTATGCCACATTAAGTGCCACAATTCGTATAATGTGCTACATTTATGTTATATAGATATATGATTCCAATTAAAATTAAATATAAATGTTGTCGCAATCTCTCTCTCAGCTTGCAGTGTTGCTCATTTGCTGCATGCACCTGGGCCATGCCGCAGAGCTGGAAACGAAACCGACGGCTACCCAAGTTGAGTCAGTTGCAACAACAAAACTAACAGCCAACGCCGAGGAGCCAAAGAGCAAAACCGAGAAACGTGATTCCTCCGACCAAACAGGTCAGTTGCAAAAAGTTCTCAAAAAAAAAATATATATATGAAAAAACTAACACCAAAATAAATGCGTGCCACAATTCACTATTCAGTGAGATACAAAGTTGCCAAAAATTAAGTTTATAGCAATTTATCAAATTTAATTTATTGCAGCTACCTTGTTCACCAGCAAGCCAGCCAAAGAGACGCCTTTCCGTTCCATTTACCCATCGGCAACATACTACGAGGCCGCAGAGAGCGGTCCCATCTTTGAGCCAACGACTCTGCGTTATACAGCAGCCGATGCAGCACCGCAGGTATGCAACAGCAACATCAAGAGCAACAGCAACAGCTACTGCAACATACCGCATTCAATTTTACTTAATGAACTCAACTCGACACTTGCAGAGCTACTATGAGAAACCGGCAAGCGGCAGTATTCGCTATGTGACACCGACATCTGCGGGGCAGAAGCATGCCACCGCCTTGGGTAGCCTGCCAGGGCCACTGCAATTTGCAACACAACAGCATACACAGCAACAGCAACAGCAGCAGCAGCCGCAACAGCAACATCAGCAGCATCGCTTCAGATTTGCAGTGCCGCCACAAATGGAGCTGTATCAGCGGCCGATTGTTAAGTTGGCAGCACCACAACAGCATCCGTTGCAGCATATTTACAGCTATGCAGAGCAGCCGCCAACACTGTATGAACGTGCCGCACCGCCGCAATACCAATTGGCAGCAACAGCAGCCACACAGCAACATCCACAGCCACAGCAACGTTTTCAGTATATTATTGCCATACCGCTTTCGTATATGAGGCAGCTGCAGCAGCAACTTGCCACGGGCTTGCTGCCAGTACCGCCAAGCTCTGCAGCCAGCGAGAGGAGCTCAACCACTAGCACGAGCAGCACCACAACCACATCCACGACAGCACCAGCACCAGCAACAGACACAGCAACAGCAACATCTGCAGGCGCCGCACGTCATCCGATCATGCAACTGTTTGGTCCGCTGGCTCGCGATCATCAGGGCATATATCGGCCATACTATCAATCGGATGCCGCTAGTGCACCAACCGCTGTACCCAGTCCAATTGATGGGTATGGCCAGCACTATGTGCAGATACCAGCCAATGTATTGCTAGCCGCCGCACAGCAACTGCAACAGCAACAACAGCAACAGCAACATCAGCAACATCAACATCCACTTCAAGCTCTGTATCCCAAAGCAACCACATCGCCAGCTGCCATTTATCAGCCATCACTCGTCTATCAGCCACATCCACAACCACAGCAGCTTCAGCTGCAGCGCATCTATCAGCATCCCCCAATGATCTTTACCGAGCAGCCAGTGGGTCAGCAAACCACCTCTCTGTACGGTGAGTATCCTAATCAATACTACTTTGCATAACATTAATTTATGTGCCATCATGTCCCATAGTTGAGGAAAGACCTGAGTAAACCTCAAGTTTACCTAGCTTGGATTTTTTTTTTTTTTTGATAATCCGCTTAGTTTTAGCTCGATCCATTTAAAACTACTGAATTTAAATTATGCAAAAAAGAATACGAAACTTAAACTCTAATAACAATAATAATAAAGGGTTAGTTAAAACTAAAAGGAAATATCTAATTTAAAATTTAAAATTTTCAACTTTACAAACTGGGTAAAGATTTGCATTAATCATAGAAAATTACTTCACATAAAATAAACTTTTAATTGAGTAAAGTTCGCAGTGAAACAAAAATATGAAAATAGCGTCTGAAATGAAATTAAATGTATTTTTTTGCGGATATTAAAGCCAAATTTATGAACTATTTTGTGGCTTAAAGTGTCTTAATTTTGAAATGCTTCGTAAAACCATGATGGTTGTAATTTTTTAAATTACATGCCCCAAAAGCACAAAGTTCAAAAACTGAACTGAAATAACTGCTGGACGATGAGGGGTGAGGACAACTGTGCCACGTGCATGTGGCAATTAGTGCTCATTTTATGCAGCTTGGCAACTATGGCGACTGCAGAGCGCATTTGGAAGGCGTTGAGAGTAGATGATTGTGATAATGATGATGATAACTTTGTTAACTATGCTTATATTTTGTAGCATATCCGGTACACCATCAGCAACAGCAGCAACAACAGCAGCAGCAGCAGGCGCGACTGTTGCGATTGGGCCTCAAGCAAACGCAGCAGCAACATCAATACGTGGCCGCACCATCCGCAGCAACTCCTTTCGCATCAGCGCCATCAACGACATCGGCAACGACCACATTGCTGTTGCCCCCAGCAACAACAGCAGCAGCAGATGCTGCAGCAGCACGGGAACAGCAGCAGCAGCAGCAGCACCACCACCATCAAGGAGCGCCCATCGTTCACTACAATCCCATTTATGTGCAGTCACCAGCCGAACACCAGCAGCAGCAGCAGCAGCAGCAGCAACATCAATTTGCAATATTGCCACGTTTTGGCAATAATAACCCAAAGGCCGCTTACAATCTAGCGCATGAATCAACGCCACCAATTCATGTTGTCAGATTGGCAGCTGCGAACGCATTAGGACACCACCAACCACAGACGATACAGCATTACCAGCCGTATCAGGCAGCCCTGCAGCACCAGCAGCAGCAACAACAACAACAACAGCAACAACAGCAATTCTATCACACCAATGCTGGGCCGCTGTCTAACTACGTCGAGGAGCAGCAGCAACATCATCACCATCACTCACATAGTCCAGTCTCGCCAGCTATTATACCATACTTTAGCCATCCGGGCGCCGTTCACTATGGCACACATTTGTATCATCCGGTGGCTGGTGCAGCCACAGCGTCAGCAGCCATCGCAAAGCAGCAACAGCAACAGCAACAGCAACAACAACAGCAGCAGCAGCAGCAACGACTGGCGGCAGCAACAACCGCAACAAGTGGAAGGTTGTCGAGTGACAATGGGGCTAACAGTGCCGGGGTCAAGCAGCCAACAGCCGCTACGAATATTGTGAAATATCCGTAAGCAGCAATATCAGCAACAGCAGCAGCAGCAGCAACAACGGCAGCAGCAGCAACAACGGCAGCAGCAGCAACAGTAACAGTAATAAAGAGCACGCCGCCAGCAGACATTTTTGGTAGCGGCCATTTTTGATTGTGTGTATATAGATGTTGTGTAAGTATGTGTGTATGTGTGTGTGTATGTGTGTGTGTGTGTGTGTGTATCAGTACTTCTTGTTATTTTCTATAAACAATTTGTCAACTTTTTAGCTGCTGTTGTTGCTGTTGTTATTACCATTGTCACATCGCATAGTTCGTAAGATATAATTTTTTTTTGTTTATGGATTATATTATGTTTTGGTTCTGAGCAGCTTATTATTTATAACATTTAATTGTCTAAATTTGTGTTGGTAAAATTATTTATCATGATTTTTGGCAAATTGGCGATTCGATTTTTTCGTGTAAATATTTGAAATTTTAAATATACTCCGTCAAATACCTTCAAATATATGTTTATCTATCTTTAAAGTTGTTGTGTTTTTTGATTGTTGGTAATTTATCTCTAGATTAAAACCGGAAAAGAAAGTGACACGCCGAAGATTGTATGCTCTTGCAGATCAAACAAGAAAAGGTCTAAAATATTCGAAATAAAAAATATTCAACACAAAAATCTGGGATCTTGATTCTAAATGCTTTATTTTCGAATTTCACTAATTAGCTTAACGCTTAAGAACCTGACATACCCTCAAATGATAATAAAGTATTTATGGAAATATATATAAAATAAAAAAAATGATTAAAGATATAGCGCTGCAAATATCAATGAACTCATATGTATATTCTTTGACAATTTGAATAATAATGATAATTTATGAAGAATGACAAATCGTAAGTCGCATAGTCATTAACCGACTTATGCGGGCCTTGGCCAAAACCCCCCAAACCAATCACAGTATGGCGCCCATATAAAATCTCTGGTGTTTTTTTTTTCTCTTTTTTTTAAGCTTGTGTTTTTATTTTATTGAAAACATTTCTGCAGAATTATGATTAAGCTGAATGCGTAAGCTCTGATTTTGGCATAAGCGGGGCTGTCAACCGCAGCGGTTGCCACAATTAAAAACGCTCATTTTTAATAAACGCTTATTAAGAACTGGAGCAAGTGTGCATGGTACATGGGGCAAGAGGCATGTGGCATGAGGCATGTGGCATGAGGCATGTGGCATGCGGCATGCGGATGTGTGTGTGCCAGTGTGGAGATGATGACAAAGCTTTTCGATTTTTATTTTTCGTTTAATTACCATGTAAATCCATTTAATAATGAGCTGCAGGATTATGTAATAAGCGCTTTAAAAGTCTACAGAAGAGTTTGTGCGTCGCTCCTGCCCAAGTTCAGAGGCTCGTACAAATCACAGACCCGCAAATCCGTTGACATGCGTGCAAGATACATGCAACCACAATAGTAAAAGTTAAAAATCTTACTTCTGTTCGGGTTGCCGAATATTTGAATACACTTACTGGTTGGTTAACCCATCGGAAAACATATATTAAGGCTACTTAAGTTCGAAAATCAAATTCAGTTTGAGCACATTTTGCAATGAAATATATACTAATATATTATATATTAAAATATTAATATTAATACAAATTCTAGATAAAAAAATTTGCAAGCCAATTTTTTTTTTATATATTCATATACCTAGCGAACAATCTGATGTTAGCCTTTCAGCTTGACTCTTTATATTTCTAACGAATTTTTTTATTTAAAGACAAGCAATTTAGAACAAATTTTGATACGGAATTAGAATTTCAGGATCAGACAAACGGAGTTGAAGGCTTGACTTTGTTTTGGGCACACGAAGATACACCTCACAACACCCATTTCAATGGTATACAAAGCGGTATAGTTGGTGCGAGGGACCGATGCAACTGTACAAGATAAATAACTTCCGACGAACGCCGGTGGGTGACACTTGCATGAAATGCGCATTTCCGGTTGCAGCTGAATAAAAATGGCGGCACGCATACACTCGCCACAGTCTCGGACACGGAACGCTGCCCACCGACGGCTCTATTGGTAACCATTCGGTTGGACGGACGGACACACACATTATTTGTTTCATCTTTTTTATACTATGATACCGAATGTATAATAGTATATTGGGCTTGTGCAATGTCCGTCATGCTGTCTGTCCGTCCGTCCGTCTGTCCGTTTGGATGAACGCAACTTTTTTCGACACTATATAGAGAGATGGAGACTTGAAACTTGGAACATATACTTCAAAGTGCTCCAAATAGATAAAATGTCAAGCTTGGAGTCGTATGGCCACTAGGGCCATAGTCGATAAAAATCGATTTTCGCAAATCGATAAAGCCGCATATCTCCCACAATTTTATGGATACAGTCACCAATTTTGATTGGTAGGTTGTTGGCGATGTCCTTCAAAGGTCGGCATATGCCACGCCTACCTGCGACGCCCGCAAAGTAAGAAAGTATGTTACTGGTAAAAATTAAATGACCACGCCCACTCCACATACCTAAGCCGATACACCTGCTGGTGTAAATCGATAAGACCACATATACATATATCACGCAATTTGAAAGCATAAGTCACAAAATTTTAAAGTCACAAAATTTGCTAGTAATACTCTTCAAAAATCTGGAAAAAAAAAACAATTTTGGATCTGCCGCCCCCAAAAACCGATAAATGTCCATATCTCCCGTAATTTAGGAGCTATAGTTACCAAACTTAGAAGGTATATTACTAAGATCGAACTCCAAAATTGTTTTTGGGCCACGCCCACTCCCGCCCCCAAAACCGATAAATGCTCATATCTCCCGCAATTTGAGAGCTACAGTTACCAAACTTGGTAGGAAGATTATTAGAAACCTTCTCTTCATTTTTTTCAACCACGCCCACTCCCGCCACCAAAATATCGAAAAGCTCATATCTTCCATAATATAATAGGTACAGTTTCCAAACTTCGAAGAAGATTTACTATCTTATATCAACCTCAAGCTGAAAGGCAAACTTGGACTGTATTTCTTGGCTGCCCACAAATTATGATATCATAGTATTCTGCTGCCGGTTACTTTCGACTGCAACGTTCTCTCTTGTTCTTTTTTATTTATTGCTCAATGCGTGCTAGCCTTTTAAAAATTTTAAAGCCATGCTAGGTAAGGGACTGTGTGCGAGGGTCTGAGTGTGTGTGGAAATGCGTGAGAATTTTAACAAGAATTTTCAATTTCATTACAGTCATTCTGCCGTCCTTTTGTGATTGCCATTTAACTCGACGAGTTCATTCGATTTATCAGCGTGAACATCGAGTAAGCTAACTTGAGAACCTGCAAAATAATTGTAAGAATGGATTAAAATTATGGTTTATGGCTTCTACTTGTAGTTCATAATACATGAGTGCTCCGATACTTACCGACAATAGAGTTGTCATGCTTACTGGCAAATATCCGATTGCAATAATGCCAGCGGAACGCTGGGATCGCATTAGCATTATTAACACGATCCGACGATGCTCGACAGGCATTTCTACCCAATTGCAGAAGTAAATCGCACTTGTCATCTGCTCGGACTCATATTGCACCTGCTCGGAGGCGTAGCAAATAATGATCATTTCATTTAAAATCGCCGCGATCAGTGAGAGCACATTTATAATATGGAAAAAGTCCAGATTAATTTGGGATGCGAAAATCGCCATTGTACATGCTGAAACTGCTGTACAAAGGCACTGAATGAAACAGCCAAATGACAGGCTATCCTCTAGGATATTTCGCAATCTGTAAATGGCATTCCAATGACATATACTAACGGGAATTAGGATTTTCATATACATACTGCAATATAATCTGGTGAGCCTCGACGCATTCAATCAGTTGCGAATAGCTCTGGTCGCGAGTGCTTCCCTCTGTGTTTCCAACCTTAGCAATGCGTATTTTCAGTGCCTTCCAGTGGGCAGCAACTGCCAGGAGATAGGCAGCAGGATAGGTATCGTTGCACACCCCCATAAATGATAGTAAGGTAAACGTAACATTCACTAGGCACACCGTAAGCAGGTAGCAAGAATACGATTGATGCCAATCCCACGGTGTCCACACTTCAAATGGCAACTGTGGACTCGACGCATTAAGCACAATATAATCGGAGCTTAAAATGCACACAAAAAACCCAACGATAACAATTAGAAAGATTCTCCGTATCCAACGGATATTATCCTCTATTATCCGAAACTCTTCCTGCGATTGCAGGCGGTCGTCCAGGTGGCGCAAGATACCATGGATATCCAATAAACGGTGACGTATTCGCAACAAATTGATCAGCTTCAGCGCCTGCACAGATGTCATGATGGCATGTGCGAGAACCTTACATAAGCCGGTTAATGTTTCGGTTTTGAAGGATTCGATGATAAACGCAATCGGTAGACAAATAGAGCTAAGCAAATTCACGATAATTCCATAGATCCAATAATGCCGTGCAAAGAACGTATCCCTGGATGGCGAATGGTATCCCAACAGGCGCCACGTCAACCAGTGGTATTCAAATGCTTTAGTCGAATCAACGGTGAACATCTTGGCTTTTCCTGCTGTACTGTTGCACTTTGACTGTGCCACAGTCGGGGATTTTCGTCCTTTTATAGCAATCCGACTAATGAAAATTGTCATTAAATTAGCTGACACTGTCCCGACCAACATCACCCATCCAGCCACCCACTCAAGGACATTCTCGTCGAAATACCTGTTTCAGCAACGCCACCTGAGCAGAATTCATGCATTTTCTTTGACTGGCAAGTGTCCGGGCTATCTTACTAAATTATGTACAATGTATTTAAGTATATATTCCATATACATATATTAAATTATTGGGATAACCAGTTGAACGGCAATTGCAATTGAATTTGAAGTGGAACGTATTCATGAAGACATCTACGATGCCATTAATTATTCAACAGCACTCAACAGTCTTACAAAAAAAAAAAAACAAATTAAGAAATATGTCAAAAAGTGAACTTCAATTTTCGAAGATCACATAATGGAGGCTCTCAAAATATGCTTAAATAGAAATAAGGTAGATTTGGAATTTGATTTTTTATTATCAGAAATAAAAGAAAAGCAGAAAGAAAATCCTTGAGTGATTCGACATTTGTATGGGTGGGTGTGTGTGGAAATGCGTGAGAATTTTAACAAGAATTTTCAATTTGATTGCCATTTAACTCGATGAGTTCATTTGATTTATCAGCGTGAACATCGAGTAAGCTCCCTGGACAACCTGCAAAATACGTGCAACATTCACAAATATAAAATCAATCCAATATCCAAATAGATCACACAGATATAACTAAGAAGCTTCACCATCATTCATATTTCTTTGGAGCTTGCAACAAATTAATCAATAATATTTAACACAAAAATGATTGCTCAAAATTAAGTTCTACCAAATGGGGAATCGATCAAGAAAAAAAAATACATATTTATTTGAATTTTAATATGCTTTAAAATTAATTTGTACTTTTAATTAATTAATTTTCATATTATTAATATTAGTTGATATTAAAGAAATAATTGAAAAAAGAAAAATAAATATTTTAATAACGATTTTTTCGGCACCGTTTCTTTTTTCGTTTCGAGATATATGTTTAATTTATAATTGTAAAAATGGATTAAAATCATGGTTTATGGCTTCTACTTGTAGTTCATAATACATGAGTGCTCCGATACTTACCGACAATAGAGTTGTCATGCTTACTGGCAAATATCCGATTGCAATAATGCCAGCGGAACGCTGGGATCGCATTAGCATTATTAACACGATCCGACGATGCTCGACAGGCATATCTACCCAATTGCAGAAGTAAATCGCACTTGTCATCTGCTCGGACTCATATTGCACCTGCTCGGAGGCGTAGCAAATAATGGACATTTCATTTAAAATGGACACTAACAGAATGAGCACATTTATAATCTGGAAAAAATCCAGATTAATTTGGGATGCGATAATCGCCATTGTACATGCTGCAACTGCTGTACAAAGGCACTGAATGAAACAGCCAAAGGACAGGCTGTCCTCTAGGATATTTCGCAATCTGTAAATGGCATTCCAATGACATATACTAACGGGAATTAGGATTTTCATATACATACTGCAATATAATCTGGTGAGCCTCGACGCATTCAATCAGTTGCGAATAGCTCTGGTCGCGAGTGCTTCCCTCTGTGTTGCCAACCTTAGCAATGCGTATTTTCAGTGCCTTCCAGTGGGCAGCAACTGCCAGGAGATAGGCAGCAGGATAGGTATCGTTGCCCACCGACGTTAATGATACTAAGATTGAGACAACATTCACTAGGCACACCGTAAGCAGGTAGCGAGAATACGATTGATGCCAATCCCACGGTGTCCACACTTCAAATGGCAACTGTGGACTCGATACATTAAGCACAATATAATCGGCGCTTAAAATTACCACAACAAAACCAACGATTACAAATAGAAAGATTCTCCGCATCCAACGGATATTATCCTCTATTATCCGAAACTCTTCCTGCGATTGCAGGCGGTCATCCAGGTGGCGCAAAATACCATGGATATCTAATAAACGGTGACGTATTCGCAACAAATTGATCAGCTTCAGCGCCTGCACAGATAACGTGGTGGCATGTGTGAAAGACTGACAAAAATCACTTAATGATTCGGATTTAAAGGATTCAATAATAAACCCAATCGGTAAAAGAGAGCTGAGCAAATTCACGATAATTCCATAGATCCAATAATGCCGTGCGAAGAACGTATCCCCGGTTGGCGAATGGTATCCCAACAGGCGCCACGTCAACCAGTGGTATTCAAATGCTTTAGTCGAATCAACGGTGAACATCTTGGCTTTTCCTGCTGTACTGTTGCACTTTGACTGTGCCACAGTCGGGGATTTTCGTCCTTTTATAGCAATCCGACTAATGCAAATTGTCATTAAATTAGCTGACACTGTCCCGACCAACATCACCCCTCCATCCACCCACTCAAGGACATTCTCGTCGAAATACCTGTTTCAACAACGCCACCTGAGCAGAATTCATGCATTTTCTTTGACTGGCAAGTAAGTGTCCGGGTTATCTTATTAAATTATGTACAATGTATTTAAATATATATTGCATATGCAATACCAGTTGATTCCAATAATATAATATACATATGTCTACGTCAATTGCAATTGAATTTGAAGTGGAATAAACTACTCAACATCACTCAACAGTCTTAAAAACAAAAAACAACTTCAAACAAGTAAGATTGCTGAAGTCGTGTGAGCCCGACTTCGATATACCCTTAACCCAGCTGTTATACGAGTATATTTTCTAATACTGTTGGCAAATTTCACCTTAAAAAGTGTTGCAACCACATGCGAGCAGGTCCGTAAGTACACGCAAGAACTCTGCCTTTAAAATTGTGGAATTTATTGTTATCGGAAATTGAAATGTATCGATAATCGATAAATTGGGGCAGTTATCGAGAAAACAAAGCAGACTTGATCTGCGCCTGGTATAGGAGAACCTATATTCCAAATTTCAAGTATCTAGCTCTTACAGTCTCCGAGATCCGGAGATCAAACAGACGGACGGACGGACAGACGGATGGACGCTATCAAAACAAGCTGAAATAGAAATAACGTAGATTTGGAATTTGTATTTATATTATTAACAAGATAGAACGTTGCAGTCAGACGTAACCGACAGCGAAATATTATCATACCATTACATAAATTAATTTAAATTTTTATAAATATAATATATTAATTTATATATATATATATATATATATATATATATATTATAAATATATTTATATAATTATAAATTTGTATTTATATTAATCGGACTAAATACTTGCGTTTCGCTTTATTTTATAAATTATAAAATGGAATTTTATAGAATGAAACCCAACAATCTATTGTGATGCTACCTTGACTCGTGTAGAGTTGCTGTGAGCATGCGATAAGACTATCGCTTTAAAAAAATATCGCCGTTAAAACTTACTTATTTGAAAATAAAATTAGTTTTTAAATAATGATAAATTAGTTTTGAATTTTAACAATAGAACTACTAGAATTAATATTTTATACAAAATTGAGATATTTTATGAGAGCAAGTTGGCACAATTTGACTCGCTCGATAAAATCGCTCGATTAAGAGTGACCAAATTGCAAGATAAGCAGCATTGCGCCAAAATTAGCAGCATATGTTAAGTATTCTGTTACATAACATTGTTACAAATTGGCATGTATTGGCAACGCTGGAAATACTGGACTTGCGTCACAAAGTTCACTTGTTCTGGCAACTTTATTTGCAAGTGCAAAGTGCAAGTGAATTTGATTATAAATGCATTCATAAATGCATTACATGAAAAAATAAGGATATAATGTATATGTATAACTAACACATTTTTAAGAAAATTTCGCTTTACTATTTATTTCATTTATATTAATTATATTTATTTTTATTTAACTAACTTATTTTTTAATTAACTAACTTAAATTGCAGGAGTTACAGGCATTTATCGTTTTTTGTGGGCGGGAGTGGGCGTTGTCCAAAATTTTTTTTCCAGATTTTTGAAGGGTGTTACTAGCAACATACCTTTAAAATTTGGTGACTTAAGTTTTCAAATTGCGTGAGATATATGGGCTTATCGATTTACACCAACAGGTGTATCGGTTTAGGTAGGCCGAGTGGGCGTGGCCATCCTATTTTTTTATCGATCTTTGGTGGAGTTACCAGTAACATACCTTCAAAATTTTGCGACTCTAGCTTGCAAATTACGGCAGATATGCGCATTTTAAATTTATAGGGACGAAGTTCCTGGGGCGGCGGTTGTGGGCGTGGTCCAAAAATTTGTATGCCTATCCTTGGAGAAGGTTACCAGCAAGTTTGGTTACTCTATCTTTAAAATTTTCGGAGATATGCGGAGTTATCGATTTACAATCGGAATTGTCGATTATAGGCGCAGGTGTGGGCGTGGCACCACAAATTTGTTATCGGTTCTTCAAGGCGACTACCAGTAATATACCTACCAAATTTGACGTTCCCTACTCAGAAACTGCGGAAGATATAGCCATTTGAAAATTTTAGGGGCGAGGGTGATGGGGGCTTCGGAGGTGGCCGTGGCACATGCCGATCTTTCAAGGACTTCGCCAACAACCTACCAACCTAAATTGGTGACTGTATCCATTAAATTGTAAGAGATATGTGGATTTATCGATTTGCTAAAATCGATTTTCGCGGCTTTCTAGCTCCCTAGTGGACGTAGGACCAAACCCAAAACACTTTAACTTTTGAGGGTACTTTCCAGTATACGTTCCAAGTTTCAAGTCTCTATCTCAAAGGGTGTCGGAGGAACGCGCGTTCATACAGACGGACAGACGGACAGACAGACAGACGGACGGACAGCATGACGGACATTGCACAAAACTAAAATAAAAGAAAAGAAGAAAGCAAACCTTTGAGTGCTTCGACATTTTTATTTTAACTCTAATAAGCTTATGTGTAAATATGAATAAACTCAATAAAGAGCAGCTATACGAAAAAAAAAAATAAAAATACGAAAAGCCGGTCAAAAAAAGAGTTGCATTCATTTCGAATTACAAATGTAAAACAAACAAAACAGAAAAAAGTTAATCCACAAAAGCATATTTAACATGAGAAAAAAAAAACAACAAACAAAATCTAAGCAAATAAGCCGTGATAAACAAATAATTATAGATTTGTAAGCTGGTTGATTAACCCATTTACAAATATAAACAAAAACCAGTGCATAAAGACCAAATCTAAATAGAATCCGATTAAATTCAATTAAAAGCGTGTTTCACTAACCCAAACCAGTTGATGGACCAATTTTGTGCACAAGCAATTGTGAATTGTAGGCGGGATCGGCATTTGGGATGCTGATTTGGATTTGGATTTGGATTTGGATTGGTTATCGGGTTTGTTGGTATTGTGTGCTTTCTGGAGAAGGTTGCTTGTGCCGCATACAGGTGTCAAGCGCGGCGTGTATTCAAATTAATAATGCCAAATTGATTACATAACATTTGTCAATGGGAATCGGGTTTCGGGCTGGAACTAGAATGGACTAAGCCATCCGTCAGATACACCGCACAGCTCCATGTTTGAATATGATTGATTTAGGCGGCATAAATTATGAACAAGCCAGGCCCTCGGAGCTACCACTAGCGGGGAGGTAACTATGCTCTCGCTACCAATTTCAGTCTTAGTGTTAGTTGCCAGCTTTTGGCCAAAACACTGGGCAGCCTGGTCGCGACCTTGGGTCTTTGACAAATGAGCTGCGTAAGCCGAAAGATTTGCGCAAGACGCATAATTAAATGGCCACCAGGCAGCAAATTGACATTGACAGTAGGCAGTATTGGCAAAAAAGGACACAATGCCGTGCCCCAAGGCCGTGGCAAAGCTATGGGGCACGCACATTTCACAGGTGCCAGCCTGGCATTCGAAACCCATTTTTAAAATGAATAATGTCAATTGCAGGTCGACTCTTTATTGGAAATCGAAATGCACGTGAAACTTAGCAACTGGCTTTATGACAAATTAAATTGTAAATTTTATTGTCAATTGGCCCAAACTGAATCCAATGTGACTTTGGCCATTTACAAATATTTGAAAATATGCACAAATAAAGTAGCTCAATATATTTATTTATTTAAAATAGATTATTTTAGATTTTTGCCAGTATTTCAGTCAGCTATCGAATTTGCAAATACCCCGACTGTTTTATCTCCTTCTTCTCAAAAGCAGCTCTATTCAATTTTTAGAATTCTAATTCTAGGAACAGTGCACAAATCAAGAGCAAACATTTCTAAATATCTGGCTTTAAAAAACTATAAAAATGTTCTCGGAATTTATTGCATACACATTTTATGCTATTATTATTTCAAATTCCAGTGATAACAGTAGAGATTAAAACAAAACAAAATTAATATAGCTAACAAAAAAAGAGACGAAGTGGCAACCGAATATTTATCAAAATACTCTGTCGACATTTGTTGCTTGTTATTTGTGTTTATTTAGGCATTTTATTTTATTTATATTTTTGTTCAACAAATGTTGTCTTTTGGGCCGACGGAAATTAAAATTAAACGGAAATGAGCAAAACTATTTAAATGACGGTTTTTTTATCACAGATATCCGGTCGGACTTAAATTATAAACATACATGAAAGTGGACAGCATAACATTTTGCTATATATATATATATATATATATATATACATACACACACACACACGCACAGCAACTTTTACATTGCATTTGTTATGCATGGCTTTGAAATACTTGAACTTTTCAAATCATTGCAATTGTCACTCACAATTTGATCTACATATTTACATAAAATGCTGTGTAAATCAACACCACCCCTCATTCCACAACCCCTTACCGACCCCTTACCGACCCCCTAACCGCTCATGCTTTAGCCAAGTTTTGGTTGGGCAGAAGCAAAAATAAACGCCTTCATCGAACAGAAATGTGTTTGTATGGATAATGAATGATAATCATTCAGTATACAGAATACCATATTGAGAGCTGTACAATTAATAATGCGCATCTAAATACATCCACACAAAGATATGTATTAACTATATTTGTAGCATCGGTAAACAGCAAATCAAACAATAAATTGCTAACAAGTTTATTAACCGAGCAGAGCCGAGTAGTGTAGTCCAATTGTTGAAGAAATAAACATGTCTCTATTCATTAATTTGCTAACCTTAGCGAGCTGTATATAAACATAGATACACTCAGAAAAATAATCGCCCAGAACATATGTAGTAATTGGTTTTTATATTTCCTCCATTTCTCTAATTAAAAACTCAATTCTAAATGTTTTATCTAGAGATAAAAAAGGTGGTGGATCTTAACTAATTCTTACTAATTATTTTCTTACTAATTATTTTTGGTCTGATTGGGTTTTTCTGGGTTTTCCTCAATTATTGCAACAAATGTTGGACCATTTTGTTTTCTACCTCAGAAATCTTAGAAATCTTAAGTAAAAAAAAAATTAAAAATATACATTCTTATATATCTTATAAATATTTTATTATTTTTTAATTTATTTAAAATTTTAATTTTATTTTAAATTAAATTAAATTCCAATTTTTAATTTTTGTATTTTTGGCGTCGACTGACTTTAGTTGACAAATAAATAAATAAATTATATAAAATGAGTAACAGATTTAATTCTATATAGAAAATAGAGATATATATCGATTTTGTATGAGAATCCTTCGTTTAGTTTTTTTAAATAAAAATCTATGTCTATTTAATTCGCATTCGTTTTATTTTTAAGAAGTCATTCTTGATTTGAGGTTGTAGATCTTAATTTTTGTTGTAAATATTCTTACATTTGGATATGCAATTTAAAAAAGAAAAGAAATAAGATACGCAACCATATTTGTAATGCTTATTTACAGGGTATTTTCTAGGCCAGCATTCGCTAATGATGTGAAGTGTTATTTAATTGTTTATCAATGAAAATGGTGATTGTGATTGCGATCAGCTAACGTTATTGCTACAATAAGCTACAGTGACAACTGGCAATTGATGATCGAATAAAACCAATATTGAGAGTTACAAGAAAAATATTACTTTCATTTCGTTGTGAATCAGTTTCAGAGTTAAAGAATTTTTGCTATATAATTTGATACAGCAGCCAGTCATATTAGGTGTTGGATGGAACAAAGCCAGTTTCAGCGCACGAACAGTAACAAAGTAAACAATAAGCAATAATAATATTAAATAATGACGCCCACGTATTGGAGAACCTCCTCCTAACCGAAGTCAAGTTGTCAAGTACGCTCTGATAAATCTATGTATAAATAACCTGATGGCTAAGCTGGGCTCTTTGGCAACTATGAATGAATGAACGAATGAATGAATAAGCGACTGACTGAGTGACTGACTGAGAAACACCAAATGACTTTTAACAAAAAAAAAAAAAAAAAAAACATTAATAATAAAATAAAAAAAAAATCAAAAACATTACAGAACAAACAACAACAAAGCAGTTCCGAGTGCCAAACAGAGCCAAGTTTGTCAAGTCAACTGGGCTTAAACTGAATTGTCGACTGCTGATGACGCCAACATTGCGTCTGTCTCAATTTTCAGCTGTTCTCAGCAATGCGACCTTTTTGGAGACTAAATGAGACTGAGAGGGAGACTGAGACTCAAACTGAGACTCAAACTGAGACTCAAACTGAGATGTGGACGGGACAGGCTTATAAATAGCACAAGTCCGTTTCGAAGGCGCTTCAGTTAGAATCGAGCGCTTCAAGTGGAATTAATAATTATTTTTACCTTTTTTTTTATCAAAAGTTACTTGAAAACAATTTAAAAATTTGTCTATATATATATAAACTCTTTTTTTATTGGTATCTTAGAAATATGGTGAGTGCACTCAAGTGATTGTAAACAAAACGCTTCACATCAATGGAATTGTTGATTTATTTATTTTGTATTTTTTATGTGCTTAAATATATAGTTTATTTGTTTTGTAAATTACACACAAAGACAAGACATAAAAAATGCATTAAATACGCTACGTGAGCGAAATATTTAAATCATGTTTTTAGAATACGAATACGAATACGAATACGAAGCGAAAAAGAAATATCGAAAATAGTCGAAGAGGGGGCAGATTTACTGGAAAATCCCTCACTTTGAGTTTAGTTTGAAGTATTTGCTTCCGGCACTTGGCGATGACTGTTGAATGAACTGTTCTCAAAAGTAAACAAAAATGAAAAAAAAAAAAACAAATAAACAAATATTGTTCAATCGATGGCAAAAGTACATGAAAAATATACATTTGCGATAAGTTGTTAATAGGGTAGAAATATCTTTATGGCCGCCAAAAGTGATTACAGAAAATTACATGCCCTTAATACATACATTCATACATTTACAATGGTTAACGATTGTTCCTATCAAAACTATATGATATAGTAAGTCCGATGTAAATATATGTTTTTATTTTATTTTATTTTTTTTTTAATTATCGGATCGGACATTTTGGTAAACAAAGAAAATATTCAAAGAACTACTCAGCTTTCCACCGATCGTTTTCACACAAGAAATCATCTGTTAACCGATCGTTCCTATGAAAACTTTATATATATATATATATATATATATATATATATATATATCGGATGCGGCAAACTATAACAGAGTTTCATCAGGATAGTTTTAAAACTGATTTGCATAGAATGGCTACATTTTCTTCAATATCCTATGGGTTATAAAATAATATAAGAAATTGATTTTCTTCAAAATGTAGCAAAAAAGTTTAAAGATACCCTGTAATTTTAATCGAATAATGACTCTTTGTCTCTTTCTCAGAATTGTAGTCTTGTCAATATTCAGAATGAGGATCAGTTATAAATTACCGATTAGCAGTCGTAATATGCTATTAGTCAAAGTTGTTTAACAATTGATTGGGCTTTTATGTAAATACATATTTGGCATGTATATGTCTGTGTATCTATGTATGTGTGTGATGTATGATCGATTCGAATTATGGCTGGCAAATATTTGATTTGTTTCGGGCCAACTATTGTCTAAAATTTGGCCATGTAGAAGCTGCTGTACAGCTTAATTATATTATGCCAATTCGAGCTAAAAACAATTAGCATAATTCGGCAGGGTTTTTGAATCATATTTAAACAGAAATCGAACTGGCTAAAACAAGTGGCAAAAACAAGTTTAACACACTGTATGTGTCATAGGCAAACAATTATCGGCAGCCAGGCTAAGTTAACTCGATGACATTTCTATATAGGCCAACGAGCAATAAACTCATCCCAAAATTGGTAGCAGCTGCTGTCCAAGCACAAATTCAGTTAAGTAGCCCAGCTAAATCGAAATCGAAATCGAAACCGAAATTTCGCTCTGCCCTGAAATTAGTCATAATGTTCATCCTAAATTCGGAAGTTGTTTATTTTTATTTCTTTCAAAGTAATCGATTTTTTTTTTTTTTATTATCTAATTTATAAAAACTGGCATTTCCCACCACATAAGGTATATTCTTGATCAGTACCAACAACCGAGTCCAGTTTAGAGTCGATCTCAGAGACTAAAAGAAGTAGATCGTACTATATGTATATTTGTATATATATTATATACGTATACATATATATATATCATCACTTCTTTTCAATTGACTCCATGACATAAGCTCGATTATCCTTAGATACTTTTGCACTTAAAATTTATGAATATTTCGATATTGATATATTTTTAATGTACTCAAAATTTATATGTACATAATAATTCATGATTCATGTATATATGTATCATGTATATAATATGATATTCAGCATCATCGCTGATCCATTTATAAAATTCATTTATAAGAATTCAATATTCTAATTTTGTCTTGTTGCGTGTGGCGAGGGAAAAGCATTTATTTAAAATGCCTGAGACAAACAAATCAATGTATAATTATATATATATGTAATACTATATAAATTGGTAAATACTATTTATTTAAACACTTTGTTTTTCATTGACAGCATCGGGAGCTCGTGGGACTCGCAGTGATACTGCTGGCACTCTGCTGCCAAAGTAGCATAGGTAAAAAGCTTGAGAAGCGTTGTGTGAATTGCTCATATCGTACGTATTACACCTATGGCGATGGCAGATCCCTGCAGCGTGTCATCTATAGAGATCCGGTCTACACTCGTGGTATTTACACAGAAGAACAAATCTAAGAAAAAATATGCATAACATCCACGTTCAGCAACTGTGCTGCGTTAACTGAAGCACTTAACTAAAAAATAACACAACGTGTAGCCAGAAGCATCATTATTAACATCACACACACACACACTCACACTCACACACATACACACACACACACACACACACACACACTCACACTCACACACACACACGCACACACTCTAGGGTATATACAGTTATGTGTTGTATTGTAATAAAAAATGTATAAATTAAATCATATCACATAAGGCACCAAAAGACACCTTTAAGCAATTATACACACCTCTCTCGTCCCGCCCCCCTTAAATCCCTGCCGTTAGCTGCCGACACGTACGGGTGCAGTGGCAATCCGTGCGGTGCGAATGCCGTGTGTCAGGAGGCTGCCGGCGGCCGTCCGGTCTGCTCCTGCCCGCCCGGCTACAGCGGTAATCCGCTTACCCACTGCAATCGTGGCGAGTGCCTGGACAACGTCGACTGTCGGGGTGACCTGCACTGCGTACAGAATCGTTGCGTTAACCCATGTGTGGGTACCTGCGGCATTGGCTCCAACTGTGAAGTACGTACATATTTACTTGCCACTTATTGCACTCCTCTCTCACATCCACATACATATTTTAATTGCCATTGCAGGCCAAAAACCATGTGGCTGTATGCAGCTGCCCGGCTGGCTACAACGGAGATCCCTACACGTCCTGTCGTCTCAATGATCCAGGTAAAAAATCAATAACCTCAAATACACACAGCAAAAAATCTCACTGCATTTAAAAAAAAAAAAAAAAAATCGCCTTGCATTTATTTCTAAAAACAGAGTTTGGATTTTTTCTATTCCAAACAGGGATTTACTGTTATTCTAAAAATAGGGTAGATTTTGCTAGAAGAAAATTGTCTACATTTTCCAGGGTGTCTTTTTTTGATTTAGCTTGTTGGCTAAGTATTGTCATGAGTATTTAGAGATAATCCAAGAGTGACACTGAGCCACAAAGCCTTAGCTTCTAAAATGCATCAGATTTATCTGGTTAGATATATGTTATACATATATATAGAGAGAGAGAGAGGTTGAATCCTGCTTAAAGATAAAGAACGGATGCATTTAAAGTTTCATCAAGCTTATTGACTTGGCTATTGATGCATTTATGCCGGAGACGGCTCATTGACATAATAATAGACCAATAATATTTCCATTATCCATTAATGCATATTTAATATTTTTAAAGTCAATTATTTACGTATTTATCACAAAACAATTAGCATTATAATTGTTGCTGTTGTTGTTGTTGTTGTTGTTGTCATTGCTATTATTTGCTCTGTAGCAAATAAACTGGTTTTGACCAAAAAGAGCCATTTTCGGGCTGGGTATTTTTATACCTGGTATGTTTGTAGGTTGATTGGTTGGCTTGCATAATAATATTTGCGCTGAATAAAATACAAAACAATACAATACAATACAATACAAGAGCAACAACAACGCCCAATACAATATACAATATATACATACATATATACATATACAGCAACTGACTCTTTTGTAATTTTATGGTAATTAGCTGGTGTTTTGTTTCGTAATTGTCAAGATCAAGGACGGGCCAAGTAGGCTAAGGCAAAATCAAAGCAAACCAGAAACAAGTCGAATATGACAAAATTAATATTATAATAATTAATATTATACACATATATTATTTTATAGATATCATTTATCCCGTATTTTGAATCTTATTAGTATTTTTTTTTTCTTTTTAATATTTCTATCGCCGATGATGTGTCTTTAATCGCATCTCTGAGCGATTTAATAATTAACCGCAAGCAAATTTCGAATTGATTAAAGTTAAAAAAAAAATGGTTTTTGTAATAGAATTTTAAAACATAAAATCAATATTTAAAAACCTTTAAATAGATTGTGCCCAATGTAAATGTTTATAGATGAAAAAAAAGAATTTGAATAATATTAAAGAAAATATTATATGCAGAAATAACACTCAGAACTGTTAAACGAAATATATAAAAAATAAAAAAAAATATATAAATATATATATAGATATATGTAGATATGTTAGCGTATCTATAAATTTTAGTTCCCATTTTCGTCTATTGTTTTTGTTGCTATTGTTGTTGTCATGTTTTGTTTGTTGTGTGATTTATGCTGGGTCATGTAATTCACGTGCAGGTCGTTGAATTCCGGCGCTGACCCCTCGAAGGGTCCGCCACGGTTCTTCCCTCTCTTCCTGTGCGCCCCCTGCTCCTTGCACTTATGTGTGAGGACACGCACTTGAGCACTATAACAAAGCGCAAATAATTGGGGGGGGTCGGGTGTGGGATCGAGTCACATGAAATGGACCCTGAATAAATCGGCAATGGCCAGCACCCCCCAGAACCCAAGCCTCAATCAACCAACATCACCCCTCCCAGTGGATGGAGGAGTTCAAATACATAAGTAGTCAAAGCTCATTTATGCGCATAATTTTTACTTATAATTTGCTTTCATTTCATTTCTATGGAGAGGCCAGTTGGTTTTCATGTTTTGGGGCTGCTCTGGCCTGTTCCCTGCTTCCTGTTCCCAGTTCCCAGTTCCCAGTTCTCAGTTCTTAGTTGCTGCTTGTTCTCGTTGTTCCTTTCATTGATGATGATTATAATGCGGGACAAGTTTCGAAATTGGTATTTGTTTCCATGACAAAAGTTGTGCCATAATCGCTGGCAATGGTTAAGAAAGAAAGTCAACTAAGAGCTAAATGCTTATATTTATTTATAGATTTGGTCGACTTGATTCGCGTGCCTGACTTGGCTTCCCTTTTGTTGTTTGCCACTAGGCAACTGACCATAACAGCTCCTACACATATATATATATACATATATATATATATATATGCATATATTGTTATTCTTACTATTTTTTTGTTGGTGCAATTTGTACAATTTGAATTGCACCCTGATGACAGCCAAACTATTCACAGCTCGAAACTGACCGCTGGACAATCATGAACCATTTGTGCACATGGCTTTGTTATGTATTATATAAATTGCATGGCCAGCTCATTTAGTACCCTTATATGGCGGCATATGTGTGGGAATTTCCAGTACACATATACATATTTACACACATACACATACGTGCACACATCTGCTTCGGTATGCCTTCAATTTATGGGCAAGCTACAAATGCATATAAATCAGTGTTGATTTAAATATTCATGCCAATTAGTAATTTATTAAAGTGCTGTCGACGTTGAGGTAAATACAATGCATTTTAAAATATGGCTGTATATACATACATATATACATATATGAGTTGCAAACAGTTTGCTGCTTTTAATTAAAGTCTCATATTTGTTTTTGGCTATAACTTAATCATCATTAGATATAATTCGATATTCTCACCAATAAAGTAGTTCACTTTACTCATCCCTTCACTTTGTGGCTAAGTTGTAAATAAATTTATTCGGCATTGAAATTCTCATTGAATAATGCCTGGAGCAAGGCATCTTCCAATCCGGTAACCAGTTTTGCCGCTTAAGCTTTGCCCTAATCCCCAGTTGAAGAGTTGTTGTTTTTTTTTTTTTTTTTGTAGGAACCTTTTGTTGGCAAACCAAAATTATCAATATCGAAAAACAATTATGATATCCAAAAAAATTTTAATTTTAAAAAGGCTTTCGGTTCTGCCGTTATACGAAATTAAAAAATTCTAAATTCAAAACCAGTTTAAAACCGATATAGAAAATGTTGTAAGTTGCTGAAACTGAACTGAACCCAAATGAAATGATTATTCTTACAGTTAATGAGGTCAAAAAGTCTCTATCAAAACAAAATTATAAATTTCTCTAAAGAATATAAAAATAAAAAAATAACAAATTTAAGCTTTCCGTCCAAAATAGAAATCAATTTTTTTTTGGGCACAATTAAAATCAAATCAGTCTCAGTCTGCTAGTTCCGAGTAGATCCTTTTCATGTATTTGCATTGTATTCTAAGAGTTTTATGTTATTTTCTCGAAAGTGGCTACTTTATAACTTTTTTCCCAATCTGTTGTTTATAATATGCTGTTATTTTTCATATTCTTACTTTTTTATTGCAAAGTCCTAAACAGCTTTTGTCAAAACGAAAAAAGGACTTTTTTGACAGTCCAAAGAGTCGAAAGTTTTGATTTTAAAAATTTAAAATTCTTTTATATTTAGTTGAAATATAGTTTAAAAATTATGAACATTTTATTTGAATACAAGAGAGCTATAAAATTATTAACAAACAAATATTAAATTATTAAGTGAGTCAAAATTATAGTGCTGGAAAATAAGTGAATCTTTTCGAGCTTTCACTGTGGTTAAATAAAAATTCTAAATACTAGATAAAATGGGGATGTACTTTAGTATCATTAGTATTTTAAAGCATTACCAGATGTGAAGCCAAACATTTTTTGTCTGGCAGAATTGCATTTTTCTTAATACGAGGAATTTTTAGCCGATCAATTTATAGTCAAATCATAAGTCATATTTTTATTTAATTATTATTTTATTTATTTTTTATTTTTAATTAACAAATACATCATATTTAAATATAATTGCAGAGGAACAATGTCATCCGAGCCCGTGCGGCATCAACACGAAATGCGAGATTATAAATGGGGTGCCAACCTGTTCCTGTTTGCATGGCTTTTTGGGCAATCCGCTGAGCGGTTGTCGCCACGAGTGCGAGCACGATGGCGACTGCGCCAGCCGGGACATGTGCAGCAATTACAAGTGTGTGCCATCGTGTGGACAGTGCGGCATTGGTGCCAACTGCAAATCGGTGGCCAGCCATCGGGCGGTGTGCGAGTGCCCCAAGGGCTACATTGGCAGCCCGTACACAGAGTGCCGGCCGGAATGTTATGGCGACTCGGATTGTCCTTCGGGCAGGCCGGCCTGTTTCTATGGCATCTGCAAGGATACATGCGTTGGTGCCTGTGGCATCGGTGCCGATTGTAATTTGCGCGGCTTAACCCCAGTGTGCAGCTGTCCGCGCGACATGACCGGCGATCCATTTATACGCTGTCGCCCATTCACCAAGGAGGATCTCTGCTCACCAAATCCGTGCGGCACAAATGCCATCTGTGTGCCCGGCCACGATAACACAGGACGCGAGAGACCCGTCTGCAATTGCCTGCCCGGCCACACTGGCAATCCGCTCTCCCATTGCTCACGTGTAAGTATGTCTAGAAACATATAGATCTTTATATAGGGGTGAAGACAATAACATAAATATCATGTCCAGAATACAGTATATTAATTTGTAGACATATCTTAATGAAAATCAAAAGTCTCCGGCTTAAGAAATGAAAAAGACAAATTAGAGAAAATTTAATTTCTTTATGAATTTTGTTTGCAAACTGCGTAAAATTTGAATATATTCATTACAATAAATGCTTAACTGGACTATCGAATGATATTAAATGAGCTAACGACATCACGACAGATCTCAGAAAAACAAAAGATTCAAGAAAACTTAAGATAGCTAATAGAGTATCCAGATGAAAATCAGCTAAAGTTATTTGCAGCCGATGCTAAAAAAAAAACATTTGTCACCAAAATTGTAAAGAATTTCACATTAAATTAATTAAAATATGAGTAACGCTAAGTTTTTTTCTTCACATCTATTTTACTACCCAGATGCTAAAAAATATATTAATAAAAATATATACTTTGTTTTTTTTTTTTGCAGGGTGAGTGTTTGAGCAACACCGAGTGCCCGGATCACCGAGCCTGCATTAACTATCAGTGCGTCGATCCGTGCATTGGTAAATGTGCCACGGGCGCCACCTGCGAACCGAAGGCCCATCTCGCTGTCTGCCGCTGCCCGGCCGGACAATCGGGTGATGCGCTCATCTCCTGCCGCCAGACACGCAACTTTCCCGTGGCCAAATATCATTAAGCTAGTGGAGACGAGGCGTGGCCCCCATTTGAGCAAACGCCGCACTGCCTGCCGCCCGAATTCAAATCGTTTTCACACAAAAAAACAAAAAAAAAAAACAAAACAAAACATAAGAAATTGTTAATTTAACTTGCATCTAATTCACTGACGAATATTAAGAAACTACGACTTACATTGCAATAATACAAAATAAAAATAAATTTCTTTTAAACAAAAAAAAAATTGCTGAGAACTTATTGGCCCAATTCTCGAATTTTGTTAAAAAAAAAAAAAACATCTGAAATGTGATTTAAAACTGGCTTGAGGCTAAAATTAAGCATAATTGCATTAAAAAAAAAGCTACAAATAATTGTGTCATTAAGTTTTGAACTTAATGTAGTTTTTAAAACTCATTATACTGGTTTTATCAATCAATCAAGAAATTAACACTATTTTGGCAATGAATTAAGAGCGTTATTAAAAAATGTAATTAGTTAATTTATTTGATACCGTCATTCTGCTGGCTTTCCTGAATCTTCTCATATATATGGTATGTATGAATTGGATGATTAATGTGGACCATGCTTAAATACAACATATAACGTTTCTAAATTTGGTTAATGAAGTATTCAACACTCTGTGAATCGATTGCACTTTCTAAAAGTCTGTCCATTAAACATTTATCATATTTGGTGCTGAAAATACAACAAATCTGTATACGATTTCGATTTATGAATCTATACATATATATCAAATATAAAATACAATCATATACAATATAAATATCAGTTTCATATGTAATTGGCGTTTCGAAAACGATTGCAAATAAATTTAGATACGACAAAAAAAATATATTTGTTAATTTATAGTGATTATGTTTATATATATATATATATATACATATATATATATATATATATAATTTGTATAGTGCACACAACTGAACTGTGAGTAAAATGTTAGATGTCGGTCGGTCAGTAAGTTAATTAGTTGTTGACTTTTGTGGAACTGCTGCATGTTTGTTAAAAATCGCATAATAATCAGCTGACTGATCTGCAGAATGCAAATAAGCCGTTTCCAACTATAGAAAATCTATATGATTCGATATATGCATGTATCTATGTATCTATGTATATATATGTATATATGTATGTATGTATGCATGTATATATGTATGAGTATGCGTAGAAGTAGTTTCCTTGAAATGATAAAACCGTATAAATTTCTTTACATTTTTCTTGTCTCATTATCTCTGCTGCTTACTGCGTATTCGCAATTATTGTTACATATCTCATTATTGTAAATACAATTTTTCTTTGATTTGTGTTTCGGTTTCAAATATAAATATATTCTTGTATAAATATGCAATTTTTTTTTTTTTTTTTTTTTGTGTATTCGTTTTCATATATTATATATACTTATACATATATGCATATATATAAATATATATATATATATATATAGATATATATATATATACGTATACATGTATATAATATGTATATAAACTGCTAAATACAATTAATTGCGCTTTACATTTTTTTAACGGCTCTAGAGGCTTTACAAAAAAATAATAAACAGAAAAAAAAAACCAAAAAAATTGTCGTGTGTGTGTGTAAGCTACATATGTTTGTCTATCTGTGTGTGTTGTGTGTGTGTGAGTGTTGTGTGTGCCATATGAGCCTGTACTACGCGCCCCCACAACATATCCTCATCAACATTTTAGTGTTGCTGCTGCTGCTGCTGCTGCGGCGTCGCTTTCAACTGCAACATTTGTTGGATTTGTTCTTGTTCTTGTTTGGCTTTATAATGATGCGATCCCTCTGGTTTTCATCTGAGGCGGTACGAAGTTTATAATTCAACACCTGCCGCGTTATCGACAGAAACATATCCTCCACATTGAGGTTATCTTTGGCAGATGTCTCGAACAGCTCAATATCCATTTGACGCGCAAAACGTTGCGCATCCTCCGTAATGACAACTTTTCGATCCGGATCATCATTCTTGTTGCCCACTACAAAACACAAAATATATTAGTTAGTAAAGGCGGTTTATAAATATACACACTTGGACAGTAAAATGGGTTCGAAGACAATAAAATATGAATTTTTTTAATAAAATTTTGAAAATAAAATGCAATTAATTTGTAGGAATATCGATAGTGTTTCTTTATGAAAATCAGAAGTCTGTCTTTGTGCGGGGAGTTGCATAAAATGAATAGAACTTTAATATTTCTATTGATATTGTTTGCAAAAGATGTAAGATAACAACATTATGATAAAGCCTTACTTAAATGATTTATCAATAATTTTAGGATAGAAGCAGAAAGGAGGATAGAAGATACAGCATAAATATAAAAGATGAAAAAACTCGAAACTTTAATCAAGGAACAAATTAAAACTGCTTTAGAAATGCTCTGAAGTCAGAAACAGAAATAAAGGGAAATTTGAGTTAAGTGGTAGAATATCCAGTCAAATTTCTGGGTTAGAACAGCATATTTGAAGATGGAGGCACACTGGCACAACATTCGGTAATTTATTCTCTAAATGATGAAAACAGATACATTTTTTTGCTAACGGATACTAAAAGAAACGTTATGTATTCCTTATTAAATGCATATTGCCTTCGCGCCCACAACTGTTTTACCGTCCATATATATTTACAGCTATACGCACCTAATACTTTGTTGACCACATCGCAATTGTGTTGGATCTCCTCCAGCCAGCGACGGACATTCGCAAAGGAATCGCCGTTCGTCACATCGTAGACGATGATGACGCCGTGGGTGCCACGATAATAGGTGCTGGTGATGGTGCGAAATCGCTCCTGTCCGGCCGTATCCCATATCTGCAGCTTGACGCGCAGACCATCGATCACAACGGTGCGTATCTTGAAGTCGACACCAATCGTTGTTATATAACTGCCCGAGAATGTGTCATCTGAGAAACGGATCAGCAACGATGATTTGCCCACACCTGCAACCACAACGAGAAAGCAATTAATTAATAATAATCATTTAAATAATACTGTTTATTTTTTTTTTTCACATATAGTTGCGGTCAAGATAATAGTAGTGCTGCTTTATGAATTGCAAATATTAAGTCAATATTTGCATGGCTCCTTTTATAATTCCTTTCGATATATATCTCCTTAAAACCGTTTTTTATTATTCCTTTTATTTATCTGCTGTTTTGGGCTCTTTGTTCAAAATAATAACAGTTCTAGTATAAATAGTCGACATTTTTAAAACTGAGCGATATTATTACAAGTTTATTGAGTTATTATACAATAGTTACCTAATTGCATTTTATGGTTATCAATTGCAACTGCTATATAATTGTTAAAAATCCAGGGCAATAAACCCCGACTAATGCAAAAGGTTTAAAGTCTGAAAGAAAACAAATGAAGAAATGGAGGAATCCAAATCCGGGTTATATGGGGACCGAGTATCTCGACAGTATGTAAGACGATTAACCAGTTGATAATCTTTTGCTCTATATACGTGTTCCGCCATTAAACACGCCAATTTTCGATTTCAAGACTAACATTTTGTTTTTTTTATAATGAATTTATAGCTATGCCATCTTTGAATGATTACATATCTTCAGTATTTATTGTTTGTGTTCAAATTAATTTATCATCATTTTTAAACTATATTTTAAGTTTTTTTTTGTTTTTTTTTTTTTGCGTTACTATTATTTGAACCCATCTGTACATATTATACATTTTTTTACATTTGTGTGCAGTTCTATTATTTTGACCGCAGCTGTAGATCACTATGTGCAAGTTTTATTTACCCAACAAAAACCACAATCAATTACTTTGTTGCAGGCCGCTCTCTAATTACAATTCGTGTAGTAAATTAACGCCCTTAAAAATAATACATACAAATATGTTTATCCATTTCAACAATAAACACTCGATTGAATTCTGAGGGGTTTATGTATATTTGCATCAAATAGAAATTATTTATTTAAATTGTTCGATTGTTTTCCTCGTAGCACTCCCTATTTGTAATTAGCAAAAATTAAGTTCCGGCAACATTTTGCATATTATCACAAAAAAAACGCCCTTAAAACTGAACAGTCAACCAACAATAATACAAACACACATATATTAATACTCTATTAATTTCCGCGAAATTTATTTTCATTGCATTATTCATTTCTTCCGAATTCCACTTTACTCCAATCCAATTTGAATAGTGTTTCAGCAGCATACCCACACACATACATACATATACATGTATTTATGCATTTAGTAAAGTGAAGTTATTATTATCTACTTCATAACAAGCGAGCAAGCCATGGCAGAGGCGAGAGAGATTTATAATTGTTCGTCAATGCAAATTGCGCGAATAGAGAAAGACACAAAAGCAAAAAAACAGCTGATGGGGCACAGCAAACCCAAACACAAACACAAACAAAGAAATCGGTCAAACACAAAAACAGAAAACCAGGCAGACAGATTGGAATTGAGCACAAACAGTGCAGTTTTTTTTTCCTAATAGTTGTTGTTCCCTTATGCTTTTTGCTATTTATAGCATTGTTGGGCAGGTGAAAAAAAAAATTGCGAAAAAGCATGTAAAAAAAACCTGTATGTGTGTATGGGAAATATTTGCATTTACACTTACCGCTGTCGCCGATTATTAGCAGCTTGAACATATGATCAAAGTGCCGTGCCATTTTTGAGCTGCTGCTGCTGCTGCTTCTTCTTCTAGTTGTTGTAATTTACAGTAAAACGGCGTTGAGTTTGACGCTAGCAGCGACGTTGACGCTGACGCGTCCAACTTAAACAATGCAAAATTTTTGTAAAAATTTTCGTTTTCAGTTGTTGTTGTCCCACACACACACACTCGCGCACACACAGACACTCCCACACACATATACACTGGCTGTGTTTCTTTGTCTCTCGCTCACTCTGCTGCCGGTTGTTCAAATAATATTATGATAAACCGTTGTTCTGCAGACTGCGATTGTGACTGCTGTTGCTGTGTGTGTGTGTGATAAGATCCCGGCGTTAATGTGCTTGACGCTGCTACTGTTGTTGTTGTTGCTGCTTTTGCCTTTGCATGTAATTATTATCAGTAATTCGGTTAGGATGGCGGCAAGGCAATTAAATGTCAGACGGTTGCCGACTTGTTATTATTGTTGTTGCTGGTTGGTGTTGGAAGCACAGTTGAAGGTTTGCAAATCATCTATGTATTTTATTCGGTTATATCCAAAAAAAAAAAACTTACGCCAAAAACACACAATTTACACGCACAATAAATTAGCAATTCTCGTCGTCTCTCTTCTCTTCCCTCTTCTCTTCAACGTCGTTCTATCTTTTTCTCGCACACAAGCGCCAGCGAATTATGGCTCACACACACATATATATTTGGCTTTGTGTATTTGAATTTTATTTGGCTTATCTTGCACCGACACTGCTGACTGTCTTCAATAACTTAATTAAATTCATATTCCTAAATAATATTCATATTATGAGTAAACTATTACTAACGCACGGTATATATATATATATATACATATGGAATGAAGTACGGATGTAAGAAAAATACATCGACATATCGATTGTGTGCAAGCGATATACAAATATGTGCGAACATTTACAACACTAAACATACACTCGATTCGAGTCCACAAATCAAATAAAAATAAAATTAATATCAATCTAATCTAGTTAAACTAAAAGCCATACATAATAGAATATAATTTATATTTTAAGAAATATTATATTTTAAAATATGAACAAACAATAATCAAGTTTAATAACCCAGTTGTTGTGTCTATCGATAAAAATATCGATGAATTTTGAATACAGTAGAGGTGCTTGCAACTTATCGACTTTGATGACTTGCAGATGTTCTCATTGCCAATCGGCACATTTACATATATTTTCGTCACTCTATTTGACTTGAAAATTATGTTACCAAACAAAAACATCCTTATTTTTTCTCTTTTTTTCCGAAACTAGATTTATACAAAATTATATTGTGTTTCAAATGCTCAACATTATTTTAAGTTGTGTACACAAAAAGCTTTTAAGCATATTCTCGGTTAGATATGAATATAAGCGAGAGGCTTTATTTTCATCTCTTTCCTTGTCTACTCTATGCAAAACACTTTCTAATTAAAATTAAAATTAAAAAATTACAAGTATAATAATTATAATAAAAACTATTTAAAATATAATAATTATAATAAAAACTATTTAAAATATAATAATTATAATAAAAAAAACCACATCTCAAATTCATAAATTTTGAATAAAATTCAGAATGTTAACTTCAATACTGTCATGGAAACTTGATAATGACTATTACTAAAAATACGGAAAAAAATAAATTTTGATTTATTCTAGTTACTTTCTGGAACGCGCGCGCGTGCGATTCGCAACGAAGGAATGATTGTGGATTTGATTGCGTCGCGAGATTCGTAATCGAGTTGCTCGGACTGAGGATGCTGGCTGCTCCGTCGCTGCCTCCTTCTCTTTCATTATCTCCATTTCCGAGGGTGGCTCCTCCTTGTCCCTCTTTGATGATGTCGCCTCATCATTCATTAGCATATTATTACGTAGTGAATAACGTTGGCGTGTGTTTCTTGTTGTTTCCTGTTTAGCTGCCTCGTTATTCAATTCCTTGCTGTATTTATTTTTTACACTTCTGCGCATCGTTCTGAATTTATACCAATCTATATCCAATTCCGATTCGGGACATGTTTTATTGCGTTCCTTATTCGAATAGAATGCCGATCTAGTGATGCCACAGGTTTGTGCTGCGCGTTGCCGTTTAGCTGTTTGCATTGCAATAAGCTTTTCAACCGGATCGAGATCCTCGTCCCCATTATCCTCGTCATTGAAAATTGTCGTGCACGTATCGCAGTGGTATTCATCATAATTGAACTGCGTACAATTCGAGTGCATCGGATTCGAGCCACAGAAGCGACAGTAGAACAGTTGCTGATTATCTGCTTCGCGTCCATTGGGATTAACGCATCTGCGCGCGCTGCACGTAGTCTCCAGTCTCATCTGATCTTCATACATACTTGTATTCTCCCAAGAGGCATCGCTGTGGTAAAAGCAATAACAATATCAATATCAAATCAACAACATCAAGAATATTGCAGTCGGGCCTAATACTCTGATACCAATAAGTAATACCATCTGATAGCAGGTGCGACAGAATGGGGTACCCAATAAATACCGACATTTAATGGAAGTTGCTAGTAATCTATTCTCCACGTTTGCCATTAAAATTGCAGCTGATATAGGCTTTTGGTAATTTTTTTGGGGGTTGGCGGAAAAAAAATTTTTTGGAGTAATCCACCATCCAAGGTTGGTAACTGAAGCTTTTAAATTGCAAGAGATAATATTAGAGAAGGTGCCCAGAAAGCTGCCCCACAAGTTTTTTGGTAACTGTAGTTCTTACATTGCGGTAGATATAGGCTTTTGAGAATTCTTGAGGCTGAAATGGATGTGGTCAACATTTTTTTCTGGATTTTGGAAGGGTGTTTTTAACAATATACAATTGTGTGAGATATGTGGTTTTATCGATTTACAGAAATATCGTTTTTGTCGATTACATAAGCAGGTGTGGTCATGTCCATTCAATTTTGATCGATACTTAATAGATGCTGATCTTGGAAGGACATTGCCAACAACCTACCTAATTTTGTGACTGTAGCCTTAATATTGTGGGAGATATGTGGCTTTGTCGATTTGCGATTATTAATTTCGTAGCAACTTAATTTTAAGACTGTCGCTAACAGAATAAATAGGTGATTGGTAACTGAAAACGATGTAAGGACACTTACCTTTGCGGCACGCTAATGCCCCATTGCACAACGGAACGAAACTTCTTGGCATCGTTGCATAAGGGACACTTGAAGAAATAACCGGAGGAATTAGCATATTGCTGCAGGCAGTTTATGTGGTACCAGCCATTGTTGCAACATTTGCCATGTATATGGCTGGTGCAACTAAATATTTGATTCTTGCCGATGAGCATTTCTAAACAAATGGCACACTTCTCATCCGGTTCGGGTCGATCTTCGTATAGCTGCACATGTGAATTGCAAAACGAATTATATGTGCCCTCAAATTGATTTTGGGCACCATGCAAATTGCCACAATGGGTGTGAAATGTGCGGCGACATCTTGATTTACAGCAGCCAATATTGGCGCTCATCTTTAAACAATAGCAACATGACTGCAAGGAATTAAAATATATTTATTTATATATGTAAATTCAACATAAAAAAATAATTCAAATGCAATAATGCTTACCAATTTCTTGATGCGTTCTGCTTCGGATTTGATATCATTGATATCGAAATATAAAATGGCACATTTACTTTTGAAGCGCTGGGATAGATTTGAGGTCAAATACTGCAGGCAAAATGGTTGTTATTTTCGTAGAATAATTGGTTATGCATTTATTTAGTGCAGCACTCACCAGGCATCTCTCGTGCACATGTACATCGTTTAGTGAGTGAAATTTGCCCATACGCAGCTCATCATCGACGCACGAGCGGCAAAGTGTGCAATTAATCATGCTAATTATTAGTATATGTAATATCCGATTTGTTGATTAATCTGGGATATGTTTCTTATGCCAAAGACATTTGTATGCAAAAAGGCGGCAAAGCCATGCGATATTACGATGTTTACCAGCACTGATTACCGCCTATCGATTCGTATTTAGGGCTGTCACTAATCTTACAATATTTTAGGGTTCTGGCGTTGCCGTTTAAACTTTTTTTTTATAAATTTTAATATTTTTCAAATTGAATAATTTATTAATATACAATAATAATCGTAATATATTTCGATGATCTATTTAAACGGTTGTTATTAATATAATAAATGTAAACACATATATATATATTTATATATTTAAGTCATACACATTATAATTTCTCTTGGATCATCAATTACAATACAATTTTTGCATGTTGCACAAAAATGCCTACGGACTAAGAAACATAATTTGATTGCCTAATAACGACATAAATTCTATAAATAGTTTTATGCATATAGTAACTTTAAACTAGATTTTACACGCGGTTTTTAAGGTTTTTTTTTTGGCTTAATCTCTATATATGTTGGGGCTTAAGTAGCAGCATTTTCAGTTCTTATCCCTATATTAGATGCCGGCACGCTCCAAGGCAGTTAGTTGTGTACCCAGTCGCTCTTCCTTTGCCTTGCGCTCGGCGCTAGTCTTCTTGGAGCTTTGAAAGGTGCTGAGAAAGGTTTGCACATCGATTTTGCCATTTAGAAAATGTTCCACATGACGATCACAGTCGGCGTCCGCATTTGAGGCGGCTATTTGCAACAGTTCCTGCTCAAATTAAAAATAACTATAATTATCAAAAAAACTAGTTTTGGCTTATTGCTAAAATTGCGTTGCATGGCATACTCGGATGTGCTGCGGTGCATATTCCTCAGATTTTTTCAAATACTTTTTGTTCAGCTGGTCACATTTCTCGCCAAGGGTTTTTAATGCCGTATAATCATCGCTGAGCCGCCGCTTCAACTCCAACAGATGTGTGCCCTTATTCTCGTTTTCACCTGCGAACACAGATATAATAAATGTCTTTATAATTGATTGATAACTATCATCCAACTTACGTGATATGTTCTCTACTTGATTCATCATCGAATCGAGTTCCTCGTTCAAATGCTGCACCACAGACATCTCCTCAATGAAATCGTCAAAGAACTCGGGATCCTGGTCGAGCTGCTTCAGTTCATCGAGTGACAGCGTTGATAAATTTGGCATATTGTCTTCCTTCACTTTCGGTTCATTAACGCCATTGCTTTCCTGCACATTCTGCTGCTGCTGTGGCGTCTGCTGCGCAGTAGGCATATTTTGCAGTTTGCCAGAAATTCGCTGAAAGTATATCTTCCAGTATTATCTACGGGCTAAAAATAAAAACTTAATTGCAGCTTAATGGACTGCATAAACATAGTTCTTTATGAATTTGCCTACCCTTGCTAGAGCTGTATGTATTTTCTTCAACTTGCCGCTTTACAAAATTAATAAGAAAACTTGAGCTTTTTTCTTTCTGTTATTTGTTATATTATAACCAGAACGAAATGGCATTCTATGAAGCACCGTTGGCTTTTCCCGGCCAGAGTTGCCACTTAGCCGCAAATATAATACATGAACAGCTGGTCAAGAAATACATGTACATATACGTATATATATATATATATAAATATATATGTATATTTATAGACAGTTTGCAATATTACTTATACAATTATTTTTGGTATTTAACAACTATTTAGAACCCTGACCTAAGGCTGCAATTGATCACAATAAAATTACAAATTTTGAATAATACATATACATAACGAAGGTAAGAGTAAAAAAAAAAAATTTACTTACCATCTTACAAATTATAAAGATCTTGCTAATTAAATTTTAAAAAAATTGCAAAATCAGTTGTGTCTCACAATTTTACCTAAATTGGTAACTCTGTCAAAGACAGTGTTGCACTTCCAAGCAAACATCTGTTCAATGTTGTTTTTACATCTAATTCTATAATTGCAAAGAACGCGTTGCTAAACATTTATATAACAAAAAACGACGTGCAGTCCTAGAAAATGGCGTTGTTCGAAATGAAATGGCTGCGTCGCCTTGTGCGGCGCAATACAAATCCAATACCGGAGCATCGTGCCGACTTGTGGAAACGCCGCTTGAGCATTGGTTATGCGATATTGGCGTGGCAGGCATTCGGTCTCGTCTGTTACATGGTCTACACGGGTCGAAACGACTGGGCCAAACACTATGGGTACAAAACGGAGGATGAGCTGTCCTTGTCGCCGGCCCAACAATTCGCCAGGCATATCAAAGTGGAGGGCACCGGCAAGATTATTCGTTTATCGGGCTTTTCCAAAGTGGAGGAGGTCCCCTTCGACTCGACCACCGTCGACCGGGTGAAGGATTAAGCCTTACACCTTAGTTAGTATTTATACATATATATTTTTAAATATTTTTTTTCTTATTGCAAAATCGATGTTAATAAAATAGTCTAAATTATGTGCAAAGAGTATGTTGGTATTTTGTATGCAGTGCACAACGGTCACACTGGCCGCGCAGACAAACAGAAACCGACTCGGCTGCAGCAAACACAAACAAGCTAAAAGCCAAGGCTGCTAAAGCACGCAACACAGACTCCAGCTGCAAAGCTAGCGATAAATAAATAAATTAATTAAAGTAAAATTGCAAAGCAAATATAAAATAAAAAATATTAACAGTTAGCTAATTCTCGTGTCTTTGTCATTGCTGTTGTCATCGCTGCGCTTTGTGTCGCGATGCATTTCGTCTATAAATAAAACAAGAAGAAGAACCACAACAACATCATCGAAATCTATTTAATGAATATTAATTGGCTATCAAGTCGAGGTCACACAGACGACATCCCTCTCTCTGCAGCAGTAGATTATGCGCGTGTGTTTGTGTGTGTGAGAGAAATAACGGGATTTGCAGACAAATGACATTTGCGCTGCTCTTGTCTAATTGGAATTGTTGTGCCGAAGAAGAAATGCTTAAAATAAGCTCCAGCTGGAAATGATTGCATTAGTTGCATTTTTTTGTTGTTTATTTTTTTTTTTTGTGTGTTGCAAGGCTTCTTCCATTCACGACACGCATACGAATTTCTAATGCAATTAACGTTCGCGCCGCCTATGGCTGCAGCCGCAGCTGTGTATAAATAAATACATATATAAATATAAATATATCAATTATTTATGTGCTCATCTTTTTACTTTTTTTTAACGCTTTTCGTTCAACACAGTTATAGGAGAGAGAGTGTCAAGTGCTAAACAGCGTGTTCATCTAACGGCATTTAAGTTTAAGTGTTGCCAATTACCAAAAAGCGAAGACAAAGTGCAAGTGAGCAAAAAAGCATATATATATATATATATATATATATATGTATATGTATTTAAGTATATATATATATATATATATATATATATATATGTGTGTGTGTGTGTGGTTCGTTGATTGATTATTGTTGCTGTTGATTGCAATTGTTGTTTCTTGGATTGCATCTCTTGCGGGTAAGTTTTCAACAATTATGACAATTTGTTTGCTAGCTCTCTTCACAATACGTTGATTGCTTGCTGGCTGGCTGATAATTAAAAACGCATTAATTATATAATTTGAGTGAAATTTCGTTGACTTCACTTTCCAATTCTAAGCCGGCAGCAACTACGAAAAATTAAAAAAAAAATGAGGAAAAAACCATAACAAGCAAAACGTAAATCATTAACAACTAATGCATACATTTAGAAATGCAACAACAATAACAAATATCAAACGATATTGGAAGTAAAGAAAAAGAAAAAAAAGTTAGTTTCTATTTTTGTAGCTCAGGCAAAAAATGAAACCGTTTTCTAAAAATATTTTCGTCGAGAAACGAAAGGAAAACGGATTATTATAATAAGTTTGAACAATCGCATAATAAAAGCACACATTAAACAAGCGCCGCGAAATGTTTAGCATATGGTAAAAAAAAAAAAACGCAAACAAAGCGTGCGATAAACACACACACACACACAATCATAAATCTACACATGTCAACAAAGCATAAAAAAGGGAAAGGTAATCGGAATGGGAATGGGAATCGGTATGTGTGTGAATATGGTGAGGGGTAGATTGAAGGCGGGGAGGGAAGAGACCTCAAGCAATGACAACGAATTAGTGAGACGCTACACATAAAATGATATCGATAAGAGACATCAGTATAAATACATAAATGTGCAAATTGCTTTGCCTGTCTATTAACCAGATAACGCTAGAATACTCTCGATTGCGATTTAAGAAACGTTATAAAATTATCAAAAAATTCGTCATACTTTTTGCGCCTATTACCCTATTTACCCCATTATTCAGAAAGTAAATTTCTCAAATTTATTGTTGCAGCTTCTCAAAACTACGGTTCCATTTTTTTGTAGAAAAAAAAAATTTAGAAAAAATATGTTTAGTTTCCACAGTGTGTTGTTTTCTATGTGAGAACAATTATTTCATTAGCAGCAATATAAAAGTCGAGCCAGTAAATTTCATTACTTGAATTCGAATTATAAAAATTATTTCTTTTTTAAATAACGGGTTGCATTTCTATTTTTAGAAATGTTTTTTTCTTACCAATGGAAACATTTCTGATAAAAAAAAATTGAAAATATATAGCCAAGACAGCAATCTTTCTCGCACACCCCATACTTGTAGGGTAGATCGGGCGCACCAAAGCGTAACACATACATAGGCAGAACGACAGAGCGACAAACCAACAGTAAAAAAACGACCAAACGAGCCGCTCACACGAGTAAATGCCCATTGGAGTGGACTTCTTTTTTGTATACCCTACAACCATTAAACACATTTTTTATATACCCTACAATCATTAAGCGCATCAAATGTAACTGCAAATTCTGGGGTATATATATATATATATATATATATATATCACACACGATTGGGGATAAACCTACATTTGATATATGTATGTATTATGTAGACTATGTCAAGATTCTGCTTCTTTTTCATTTTATTTGCAAAAAAATGTTGTTACCATTGACATTAATTTTGTTCTTATTTGTTTGCTATTTAATGGAGTTTTTACAACTAGATCCTTTCCTTTGCAATCAGATAACAAAATCGTAGTTATTGCAACTTTCTTGTCATTCTAGGGTATCTTATAGCCGAGTGAAAGAATCAACAATGTATTTCTACATGCTCCGACTGTCCGACAGTCCAAAAAGTTAACTGCCCACTGGGTTTCTCTGAGTTCTCTGGCGTAATGTGATCCGTTAGTGCCGCCCAGTGATCAGCAAGTGAGACGTTGAGGGGAAGGGGGAGGGGGCACCCACTGCGTCGGTTATCACGACGCCCCGTAGCAGCGATAAGTGACGTTTGCTACTAGATGGTCATAGACCTCAACGAGTTGGCCAAAACCAAAATCAAAAGCCAGGCAATAAAATAGAAACAAGTATGCAGCACGCGCTTTTGGACAGTATGCGGCTAGCATATACCCTGTACATACAGTTATAGTTTATACTTTACATACAATCAGAAAAAAATAATACTAAAAATAGAAAAACTAGAATTCATTTATAATTGTTAGGAAAATTATCAAGGAACACATTTCCAAAAAGTATGAATGTGATATTTATTTTCAAATTAATTTATACGAATTCATAAACTATGTAAAATGTTTGCTTATATGTGAAGTCAAAAAAAACTATTGTTTTTTAAGAATATGAGCAACAAAAAAGCTAATATATAAATGCAAACCATATATTTTTTTTAGGAAGCCACAAGCTTAGAAATATCCTTTAAGAATAATAGGGTGACCAAAAATATTGGGCGATTTTATTATTCAATAAATATAAATATATTTCAAAGGTATTTTTTTTTTTATAGATTTTTATCGATTTCAGTCTGTAACATAAATTTGCAGGACTTTATCCTACCCTGTTGAATAGCTCAAAGGGTATACAAATATAAATAATAAAAACGTAGACATTTAACAGCTGAATACCGCAAATGTGCATACATACATACAAACATATATATGTATATAAATGCATAAATGTATAGCCGACGCGGTTTGTGGCTTTTGTGGTTCCGGTAACCACTTCCAGCAGCCTCCTCCCCTCGTGTGGTGCTAGTGGTGCTTATGGTTTTGTCCGCTTTGATAAGCACACGCACGCAGAAAAGCTTTCCGTAGATAAATAATTCGGTCGAGAGCCAGAGCCAAAGATGATGTAAAAAATACATCAGACATCAGTTGCTGCTGGCTACCTGATGAGTCCATTGTTGATTGTACATTGTTGATTGTTCACTGACATGACTGACTTGAATGTATCTGCTAAATGCCAAAGAATACGAAAATGAATCAAAGAAAATTAAACTGAACTGTCATCTATGGCTACGAATGGTGTGATGAGGTGGGAATGTATAGGGAAGGCACTTAAGGGGAGGGCAGGGTGTTGAGGCAATGGCCGGCCGGCTTCTTGGTTGATTGGCCTATGGGCCAGATCATCAGCGTCTGGGAAATGCTCGCAGAGAGCATCATGACTGAAATCGATACAATCAAAGAAACCCCCCCTTCCACCAACCCAACTCTTCGCTTTCCAATCCACAAAACGGCGTAGAGAACAGAGAAGAGTGATTGATGTTTTATGTTTAAACAGAAGCAACGCAACACATCTGTAAAATACAATCTTAAGAAAAATAATCCAAAATTTTATTAAGTTGCTATACTTTATTATTTAGGGAGTAACTTTTTCAAATTTATGGTTCTGAATATCGGTGGATTTTTTTTAAATTTAGATGAATAAATCTGTAAAAATCCTTTTTAAATTTGGAAATTTAGAAATTATTTTAAAAAATATAACTATTTCATATTTCTTATGGCGATTTATTAAAATTTTAATTTCGAGCGATTTTTTCTGATTGTAAGGACACCTGCACAGTAAAGACAGAAGGAAATGCACCTTCGATGCAATTTTTTAAATTGAACGAAAGTAATTTCATAAGAAAATAGTTTTTTTGTATGTTATTAACTTAATCCTTATAAACAATATGGCTTTCTTCGCATATCTCTGCATTTATTTGGTTAACAACAAATTGCGATATTTAAAGGACGCTGTAATTCACTAAATAATTCCGTAGCATTTTTTATTTGGTTTGAGTCTTAACGTTATCCTTACTGGATATGATCTTCAAGCTGCGGGTTAGGGACGATCCATGTCATGCAAAATACTTTTTAAGAACGGCATTATGATCATGCAAAATACCAAATATCACGGAACTAAATTTTGGCGGATAGATTTGGACCAGGAACAAAACAATTTTCAGAATACGTTTTATTTTGAATCTGAATTTAAATTCGAAGCCGTCTGCTAAAATTTAAATTTTTTTTTATATATTTATATTGAACGCGCGCACCATTAAGTGCTGAAAAATACTTTGATAGTATCAGTGTTGGGCAACACGCTACGCATGCGCTGTTATTCATATACGAAATAACATTGTGCTGTTTTGCGCTGGCCAACTACGGTCACACTGCATACAGTTGACTCGTTCAGAAAACGCGCGTCGCTTCGCGTTCGCGTTTTGTTGTCAGTTGCTCAGCTCAGCTCAGTTCTTTTTTTTTTCTTCGTGCGCGCTGTGTTGTTATTCTCTTGTCTTTTTTTTTGTTTGTACCCCCACCCCCTCCCCCTGGCTATATATGCTCTAACCTATTTCAATGGCTAACACTGTGTTCGTATGTTTGTGTGTGTGTGTGCAAAAAAAGACCTTTTACAGTTATTTTGTGTGAATATATCGAAAGTCCGAGTGTGTGTACGTGTCTTCATTTATTATGAATACCTCTGCTTGTATGTTTGTGTGTGTGTATTCAATTCATTGTTAAGCAGTCTCTGTGACATTGTTGTTTTCGTTCTTCTACGCACGACACTCTTTAAGTGTTACTGTTGCTTGATATTAATTTACTTTCGTCATTGACAGTGAGCTAACAGCAGCCACAATTTCATGTGTAATTTAGTTAAACACTCACACGAATGCAATTACAGACTGACGTACGTTTGCACTCTCCCGCAGTGTTGCAAAACGTGTGCAAAATGTGCGCGCGTGCTGTGAATATATTTGATTTATTTGATTATAATGCACAATAATTAGCATTCATACGCCAAATGGGTTCACGGCGCTCATATTTCGTTTCTTCGCTTGGCGTATCTGTAATTATCTAATGGCAAGACACACTTATCGCGTTGCAAACAACAGAGATAAACCTAAACCCGCCCGTATTAAAATACATATGTAGTTGTATAAATTACCCACACGCACCTGATAAAACTTGAATGTAATTAACGAAAATTGCGACAAAAAAAAAATCCGATTTTGCGTGCATGATGTCATTTTTTGATGTTTATGTTTCAAATTTAAATGTGTCGCGCAAAGCCTTCAAACCAAATAAACAACATTTGCGTGTATCTCTTTTGTGTGGGCTGCAGTAGCATATTCCTATGAACAGAGTGCGCAGTTTGACATCACAACTGCTCAATATTCCATAACAAGTTCAAGGATCATTTCTTCTGTTTGAAATTGTGACGGCACGTGACAGCAAAAAGTGCGGACTGTGAATTGCTTCCAGTTAAGCATTACCAATATTTAACATTGGGCCGGCCGGTTGGAAAAAGTTCTTATGATGCGTACTTTTTCTATGTGTGCATAATTTATATACATTTATACATATACTTACTTATTTGCTTATCCATATTATTGCACTTTATTCAAGTGCTCAGTTCGCGGGATGAGTAATCAACACGAGCGCCACAAAATGACAATGAAAAAAAAAAATGAAAATGACAATAAACCAGATGAGCAAACAACAAATACAAACAAATTATTCACACACACACTTGCATTGCCTATTTATGTATACATGTATGTATGTAGCTGCATTCGACTTGAAACTAGACGTTGACGTTGCAGTTTTATTCTCTGTTTGGATTTCTGCTTTGCATATTTCAATTGCATACATATTTTTTTATTTATTAACTGCATACTAATGAAGAGGTGCCCATGATTTTTGTTTGTTTTTGTTTTATTCATAATTTTGGTTTTTTCTTTTTTATCTCATTGCTGACTCGACCGCTGTTAGTAAACAGACAGTGCTCTGTTATTGTATGCAACTCTCTCACTCGCCCGCTCTCGCAATCTTGAATTCTCGCACACAGAGCGGCTCAAAAATAACAACAATGCAAGCGATTGTCAGAGCCAAACAACAATAATAGCAGGCAGAAACAAGCATCAGCAATATAAACGAGTTATTGTTTTTGGTAGCTGCTAGCTGCATGCAATAGTTTTTTTATGTGTTATATTCGGCATCTGCTTTGAACTTTCATTCATCGTTCGTTTTCTCTGTCGGCTACTTGCTACTTGAATTGCAAATCTGCAAATTGCACAAATTCAAATTTTACTTTCTTCTTCTTTACACACACATACGCATTCACATAAAAATAAACATAGCCAATTGAGCAGAGTGTTAAAACTAACATCGATTTGTGTTAATTACTAGCATAAATAGCGATAACGATTAATTTTAAGTGCCGATCACAACGACAAAAGACGAACGACGACGTTGCAATTGTTTAATTCAAGTGCAACGATAAATAAATAAACAAATACAAAAAAAAAAATCGAAGCAGGCAATCAAACAATTCATCAAAAATTTGAAAGTTAATGATTAACGTTTTGCAAGAAACGACAAACGACAATAATAAAGCTACAAAAATAATACACAAAATGATTAAATTAAAATCATTATTTCGCAGAGGACAAGGAACCTCGAGTTCTGCCTCCTCCAACAACTCGTCGCACAAGCAACAACAGCAGCAACAGCAGCAGCAGCAACAGCAACAACAACAACAACAAAATTCCAACAATAATCGACAAAAATCGCAGTCCAGTACGTCACTTAATACGGCGCATGAGCAGCCGCAACAGCAACAACAGCTTAACAACCCTGCAGCGACAACAGCAACAAAATTTTATGCAAATAACGACGCGACTTACGAGCGAGGTGTCGATGTGGGCGACGAGGCTGCATTGCTGCTGACAACACAACAGCAACAGCAGCAGCAGCAGCGACGCCAGCAGCAGCAACAACAACAACCGCTGCTGAGCAATACGCTGCCGGCAAAGAAATCTAAATTTAAAGGACAAAAGCAGCCAAAGCAAATACCACAACAACAACAACATCAACCGCAGCAGCAGCAACAACAACAACAACAATTGATGACGTCGATTGCAGCGGCGCCAACACCAACAACAAACAACAGTAGCAACAGCAACAATAATAACAATAGCAGCAATAGCGCATTGGCCGCATTGCAAGATGGCAGCGTTGCTGCCGCTGCCGCTGCTGATTTTTACCAGCAATTAGCAGCAGCAGCAGCAACAACAACAAACACGAGCGCAACAGGCAACGGTAGCAGCAACAACAGCAGCGCAGCAGCTGCAGCAGCAGCAGTTGCTGTCGCAGCTGTTGCCGCAAGCAGCTATCAACACCAGCAGCACCAGCAACAACAACAACAACAGCAGCAAGAACAGCAGCAACAGCAGCAGCAACAACAGCAGCAACAACACCAGCAGCAACTGCAAATCATCAACAACGAGCAACAGCAGCAACAACTGATCGAGGTGTGTAAATCAGCTACAACAACAATGACAAGTGAGAACGTTGTAGAGTCGGGCGTAATCGACTGCCAAATACTCTGCTACCATCTTTGATGAAAGTTGCTAGTTATATTTTCTCCAAATTTGCCTGTTGGAGGAGTTTCCTAATTTGCCTTTTAAGTTTGGCAACTGAAACTTTTAAATTGAAAAGATTATATTAAAAAATGTTACTAGTAATCTGCCTTCCGAGTTTGGTAATTGTAGTTCGGAAGTGGGCATGGCTGAACAGATTATTGAGAAGGTTCCTAGTAATATTCCTTCCAAGTTTGCTAACTATAGCTATTAACTTGCGGAAGACTTTTACAGTTTTTGGGGGCAGAAGTGGGTGCGGTCTAAACATTTTATTTCTGGCGTTGAAGGGTGTTACTCGCAATATACCTTACGAATTATGTGACTCAAGCTTTCAAATTGCGTGAGATATATGGTCTTATCGATTTACAGAGATATGGCTTTTGCCGATTACGAGGGTAGGTGTGGGCGTGGGCATACAATTTGTTATAGATACTTAATATATGCTTATCTTTAAAGGACATCGTTAACAATGTACCGAAATAAATTTTGGTGGCTGTAGCATTCAAATAGTGGGAGATATGTGGTTTTATCGATTTACGCTTATCGATTTCCTAGCGGGCACAGACGGACAGACACCATGACGGACATTGCACACAACCAATATACTCTGAATACCTTCTCTACTTCAGTAATAGAGTTTACAATTTTAATAAAAACATTCGCTAATCTGAAAACTCTTTACAAATCACTTCCCAAATTGCAGGCTAACAATAAAATGCAAGAGCTGCATACACAGCTGGAGCGATTAGGACGCGAGCAACTGCAGCTGGAGACGCGCATCGTGGAGCTGCTGCCATACCAAAGCGAGGTGACCAAATTGAAGGGCGATCTGCTCAAGATGCAGGTAACAACTAAATCAAGCTCGATCCAATCCAAGCCAGACGGCGAGTCGTCGTCGTCGTCGTCGTTGATCCGTCGAATTAACCGCAAAATCAACTGTCAACTATTGTTGAACAATTGTCTTTTGTATATTTGTTATTGTTATTATTATTATTGTTCTCATTGTTGCTGTTGTTGTTGCTTTTGCTGGTATTCGAACTGGGGGCGTTGCGCTTCGTTACTTTAACCAATATTTATTGATATTCAATATGTTTCTATATGCGATATACTATGCTAAAATATAACGCTCCTTTAATTGAGAAAATTGTCGCTCAAAACAGTCACTGTTGAAAGTATGCCAACACAGTAAATTAAAAAAAAAATATTAAATCTCACTAAATAAATAAGAAAAATTTCAATATTACTTAAATAACTTCAAAAATGTATTAATAGAATTTTTTTCAATTTGCATTGTTTATTTTTTTTTTGATTTGTTTATTTTTTCTGAGTTTATATTATTTGTTTTATTTTATTATCTTTCTTGCGAAATTGTGTTAATATACAACTTACACTTGATGTTGCGCCTTGCGTCACCAACAACAATAGCAAAAACAACCACGACAACAACAGCAATAGCAACAACAATAACCATGAGAAATTAGAAGCAACATATAAACAATAAACAACCAACAGACTCACCTGCCTCTCTTCTCTCACTGTCTCTCATTGTTAGAATCAGCAGGAGAAAACACAAATGGAAATTGGCAATTTGAAATATGAAAATGAATCTTTGCGCAATCGTTTGCGGGACGTTGTCAATTCGCCATTGTCGGACGCGGAGAAGCATCAGATTATACAAGATTCACAGCGCTTGCATAGCTCAGCGCCCGCCTCCATAGCATTGCCCAACGTAAGTCTAATTGCTAACCGATATATATATATATATAAATATAAAAATAAATATAAATACATATTTATAGATAAACGAATCGGCGCATGATGGTACGCCATGTCTTACGCCGGACTGGGACAAGCAGTCGTCGTCAAGTGAGATTTCAGTAGCTTGCCTGCAGGATAAGATCATACAAATGGAGGAGACGCACTACTCGACAAATGAGGAACTGCAAGCGACACTCCAGGAGCTGGCTGATCTGCAGACACAGCTGAGCGACACCCAAACGGAGAACGAACGCCTCGCCGAGGAGAAGGATGTGCTCTTTCAGTCGCTGTGCCGCCAAACCGAGAAGCTCAACGAGTCCCGTACACAGATCAGCACATTGCAGGAGCTGCTGTTGCGTGATACCAAGCAACCAGCGGCGGTAGCCGCCGAGGTCATCACCACGGAGAGGGAGAAGAAGCTGCTCGATTTGATACAGACATCGCAAGAGGAGCGGGAAGTGTTAATGCTCAAGCAGGAGGAGCTCAACGCTGAGTTGGCGGAATTGCGGCAATCGCGCGATGCCGTCCAACTGGAGCAGCAGCGTCAGCGTGAACGGAACGTACTGCTCGACTCACAGCTAGATGCGGCCAATGCAGAGCGCAAGCAAAGCGATGCGCAACTTTCTGTGGCCAAAGAAGAGGTCTCACAGCGGGCCATTGAGATCAGTAGACTGAGCACACTGCTAGAGAATGCACGATCCAAAATTGAGGAACTCGAAGCGGATTTGGCGCGCGGCGATAAGACCGATCTGAGCGATGTGCTCGATGCGTCGCGACGCGAAAAGGATGCGCTCGAGGAGCGACTGGCCGAGCTGCAGGATCAATGGTCGCGCAGCCAGGCCGAGTTGCGGCGTCTACGCGAACAAGTCGCAGGCCTGTCCGAGGAATGCAAGGTGGCCAAAAATAATGCCAAATGCGCCGTCTCCCATCTCCAGTATCGGCTGGAGCAGCTGCAAAGCGACAAGGACAAGTTGGCCGGCGATTGTCAGACGCTGGAAGAGCGTGTCGCCGAGCTGCAGGTGCAGTGCAAATGTCATCAGGAGGACAAGGCACAGCTGCAACAGTTGCTCAGCGAGACACAGCGACATTTGAGCGATGTGCAGCTGCAGCTAAGCGATAGCGAATCCCGCCTGGACACAGAGACACAGCGACGTCAACGGGACGCCGATGAATGGCAACAGTTTCAAGCGGATCTGTTGATGACGGTGCGTGTGGCCAACGATTTCAAGACTGAGGCGCTCAGCGCACGCGAGCAGCTCGTGCTCGATAACAAATTGCAAAAAGACAAGATTCGGCTACTCGAACAGCAGCTGGACAAGTTAACCAAGCAGCGTAAGCAAATACATCACATCAGAGAGGATATCACCGATAATCGTTAATTGATCATGCAATCATTTACAGAATTGCAGCAGACTGAGACGCAGCAATCGGTTCTGTCGACTGTGCAGCAGGAAATATGTTCGAGGCGTAGCAAGCTCAGCTTTAGTCGCCAGGATTCGCGGCTATCCGTCAAAACACTCATCGAGAGCATTGAGAACAACAAGCCGGTAAGCGAAGACGATCAAGTTAGAATGCTGTACATACCCTGAACCCACCCACTTGTCAAAAATATTTATAATTATAAAATCATATTTCCCTTTCAAAACTCTCGCACCCAAATGTAAGTCAGGACTGAAAGTGCTCCCATTTCTTATCGCACGGGGTATACGGGAATTTATAGTCCAAATTTAAAGTCCTTAACTTTTATAGTCTTTGAGATCAGGAAATGTCTATATCGACACGACTGTTGATCTTGAGCAAGAACATATATACATTATGGTGTGCAGATATGCTTGTTTCCGCCTGTTACATGCTCAAGCACAAAACCAATGAATCTTTCTTCGCGCTACATATTTTCAATGGGTTCAGGGCATAACAATACACACATCTCCTTGAGTTGCTGCATTTGAATATTCACTCTTTATACTTGTAACACTCGCTTCGAATATCAGGGCAAATCGGATGAGACCGAGTCGCATTACAGTTCCACATCCAGCTTGAACAGCGGCACACCCGAAACGGGCAATACGCCAATTATATTGCCCGTATCCGGAGACTGGCATGAGAGCGTAAGTTTCAACTACGTAGATAGACCCGCCTAACAGATATTTATAAGCACAATTATCTCTTTTTGTTAATAGCTACGCTTGCCCGTGCTGCAGAGCAGCAATCTTCATGTGAACGTTAACAATGCAACAGCAGCAGGAACAGCAGCAGCAGCAGCAGCAACTATAACAACATCCACAACAACATCAACAGCAGCTAACACTACCAAAGCAATACAGCAACAGCAGCAGCAACATCAGCAACTGCAGCTGCAGCAACAATTGTCGCAACAGTCAACGACAAGTGCAACATCAACGCCGCCCTCCACACCAAACACGCCCAGTAGCTTGCAACAACAGCAGCCCAGCCTATCAACGCCGGCGGCACAGACGCCCAACAGCAGCGCCCTAGTGACCAGTCTCAGTTTTGGCAACGTCTCAAAATCCTACAGCGGTAATTGGAATATATCCCATACATCTGTATCTATCTATATCTGCTTATAAATATAATACTGTATTTAATTTTTTTAGGTGAACGCAAAGATCCGCTCAATATGCTGGCCAAGAATGGTGGCTCCAAGCGTAATGCGTTGCTCAAGTGGTGCCAAAATAAGACAGTTGGCTATCGCAACATTGACATCACGAACTTTAGCTCATCGTGGAACGATGGGCTGGCCTTCTGTGCCATTCTACATTCCTATCTGCCGGATTGCATACCCTACGATACCCTGAGTCCGGCCAATAAATGGCGTAATTTTTCACTCGCCTTTGCAGCTGCCGAATCCGTTGGTATTAATACCACCCTGGTGAGTTGTGGACCAATCCCGCCCCTAGACAGTAAAATATATAGAAGATAATAATTTATATATAACATAACTGCGTGACTGCTTTTTTTTGATATTTTACTAGCTAACTTAAGTTTTCTTCAATCCTAAGCGCCTTTTAATTGGTTTTTTTTTCTTATGAGCATATGTAAATAAGTTTAATTAATGTAGCTAAATTTTTGTTTGAGTAGAATTTTAAGTTTACTTTTGCAAACTAAAGTTTTATTTTATGCAACTCCGCCTTTACCCACATTAATTATTGATATTGTCTTTTTGCATGACAGAACATCAATGATATGTGTCAAATTGAGCGACCCGATTGGACGCAGGTGATGTCCTACGTAACCGCTATTTACAAATACTTTGAGACGTAAATCGCATCGCACATTGGAGAACTGAATCCTGAATCCCGAATCTGGAGCGGATGTGCCGTACAGCACCTTTTGTAAATGTATTATCTCTTCCCCGCCCTATAAGCACTTTCATCTCCCCCAATCTCCACATACAATTGAATGTTTCGGTGGCGAACTGTATTTATTACCAAATTAATATTAACACATGCGGCGCCCAGCAATAATTTGGCACAAGTCTTAGCCTAAACAAAGAAATAACAAGTTTGCTTTTTATTTTATTTATTTTTGCTTTTTTTTTTGTGCAACTACTCATAAATATAGTTATAGTGTGTATTGTCAGGTTTATAGAGTTGAGACATATTTCGAAAATGTTTGTCAAATTTAAACGCTGATTGCAGAGTTTATTTTATATAATTACAAAAAATACATATACATATATATACATGAATATTGGGAACTGGGGAGACCGAGTGACCGATTAGCTCTAGCATATTTATTATAAAACAAAAACCACAAAAAATATGATTATCATTACTTTTAACTTTACGAACAGCAAAATGTAATTTTTATATTCAATTAAAAAAAATTCCATAAGCAAAATAAATTGAAACTTGAAAACTACAAAATATTTGTATTAACTAATATTCAAACAAGGCTTAACATTAACATAACTGCTCATTTAACGAAATTGCTCGCACAACGAAATGCATCGTGAACGAAAAGCGTGAAATGGTGTGGAGTCAGTCTGTTAAATGTGGAGTAGCAATAGTTCTGTTATATATTCCTTGTTTCGATATCGATAGGTATTGTATCGATAGTTCGCTGCAGTTTTAGTAAGAATATGCAAACTCTTAAATCAGTTATTAAACAAGGCAATGTCCGGGACTAACAACAATCAATAACGACCAAAGAGTGTGTTGCAATGGAAGCGACAGAAGACCAGCTAATACTGGCCACCGGTGGCTATGACCACACAATAAAAGTGTGGCAGGCGCACACCGGCAACTGCATCAAAACCATGCGCTTCGTGGAGACATCGGTGAGTCTTTAATCAGAAAAAACAAACTTTCCACTTTTTATGTATATATAGTCATAAATATATATATATATTATATACGCATAGCAAGTGAATGCGCTGGACCGTACGCCGGATAAGACTCGACTGGCAGCGTGCGGCTATCAGTGCATAAGATTGTACGATTTGGACTCGAATTGCACGGCGCCGGTGATCAATTTTGATGCTGTGCAAAAGAATGTGACGCGTCTGGGCTTCCAGGAGGATGGCAAATGGATGTTTACCGCCGGTGAGGATCATCGTGTCCGCATCTGGGACATGATTTCGGCACCGCCGCATTGTTCGCGCGTCTTCGATTGCCAAGCGCCGGTTAATGCCGCCTGCCTGCATCCGAATCAAGTGGAGATTGCGATGGGCTCCCAAAATGGTGGCGTTTATCTGTGGGACGTTAAGTCCGAAATGCATGAACAGCTCGTACCCGAACTGGAAGCCTCGATACAGGATGTGGCCATCTCACCAGATGGCCGTTACATGGCCGCCGCCAACAACAAGGGCAATTGTTACATTTGGGAACTGAGCATTAGTTCTGGCCAGATGTTGAGCACAATCAGTCCGAAGAAGATGATCCAGGCACATAATCGCTCCATATTGCGATGTAAATTTAGTCCCGATTCGCGTCTACTGGTGACCACATCGGGCAATGGCAGCGCCTGCATTTGGAAGACGGGCGACTTTAGCAAGTGGCGTGAGCTGACCATTAAGAACTATTGGATCTGGGACGCTGCATTCAGTGCCGATTCCAAATGGCTATTCACAGCCTCATCAGATGGCGTTGCACGCCTTTGGAAACTGGAGACGAGAACCTGCGTACGCGACTACACAGGCCACACCAAGGCAATCACGGCACTGTCCTTCAAGGACGAGATTGTTGACTAACATCGGCTGACGCATAGCCTTAGCATTAGTCTTAGCTCTACAAATATAGATAAATGGAGTCCATCCTGATCTGCATTATCCAATTGATAAGAACACATTTAATTTAAAAAAAATGCGAGTTTTGCTTTTGTGGCGACATTTTCTCATGATATTTTTTTTTGGATAATATATTGCTAATGTATATATATATAAATATGCATACCTATATATATATATACATACATCGATATACACACATATATATACATATAGTAGTACATGAGGGAATGCAATTTAATAAATCCTTATAGGCATACAATAAACAATAAGTACATAAAAATACACAATAATAATAAACTCATTTGGGTGGAGCACGATACTCGAATACGAACAAAAAAAGAGGCAAAGACAGAGAAATCAGTAATGACTATAGATAGTTCTCCGACTGGGACACATTTAATTGACCTCTATGGGACATAGGCAATGCCTTTGGCCACAATTGACTCCTTGATGGGATCTGGATCATCGTCCAGTCTGTAGCCCACAATGCAGGTGATGTCCACGGGATTGCCAGTGGGATTCAGAAGCAGCATCACCTGATTAATTGGCGATGCTGGCCGAAATGGTTTGAGGGGCGCCATTGCGTTATCCGTTGGTGGCAAAAGGCGCACCTTGCAGGGCTACAATCGTACAATGATATGATAAAGATGGTCTATTAGAATTTGAGTTGAAATTGGAATCGGAGTTGTTTCGCTTGCCTTTTTCACACTCGCCTCAAACTGGAAGTCTTTGACTGGCTGGCGGCTTTTGTTATGCGCCGATATCACAATAACGGACACATGACGACTGGGCCGATCCTTGGTAAAGTTGAGGCACAAATGCATATCATCATCGTCCAGCACAACACGCTCCTCTCCCGTCGCCTGAATATTATCCAGCTCAATGCTAATCTCGCTGAGATGTTTCGTTTCTAATGTCGATGTCGGTGCTGCAGGAGCCAGCGCCACAGGCACCTCCTTCTCCTCCTGCTGCTCCTTTTCTGCGGGAACCTGTGTTGCTGGCAGAGCAGAGCTCAGCAGTGGAACATCATCCTCAGCGGGCTTGACGTTCATGCGCTCGCGCGCCAAATCATTAAGTGTTATTTTCTCGGGATCTCGCTTAAAGCTGCTCATTCGCTCCTGTGTGGGAAGTACCTGCTGAAACAGCTCCTCACTCAGCATATCAATTTCGGGCATTTTGCGCACACTGCTCGATTTTCTCGTATTGTCCATGGCAATAGCATCGCTGTTAATATCGTTCCTCTTGGGACTGAGCACCTGTGGCTCGAGCAGTTCACCGCTGCCGGCATGCTGAAAGTGCTCCGAGCTCTGCTGCTGCTTGTCCTCACTCTCGGCCAGAGCGCTGCTAAAGATATCGCTGAGCTCCGCCAATGCATTGGGCTTTGTATTGGTAGTATTATTATTATTAATAGTATTATTAGTAGTGGTTGCGTTCGTTGCTGCAACAGCGGCAGCTGCAGCTGGTGCATCTTCGGCAAGCAGCAGATCGCCAAGCAGCTCATTCAGCAGCGTTGCATTGTTGGACCCAGCTACTTTAGCTGGCATTGCTGCGGCAGTTGTTATTGTTCCTGCTGCTGCCGGAGCAGCTGGCGAAGCTGGTGTGGTGCTCCTAATGGGCGAGGGCACCAGTTGCTTGTAGCGCGTCATTATCGCCACCAGATCGCCATTTGTGTCCAGCGTGTCCTCTATGAAATTGCATACATATATTATACATATATATATGTATGTATTGGAACAATTTTTTAATGATTTACGACTTACGTAAGAAGCTGGCCTAAAAGCCTTATAAAATACTAACCTATTAGCTGAGCATCGGACTCGCCCAGCAGCTCGGGCAGATGCTGAAAGATGGGCTTGTGTTTCTTGCAGCTCTTGTAGAGATCGTGTATGGTCTCGTTGACATCGCTGGGATCGCTAGGATTGTATGTGTCCAGCATTTGATTGAGCAGCTTTATTGTCTCCTTCACCTCCAGCAGGACGAGACGATGCTGGGCGAGCAGATCGTTGCGTCGCGCTTCCTGAGCCATCCGATACTGCAACAGCAGATTGGCTCGCTTAAAATTCTCCGGATCCTTGCTGCGTATCAGCTTGGCAAACATTGCCTCATCAATGGTGCTCAACACACTCTCTCGCTTGGCCAATGCAGCTGCAGTTTGGCCATGATCAATGTCGCCCTCCTTACGCAGCATCTCGTATGCATCACGTATCTTGAGACGCTGCGGAAACTCGGTGGTCCACAACAGAAGACATTCCATGATGCGCTGCTTCACCACCAGCGGCGTTTCGGCGCCCTGATATTTCTTCGACACCAGACGGATCAGTTCGTTGAGGAAGCGAAACTTGCCAGCCTCATCCTGGAAATCATTGCCGCACTGTGTCATGCACTCCTCCAGCAGCTGTCAATTGCAATTTTTAATGATTCCCACAACAAAGAAATGAAATTGAAGATATCTAACGATAACACTAATGCCATAATCAAATGAGTGTGCAATTGTGTGTGTGTGAATGTGTGTCTGTGTGTGTGTGTACGCACTTACCGCAATTGCTCGATGGGCTTCGGTTACATTAGTCGACCGCACTTTGGCCACAATCATCTCTTGCGCCTTGTGCACCAGTTGGCTATTGCTGCGGACCACAATGCAAAACATTTGCACGCCCAGCTCATCGACTTGCTCCTTTGACGGATTCGTTGCACGATCTGCGCAAAAAAACCGTAAAGCCGTCAACAATAATGGCAAAGAAGCGGGGCGCAGTTTACAAAATATTAAATAAAGCAATCAATTGTAGCTGCATATTTTGCGAGACTTACCCAGCATTTCGGTCATAATACTCTCGTCGGTTGTCATCATTTACATTAAATGCTGTTTAATGGGTTTACTTGCAAATTACAGTCTCAAATTCAAAGAACGTATGTTCTCCGGTGAATTTAAACAACAATCATATCGTTGTTGTTGCTTTCATTACTTTTAGAGCTGTGCATTTAGCATTCTGTAGACTATCGATATCAAAATAACATGGTTGCATTGTGGTTTCAAAAGCTAATAGCTTTGCAATACAAAGGCCAAATAAAACTGAATTTGACTTAATATATTCAGAATCTAATATGCGCCATCTAGCGTGCGGTAGGATCAGCAACATTTAACACCATTTGCCGATAACAGGCCCAAGTAGTGTGTTATCGATAGCAAATGATAGCATAATATATCTAAGATACCTAATTAATACTCCTTTAGTTAAACATTATAAGATTGAAACTAAATATTTCTTATAGTTTGACCACTTAGTGATACGATTTAATCCTCAGCTTAACTTAAGTAAAATTCAAGCTATCAATTGTTGATTAAGTATATGATATAATATTAAGACTACTTGGACTTTTGCATGACGATTGATTTATATTTGTCTATTCATTTATGTAAGGCTACCCACAACGGGCCAAATATGGGCTTCGGTCGACAAACGTATAAGGCAAAAGCTTAAGATAAGATAAGATCATTTCATTGGGATTACCTTGTCTGATATATACAATTGTTCTATAACCATTTTCTCGTTGACCCTAAAATTATGTTGCACTTTTTCCAAGGCATTTTAAGTCATATCTTATTGTTTTCGAAAGGATTCATACTTTTGAGCTAACAGATGCCAAAATGTGATATGTCCACGTTTATAATTTAAAGAACTGTTATTTGATTTTTCAAAAGCATAATAGAGCATAATAATTAATATATACTCTTATTGTTGTTACTGTGATTATTAATGTTACTTATAACATTTATTATGTTTATAACGATATAATAAAAATAAAAAAATGTATCATGCAGTTGCGCTTCTTATAATTTCAAATTGATGTATTAAATTTTCCAATACATAAATATCAATATAATATATTCGATTTAAAGTCCAGTGCAGGCCTGTAGCTCAAACGCAACCGTGCGCTTTAGCCGGAAATCAATTTTTGTAGCATTGACGCACACTGCCGCAACATGTTCTTTTTCAGGCGTACGCCTTTGCGCATACATCGTACACCGATTTCTTCTGTGAAAAATGTAAGATTTTTTTTGTCAAAATGAATGTGTATAAACATAAAAGCATGTACAAATGCATCTAAATATTGGCGGCAATCGGCTGTAATTGAAAGCTACGTGAAATTAATTGGGCTACTCTTAAAAACTCGTTGTTTTCTTTTCGCCACGCAGAATGAGGTTAAATACGGTGCTCGTTTCATATATTTTTTTTTGGTATTTTTTGTTGGTGCATTTAAGTGCAGGCGATTTTAAGTGATACTGATTATTTCAATAAAGTTCAACAATTACGTCCATAACTAAAACCGCAGCAGTGAAACATACGTTGTTGTGGTATTCAAATGGACTACAACAATGCCCATGATTTACTATTCCTCTTAAGGGCATTGGCTAAAAGATGCACACCTTAATAAAGTCCAAAATCAACAAAGCAACAACAACAATAATAAATGTGAATAGTACGTAAGTAAAATGAACATGTGTCTGAATTGGCTTTGCTTTTTTAACATTGCAGCATGGCCGAAGTAGCTGAAACAGTAGCTGTTGAGACGTTCGAGGAGCCGGTGCCAGTGGAAGCCGATGCGGCTGAAGTTGTGGTCGATACAAACGTGGTCGCCACCACTGAGCTGCCCGAGATTAAGCTTTTCGGTCGCTGGTCTTGCGACGATGTCACCGTCAACGATATATCGCTGCAGGATTACATTTCGGTGAAGGAGAAGTTTGCACGCTATCTGCCCCATTCGGCTGGTCGCTATGCCGCCAAGCGTTTCCGCAAGGCCCAGTGCCCGATTGTGGAGCGTCTGACTTGCTCCCTGATGATGAAGGGTCGCAACAACGGCAAGAAACTGATGGCCTGTCGCATCGTCAAGCACTCCTTCGAGATCATCCACTTGCTAACGGGCGAGAATCCCCTGCAGGTAGGCACACTATCCATCTATCATCCTATATATCGACATCCTATATCGTGCCATGCTAAACTGCGCCCTTGCTTAAAATAAACCAATGCGGGCGACAGGTAGAATGTGCACACAGAGCAACTTTGGTTTCAATATCCTAGTGTTTGAAGCGACACTCTTCCTACTCTCTTGGAACTTGAAACGACAATTTCACATTGATCATAATTAAAAGTAGAACAAAATTGCAGTTATAGTCTACCTCAATGCCAGGCGGCGACTTTATTCACAGGCTGCGCTGAGCATATTTCAAAAATAGACTGATAGTAAATGAAGTTTTAATATCCTAGTGCTCAAAGATCAAATAGCCTCTTTTCGCTCTCTTGGAACTTAAAACCACAAAAGTATTCAGATTTTATCGATGTACACAAACAAACAAATATATCAACATAAACAAATATCAATATTGAAATTCAATCCAAGTCCACCTCAATGCCTGTCAGCCAATATTTCATGCTGTGCTGAGCATAAACAAATAACAATGGACTCATATTAAATGATGTTTTAATATCCTAGTGCTCAAAGATAATACACCCTCTTTCCGCTCTCTTGGAACTTAAAACAACAAAAGTATTCAAATTTTTATCGATGTACACAAACAAACATATACTAATATATAAACAAATAACAATTTTGAAATTCAAGCCAAGTCCACCTCAATGCCTGTCAGCTAATATTTCATGCTGTTCAAAGCATACCAAATACCAATGGACTCATATTAAATTACGTTTTAATATCCTAGTGCCTGAAGATTTCGCTCTCTTCTTGCTCTCTTGGAACTTAAAACTACATGATCCAGCCATGATCTGTATAAAAGCTTCGAAGTATGTCCAAAACTAAAACCGCATCAGTGATTCACACGCTGATGTGGTATTCAAATGGACTACATCAAAGCCCATGATTTACTATTCCTCTTAAGGGCATTGGCTAAAAGATGTGAACCTTAATAAAGTCAAAATCAACAGTATAAGTAATATTATATAGGGAATTGAGGGTGTTCTTTCTATAATTCAATATAGTCCTCCTCAATGCCTGGTAGCTATAATTCCAGGCCGCGCTGAGCATCTTTCTTAAATGGACTAATATAAAATGAAGTTTTAATATCCTAGTGCCTGAAGATTTCACTCTCTTCTTGCTCTCTTGGAACTTAAAACTACATGATCCAGCCATGATCTGTATAAAAGCTTCGAAGTATGTCCAAAACTAAAACCGCATCAGTGATTCACACGCTGATGTGGTATTCAAATGGACTACATCAAAGCCCATGATTTACTATTCCTCTTAAGGGCATTGGCTAAAAGATGTGAACCTTAATAAAGTAAAAATCAACAGTATCAGTAATAGTATATAGGGAATCTTCTTTCTATAATTCAATATAGTCCACCTCAATGCCAGGTAGCTATAATTCCAGGCTGCGCTGAGCATCTTTCTTAAATGGACTAATATAAAATAAAGTTTTAATATCCTAGTGCCCGAAGATTTCACTCTCTTCTTGCTCTCTTGGAACTTAAAACTACACCTAATTAAGTACCTGCTGAGCACATTTTGTGCAGTTTTTTATTTTGTGTCTTATCAATATTTACTTGGAACTTTCTCCTTCTAGATTTTGGTGAGCGCGATCATCAACTCGGGACCACGTGAGGACTCCACACGTATTGGTCGTGCCGGCACCGTGCGTCGCCAGGCTGTGGATGTGTCGCCCTTGCGTCGCGTCAACCAGGTGGGTTTTGCATACATACGGCTTGGTATCCAACTGACCAGCAACGATGGCGCACAGTTCGAGCAGCGACTGTGTTCTTATAACGCTTGGCTATAATAAACATCTATCCTATCCGTAGCGTCACAATGTGTAATTGGCCGACATTTGGCGTATGAACTGAAGAGACATTTCATTTATTAATTCCAAATAATGAATTATAATGACTAATTATTTTTGAACTTTGCAGGCTATCTGGCTGTTGTGCACCGGTGCCCGCGAGGCTGCCTTCAGGAATATCAAGACCATTGCTGAGTGTCTGGCCGATGAGCTCATCAACGCCGCTAAGGTAAGCTATAATACTCCACCTCTGAGTCCATTTGTTCCGTTAGATTTTTGTTAGTTTTTTTTTAATAAAGTTTATGTCCAGTCTAATTCTGCATCATGTCACTGGGATATTGATGCAGACTCGCTTTTGGACAATAGCAAAGTCTTTTATTATCCTTGTGCTTGTGGCACCACTCAGCTCAATGCACACGAGAAACGTAGAAGAACAATTCATTTAATATTTTAAGATTTTGACATTAGAGAAGTCGTCCAGTCTAATTCTGCATCATGTCACTGGGATATTGATGCAGACTCGCTTTTGGACAATAACAATGTCTTTTATTATCCTTGTGCTTGTGGCAGCATTTCCAGCTCAATGCACACGAGAAACGTAGAAGAACAAACAATATACAATATAATAATACTATTCTTTTTAATGATTCAATCTAACTCGTGTATTAATTTTGCTATATTTACATTTACAGGGCTCATCCAACTCGTACGCCATCAAGAAGAAAGACGAATTGGAGCGTGTTGCCAAGTCTAACCGTTAAGAAGCAACTACAACACACAATATACAAATAACAAATACAGTTTGTTTAATGTCCGATTAAAACTTGATACCTTACGTTTGGTGTAAATTTGTATGTAGCAAAGCGTTTTGTTCAATTTTAAGCGTCCATTAAGTGAACACGTGGGGTGGCCAGGAGCTAATATGATATACTACACATGAAATGTTCAACAAATAAATCTGTGTAAACAAAACAAACAATAATATAGGACACGATGCTTTTTTTTAATAGCTGTAGAGTTTATGACTAAATAAATTATATAATTTTTGTACGATCATACACGTGTAGCATACACACAAACACACGCACACATATTCATGAGCTGGAGCGTAAGCGTTTTTTGAATTTGATTGTGCGCATGCAAAGTGCGCTCAAGTTTCGATAACGATTACGATTGCCTCCGATAGCTGATGGCCTGATCGACAATACAGTTAGGTGGCAACGGTGGCTGATGTAACAATGCTGCCACACTTCATTAGAATTGTGCTAAAACAGGTCGATTTGAATTTACGCATTTCTTTTATCGCTTTACCTTAGTTTAAGGCTTATTGCTGCAAAATATGTTCAATGTGAATACCGTTCTGCAAACGCAAGCGCTTGGCACAAACTTAAGTGATAGCAATTCAAACGACGATCATTCACATCAGCGCCACAGCCAGTGAGTATTGCAAAGCGAATTGAATTTTGCACATAATTCGCACACATAATGTAGATTTCACGAACAGAAGTTAGTCGAAGAGTTTTGCCGGCACACACAGTTGGCACAAATAATCAAAGAGGCTGTTGACAGCCTGGTGCACAACTACAGGCGCACACAGAAGCCGGAGGAGGCGCTGGCGCCTCTGCTGCTGCGCTTGGACTTTAACTACACGCAGCTGGCAAAGCACGCAACGCAATTGCTTCATTTGGCTGTCGAGGAGCCGCTGCAGTTTGCCGAAGCGGTAAAGTATTCCGTTTACGGGCAAGTACGTAATTTGCTTAAGGCCCAGGACAACAACGGTCTCAAAGCGATCGACATCGCCCAGCTGCATATACAGTGGCGTCTACTCGATTTCCCGCTTCAATCAAATCTTCTATTCAATCCCACACATCATCAGTACCCCCTCGGCCTGGCATTGGTCAGCGGCATCCTGTCCGCATATACGTTGCCAGAGATATTAGTGTGAGTCGCGGTGTGGCCGAGTTTCCCCTGCCACAATGCCATGCATACCATTAAGTATATCTATTCTCGATCGATTTGAAGCGATTTCAATACGACTTCGCTGAAGAATCTTCTGTATATGAAATACTTGTTAATGTTAAAACATATTTTGATTGAACATACAAACTTAAAATTTTGTTTTGCAATTTGCACACAAATGACTACTAAAGCAATAATTATTTGCGAATCGCTAACTCTTATGTTGATGAAATAGTATTTCATTTTCGACAGCTCGAAGATAATTTCCATTTAAATTTTGTATTAAAATGCTGTTTTTCTTTAACAGACTGCAATCAATTTGGTATTGTGGCAGCGGTTGCATGCGGAATGCAATCCAGACCAGCTCCACGGATGGTAGGTCTCTTCTCTTGCTAACAACGAATACACCTGAAATGCATACTTTGTATATATTTGGAATCCTTGAATCGTAAAACAGATCCAAGTAATCATTTTTCGATTTGCCATATATCTACATACTTACTACAAGTTCTATCAAAATTGGATTTGAACTAAAATATATTTTTCGTTACTTGTTTCACTTGGTGCAATTGTGCAGCTCCAGTTTGTCCCAATTGCTCGCGGCCCATGAGTGAATACCAAAAGCTACGCGTTACCGAAAATTATTGTTTGATAAGCATATTGCCAGGCGCCTGTGTACAGACCCCACGAACTGTAGATTGCATCTATCGGGCGATTCTTGTGCGTTTACGTGGTAAGTCCATATCTTATCCATCTACAGCAACAACAACTTATCCACATAATAATTGTGCAACTCGGACTCTTAATGCCAGCACACACATACGATTGCAATTTGAAATTGGGCGCTAACTATCTGATCACTGGATATTACTGTGGCACAGCGAACGCTTATCAATTTGAGGCATGCCATCTAAAAAGAATGTGAAGAGGGGCGGGCGTCGTGCGCCCGTTCAGCTAAATGACTTTTTACGCTCCGATTTGGATCTGGCGGAATTATCATCGCAAAAAAAAATAAAATTCGCTTCACGCTCGTAAGTAACGAATAAACATTATATGTATATATAATAATAAACCCGAACTCTACTTTCAGATCAAACATCAGCCCAGTGTTGAGTGGCACCAGCAGTGCAACCACAAGCGTCCGGTGTGATGCTGTCAACAAACCAAATTTAATTCAGAATCAAGGCTCATTTGCCAACAATGAAGAGTTTCTCAATGTGGGCACCATACGCGTAGCTGGTACTCCAAATGACACTCGAGCTGCACTAGCAGCTACACCGATATCAGCAGCAGCAGCAGCAGCAGGAGGAGCACAGAGCAGTGGCGACGCTCCTTTGTTTACAGGCCATTGCGACAACAAACAAGTAGTGATAACCAAATGGCTCAACTCAGTGGAGCAGCCAATAGGTCAGTCAAAGCTGCTGCAAACGCCAATGCCTCAATCGGTAACAAGCATGAGTGCGCCCGCTGCTGTTGCACCGCAGCAGCTATCTCGAAAGTCACAAGGGAACAACAAGCCACAACAACAACAGACGACGACAAATCTGTCACCTAAGCAAGGCGTGGCCATATCCATGCCCATTGGTCGCAGTATTTCACGCGTTCCTTTTGGCAATGAGGAGAATCACCAATGGCAAGGTATTGTTTTCAATCCAAATGTGAATCAATCAGAAGCCGCAAATACTCAACAATCTTCGAGTTGGCATGAAGCGAATTCGAATCGGAATCAAATGGCGCAGATGAGTGGACGCCAAGATTATCCGGGTCAGCAGCAGACGCCGCCGTATGTGCCGGACGAAATGATTTGGTCCACTGGCTGCAGTGACAATTGTAATCCTCTGCAGCAGTTAAACTATTCTGCTTTGTCATCATCGCAATCCCAATCCCAATCTCAGCTGTTAGACATCGGATCACGCAGCACATTGAATTTCAATGCCAACGAATTTTATCCCAATCAACGTGCGATAGCGACGCCAAATGAGGGCAGGCAAATGATTAGCGTAAGTCCATAATCAGTATTGGCCGACTAGTGTCAGCTAGGATAGATTACTAGGAAGATCCCACCCAGCACCTTTTATCAGATGATATTATTTATTGGTAGCAAAGTCAATTACGACCGACTCTGTAACGTTTACTCTTGTTTTCTTGTTGCACCCCACAGGAACGTCGGCGTCGCCAGCGTTTCTATCGCACACTCAAACCAAATTCGGTCTTTGGGCTTTCGACTCTGCCACCCGATGCGCTGCAGACGACACAACCAACAGCCACAAACTGGGAACCGCAACCCACCTACGACATACCGCAAAGCAACAACAGCAACAGCATCAACAATAGCCAGTCGGGTTTTCGGCTTACCAGCCTCCGCAGTGGTATTGGAACGGACAGCCAGGAACTGTCCACAATATGCGACCCACCTGATAGCACAGTCAGCCGACCATTACTGAACATGGACACGCAAGAGTTGCAGCCGGATATGTCCATGTTCTTCGAGCCCGACATAAACACAAACACCGCAAACACCACAGACGTTAGTGTGCGTTTTGATGATGTGCATCTCATGGAAGAAATCAAGTTGGGCAACAAGAGTGGTCCGGCTTTGCCACGCCATATAATTTTTGTAGCTGGTGACATTGACAGTGTCAGCGTCGACATGAACTTTATGCCGCCGAGCATTAAGCAGCTCTATCGCCTGATCTGCTCCAAGTATTCGGACTATGCGTTCGTCTATACGCTGAGTGCTCAGCTTTGCCAAAAGTATGTGCCCATGGATTGTTATGTGTATCTGAAGATGGCACTGTTGGCCAGTCTCGCCAGCATCGAACAGGACGAACTGCGACCACCCATATCGCTGTGCGTCATTTGCAATGACAGCAGTGTGGCCCAACAACTGCTGGACAACGTTGGCCAGCTAGCTCCACGTTTCATCGGCCCTCATGAGGGTGGACAGCTATCGCCATTTACGGCACTGCCCACACGTTACAATTGGGCGGTGGCCAGCCCATTATTGCTGGCACAGCAGGGCGTTTACTATGTGGGCGATTGGAATCGCTTGACGCGCGACCAAAGTGAGGAGATCGAGAAATGCATCGAGAATGGCACTGTGCCGGTGGCACAGCTGCAAAGTGAACAGCCGCTTGAAGCGGCCATTTGGACATATTGGCAGCCGGAGAATGCGGCCAATCAAACCAAAGCCTTTGCCAAGCTTTGCCCGTAAGCGGTTTACCTCAAAAGTAAACTATACAAATCCACACAAATATTGATGTATTTCTTTTTGAATATAGCATCTTCGGGCTGCCCGTTTACATGGATGAGCTGGTGAGAGATGTACACTGGGATTATGTGCTCCGTTTGCACAGCAAAGAAGCGCAAGACTCAACGCCAGATGCATTCAACATAACCGACGACGATATGCGAACAATGCTTGGCTTGCTCCATCAGCGCCAAGTGTCATTCACGGAACCAGCTCAGCAGTTGCTGCAAAAATACTATGTTGTGTCGCGCATCGAGCATACCAGTGAGTGAGCGAATCTTTCCCTCTCATTCGAATCCATGAATCTACCATATCTATATCTATCTGTGTCTCTATCTCTATCTCTGTCTCTGTCTATTGTTTATGTTGCAGACGCATTCAGTAGTAAAACGTACATTGTGCTGAAGCAATTTGCGGAATCGATTGCGAAGCTGTCCATGCGTCTGGAGGTGCTCAAAGCGGATGTGATCGTTGCCATATTCCACTGTGAGCATTTTGTGCGTAGCATATTTGGAACTGGCGATTTCGCGCCACCAGCTGTTGCCAGTTTCAGTGTCATATCCAGAATTGATTCCTATATGAATGAGTTTGCCAGGTGGTTATTCCAATATTTGGATGAGAACGTCATGAACTCCGATGACATATAGCCAAAAAACATTAACAATCTTTGAGTAAAGTACTAAAATTAATTTTTGAATTGAATACTGTGAAAGATTTTGAAATACTACGATATCATTATTATTGTAAATGACGCTAAACATCGGTGTATACCGATCTTTACATCATTCAAAACCATTTAGTAATTTGAGGAATAATCCTGAAAAATGTAGTTTGTATATAACCACTTGTACACATTAATATATATTTGTATATCAATTTGTTCCTATATAAATACCTGATCAGCACATGTTATCAAGTTGCCTCATTTCAGACACAACTCAAGAAAATAATTTGAATTTCTTCTGCTAAATTATCACTGAGTACACTTGAAATTCGGGTATTTCTGTTGAATTTCAGTATCAATTTAAAAACCATTCTTTATTAACTATTTGCGTATTATTTTGTTTTCCATCAGTATTAATTAATAAATTTATTTTGATTATCATTTTCAGTTGCCTGAGCGCAAATCATTCAATTAAGTTTGTTTTATAGTAATACAAAGTTGAAGAATAAGTTCATGATTTATGTGTTCAACAGTTAACACATGTATTTATATATAAGTAAATATATATATATATATATACTCGTACTCTTATAAAAGAAAAACACACATATGTATATATAAAGTATAATAAATTTAAATTCACATCAAAACTTCAGTATAAAATTACATATTCATAGGTCGATTTGGTTATTAGTTATTAATTTGTATGTATGTATGTATTTGTATATATGTAATTGCTGAAATGGTTGCGTTATTTGCGTTTGGCTGTCTATTATACATATTTCATAATTATATATATATGTGTGATATACATATGTTTGTTTGTACGTGTAAAAAAATGATGCTTATCTTCCTAGATTATGACAAAATTAAAAGCATACAAAATACATTCTTCACTTTGGTCCAGTACTGAAATCTCGGATTTCGTTAGTTTCCAAAAATAAGTAGCTTAGTTTCTTGGTTTTTTTTCTTTTGTTTTTTTTTTGTTTTTTTTTTTTTTGCTTTGGAGACATACAGGATTTATGTAACCTAGCTAGAAACGACTACATTAATATTGAGCTTACATATCTACAAGTTTACAGTTTAGTTGAGCTAAAAACAAGTTCAGTGTGTGTGTGTGTGTGTGTGTGTGTGTGTGTGTCTGTGTATGGGCATCAAATAATAGTTTGAAATCATCATGGTCAATAATCCAAATTGCCCTGTGCCCCGGTTATAATGGCATCAATCCAAATGCGGGCCGCTGCATCAGAGGCCGCTTGTAAATTATAACTACGTTTCTTAGTCTTCACGATGAAGGTGCAATGTGGCCGACCGCTCTTCGAGGCATTCAGATGATCCAGATATACCTCGTCAATGGTCTACATATAGAGCGTACAAGTTAGTTAATAACTAGCAACGTTACGTCGTGTCGCATGGTATACTTACCGCAAAGTAGGCGCCACCGCGTGGCTTCCGCTCCGACTTATCCGAGTAATAGATGAGAGCACTTCGCTGCCGATCCAGCACAAACCAGCGTCTCGACCACGCATGAAACGTGGCCCCCAATTTATGTAGGTAACTGCAAAAAACCAAATATGTTTTAAATATAATTATATTATTTATATTTAAGTTTATACTCTGACCCCGAAGAAGGCATTCAGAGTATATTTGTTTTGTGTGTCTGTCTGTAAGAAGCGTAACATTTTTCGACACCCAAAGAGCGACTAAGAAATCGATATAATCGATATTTTTAAATCGATAACTTGCTGGTATTTTCTGAAATCCGCATATATTCCGCAATTTGTAAGCTGGAGTTATCAAATTTTGAACTGATGTTACTGAAAGCTCCCTTAATAGTATTGAATGATCACATCCATAACGCCACCCAAATCGATAACAATTTGATCGACAATTTGATAGCTAAAATCAGCAAAGTTGAAATTGCTAGTAACACCCTTCAGAAAGAAAGAATTTAGATTACTAAAAAAAATCTCAATAGATTTTCTTGTGCACACCTAAACCCAAACTTTGCAAACTTTGAGGATAGATTAAAAGTAATGTCCATTAAAGATGGGTATTTCTTGGCTACAGGCAGCCTTTACTTATTGGTAGCAGAGTCTTTCGCAGTCGGTTACGCGCGACTCTGGAACTGTTCTCTGTTCTCTCTTGTTTATTAATATTTATTTGCTTTTATTGTTTGGGACTCACCCGCGACAGCTGTGCGCATCGACAAAGACATGCGGACAGAGATCGATCTGATGGCCGGCGGTCTCGATGTGATGCCGCAGATTAAGATCTGGCGAGAAGATGGGCAGGTACCGTGTCAACGGACGCTGATGCTTTGGCAACGCACGCTTACGTTCACCATTGGCGCTGGCGGTGCTGCTCCCAGTGCCGGCGCCGCTGCTGCTGCCACCGCTGCCGCTGCCCGCCGATGCGGTGTCCTGTGAGTTGCTATTGCAGCTGGCCCGCTTGTTGTTGTTCTCCGTCGCCGATGAGTCGCCGCCATTGGCAAACTTGGGCGCCTCAATGGACGCCTCACAGTTGTTCGCCTCCGAGAGCGGACGTGGACTGCGCGCTATCGCTGCGCCACCACCAACACCACTACCAAAAGGTGGTGCATGATGCTCCAGTTCCGGCTGTGAGTGTCGCTGCTGTAAGTCAAATAAATACCAGAAATTGTCATCAGCATCGGCTTCTAATTCTAAATTCATTTAAGTGGGTTAACGAATTGACCGTAGTCTAAAAATAGATAATGTCTCTCTAAACAATATCTATTCTTGTTGTGTGTGTCGTCAGTGGCAAAGTGGTGGCAAGTTTAACCCCGCAATGGATCACACGGGTTTATTCCACTGTGAAAACGCCCGTCAAGTTCAAGTTAAATCTAAACCTTTTAGTTCAGTTTCAGCTAATGATTAATTTTTTGTGTTTTTGGGTCATTTGAAGTTGGCCAAATTTGCTTTGGCTGAAGTATTTTTAATGCAGAAGTGGTGTTTGAGAGGTCGCAGGTTGCAACAACCAGTTTTCAGAGCAACCAAAAGAAACCTACATCATTGATATTTAAGACGTAAGATATATTCACAATTATATATGTGCATATAAATCAGGACTAATTTGAATCACAATTAATTACAGAATTGGATAGAATTGAGTAATAAAAAGTGGACACACACACACAGACACAATTTGGGGCAGCACTCACGAGATAATAGAGTTCAGAGCGGTGACGCGCATTCGCATCCATGCGGCGATGCTGCACATAGGTCATCCAGACGGACATGTTGACGATGATGATCCCTTGTAAAACAATGGCACTCTTATTTGCAGTTACTCGCTTAACAAATCTGTGGTTAAGTGTAATGCGCTATTTGGAATCTCAACGCTTGCGTTCTGCGATTGTAAATGCGGAATATTGGCCAAATGCGAATTTGGTGGCTGCCTCTGCCACGGGGCTATGGCTATGGCCAACAATAAAGAAATGAGGCGCACACAAACATTATCCAGCAGATAATTCGCGATATTCAGGTAATGGTAATGGGCCTAACGATTTGTGGCTGATACGATACTGTTGCCACTGCCACTGCCACTGCCACCGCTGCCTGATACTGGATGATGATGATGTAAACAAAATGTTCGCACCAAGATAAACAACAACAGCAATAAAAACAATAAGAACAATGGGCACAATGAATGAGAACAATAACAATCTGGCTAAGAAGTGCGCATCGCGAGCAACGGTGGCAAACTGACGACTATCATCATCATGATCAGCTGGCTGGCTGGCTGCCTGGCTGGCGGCGAATATAAAGAAAAATATTATTATTAACTTATTAATAAGTGTAGTCCATAGAACGGAACGCAACCGAACCGAACTAAACCGAACCGAACGAAACGGATCGCAACGCAACGCTACGCAACGCATGGGCAGAGAGTGAGGGGCAGAATTGCTTTAAAATAAACATTAGCAAAAAAAAAAAAGAAAATAAATATATATAAATATATGTAAATATATGTATATATATATATATAGATATAAACAAACAAAATATCGGGTCGCTGTATATAAAACTCGTGACTAACGAGCCAACGATCGTATGACGATCTTATAATGGCAAAGATATGCCAAGAAACAACAGAGAGCGAGAGAGAGAGAGAGAGAGAGAGAGAGAGCGAGAGAGAGAGGGAGAGAGCGTGAGAGAGAGAGAGCGCGAGAGAGAGAGAGAGCGAGAGGGTGTCACATATCCTTATGGTGATGATGATGTTACGATCCGTCCATGAATATGGCAAGAAATAATAGAGAAAGAAAGAGAGAGAGAGAGAGAGAGAGAATGTGTCACATATCCTTAAATAAATAATACAATTTTATACAAAACTCGTGACCAACGATTTTATGATGACGTTATGATCGACCTATGGGTATAATATAAGAAATAACAAAGAAAGAGAGAGGTAGAATCCGAGAGAGAGAGAAACCGAGAGAGAGAGAGTGAGAGAGTGTGTGTGTCACATATCCTTAAATAAGGAACACAGTTTAATATAAACGCGTGACTGGGATGATCAGAATGATTATATAACAATCATTCCATGGATATACCAAAAAATAACAGAAAAAGGAGCCTGTAAAGAAAGCGAGAGAGAGAGAGAGTATGTGTGTCACATGTCCTTAAATAAGGAAATGAGCTGTTGAGGATAAACAGGTGCCACCAAGAGATTTCGCTCAAAAATTTCAAAGTAGCCTTGATCATTAAATAGAATAAGGAACCTAAAACTGATTGTGGATTGCGAAGTCCAAACTCAGCCTCAAATAAGTCGAACAAAAAACTAAACACACTATAAAACAGAGATTAGAAGAGATTAAATTAGTCGTGACGGGAACGTTAAGTAAGGTAAGTAACCTTTTAGACCTGGGTCTACATTCCATTTATATTTTTGAGCTATTTTTGCGTTAATTTCTCAAAAACCGTCTGTTTGTTTCTCTTATCTTTGGACAACAAGTTTCAAACATGTCCAAATAATGCGTAAGTTAATTTAAAAAAAAATTAAATAAAAATAAAATGCATTGCATAAGAAAGGTGTTTACTCTTAATATTTATTTTATTTTTAAAAAGATAATTTTTAAAATAACTAACTAGCCAACAAAGTTGACTTGTGACCTTTGTGTGGTCGCTCTTGAAATATTTATCGTCTTTTTATTTACAAATTTTAATTGCGGAACTTTGAAATCGCTTAAGAAAAGCGTTGCGGTATTTTTAATTTAATGTAGTTCAGGGTATTTTGCCTTATGGCTTATGGCTTATTAGCAAGTTGTCGATTTACCCGTAACGTATACGTTATTAATAGCTATAGTCATTTTATAGCCTAACATTAAACATATGACTCGAGGTGTTTTGGGAAAGGGGGTGGGGTTGGGGGCGTGGATGTGGATTGGTCAAAGTAAACTTGGAATCACATTCATCAAGTTGCACGCTGGACTTTAATGGTGGGCATGTAAATCTTTTCATCTGACCTCGTCTTAAGTATTTTGGCTATTTTCCGTAGTGTTTATTTACAAAAACGAAATGGTTGCGATTGTTTGAAATTACACATGTGCGTGGGGGGCGCAACAATAACAACAAAAGTGGAGGCGTCGCAGCAACCACTTTAAAATTACTCCACTAATTCCCCACTCCCCTTGCTTCCCCCCAATAAATGCAGACTTTCGCTTTGGCCTAGGTTAATTTTGCTCTCAGACGATCGACACTCACCTGTTGGCAGCCGCTTGTTGTTGCTGTTTTCGATGATGATGTTGTTGTTGGTGTTGGTGTTGTTGTTGTTGTTATTTTTTTGCCATCAGCTGACGCATTGTTTTCCTTATCGTGCGTCTCTTCTTCTTGCCGTTGAGCTGTTTCATCGTTGAGCTTTTGTAATTCGCTTTTTTCAAACAGTTTGGCATCTTTGCCGCCACTGCAAGGATACAAACAAATAGAACCCAGTTGATGATGAGACCAATTACTGATTATGTTTAAGAGTTCATTAATACCAGCATGGAATCAGCGCATTTAGCTTATCCATTACGATGACTAATACAACGACTCCGACTCCGACAGCGACTCCGACTCCGACTGCGACGGTCAATTGTCAACTGTCAACTAACAGCTGTTGATGCGCCGCTCAGCGACAGGCGTTGCGAATTCGAATTCGAATTCGAATTCGAATCCGAATCAGAACGCGGCCAATGTTAAATGGATGTTGCTGCGTTGGGCAATGCACAAATGCCAAATGCCCGCCGTCATTCGCCACAAAACGACTAAGCAGCGCTCTCACCCACACACACGCTCAGAGAGCGAGAGCGAGAGAGAGAGAGAGAAAGAGGAGTGCGAGAGAGGCGCAAACAAGAAAAGTGATAAGCTTATCAGTAATAAATATCAGCAACAGCAAATGCGTTCGTAATTGCAGCACGACGGAATTTCATGTGACGTTGTCGTCGTCGTCGTCGTCGTCATCTAACTGACTGATCGATCGACGGAGAGAGAGAGAGAGAGAGGGGGAATCCGCATTAGATACGAATTCGAGTTGGGGGTTTCGAAATGGGTTATCTTGAATGGAAATGAGTGTCGTTTGTCGTAAATCAAATGAAAATCACAAACTAATCAAAACGCACAATATTTGATATTTGACTGGCTGTTTATCTGGTTGTCTGTCTTGTTGCTGTCGCCGTATGTTTTGTTTATTTGAAAATCAACGACACGTAATTCAAAAACCGGTTTCCTATTTCGATCTACTCACACACAATCAATCAGCAGCAGCAGCACCAGCAGCTGTCGCTGTCTCTGTTGCAGTCGCTGTCGCAGTCGACGTTGACGTTAACGTCGCATTGCTTTGCCGTTGGCAAAATATTTGATTAAATATAGAGGCGCAACGGGCAACGAGTGTCCACGCCACCCAAATGGCATTTACACAGCACAACAAAGTTTTCAATTTCAAAAAACATAAATTTATAAAAACCCAACTTAATATAAACAACTTACGGATTCATACTTTCTAAAATAGACCGCTTTTTTTTTCATTTTTAGTCGAAGTCAAAATTAATATGCAAAATATATTTCAAATAAAAATGCGGTTAATAACGGCAACCCCCATGAAAAGCATTTATAAAATATAAAAACTAAATAAGCTTAATATACATAATATACACCAGAACACAGTTTTCAATTCCAAAAAGTGTTCATAATATGGGAAACCACTTAAAAATGATTCATAAAAAAAAAACTTCTATTCAATATAAAAAACTTGCTTTATTTTACAGTCTAAGCTAATGTTAATATATAGAATTTGTTAATCGAGCTAAACTTGATATAATTCATTATATATATATCAAAAGTTAGATAAACTGCCTGTGAAAGCTAGCTTTTCAACAGATAATAGGAACCATATCTATATTAAAATTTACATATATATATTCATATATAAATATTCATATATATATATATATATATATATATATATAAATAAAATATGTAAAATAAATAGGATAAAAATATGATTAGATACACGAAATACCCGCAAAAGTAGATAATTTCTACAAATGGCATACACAGAAGAAAATTAATAAATCGATAAACTATCCATATGCAACTTTGATGCACAGTGTAATGGATGTTGCAACACCACAACTTTCGTTAGCTGCACAATTAATTCGAATCAATGGTCAATGATCAAGGGTCAAGCGTGTGGAAGAAGGGGTTTGGCCAAATGTTGAGGCGACACCAGCGACTTCCATTTCAGCTGGTCCGTTAATTCAATTAGGGGCACACTTTTGATGGTTGCTTAAGATTGTGGCATACACTCACATGGCATTCACTGGGGTATAAGCTGGTGTCGGTGGTGGTGGCATCGATTGTGTCGTTGGTGGCTCTGTGCTGCTGTGTTGCGTTGACAGCAAGTATTGGGTGCGCGCCTCGTCGTGGCACTTCTTCTTCAGATCGTACATCTTTTGGCGCTCATGCTCGATGACCTGATGACCTGTTGTTGCAAGGGGGATGACAATGAGATTACACAGTGCTCCACTCATCACATTAGATCAGTTACCTTGCTGGGCTAGCAGTAGTTTGCGGTTGCGTTCGATTTCCTTAATGCTGTCAAAGATTTTCGTGCTGGCCCCTTGGCTGGTCGAGATGGGCGCATCGTTGGCCACCTTACAGCTCCGATCGATGTCATCCTGCGAGGGCACACGCCGCTCGAGCGGATTCACCTCGAATCTATCGCTGCGCAGCGATAAATTGAAGCTAATCTGCTCACAGCTGCCGGCATCGTACAGTTGCAGTGGTGCACGCTTTGGCGTACTTGTCTGTCCCTGCGCCCCCCCATGTGGCAGCAGCTCGATTTTATTGTTGTTGTAGAACATGTTTTCGTTAACGCTCTTGGACATCAGATCATCCTGATTGCATCGCTTCGGGCAAAGCAGCTCAGCGGAGCCGAACAGAGATTGCGACATGACGCCATTGATAAGATTACTGCTGCTGCTGCCGCTGGTGATGGGTGTACTGCGTCCACTGATCGCTGGCGATGTGACCGGTTCATCCGTTGGTTCATCGGGTCCCAGCTGGATGCGGAGCGATGCCAGCTCTGATTCGAGCAGTAAACGTTGCTCCTGTCGCTTAAGCTCCTCGTGGCAGGCATGATGCTCGGACTCTTCCTCAAAATACTGAAACTCCAGATCCTCAAACGTTTTGCGATCGCTGTCCAGCGATTCACAGACATGCTCCAGCTCCTCCTTGAGGCAGGCATTATTGGGCTTTTGCTTCAGCATGGAGCGCAGTCTGCGGAATGAAAATCATTAATATTTCTCTTTGAATGAACTAAATACTGCAATGCTCAGACTAAACTCCAAAATTAATCATTAAATAGATTATTTTTAATTAAGAGCTTTAGTATCAACTTATATCTGTCAATATATACATATATATTTATATATATTTAAAATATAATATATATTTTTAACTATCGACGTGTGCTACATTTAAATAATATTGCTATCGACCTCTCGAACAGAGTCTTGCATTTAATGAATCTATTCCACCAAACTAAGCATTTAAATCAAGTTTATGCCTTTAAATCTATAATTAATATATACTATCTACTACTATATATACTATCATAATTGTTAACTAGTTGACCAGGCTATAAATCAATTTATTATTCAAGTTTAAGCAATTGTTATTGTGGTATTATTGAACTAGCTCTATGCATAATCGGGAATGCGTATAAATCTTAATCGTATATTTGTTATATGCCTGTAAATATATATATTTTATCTTTTTTTATACATATTATCAAATATATATATTTTATCTATAGTTATTTTATCCAAAGTAATTTATTCTTTTATTTTACAATAACTATAAGCTAATCATATCTATGCCGTAGATTTGCTATTGGCCTGTTTTTATTATTATTTTATTTGGCAATAACTGTTAACTAAACAACACTATTGAATTTTTTAATGCCTGTAAACATATTTCACCTGCAGCAACCCAAATTGAAGTAGTATTTAATTTCTCACTCTAAGCTCAGCTCAGACTCAAAATGAATAATAAATGAATTTCTCGAAGATTGACAAGACGACTTCGAGAGTCCTTCTTACTTATTGTGCTGATCTTGCTTCATTTCAATGGACTGCTTAAGTTTCGCCTGTTGATTCTCCTCCATGACACGTGTGGCATTGCGTTGCGCCTCCAGGCGATGGATGCGATGCTGTAACGCCTGCAGCTGCTGGCGAGGAGTCGCCATCTTCGTTGTCGTTGCCGTTGTTGCTGTTGTCAATGCGGATTGCTCGCTGGGCTCCAGCTGGAATTGGTTAGAGTAGCGTGTTATGAATGCTGCGTTTTCTTTGGATGTATCAATATTATTACCTCGTGTTGATTATCGTTGGCTGGCGGCAGCTGCGCCAGCTCACGCTTGATCTGTTTGCGCCGCTGGAGTAGCTCGCGTCGCTGCCGCTGCTCCACATTGATGATGCTGCGCGGCGCCGGCGCTGGCTTTCGGCTCACCTTCGGAGATTGTTGCTGGCCACTGCTGGCTATCGATTCGTTCAGATTGAGCGTCAAATTGTTGATGTTCTTGTTGGAGCGCTTGGCGGGTGTTTGAATGCGTTGCTGCTGCTGTTGCTGCTGCTGTTGCTGATGGTGCTCGATTTGCTGCTTGCGCTCAAAGGACTTGAAGAGCTGATCGTAGTCACGCTGCTGATTTGGCGCTGGCGGCTTGGGCGCCAACGGTGGCTTTTGCTGCTGCTGCTGCTGCTGTTGATGTTGATGTTGATGTTGAATTGCGGATGCTGTTGCAAAGACGCTGCTGAATGTGGCATCCTTTTTGGGTGACATGCAATTGGTGCGTATCTTGGTGCGTGGACTCTGTGGCACATATTTGCCGCCAGTGGTGCCGCACTGACTGCCAACTGTCAACAGATTCTCATGGCTGGCCAATGCGGCTGCTGTTGCTGTTGCTGTCGTCGACGTGGCTGCAACATGCAGCTGACCATTGATCTCGACACGATTGGGTCCCAGCAATCGTACATTCTCATAGCCCGAAGTGCTGCTAATGTGTTGTGTTACCAGATTGTTGCTGCTGTTGTTGCCACTGTTGGTGTTGCTGGTGTTGTTGCTGCTGCTGCTGCTGCTGCTGGTTGCATGCTGTTGGAATGGTGACTTCTTGTCGCGCGGCAATGAACCATTCGTCTTAATCCGATTCTGGACAATAGGCGATGAAGTGATGCTGCCAGCACTGGCATTATGCACTCCATGATTGCTGTTGTTGTTGCTGTGCTGCTGTTGCTGCTGTTGCCGATCTGCGTATTCTGTGCATATTTTGAGCATATCCTCGAGTTCTGCACCGCTGCTGCTATTGAGTTCGGTGTTGATGCCATTCATCGCATAAATTTGCAAACCGCCGGCGGTGTAGGTGCCCGGCTTGGGATAGCGATCATAACGATCATTGTTCACCTTACCCAACAACAGCTCTGGTTGCACCAGCAACTGTTGCTGCTGATGCTGTTGCTGCTTGAAGACGGCCGCATTGCTGGGTATGTTGCAGTAGCCGGCATTGTGACCAATGCCATTATGGGCGCCACTGTTGTTGCTATTGCCTGGCAATGTTTTGGCATATTGATTGTTTAGCTGTTTCTCGCCGCGATGATTCTCGGCCAGATTGCGCGCAAAACTGGCATATTTCTGGCCAAGCACATCGCGTGCGGGCATATTGACGGTGACCAGATCCGAACTAAACACCTTGGGACACTGACTGGCACTGGCATTCGCACTGGAATTGTTACTGTTGCTGTTGCCCTGATGCTTGAGGGGATTGATGATCGTCTCGTAGAAGGTGTCCATTGTGTCGAGTGTTGACATTGCTGTGGCAGCAAAATCCATGTGTGGCATGGAAATGCGCTCGTTGGAGCCCATCGCTGAACGCATCATTTGCGCCTCGTCCGGATTGTTGAAGCGCAAATAATTCGAATTGCCAATGGTGATCATTGCACCCTGTGTCAATTTCACCTCATCCCCCACAATTGCAGCGCCGTCGATGAGCAGACGCGACTCCGGCTCGGCCACCAGGGTCACCTCGTTGCCATCGCTTCGATAAATGGTGCAGTGCAGCGCACGGACTCCACTGCCGTTCAACGAAATGCTGCAATTCGGTTCCGAACCAATTGTTGTGTCACCTGCAACAAATTAAATTACTTTTCATTATTCATCACAAATCCATAACTGTAATCGTTGTAATTTTAATTGTCACTCTTATCCATATATGCATAAGTAACTAACTGTAAATGTTGGTGTCATTGTCACCGTTACTCTAACTTTAACTGTAATTGTCATTGCCATCCTCGTTTGCTACTGTTATCTTGCTTACGAACGAACGAGTGAGCAAAAGCTGAGCGCGAGCGAACGATTTGAGCGGAGTTGAATTGAATTTACCCAGCAGCGAACTGTGATAATTTCTTCATTACCAAATGCATTCTGTATGCATATAAATGTAATTCATTACCTAGTAATGCACTCATCTATTTAGAGTTGCTTGCTGTAGCTTCTAAATCAAGCACAAACTTGTCTTCAGCTATATCGGCTATGCAGCTGGGTGATTAAGTTGAGTTGAGTTTGAATTTGAGTTGAGTTGAGTTGAGTTTGAGATGAGTTGAGTTTGAGTTGAGGTTGATTCGAGGTTGAGTTGACGTTCTTATCTCACCTTGCGTGGAGCAAAAAGCACATGGCGTCCTCCTTCAGGCATATTACCGTAATTCAAGCCAACAAGATTATGCACACTGGTCTGCGATTAATTTATTTGGCCCGAAATTGAAGCACAACTAACATTGATTTAGCATTTAAACAGGCTCAGTTCGTTTACCCAAATTATTATTTATTTGCTCGTCGAAATATTTTCAGTACCTAATTTTAATGCTCTTTTTCATTTTAAAAAAGTAATTACGGCCACTGATTTTAAAGTTGTTATTTATTATAATTAGCATTGTGTGTGGTTATCAGTCGGAACCATTAACAATCAGTATGTGCTATGGCTTTTTGGCTAAGACCATAAGAGTATAATAACCGCCACTCCCTCTCCTAGCCTAGTATTATATTATATTTGAACCCGGAAACTTGTTATTCGGCTGCCGTAATGATGCCGTCACTGAGACAAATCATTTACCAAGGTCGACTTAGTGTTATGATTATTTTTAATTTTGATTTTAGGCGTGAAACTAGCATTAAGCCTTTTGCTCACCAAACTATTTTGCTAGACTCTGTTTAGACTTGGTAAACAATTTTTTTTTTGCCACTTTGTTAAACTAAATTCCATAAATGATAAGAAACAAATCATGAACAAACCATAGGTAGATGTAAAATTATTAAGTTGAAGAACTTAGCCAAGCTGTGTATCTAATATGTATAGTATCATGCTTACATGCATACCTTACTATCTTTATGATTGCAAGATCCTAAAAGCTAGCGAGTTTCTTGAGGATTTTCGGGTCACACTGTGCGAGAATCTTATCGCTTAACGAGAACTTGTGTGTTTTTTGTTTTTAATTTTTGTGCGTTGCTTTCGCGCCGTTTATTAATAATTGTTTTTCAGATTTTTGGAAATTTTTTTTTTTTTTGGGTGGGGGGGGGTGATTATTTAATTTTAATTTTGCCTTATCAGCGTAAAAGTGATCTTGGTGGGGATGGTGGTGGGAACAGTATAAACGTAGTGCACACATACGTTTTTGAAAATGTTAAAAAAAAAATACTTAAACATTAAAAGTTGTCAAAGCTATAATAATTTATTATTATTTTTAAGAGGTATCGATTTATACAACATTTATTTATTTATTTAAGTTGGGGGTATGTGCACTGCGACCTAATAGATCTATTGTGCCCCCTTCTGGGCTTGAAGCATCAACCCAAGCTCCTGAACACCATAAAATGATTCATATTTTTATTAAATGCTTTGAGAAGCACTACTATTATTTTGACCTAACTGTATATGTATATATGTATGTGTGTACTCACCTATATGTATGTAATGAATGGTGACAGCGGTGCTCAGTCGACCGCCGCCAAGGCTAACCAAATGCGGATCTGAGGCAGCAACACGCAGCGACGGATCTTTCTTCGTCAATGACATCTGTAATCGAAATTAAAGAGAGAAAAACGAGAAGAGCGAATTAGAAGAAGTGTAATAAAAAAACACACACACCCGGAGATTAAGAGAGAGAGAGACGCACGCACAATAAGATGACGCAGTGCGTCCATTTTGCAAGGCGTGAAATTGTCAACTGAGAAACACTCACACAAAACACAAATAAAACACAAATGATGCACACACACACGTATACATGCACAGTGAGCAGCTGCTCTAAATTGCTATTGTTTCCTTTTGTAATGAACAGGACTCACATGCACGTACATACGTACACACGCTCGAATGTTGTCTGTGTGGGAGGGTAGCGTGTGGAGCGCATCTGGACAGAGGCGCGCGCGCGCACACACGTGCATGCGTCAACAGCTGTGCGCATTTTGACCCAGCAGCGAACTAGTGAATGACCTACTCATTACCGAATGCATTCTACATGCATACAAATCTAATTCAATACCCTTGTCTTATTACATATTTCTTATATGTTCTGGTTTCTATCTGTTTTACTCTCTTTTTTAATTATTGCGCTGTCGCAGCTTTGCTTATTTTATTCTTGACTTAACAGATGCTTCGAAAAGCACTTTTTTTTTATTAATTATGCATATTGTCTAAATCATTAAATTATATATATAGTAAACTTTCCATATTTTGAATATATCTACTACACATTTTTCCGTCTATCTTGGTATATGGAGTCAGTAAAGATTACGATTCGAATTTGTAATGGGATCATTTCGCAGCTGGATAGATGCTGTTACCCAGTTGTCCAGCGTTGCCAGATCACAGCTTGGTGGCGACAGTCGAGTCGAAATCAATTGGAAAGCTAATCAATCAACGACATTGGGCAAATAAATGAAGAATGCGGCATTTGATAACATACACACATGTGTGTGTGTGTGTGCGTTGTGGAGACATGGAAAGCAACGAAGCGAGCGACACACAAAAAGTTTTCACTTTTTATTTTTGGGCGCGGAAATGGCTGCGGTGGGCCATTTACGAAACGTTCCAAGACCCAAATTGGGTCATAAACACCAAAAGTGGCCGACAGCGAATAGGAAGAAGCGAAGCCAACAACAACAGGAAAAGCAAAAGCAATGCGATTAAGCTACATCATCGTCAACTTCAACAATTTTTATTATGTGTGCGTGTGTGCATCCGTGTGTGTGTGTGTGTGAGTGTGTATGCGTAGTATGTGGGCCAACTGTATGGATAACCAGCTGAAATGAGAGCATACTGCGAGCCTCTTTTTAAATGCTGATAAAGTTCTCATTGGACACGCATCATTTTCATTTGTATATACACGCAGAAGAAAATTCGCCCTATACAAATATATAATTTTTCTTCTATTTCTTAAATTATTTCTAGATATTTTTCAAAATATTTGTAAAATGTAGAAAGGGTTGCCCTGAGTCGAAAATCTCAAAATATGTAGATTTTTGCAATTTTTTATTAATATGTTTAAATATTAATAAAAACAAGTAGAAATTAAATTGTGATTAAAAATTGGTAACAAACGATTTACTAAAATGTATTATAACTTTTTTACGAGTGTATTGTACATATTTTATATGCCACAATGTGTTGTCATTGTTGTTGTTGCTGTTCTTGTCACTGCTTTCGCTTCGCCTGACTTCTTTGAACATTATCATTATCAGCAGCAGGCAGCATTCTGTGCTCTGTTGCTGTTACTCTTGCTGTTAATATTGTTGTTGCGTGTGCCATGATTACAATTACAAGTGCCGTGTCTATGCGTAAGTGTACATCTGTGTATTGTGTGTGAACGAATCACCGTTGCGGGATCGGTCAGTCAGCATTTGCACACATGTACAGACGCATATATGTATAGGTATGTATATGTGTGTTTAAGCTCTGAGCTATGTGGTTGAGTAATATCGCATTGTGCGTGGATGCGGCCTGATTGTTATTGTGATGGACGCGTGTGGATTGCATTTGACAAAACAATAAAAAAAAACAATCTACAAATGATTTGTGGTTGTTTGATAGTTATATGCGCTTTGAAACGGTTGGCTTGTGGATTGCGTTTATGACACACGTTCCATTCTCTTAGTGGCTTGCATATTTGTGCATATGTATGTTAAATGTACAGAGCTTGTTATTGCTCATTCCTTTGTCACTGTTTTCGCAAATAGTTGTGATTCTGCTTTCTTCTCTTTCACACTTTCCATGCTTGTCTAGACTGCACTGACAACTGGCTGCTGCTGCTGCATCATTTCCATTTCCATTCCCACTCCAATATCCACTCCACATTATAATTAAAATTACGAAATGCATTTTAATCGAATGCTTTGCAGTTGCGTTCGTCTTTGTTCGTCACATGTTTTGTTTGTTTTGTTTTGTTTTCTTCTCTCTCTTTCTTAACGTCATTTTCGGCGTGCCTTTTTGTGCGTTTCGCTAGTGTCGTCATCATCATCGTCATCATCAAAAGCACCCAGATGTGTAATAAATAAAATCAAGAAAATCAACAGCAAAACATAACAAAGCAGACTGACAATGAATGAGAAGCCAAATGAGTCAGAGAATAACAGCAACAACGTACATACATACGTTTCAAAACTAAGAACAGCAATTACACTCTTTTGTTATAAAGTCTTATGGTTTTTACAACCATTACACATGTACGTAACAGGCAAAAGAAAGCATCTTCGCACCTTTCAAGTATATACATATCCTTCTTCTATAAACATGTTTCATTATAGCAATGATAGCCAAAAATTTTAAATGCAGAGGCTTCTGATTGATATTTATTTATTCTTGTCTCTGTACCTTTCATTAGAAATCAGACCAATTTAACACGAAATTCGTTAAGGGAAATTCTAAAGGGAAATTTGGCAATGAAACTCAAATATATTTAGCAGCTTCAACAAAATGTAGAGTATACCAATCGAACTCACTCACTCGACTACAGCATTCTTAGTTGTTTTGTTTTTTGGAATGAGGCGTGCAAATCTCGGTTTATTAAGATAAGATAGGAACAATGAAGCAGTTCTATTATGTTAATTGTGTTGAGCATGGTAAAATTTCCATTCTTTAATTTCTTCTGGAAGAAACTTAATAATATTTATATTTTTCTAAGGTAAAACTGATACTGATTCAAGCCAAATTGTAAAGTTTCTTTTGCAAATACCATTGAAATATGCATGTGAACAAAAAAAAAATTCTTTGTTTAGTTGCCAATTTGTCATAAACTAAAATCTCGCCATTTGCTTATGGAAATACAAAACTCACAAAAACCACACTCATTAAAGTGTCAAAAGTCAAATAAAAAGAACGAGACAAACATTAAACGTCAACACAATTACCATTTAATTTTCGCCAAAGCGCAAATAGCTGAATGGCAACAACAAACAAAGAACACCAAACTTCAACCCAATCCGTTCCTTCATTGCTCCTTTTCTCCTTACCACCATTCATGCATGCATTTCCCATGCATCCAACAGCATCCCACAGTCGATAAATTGTTTGTGCTTTCGCTGCAGCCGCTCTCTCTCTGTCTCTCTCTCTCTCTCTCACTCTCACTCTCTTGCACTTACTCACTCACTCACTCTTTCTGTCTTACAGGAAAATTAATACCAATACATTGCCATTTTTAGTTGGTTGTCTTTATTTATAGATCACAAACACAAACACAGCTGTGTATCCCAACTTGAAAGCAAAAACACCGTTTCAATAATACTATAGTGCGGGCGACAAACAGCCACACACAGCGAGAGAGAGATAGATCAAGTGAGGGGGTGTGGGGTGTACGCATGCATACATATGCACACACACATATATGGAGACTATGCATTAGCGCAGCAACTGTCAATACTCGACTCGTGTCTTCAATTGGCAAGCGCTTTTTTGGCTGTCATATCATTCAGTTTTTTTTTTTTTTTTTTTTTTTTTGTTGTCGTTTCATAGCACACAACTTGGGAATCTGCGTTCGCTAATTGAATTTGCCTGTTAAACAACTACAAATATTTGCCTTGACTTAAGCCAACAATGTGGGCAGGAAGCTATGTGGACCGTAATGCCTTTAGTTGCCAAAAGCAGCGGTTTCTATTTTTTTACGAATGGGTTGCAAAAAGTATGTCAAACATTTGGAGTGGATCGAGATAGCGTGGGTTTTTTTTTTTCTTTGAGAGTTTCCAATATGCGATTTATCCCCATGTTTGTTGAGCTACCCACAAGAAGAAACGTTCGCACTGCAAGTGGACCGCATTCAAAGTGAGAGCTTGGGGGCTTGGCCAAATTATGGATTCCATTGTGGATGGTAGGCTAGACATGTAAACTAGTTTTTATAGTGTGGACACAAATAAAATGTGACACATGCTTGGCAGACACAATTACGAACAATGTTTGTGCAACTGTGTTCAGTGTATGTTAATAAAAATAAACATTTGCCGGCACACAAAATGCGCAATTTGAATTAAAAGCATGCAAAGCGTAGCCAAAAAAGCCAAAAAAAAAAAAACGAAAAAAAAATATACAAATTAAATATATTTTTAAATTGTTTTTATTTATTTTGTACGGTGTTTTCTCTGATTTTATTAATATATGTGAGGCCGCTGGGGTCGACGACAAATCTAAATAAAAACGCGCGCGATTTTAGACGCTTGCGTTTTTTGTTGTGTGTGAATTGTGAAGGTCAGTCAAGCAGCCGAAAGCAACACGAAGACTGTTAAATTTATATTGCAATAATTCCCTCGTACATATGGTATGTGTCTGCGTGTGTGTGAGTACGTGCGTGCAATAAACAGCAAGGGGAGATATGTATGTCATCAAATCGAGCTGCATACAAAAATGCAATCCACTTTTAGTGTGCATGTGTATGTGTGTGTAAGTGAGTTGTCACTTTAAACGAGCTGCTGTCATTGTCGAAGGGTTTTATGTGTGTGTGTGAGAATGCATTAATAATGTTAATATATTAGCTCCAGCCACACACACACAGGCGCCACTTGAAACTGTCAAAAATAAAGCGTGCGTGCTTGCATTTGTGTGTGTGTCTCTGTTAAGTGGCTTGTTAATTGTGATTATGTGTATGTATTTAGCTGAAAGAATTATCGAATATGTTAAGGAGCAACACAATCACAACGCTGCCACTCGAGACCCTCTACTCATCTCTCAAGATGACGAAAATCTAATTAACACACAAAACACAACACACAAAATTAAATTGTTCTTCACGCTGCTTGACTCATTTTGAATGCTCAAATTGAGTTCAATTGAAGTAACTGTTAACCATTTGACAGCAATAAATATATAACATTATTTACACATTTGCATGTACATATATGTATGGTTGCCTGTGTGTGTGTACGTGTACTGTGCTATTAACCATTTGACAGCAATAACAATATAACATCATTTACGCATACACACACACTTGCCTGTACATGTATTTTTACAAAGAACAGTAAGCTGTAAAATGCAACAAATGTACAATAACAGTGCAAAATTGCACAAAATGCACAATGAAAATTTTAAAGCGCTGCTGCTTATGTCATCCACAACAGCAACAACAACAATTACAATGATAGTACTGGGAATTTTAACAAAAAGCAATTCTATTTAACAATCGTCGCATTTAAACGGCACTTTCAGCAAGCGTGGGGCAAAACTTGATTTGACTGGATGACTTCATTATTAGTACAAAACGAGAACATGGGCAACAACAAAACAAAAAAAAAAAACAATAGCAAATAATGTTCAAATTCATACGTGTAAATGGCAGCACTGGCAACGGGTGCGTGTGCTAACAGCCGAACAAGATACAAAAGAGCGCAAACGCGAACGCGTGCATTTTGCGCATTTAATTCGACGCTGCGCAAGTTTTTTTTTTTTTTTTTTTTTTGTAGCAAGCGTAGGTGCCGCAGCTGTAAGGGACATTTCAATTGCGAATGTTAAGTGAAGTTTATTGATTCAATTGGATTCGACTGGGACTCCGTCGACTGAGTTTTTAATTAAAGGCAAGCGATACAAACAAAAGCGAAGACTCGTCGCTGCTGCCGTTTAACTGAATAACAGCTATAACAGAATGCATATATGCATGTACATATGTGTATATACACTTATAAAAAACACCCTACTTTAGTTACAATTACTATTAAGAAAGTTAATTTATCAAATTTATGGTTGTGTTTGCATTTCTAAATTTCAGTGTGCATTTTTCTAAAGTTTACAACAAAATATAAGATTAATTTCCATTTTTATTTTTTAATTGTGTACTCTGATTGAAGTATTTTTATATTAGATTTCTGTTACTTGTATTATTAATAATCATTGAAAGATATCATATATACATAGTATAGCAAGAACTTACGATTCTACGGGAGTTTGACAAGCCTTACTAAATTTGAAACTTATTTTTCCTTATATCTAAAAATTATTTCTAAAAAAAAAAGAAAAACTTGCGATTTACTACAGTTTATGTCGATTAATTTTCAGAGTGTATGTGCATGTGTTGTATGGCGAACAACCCCCACGCCACACACATGCGTGAGGTTTTTGAACTCGAAACTTCCTCAATCTGTACATGTGTACGTGTGTGTGTGTGTACATGCACATACATATATGTATCTACAAATAAGGGCCGATGATGTTATTGTGGTTGCTTTCTGCTCTTTGCTGTTTGCTGTTATTTTTGCAGACCAACAACTGGCAACTGGCAACCGGAAAACGGATGCGCCCTATTTGGCTGAGTACCTCAAAATTTTTATGCTGCGACTATTGTCATTTGTTATGAATAGTTGTGCACTTATGGCTTGTCAAGACAGTTGACAGCAAAATTGTCCCATTTGCAATGGGAGCAGCCCAAAACCAGAGCAAAGCAAAGGTGTCGCCACATGCAACATTCTAAATGTGTATTTATGTAAGTGCGAGGGTCGCTCCATAGATCCCTACCAAAACGGGGAAATTTTAAACACTATTTATACTGACTAAATTGGGTTGAAAACAAGTCAGAATGGTATAGTCGATGGAGTAGTGTGTGAGCTTGACTACGATATACTCTCTATCCCTGCACCCATCTGAACAGCTATTAAATATATTATAGTTTTATTGTCAAATTACCTATGTGCCATGTATGCATGCATATGTAGAAGAGAAACAAGCATATCTAGCCTAGCGTCGATTATCTTCCTATCCCTTTCTAACACATGCATGATGATAGTAACTATAACTATAGCGTGGGTGTATTGAAAAGTTTGATTCTATTTTTACTTGGCTGCAACAGCTTAAAACTTATGGAAAGCCCCTCGCTATATATACATACATATATGTATGTATGGGTGTGTGAGTGTGTGTGGCATTATTCATCACGCACCACGCACCATGCACCATTAAAGATCCGATCCACCGACGGCTGGTTGACAAACTGCGTCCGGTTTGTGCGCTTCAAATGCAAATGTTAAATTTTCCCCCTTGACTGACGTTGTTGTTGTTATTGCAGGCTAGTGGCAATGAACGCAATGAAATACCGTTATGGCCGCCTTCAACATAATATTGGCAATGAGCTGCTGCTGCTGTTGTTGTTGTTGTCGAAAAGTTCCAGCAGGCTAAAATGCGCACAGCTGCAACTGCAAACAGCACAAAACGTGCAGCGCATAAAAAGAAGTGTGAAATGGAAAAAAACACACACACACATAAAAATAAAACAAAAAAGAAAGAAGCAAAGAATAACAACAACAACAGCTCACACATCTATAGACAGAGACTGACACACATACATATGCACGCACATCAAACGAGAACAATTCAGGAGAGTTGGCAACGCCGTTTGGCAGCTTGGTTTTTTTTTTTTTTTTTTTTTAAAACAAAAAACTTTCCTTTCAGACACAAGCAGCTTCTGCTTCGAATAAAAATCAAAGAAACAAAAAGAAGCTTGTGCAAAAAAAATTGCAAAGTACAAATGCATTTATACATTAAAATTGTATTTTTCCTGTGTATATGTTACACACACACATACTTAGTGTAATGGCAATGTAAGCGAATTCCGCTAAAGTTTTTAGAGCATTGTTGTTTTTGTTTTTAGCTGTAATTTGATGTGACACAATCTCTTTCTGCATCTGCAATCTGCGATCTGAGGATTCGTATTCGTATTCGTATTCGCCAAACGAGTTTACAATAAAAGAGTCTTTCATGGTAATTCTCAGTTATGCATGCCACTTTTTATTAATAAATGCTACGAATGCTACACAAGCCGAAAATTAAATACCCTTGCTGACATACATTTTATATATGTATTTATATGTTTATGTATGCTGGCTGATTATTTTTCTAAGTGTATGTTTAAACGTACAGTTATGGTCAAAATAAAAGTAGTACTGCTTCTCAAAGCATTTAATACAAATTTGACTCAGTTTATGATGATCAAATCGATACCTCCACAAAATCTTCAATATGAATACAAATTCAATTCAATTCTGCAAAATACATTTTTTTTATTTCTCTTCTGGAAATTCATAAATTTACAATTACTTTCCAAATACTAAACATGGTAAAATACAACCACGCATCATATCTAGTTTTTAGAAAGGGAAAGCTGAGAAAACTTCAGTGTTATTCTACTACTATTAAAATTATAAATAAAATAAGTTAAAAAATATAAATAATATACTTAAGGAATTTAATTGTTGTTAATTCATAATGTATATAATTTGTAATATTTTTGATCTTCAGTATTGATTGATTGATTGTGTTCATATAAAATGTTCATAATTTTCTAACTATATTTATTTATTTATTTTTTTTTTTAACATTTTTCAAAACAAATTTATACTACTCTTATTTTGACCGCAGCTGTATATAATTAAATTTGCACTGCCTAAGACAATAAGTAAAAAAAAGTCACTTAATACTCTAATTGAATGTTTTCACACAATGCTGGCAATAGTATGCATACAAATATATATGTATTTATATATATATATATGGTTTCGATTTTTGTTACTTATTTTAATGGTAATTAATCATGTGCAAACAATGGACTAGCAATTAATCATCAAATTATTATGAATTGAACACTAACCAACTCTCTATCTATGTATGTAAATAATAAAAAAAAGAACAGTTGATTAATGATTTGTACTAACTGGGAGCTAAGTGTTATTATCTCAAATTGAGTTATTAGAGTCTCAACTAATTCTGAAGACTTATCTATACGTATATGTAAGTGTATATATTAATCCTATTGGCATCGATTCCTTTCTCATTTTTGTCCCCGTATCGAAAAATGGGCTGCAATTTTTTGAAAATAATTTATAGATATTGGGAAAAAGAATTTTTGAAATCATCAAAACACTTTCTATTATTATTATTATTTGAGTTGTTTTCGCGCACATAAATATAAATTGGCAAGGGCAGCAAATTTGTGTCAGTGCACATGATACAAAGCAAGATGTAAACTTTTATCGCACACTGTGAGATGCATTTGATTGCTGAGCATATTTTTTGTTTTTGGCAATAGACTGAGACTGGTGATGATATTTATATGTTCATGACGACGCCAAATCGTAGGTAGGTAGGTTATACGGTTATACACATAGGCCATATTTGGCCCGGTGTGGTTAGAGATTTAGACAGAAAGGTTAATAGAAGAAAGAAAAGGAGGCAGAACGGACTACTACTGGACTAGACAAACAACCATGCCTCCAGCGGGATTCAAACGCTGATTGATTGATGTAAGCGAAAAAAAAATAATCAACGCTTACGACCATCAAAGCCGGCTAAACGCCACATCATAAAAAATAAGAAAATAAACAACAATAATAATAATTTCTTGTGCACACAACAAAATTTAGGGCCTGCTGCAAGTGTTTCTGTCTGCATAATTATGACAGCCACTGTGGGTTGGGCTTATTTATTTATTTCGTTTTATTTTTATTTAATGTAACCTTTGCGAAACTGTTTGAGCAATTGACTCATAAAATACAAGCAAAAATGCTAATTAATGTGAAACACAAATACAAAAATTATATTTCTAATTATTTATGTGCATAGAAATCAAGTAAGAATACCCTGCAGTCGAACGTATTCGACTACAAGATACCCTAAATACACTTGTAATTACTCTCTCTCTATACATATATTTCGAGAGCATACGCATTGTACAAGCTGTTTACAGGGTATACGAATATGAGAGCAACTGCAATTAAATTCCACAGCGCAGGCGTCGCGACAGATACTGAAACCGAGCCAACCCACAAACGCAAAGCGTGGCAAAAACAAAGACAATGACAAAGCCAATGACAACAAGTAAAACTGCTGTAGTCGATTGAGTAGTCAGTGAGCTCGACTACGAGATACCATTTATTTCTTATGTCAGGGACAGGGGCAGGGACTGAAGAGTAAAGAAAAAGAAAGGCATGCAAACAGTCATCAGACATATCTGAAATACGACAGATGGACATAGCTGCATCGAGTCGGCTTTTGATCCTGATCAAGAATATATACATTAAAGGATGTGTGTACATACATTTGCAGAAAACCATTATAACCCTTTCGTGGATTGTGGGTATAAAAACAACAAATCAGAACCGCAAACTTTTATAGAAATCAAGTCAAAGCAAGTTTTAGCAGATGTCATAAAGTGGGGTCTTCTAATATGTACATATATTGACTGGGATCTGGAGTTCGTTTTGAATCTGGAAAAGGGTATCTGCGAAGTCGGGTAAAAGTCAAACGAATGCTTGAACCTCATTCGGCTGCCCTTTCGGAATTTCTCAACGTTTGACGTTAATAAGAACTGGAAAAGAAATAAAAACAAAAAAGTTGAAAAAGCCACAAAATGTCGAACAAAAGAACAAGTTCTCAGAATATTTTTTTTAACTTTTGCTGTTGTGGCTGCTGCTTATTATTTATTCAATTTCAATTTAAATTTGCATTTTTGGCATTTTATAAAATTTACATAATTAAATGGGAGTATCTTTAGCATGTAATTAAGGGTTAGTTTTAGTTCACATTAAAAATGAAATCATTCAATGGTTATAAGAGCTCAGAACATATTTTCTCCAATCCCAGGTGCATCCCAGTAAAGCGCAAATAGGATTCCAGCTAAGTATAATTCTTTTGGATGCTCTGCGAAAGTTCATAACAAAAGGTAAAACCAAAAAACAAACTGGGCCTTGCCACCCATAACTCCTGCAGAGCGAGAAAGAGCGAGAGAGATAGAGACGTCGTCTGGCAGTTTGTCTGCTTTTATGGAAACCGGCTAAATTCCATTTGGTTTTGATGCTGCCTGCCTTTGCCTTTTCTTTTTTTTTCTCACTGCATTTCACTATTTTCTGCTGACGTCGCGCAGCAGCATCTGTCAAGGGCGTTTAGTTATTATTTATTATTATTATTTTTTTTTTGACAACTTGACTGTGACTGCGCCTGCATGCAGTAACAATACCGTTATGCTGTTTGTAGTGGGCGCATTTTGCTGTAAATCTTAATGAACAGTTTCAGCATTTTACATACAATGTTAATGTATTTACAGACACACACACACACACACATACATAAATATACATACCTTTTACGTTCAATTTGTTTTGCCGCCTCAACTGTTGCCACAGTTTGCTAACTGTAAAGGTTGCTGTTACTGTTGTTGTTGTCGTTGTGCAGGGAATGCATTGAATACGGTTTGGTTCTTAATTGAAATTTCCATTCAATTTATATCTGAATGCCGCGCGCAACACTAGCAATCGTAATCGCAAAAGGCAGAGGCAAAATGCAAACAAACACACAGTGTGTGTTGGGTGTTGGTAAACGAGTTTACTTTATTTTTATATTTTGTTTTTGTCGTTTGTTTTTGTTTGGAGTTGTAAAACCGCAATATCAACACATAATTAATTATTTATCAATTGCACACACTTTTTGTCTACTTTCAATCGAAAGCGAGTCTTCAATTCACAAACAAAAAACAAATTGTAAAAAAAATAATAATAATAATTGTAAGCGCACGCAGACGCCGTTGCGCCAGTCCGTTCAATGAGTTTTTTTCGACTGACTGCAGAAAAAAACAAAACAGCGACTGTTAACTTAACAGGCTCTCTGAGAGCGCAACAGTTGGTTAACATTTCAATATTAGACAATAGAATATATATATTCATTTGATTTGAATGCGTTTATAAAAGCATTTTGTTTTTAATTCAATTTGTATTCTAAATATTATAAGTCAGCATCTTAGTTAAAAGCGCTCAACTTTTGTAAATACAGTTTGTGCAACGTAAATCTAACAGCGTAGAAGCGCTTACGTACAAACGCAAGTCTGCACAACGAACGTACGAGGCTCACAGTACGCATAATTGAGGGTAGCAAACGCAAGAGGAGCAGTTCTGGGTTGCATGTTAATTAACAGAGCTTTTATTAAGAGAAAATAAAAAAAAAACAATTTCTATTTTAACTGTTGTCACAGCTGTTTTTCAACTTTTTCGCCTTCTTTGCCAGTTTTTTGATGTGCTCACTCCTGTCCAGATTGTTCTGGAAGAATGTCGTCTCCTTACGCGCCTGGGATACCTCCGTCTGCAGTCGCTGCCTGTGTGTCGCCTGCTCGTAATTCATGCGCTCCGTCAAATGCACCCATTTGAAGCGCGGCAAATATTTCATTGACCACAGCGAGTCATAAAACTGCGATTTCTTTCGCGTCGAAATTTGTTTATTATTCAGCATTGGCACAATTTGCTTTGCAACACGTTTCGACTCGAATTCCACCCAGCCTTCGGTGAAATTTAAATTTAATCGTTTGTGTTTCTTTTTCTTCGTCTTTTCCTTTCCACCACCTGCAAATACGAATGCAGAAATGTTCTATTACATTTAAATTTCAGGGGGAGATATTGTCTCTTTCACTCACCAGGCTGCTTCTCGGGCTCCAAATAGACACGTCCAATTTTACCAAAATCAGCGAGAATTTCACGCAAACGCGTCACATTCATGTGCTTCGGTATATTCGATATGTAAATAATGCCCTTCTTGCGTTTCTTTGGCTTGACGGAGTCTCCATTAAAGTTGGCTAAATCCATTTCATCCTCGTCATCGGTGTCAACATTATTTGTCACAAGCTGATTTTGATCACTGTTTGATTCCAACTCTTCCTGCTGCTCCAGCTCCTCATCGCTATCCGATTTTGTTTTTATTTGTTTCTTCATTTGTTTAATGCAAAACGTGCGCTCTGTGTGTGTGACCGTTTGAATGCAACACGAAAATAACAAAATCCGCTACATTTGTTATATTGCTGTTAAGTAACATTAGCCCTACGTTACGCTACGACGTTTGCTACGTTAAGTGTACATTAAACGCCTTATGTTAACGTTTACGTTAAACGCCTTACCAGGGCTGCTATGCATTTCGCAGCTGATAAACGGCAAACAATTGAAACAGTTGAATTGGTGCCAATGTTAAAATTCAGTTGATTATAATCCACCCAAAATGCCAGTAAGTAGTCAGTGTTTACAAATCATCGATGACTAATAATCCATATTTTTAAAAATTTAATTTGAATTTGAATTTGTGTGCATTAAATTCACTCCTCAAAATAGGCGTATCACTCGGAAATCGAAGAATTCGGGCGACAGGTGGGCAACATGGCAATTCTGCCGCTTCGCACAAAAATACGAGGGCCAGCGCCCAGTGTGGATACTGATAACGATATCATCGATGAGTCACTTTACTATTTCAAAGCGAACGTTTTCTTTCGCACATACGAAGTGAAGGCAAGGCTGACTTTTATCTTTTATTTTACATTTGTAAATTGAATTAAAATGGTATTTTTTAATTTTTTTAGTCGGAAGTGGATCGTGTTCTTATCTATATAACACTCTATATAACGGAGTGCCTAAAACGATTGGTACGTTGCACGAGCAAGGAGCAAGGACAACAGGATCTTTATGCGATGGCCATTTCAAAATTTGATATACCCGGCGATGCCGGATTTCCGTTAAATTCAGTCTATGCAAAGCCAGATAATGCAGATCTGATGCGCGAATATATGCTGCAATTGCGCCAGGAGATCGGCTTGCGGGTGGTCGAGAAGGTATTTGATACGCCCGATGGGAAGCCGAGCAAATGGTGGATGTGCTTCGCCCGCAAGAAGTTCATGGAGAAGAGTCTCTCGGGTCCCGGGCAATAGAAACAAAAAACATTCCAAAAAAAAAGCGACTGTTAAATCAATTTTTGAGACTGTACAGTGTGTTGCTGCAGCCCTTTTTTTGAATGCGCCAGTGCTGTTAAGTGGCCATAGTACTAACGTTAAAGGCGCCAAGCTTTAATTAATCATACGCATATCGATGTGTATATATCTTTTATTAAAATTTATGTATTATTTTTTTTATATATCTGTTGACAATTAATAATAAGGGTCTATAAAAAGAGCAAAAATACTACAAGCACATTAAACTTAAATTGGTAGATACATTCCCAAAAATCGACTGTTAAATAAATTTTGAAACTTAAGTTTGCTCATGAAACCGTTTGTTGAATGCGCCAGTGTTGGTAAGTGCCGATAGTACTAACGTACAAGGCGCCAAATTTAAATCAATCATACGCATGTCGATGTGTATTTATCATTTATTAAAATATGTTTTTTATCTAGCTATTGACAATTAAATAATAGCGCCATATACAAATAAGCAAGGCAGGTAAAGCTTAAAACTAGTAGCAATAAGTGTGCAAAAAAAAAAACGAAAAAAAAACTACAAACATATTAAACTTAAATTACGAGGACAATAAATCGTTATAAGGTATTCACATGATTATCGACAATATTTACAAAATACTTGGCAAGCAGACACAAACACACACACACATGGACACAAACACAGACACACGCAGACATTGGAAGTGATGATTATTGAAACTCTTTGATAATCTCAACAATGCTCTGATAGGTGCCCATAAGAATGCCGAGCAAGGCGATCGTCAGAATGGCGATATTCTTCAGATAGATGACGGTGCCAAGGCCCTTAGGCACTTGAGTGCGTGTCACAAAATCAATGATCACCGGTATGACAAACGCCAGCGATGTTGAGCACAAGGCGCCGATGAGCGAGATAAATAGATTCAGTTGTGGCACCACCAGGGCAACACAAACTATAAATATATTTGAAAAGAGACAAATGGTTAAATTGGATTATTTACTGGATCAGTGCTTATATTGGACTCACATGTCATCATGACCATAATGAAACGCAATGCGACCTGTATGGTAATCGGATACTTCTGGGCACAGCCATTGGCACGCTTGACGGGCGGCCACAGAATCTTCATCATGACAAAGAACTGTATGGGATAGCCAAAGAAGACGCCCAATGCGGCAACCATTTTCACAACCTGCGACAAGCTGCAAAAAACGTAAACATCATTTTTTTCTTGTTTATTTTTTTTTTTGCTACAAAATCAAATATATACAGTTACGGTCAAAATAACAGTACTGCTGCCTCGCGAAAAATTTCACACAAATATGACTAATTTTATGATGATCTTTGGTAGAAAAATATAACCACCTAGCCATATCTAGTTTTTAGAAAAGGAAAGCTAAGAAACTTCACTATTATTCGACTACAATTATAGTGATAAAATTTAATGATAATTTAATATAAATAAATTTGAAAATTATTTAATAGAAGGACTTTAATTTTGTTGGTTAATTAATTGTATAACTATGCCAACTTATCTTTAGTGTTCCTTGTGTCCAAGTTCAAGTTTTAATAATTTTAAGTATCTCAATTATTATGACCGTAGCTGTAAATAGTTTTTTTTTTGGTTTTGCAAACTTACACATCCTCCACATTGAGATTGAGAGTAATGCTGCCAGCAACATCCTCGCCCCAACGCATATAGCTAACGAATCCGGTGAAGATGAACAGAGCCGTAATGCAAAACATGGTCACATTCAGCACACCAAATCGACTGCTGAACGCATCCGGATTACGCATCGAGTTGCGTAGCGGTAAAATCAGAGCGATGCCCTCATACGAGAAGAGGGCCGTGCCAAAGAACAGGGATAATTGGGTGCCGCCCGTGAACGAATGACGATCACCAATTGGGGGCATTGGTCCCTCCGAGAAGGCGATAGTTAGTGTCGCAATCAAACCGAAGAGTAGCGCACAATTCGCCAACAGCGACACGGGCGATATGTACTTAAGATTGGTCAACAGAGACGGGATCATTGCCGGCAGCAGTGTTATCAGCATCACCATGCTCATGCTAATATCGATGCCATTCTGCTGCAACACCTGCAACCCAAATGTTAAAACAATATAAAGTATTCAAAAATATATAGTCGACTTCGATATGCCCGATGTACGGATATATATCTGCATATTTATGCATATGCTCCCTTCAAGCACAAATCCAATCTACCCTTCTTCGTTCTACACACTCACCTGGTATAGATTCTCCGTGATGAAGACAAAGTAGATGGCACAGAAACCGAATTGGGTCACACAGAGGAACATCTCGACGATCAGTTTCATGGCCCGCGACATGCATCGCAATGGTCGTGGCCCATACTCGAAGCACTTCTCCACAGTCTCCGGATAATCATAGAAGGTGGCACCCGGCGTCTTCGATACGGCAAGCAGCGAGCCACGGATGAGCAATCGCTCGCAATGGACGCACATGATGGCGATAATGGGCAGCATTATTGTGGAGCCAATTAGGCCGCCATTTTTAAAGCAATCGCCCATGGCGAAGAGGCCGGCGCCGACGCTGCCCTTGAATAGATGTGTGGCTGCCTCCATATTGCTTGTGGCATGACGCCGCTTCACGCTGCCCTCCACATCCCCATCCTTCTCTCCATGCGGCGACTGCTGGTGTTGTTGTTGATCAGGTTTGGTTATTTCCAAAGTTTTGCCCATATTGCCGACCTCGAGTGCTTTGCTGTTGTTGTTGCTCTGTTAAAGAGGTTGTGCGTGTGTGTGTGTGTGAGTGGATGTGTGTTAGTATGTACATAGAAACTTAAGTTATTTATTTATGATTTATTTTTTTATTATTATTTTCGTTCTGCCCGCCTCGGACACAATTTGGCAATTCTAAATTTGGAATTAAGGCGAAATGCGAAAGTTGAAAGCGCAGCAAAAAATTAAGTTAACGGTGCTTCAGATTGGAGGATAAGCGGCGCTAGCTGAGCATGTAGATAAGGCGAGGAATAATGACTCAAAAAAAAACCCAACAATTCCACTTGCAATTAACCCCAGAAAGCCGATACGCTTTTTTCACAATCGATCGTTTACTTATGGTTGCAAAATTTTTCTTACTTAATTTAAAGGCAATAAATGCTAAAATAAATATATATATTATATTAGTCGTGACTAATCGTGTTTAGTTATTTAGTTACCCATCTCTAGATTTTCATACTAAATACAAATAATTGGTCACGTTTTTGCATCACATTTGCTGAGCTTCCTCGTTCATTGTTTTAATTGTTTTCAGTGTTAATTTCACAAAATAAATACAATTGTGGTCAAAATAATAATTAAATAATAGTAGAAAATTCGATTCATTTTGTGGTGATCAAGTCGAGACCTCTTCAAAATCTTTAATATGAAGAAAAATTCAATTAAATTCGGCAACACAAAAATTGTTTGGTTTCTCATCTGGCAAGGTTTTGAAATACAATTATTTTCCAAATAATAAATGCAGTAAAATATAACCATCAAATCATATTTTATGAAAGGGAAAGTTGAGAAAAATTTAATAATATTATAGTGATAAATTTAAATAGTACTTTAATAAAAATAAATATAAAATTATTGTAAAAAATATAAATTTAAGAACTTTAATTATTTTTGTTAATACATTTTATCTTTAGTACTGATTGCTTGTTTTTAAATAAAATTTTCATAATTTTTCAGCTATATTTATCTTAACATTTCCCAAATCATATGTGTGCACTACTGTTATTTTGACCGGAGCTGTGATTATTCTATTAAAACGGGTACTTAAAATATGCATGACCAGTAATTGATTTTTGTAAATCAAAGCTCTAGTCGAGATAGACCAACTAGAAAATACCCTGCGCAAAGTCTTAGATATTTAATACAATATAGAAAGTACGATTTTCAATCTTCTGATCTTGATGAAGCTTTTGTAGATGATCAATATTTTGCTAAGGTCTACTTATACATATTTATTCTCGATTAGACATATCTTTAGTATTTTCGATTTTATTGTTATCGGAAATCAATCACGAAACTGGAAATATTTTCGATCAAATGAACTAAGCTCGATACAATAATATGTCAAGATATACATATATATATATATATATATATATATGTATATATATATCTAATGGAATCGGAGATGCTTACCCATTTTCAATGGATTCTGGCTATAATAAAATTGATGTTGAACTTGTACAACAACTTGGCATTAACAGAACATTATTAACAAAATCAAAAACAAATATTTTTCGTTTGTACTTGTTGCATACATTTTTTTTTTTATTGTTTATTTATTTTTTTGTGTTGTGTTTATTTTATTAATTTTGATTTCTTTTTAATGACCTCTTTATAATCTCAACAAGCTTAGTCATTGAGGCGGACAGCAATTGTGAATGGAAATTTGCATTCATTTTGATGTGGTGAATGAAAAACATTTTCATCCGTAAGTTCAACAAGTTTATTGCATTATAAGGGGATCAGATTCAGCTTGTATATCTGTATATATTTTTAAGAATAAATCTATTTTGTGATTTTAATTAACCCATTAAAATAATTATGCACTTCAATAACTTTAATAAAAGTTGATTTTCAGCGTTAATCTGACATTTGTGCAATTATTTATACAAATAATGTTTATTATTTATGGCACAGTTTAAAGCCGCTAATTTATTTATAAACGTTCGCAAAATTTACAGGCGATTAATGAAAACATAAATCAATAAAATCACATTTATTTCCACTGGTTATTCCAAAGTTATACTTTGCAAATAAATGTATTTATTCAGTTAGATGGATAGATAATAAATTGCATATTTATTGATAGTATATTAACTAACGCACAAGCTTCTGCAGAAATATTGAGATAAGCCAAATGAGCACCAATGGAAAAAAACCGTTCTCATGTCAAAATAAATAAAAAATATTATTGATATCAAATTCACACCTTTGATTTGAAATATGTTTAAATTGATGTTTTAGTTTTCGTTTTTATTTTCGAAAAATATTTTGTAAAGTTGCGCGTGCGTTGACCGTTTTTTTTTTTTTTTTACTTTTTCTTGGTTTTTATAAAAGCGTGTTGACGCGTCAAGAACTCAAACCAGACTCACTGTTCAATATGCCAATTGGCTAAGAGGCGTAGCGTGTGAAGTTCCCTCTCCCCACCCGCTTTGCCTACTCTCTACTGTGATTGTATTTGTGTGTGTGTGTGTGTATTTAGCTTTGCTTTTGTTGTTGCTTTCCTACCTTGCATTGGCGAGCAGTTGCCTATCTCTCTCGCTCTCTCTCTGTCTAACTATTTCTAGCTCTTTCTCGTGTTGTGTTTTTGTTTTTCTGGATGCAGTTTGCAATTCGAAGTTTTTAATTGTTTTATTGTTTTGCTTTTTGCCTTAAAAGCGATCTAATCAGCTCAACCAATTGTTTAATTCGATTTTTAGCCAGCACATACATATTTGCTAGCTTAATCGTGTAAAAAGATATTAACGCTTGTGTAAAAATTACTATTATTATAAATTAACATAATGCGAATGCGAACAATCCACTCACAGTAACAAAGATGCATTCAACATAATCATCATAATCAACATGAATTAAAATAATACGAATATTCTTAGTTCATTATGCAATCCCAGTAACATAGATGAATACATCATTATCATTATCGACATAATCAACATCTTCATCATCAGCTGTAGCAAAATAAAGCAGAGCATACTTACGTAAGAAGGAGGCAGTTTAACATAACATAACGTAAAGGGGTATAGGAGACGGGGAGATATGCGAATTGGAATACAAATAGAAATCGAACTCATGACAATGAGAACAACAATGCATGGATCAGGTTCAAGGATGTATGAGTAACATACACACATACCTTCGTACATACATAACATATGAATATAACTATGTTGTTTGTGAGCACGTGCCGATCGAGCGATGAACAAATACAACAATATCGGCATGACAATATTCGAAATTCTTCGTCGTTTTGCCGATCATGGTCCAACATGAATTTGAAAGCGTAACAAGCGTTCGTGATTGACTACACCTGCAACTGCTGCGCTTACACACACACATGCATACGGATGTATACACATACAGTTGTTGTCAAAATAATGACACTACTCTGACATTTTTTCTTACGCATGAAATAAAAAACCTTTCCAATCGTTTCAAATGTTGACTTTTAGTATATTGTTTTTAGTATACACTTATAAATGAAAGTTGGTACTTCTCCTGGAATTGCTTTCACTTAATATATATATTTTTTCATTTGATGGTGAAAAAGAAATATAAATCGTTTATTTATTAAACACATTTATAAAAGTATGTTATTATTTTTTTAATTAATTTTCTTTTTTTTCATAAAATTTAATTTTAATATTTTTAAATTTTAATTTTAAAGGAAATTAAAACAAGTTGAAAACGCTTAAAGAAATAATGATTTTTTCTTTCTCACTTTTTTATATAATTTTTTTTCTTCTTTCACTTTTAGAAACCTAAAACGTACATATTTAAAAAATATACCTTTCAAAAATTTCTTATGAGAGTGGTGCTTTAATTATTTCCGCAACTGTAAAAAAACTCGACTTGGAACGCATGGAAATTTACCGCACTTAATTGTTCGCTGTTGTTGTTGTTGTTGGTGTGTGTGTGTGTGTGTGTGTGTGTGTGTGTGGCGCCAGTTAAATGAATTGCATGGAATTCATGACTTGGCTCTTCGGGCAGTTTGGACTTTTCCGACTGCCACTTTTGTCGCACATTGATAGAAGACAATCAACGCAAAGTTCGATCAAACGATGTTTACGGAATTGCACAAATGGATTATGCTAGCCAACAACAAAGCCAAATGTCAAACGGAAGCATCTGCATTCCGCATTCGAGATGTTTGCATATACTACAAATATTACTGCTTTTTGTTTATTTTGTTTGTAAATAAACATAAATATTTCGCTGCCGTTTTTAGGCTGAAATGCTTCGTAGAACCCAATGAAAATGGCAAATTCAAATGGGTAAAAAAAGGGAATAATGCTTCATTGGGGATATCAGAGACTGTGAGAGTCAGAAGCTTTAAATTTGGAATATACGTTCTCGTATATCCAGCGCAGATCAATGTTGCTTCATTGAATCGATAACTGCCGTCGTTTCGAAAATATCAATAAATTTCGATTTTTCTAAGCAATATCAGATACTATTTACTCTATAAAAGTAGAGGCTTCTAAGTGATATTTAATAAGCATAGACAAACTTTAGGTCAACTGTCCCAACTTCATTAAGATCGGATACGAAACGTACAAGTAATACTTGTAGAAAATATATTCTCATATTGATATAATTTCATGCATGTGTGAGAAAGAGATGGCAAGATAAATGATATGTTTGACTCTATTCCACTCAAAGCTCTCCAAGAGAAATAATAATAATAACAACACAACTAGAAGGAATATATTTAAGATCTGTTCAGAGGGTATATCGTAGTCGAGATAACTCGACTACAGCATTCATTCTTGCTTTAAATCTTCGCCTGCTTTCTTATTATTTGAAGGTCGCCAATCGGGAATCGCGAAACGGTTTTGATTAGATTGATTTCGTTTTATTCGGATTCATCAGATTTATTTTCGAGATCATAAGCCAAAAGTCCATTGCAACTTGTGCATCATATATGTATGTATATTTTTAATTTGTCAGTTTCGTTCCGGGAAAGATGATTAATTCCGCATATTTTTGGTATTCGTTTCCGTTATGAAATATTTTAACTTTGGTTTCACTTCTGAATTGCAATCGGTAAGGTTTCCGTTCCGGTGGTTTTTTTAAATTATTACTTTATATATGTTTCCTCTGTTTTTAAATATTCGATTTGAAATTCATGACAATCGAAGTTGAGCTTTGAGAATTTTAATTCATCGCACGTTTTATTTTCATACAGAACGATTTTCGATTATTTTTCACTATAAATAGTTTGATATAGTCTTGAATAGATGTCGAATTGTACAAAATGCTTAATAAATTCAGGGTGGATTTCATCATATTGTTAAGGTGATATTATACTATATTATTTCATTTATATATTATTTTTGACACTATTTGAAGCGTTTCGTATCCCACTTGGGATTCTAATTGGTAAATCATAAAAAATTTAACAAGTAGTTGGGGGACGATGTACTTTAGATAAATATAAGGTAGAGATCTGCTGTCGGTTAGTTCGAGTACGAACAAATAATAACCATAATAATTAGCTCAGGTCTGGAATATATTTTTGCAAAACAAACTTACTTTAGACGAGTGCACATTCAATAAAAATTAACACAAAGTCGAGCTTCTGGCGCCAAAATGACGTATTATAATTTATTTACAATTACTTACACTTCTACAATATACAAAAAAAAAAATAATAATAATAATAATGGTATTTAGAAACTATAACTGTCGTGCATTATACGTATATATATATATTTATTTGTTCAATTTCTAATAATGGGATAGTTAGTGCAGCTCCTCCTCGCCAAAGTGTTTGACAATCTGTTTGAGGCTCTCGTAGGAGCCGGTAAAGAAGCCCAGTAGTGCCAGAACCAATATGATGAGATTCTTCAAAGATAGCCAGAGGCCGGGTCCCTTGCTGGGTGCGCTGCAAGCAATCAGCTCGATGACCGGCGGAAAGACCAGCGCCAATGCCGTCGAGCAGAGTGCTCCAATCAGTGAGATGAATAGACCCAAAGCCGGCACCAGTTCAGCTATGGCCACTATATTGTTTTTTTTTTCTTTTGTTAAGTTGTGTCCACGAGCATCAATGGTTTTTGGGGTTACTTACACGTCACGATCACCAGCAGGCTGCGAAAGATGAGCTCTCCGCTCAGGGAACGACCCTCGATGCCGCACATCTGCTTGGCACTGGGCCACATCACCTGGACGGCGACAAAGAACTGCAGCGGATAGCCGAGCAATACACCCATGGAGACCATCGCTTTGACCGCCTGCGCCAATCTGTGAGTGCATCGGATTGGGAATGGAACCAAATGGGAAAGCAAACGGTTCACGCGAATTTCCAAATATTTGTGTCCTGGACATGGGTGCGTGACACAAACTATATATTTCTATATCTAAATCCGGTTAACCATTCTGGCTAAGTTCATCACATAAAACTGATATTAGTTGCCGGCAATTTTATGTTGGTCTAAGAAAACCCTTCATTCCTGGTTCCTATTAATTTTTGGATCTTGAACAACTATTTGCAGCTTGTGACGCCACGCGCCCATTTCCAGGCAAAGAGAGAGGGATATGATGAGGGAGAGATCGCTTACATGGTATCTCCGAGATTGAGGGTTAGACTCCCGCCGACATGCTCGCCCCACTTCATATAGCCAACGGATCCGGCAAACATGAACATGACAGAGACGAGAAACATGCCCACATTGAGAACGCCCAGTTTGCTTTCAAATTGTTGCGACTTGCGCATGGCATTCTTCAGGGGCATCACCAGTGCAATGCCTTCGAAGGCAAAAATGGTGGTGCCGAAGAAGAGCGCCAACTGGCCACCATTCGTCCAAAGGGCGCGTTCCTTCACCTCCGGCAAGCCATCCTTTAGTGCATAATATAGGGTTATCGCCAGTCCAAGGATCATGCACACATTGGCGAACAGCGAGACGGGCGTCAACCATTTCAGATTCGTTATCAGCGAGGGGAGCAGCACCGGGATCAGTGACAGCAGCATCACCAGGTGCACATCCATGTCAATGCCATACGCTTGTAGGATCTTTTATTGTTTTTTTTTTTTTATTTTGTGGTTTTTTTTTTTTGTTTTTGGTGCCTATAAATTGCTTTCTCACCTGCTTCAGATTGGTGCTGATGAATACAAAGTAGATGCAACAGAATCCCAGCTGGGTAACACAGATGAAAATATCCACCAGGCGACCCATGGTGCGCGACCAGCCGCGCAACTTCATCGGACCATTTTCGAAGCAGAGCTCCACAGTGGCTGCATAATCTGCACAGATCGCGTCCCCTCGCAGATCCCGCATCCTCTTCGAGCAGGCGACGAGCACGTGCTGGCAGTGAATGCTGATTACGGCTATCAGGATGGTGAGCAGCGGCGCCACAACCAGACCACCATTCTTGAATGCATCGCCCATGGCAAAGAGACCGGGACCAATGTTCCCCTTGAACAGATGCACAATTGTCTCCAGGTAGCTGGACAAATAAGTCATGCAAAATTCAAAATCGATAAATCGATAACAGGCAGACTAAATTGTTAACGGCTTCCGGTATTTTTAGGGTTAGTATTTCCTTATGTTCGGTTAGGAGTGGTTAAGATAATGTTGAGTAAATCCTTATGCCTTGGTTTTTTTTTGTTATTTTTACTTAACTAAGTTAGTTGTAAGGCCAAAACCAATATTGGGCTTAGCTTTTTCGTTTTCATTAATATTTCCTTATGTTCGGTTAGGAGTAGATAATGATGGGTTTATTCAAATTGTTATTTTATAATTTTGTTTGTTTATTTTTAAATTATTGGTGAGTTGAATTATGTAACGAGTAACTAGTTGAATTATGCAAACCGATTGTTTGTGGTTAAGTGGGTTTTTTTTTTCGGTTAGTATTTCCTTATGTTTGGTTAGGAATGGGTTAGATAATGATGAGTAAATCCTTATGCTTTAGTTTTGGTTTGGGTTTTGGTTAGTTGGTTTGTTAGTTTGTTAGCATTGGTCATATGTAGTTTTCCATTGGCCATACCTTGTGGGCGGGTGATAATCCTCCCCATTGCCAGCATCTGGCGTTGGGTTTGCTGTTGTTGCCACCGATGATCCATTGGTCACTGGTGCAAAAGTCGTTGTCATCTTTCCATTATTCTGATTATGATTCTGAATCTGATTCTGATTCTGATTTCGAGTGCTTTGTGCTGTTGTTGCCTGTGGAATGCTTGGTGCCTTTTGTTTGGTGCACGGGGGTCATGTGGGGAAAGGCGATTTATTTATTATTATTATTTACGAGGGCTCAATTGACAAATGCGATCGCATTGTTGTTGTTTATTTCAATTGCCTCATTTTCGGATATCATTACCGGGTTTTTTTTTTGTCAGTGCCCTTTAAGTGACTCACTTAAAGCACTTTAGTTGCGTATGTGTATTTACAACTTTATAAACGTATGTATTTGTATTTTTCCTAAGCTCATTGATAAGAGATCATAATGTAGTTGTGGAAAAGTACATAACAGGCAGAAGGAAGCCTGCGTAATCTATATGCACTCTTGATCAGTATCGATTCCGCGTGATGTCCAACTTATCTCAGAAACTTCAAGAGCTAGAGACGACTACAAATTTGGTATATAAATTCTTGTATACTTCGAAAACCGATAGCAATAAAAAACACAATTCTAAGGATATAGCCAATATTTAATTGATATATATTGTTATATTATATATACCCACGCAAATGACTGATCAATTTTAAATTTCATGAATATATAAATAATTTCATAATTATCATATTGTCAGCAAATTTGTTTTTAAATCGAATTAAAATATTTAAATATAGTTACGTATATATTAAATAAAAGTGATATATACAGGGTATCTACTAGTGGAGAGCTCTCTCTCTTGTCTAGAGCATTCTAACATGTTCACATTGAATTGGAGTGTGTCACAGGGTTCTGACTTTGTTCGTAGTCTATTTCATTTTTTATGGCTATCTTCCAAACTGATATGAATCCCAATAATATTTAATATTGAGGATGCGTGGCAGACATTACTGGAATTGCAGGGAAGTGTTTTTTTTAGTGCTTGGTGCAGTGTTGCCACAACCGTGCGTCATTCCAAATAATTCAGTTAACCGCCATAAATTAAATCATAAACGAGGAGAAATTTATTTGTGATATAAAGCCATGATTTATAATAGATGCAATGACTTTCATTGAGTATATTTCCGCATCAAAATATGCGAATAAAAATAACGAGAGATAAGCCGTGAGATCTTCATATAATAAAACAAAAAAAAAAAACCATGTTTAGTTGCGAAATGCAAATTATTTATGGGTACGAACTAATTAATTTACTCACCAATCTAGGCATACTCGCGATAAGCTAATGTCTATATCTATCTATGTTTATGACTATATGTTTGCGAAAAATAAGAGACATTTACGACCTTGACAAATCAGCAACAGCAACCAAAAAAAAAACAACAACAATTAATTAGCTAGCACGTGCTCAAGTTGACCATGTGAATTAAAATAAAAAAAAAAACGAAATAAAAAAAAAATGAATCGGATAATTGAAATCAATTGGTTTAGATTGTAGATAAACAAAAGCGTCATGATAATCGTAACATTATAAGCTAATTACCAAAAATTTCCAAAGCTTGTCTAATCTAATCGTATTCAGATTTTTTATTAACACTTCTTAGTTTTTAGTTTTATTTCATTCTTACTGATTGACTGATTGAGATATCAGCACTAATACTTTACTCTAATTTAATGAATGAATCCAAGTTGTATTGCATCTACCCAAAAATATTATGATTAGAATTCATAGTAATTCATAGTTTATATGTCTATATATGACATATATACATATGACATCGATTTGCACGAACCAACCATAAATTAGAATTTAATTTTTCTGATGGGGGGTTCGCAAAATGTAAAAAAAAAATGTGTTAAACAATCTATAAAATTATATGCGAATTATTATAAATTAATGCCAATCTTGGAGATTATAATTGACATGCGGGCGTGCAACCAAGTTGGACATTGCGTACCGGAGAGATTTGCTGATAATGTGACAACATGTGGCACCAAACGCTCAAGTGGCTCAATTGTTGTTTTTTTTTTTTTTTGTATTTATCAGACAAGTGGACGGACTTGTGGTGATTGCTAGTAGTGTAACTTGGTAATTAATAGCTGAAATTGGGTCTATAGATTTTATGAGCTTATCGGCAACTACTCAAATCAAATAACAACTTAACGCCAAATGACAAGAACTGTTTTGCTCCGTGAATTTTATTGACATTTATATCAAATAATCAAAACAGGTACTATTACTTATTATGGTACACTCAGAAAAAAAATCACCGGATCATGTTTTTGTGTAGAAAACATGGATTTTCTTTTCTTAATTCCAGGCATATTTCAAAATTTAGAATTCATGTGCCTAATTTCAGTGTGTTTTTTTCTTTAGTTTTGTTTTTTCTTATTTTTATTATTATTGACATGAAACAACAATTTGAAATAGTTTTATGGTTTCGTATATTTAGAAAATAGTTCTAAAAACAAGAAAAACCTTGGGGTTTTTAAAAAGTCTAATGGATTTTTTTCTGAGTGAAATATTAAGTACCTTGTGATAAGATTATTAGACAGAAGTATTCCTTGCTTCCACCAATTTCGCAGAAGAGATTCTAGTGGCTCGAGGGATGTAGGGAGTATCATAAATTGTGTGATTTCTGTATCTGTATTATTTGTGTATGTATTTTTCATTCATTCACTTGTGACAGGCAATTTAATGTCTTTGAGTGGAAATTTTCCATGGACGTCAAGATTGCTTCGTACTTAATGCAGTTGGTGTGTTGAAGGCATATTGTCAGTCTGCAATGGGGATGCCCATGGGTATGGGGCATGTGCCGGTTATGGGTGCGGCAGGCACTCTTTTCTGTTGCCCAAAATCTGGCAACAAATTGCAATACAAATGATATGCACAAAAATAAGAACCAAGCTATACAATTATTGTAATGTCTCTATAAAGACTAACAACAACATTTGCATTTTTTTGCTGTTCATCTAATAATTGTAATACTTGACAAATGGCAAATTTACAGTTATCTTTAAATGTAACAGTTTCCCAACTTACTAATCGCTGAACGGTTGCTTATTCATGATAAGATAATGAAATACAATTTGAAATTCTGTATTGTTTTCTTAACCTACATGTTTAATTAATAAAAAAATTGTGTAAAATTAAAGGTTTGTGTTGATAATAATAAGAATAAAAGGGATTCAAGTAACAAAAAAAAAAATTAATTAATTAATGTTTTTGGGCCTTTTATTGGGTTCAAAAAATTAAATAATAATAAAAATAAAAGTTTTAAAACACACAAACATTTTTGTTTATTTTGTTTTGATTTTTATGTAACTCAAAAACACATATTTTTTATGGAAAAAATATAAGTTTGGGAAATAGTAAAAAATAAAAGGTTTTTTGAGTACTAATAAAAAAAAGGAGAAAAATTAGAAAAAAGTAAACTTTTTTTTTAGTTACAAGCAAACCCATATTCATTTAATTTTATTTTTATTTATTTATTTTAATTTGTCTGCCCCTTATAAACGCCGCCACTGCTGACATGTGCAACAGTAGCTGCGTCACATTGAGCACAGCACAGCTTTTTTGTTGTTGTTAATATTACGTGTGGCATTTGTTGCTGTTGCTGTTGTTGTTGCTTTTGTTGCTGCTGACTTTGCACTTGAATTTACATTGAAAACGAAGTTTGTTTGCTTTTGGGTGTGAGAAGCAAATGTAACTGGTTTTGTGACGCCTTATTAAATACTCAATTACAAATTTATGAGAAGCACAGCAAAAAAAAAAAATAATATAAATAAAAAAAAAAAAAATAAATAATAATGTCTGAGGCACAAATTTGATGTAGCTTAAAGGCTTTATATACATTTGTATATATAGATATATATGTTTTATATTTCACACACACTTTTTAAGTAAGTTCGCGCAGATGTATGTGTTTATATGTATATATTTATGTTTATAATCTATAAGCGCTATTTACACACCTCTGCATCCATTTTGGCAGCTGCTGCTGGTTGTTGTTGTTGTTATTGTTGTTGTTGCTGGTGGGAGAAGTCGGTCAATGTACGAGATACGACCTGGCAAATAAAGCGGACGCGTAATTTGGCGAAATTCCTTGGCGCGTTTTTTGTTTGATTTTTTTTTAATGATTTATTTTTATTGCATTGTTCTGATTATTATTGTTGTTGTTCGCTTAATTGTGTCATGTGTTGCTGTTGCTGTTGTTACTGTAACTTGTTGCTTGTTACTGGTTGCGGTGTCGAGCGGATACGGATGTGTTTTTGCCGCTTCTGCGTTGAAATTGGCCCAGAACGTTGTCAACGTTGTGTGTTAATCGCTTCACGAAATCATCAAGACTGACTGAGACTCTGGGCCGTTGCCGTTGCCGCTGCCGCCTCTCATTGACGCTGCTGCCGCTGCTGCTGGCGCTGGCGCTGCCGCTGCTGCTGTCGTCGTCGTCGTCGTCGTCGTAATCGTTGCCATAACGCTGACTGTCGCTGCTTGCGATGCCCCCACTCCTGTTGCTTCACTTTCCCCAAACCAATGCCCAACTGCCGCATCCGTTGCTGTTACACATACACACATTACAATACAATATAATATATATATATGTGTATAACACGGAATCGGTTCTAATGTCCAACCGGTTTTTTATTTTCTTTTGTTTTTATTTTTTTTTTGTTTTTGAAAAAACACCCACCCCCCTCGCAAACGCCGCCAACATTTTAGACATCTTTGAGTCGAGCGATCAATTGAGCGCCTTTCGAACAGGTTACAGGTTGCCATTGTCAGCTGATGGTGCAGCATCAACATGCAACATCAGCTGAGGGAAATGCTTGATGCAGATGGAATATTGTTAACGGGTATATAAAGTGTCATGTGATTAAAGTAAAACAAGTAAAACAATATCATAAATAACATACACTTAACATATTAAATATATATATATAAATAATATTAATCCAATTTCAGCATGTAGATAATAATATACGAGTATATATATATATATATATATATATATATATATCGCTTCTAATGACAGTTTCCTGTTAGCCACCAGTAATATAACTTGGTTAGAAACAATTGACTCTGCTGATAACTACGCCACTTTATGCCACATCAGCATTAGCCAATAAATCTATTCAACAATTCGATTGCAGATTGCATTAATTGAATATTTTGACTTTTATTATCTAGCAGTGTTTAACAAAGCTGGACAAGTAATTGCAATTACAACAATCGACGTAATTAATTAATTAATAATAAATTACAAATTACTTTAATTAACTGCAAATAACTCTACAGGGTACTAAGTTTAGGTTGCAAGTGTAGCAATCGCACAATTTTTTGGCAGCACTTCAAGATCACAAATGACCGATAGCAAAAAAGAACTTGGACACAAAAAAAAAAAAAACAAAAACAAACATTTATTTGGAACGGAATGTATTTACAGGAATGTATTTATAGGAATGTATTTACAGGGTATTCGAATTGCGTTGCTCAAATGTTGGCATCACTTTCTTGTTATATGTATGCTGCCATGCTACAATAAACGGACCTTTTAATGAACCATTTTTTTTTGTATTTTTATTTTTATTTTCATTTTATTTTTAAAGCAAATGCCGCCAGTCTTTTGAAGAATTGTTCATTCCATGGCTATTGGGCGACACACACAGCATATGTTCTCCTTGTTGTTGTTGTAGTTGACAATGGCACTTGGAATTGGCGTGTTCCATGCGCACACACACACACACACATATATATATATATATATGTATTCAGTTTAATTGGCAGTGAACAGATAAATTGTGATAGTTTCGGCCCCCTCCTGCCTGAGGACTGTCCACTGTCCCCTGACCTTGGCTTGCAAACTGTCGTATTTAGTATGGACAAGTACACACACACACACACACACACACACGCGCACACATCTCCTAGACATGTTCTTTCTTCCTCTTTTTTAAATGATCATCATTTATTTGTATATTTATAATTAAACACTTAAATATTTTTGGCAGCATACAGATAAATAAGAGTTCAATGCCTATCGTTAGCTTAGGATACATATAGACAAGAATGTATTTAAATAATAAATTGTAAATAAATAAAATTTTTATTTTTTTAAATAGTTGTTGGCATCGAAAAAAAAAAAAAAATCATTAATAACACAAATGCTGTTAAATTTATGGCTATATTTTGTCCACACGTACGCGTGTAATCAAATCACTGACATTTGAAATAGTCATAAAAAAGTAAAATAGTAGTAATTTAATTGTATTGAAGTGTTTTTTTCTTTTATTGTTGTGATCGAAACCATAAATATTACAAATGCTGTTGAATTTGTGATAATCTTTTTTTAACAGGAAAGCAATTTTTTTATTCACCTATAAAATAGTAAATAAGATAGTAAATTAAAGTGTTTTTTCATTTTGTATATATATATATTTTATTTTATTGGTTTTATGTTATATATATATATATATATTTTAGTATAATAGCTATGTACTTATGTCTGGTCTCTAAGTGCTGGCCCAATTTCAAGTGGCGCTCGTGCGCTGCTGCATTTGCACTTGGCTGCGACAGTCATGAGTATTTGCTGCTTTATACTTTAATTACAAATAGTACTTGTTAGCACAAATACATATATACATATACACATATACATATAACCTTGCTTAACTAATGCCAAACTAATATTATTTACAAGTACATAATATATATGTATAATATATATACATACATACATATATACATATACGATATCTACATATATAAAGTCTTAAATAATTGTAATTGTATTCTAAATAATTGAAATTTCAACATTTTTTTCTTACTTTTTCTTCTATTTAATAAATAAAATTAAGACAGGATTAAAAAAAAAAAAAAAAATTGGGTTCGCAGTAAAGTAAATAGTTTTGAAAGGATATATTCCTATATCGTAACAGTTAATACTTTCGTTTATGGTGCAGTGTTTAGAAATAATGATAGCTTTTCAAGAAATATATTGTGGTTTTCGTATTACGTACATTATTTCTTAGTGGCAGTGAAATTTTTCGCAGACGAGCAGTTTCGTTTAATTAATATTAGAGATGTGTTAAGCTTAAGAATTCGGAATTAAGTAATGCGATGGTCTTAAAAGCAAACTTAAGCATTAAATTGCATAAATAACAAATATGGTACAAAGCTGGGCCCCCCAAATGCACAAGGTGAACCCCATAGCACAAGCTCCTCTAACGAATGACCTTATAGTATAACTGAAGCTATATCAATAAACGAGTTCGATTAAAGAGCTAAATTTCTGAATATTACAGCTAGTTTGCATGACGAATAACACTCATATAACATGGTTATATAAATGTATGTGTATAAGCTAATCTTTAGATTAAACAGCGAAGGCTACCAACTGGCAAATAGATGAAGAAATAAAATTCTGATCTCGTTAAGAGATTGGTTAAGTCCTATTTGCCAGTTGAAGCTTGAACTTAAGTAAACGTAATGGCACATTGAAAGTCCCACAACCAGAATCTTTAACTGTTTCCCAGCTACAGCTGTTGCTCCTCATCATGTTCCATGATAGCATTCACATGTGACCCCACCAGGTGGCGCTCGCCTGATAGTAGCCATCATTGCCCCAATTCAATACGCTGAGCGGCGGCGGTGGCGGCGTCAAGGATAACACATCAAATTCATCATTATCTGCATCTTCAATGTTGTTGTTGTTGTTGTTGCAGCCGAATAGTATCCTTCTATGATGTTGTTTGTGCGAGTGCTGTTGCGGCTTGTGGAGTAGCAGCTGCTTGAGCCTGTTGCGCTTTCTCCCAGGTGCAGCAATGCGCCGCACCAGATCCCATCCGACGGTGCCCTCTTGTTAGAAAACATTATGGCTACTTTTCGCGGCCAGGAATGGCTTCTCCTCGTTCATCTTCTCCAGATTTCCACTGAGCGTCGGATCTGTCGGTCGCATTCGCTTAAAGAATCCACACTTCCACATCGCATACGTAAACAGACCCAGCAGCAATAATCCACCGAGCACCGCCAATATGTATACCCACATTGGCGTATATGTCTCACGCTGCTGATCCAGCAGCTCCGGATAGGCGCGTGTTTCCACCTTGAGGATTAAACAAGAAATTCAACAATTACTTTCTGATTGACACGCAATATAGGTCTATATAAAAACATTAGCGAACCGGTTCCAAAACTGCGAATATCCTATAAATTTGTCAAAACTGTATCGATTTTCAAGGACGTTCCTTGCATTAATTTTGAATTTAAAATCGATGCACTCAGTTTACAAGTAGTTCAAGTTAAGTTTAGGTTCAACTTCTATTCACAACCGGTTCGCAATTTGTTTTTATATGTACATACCACAATAAGATTATTATTCTCCAGTTGTTCCACACCAAAGTTTTGCGGTATTTTAACATGCGCCGTCGACATAATCCTGACGAGATCCACACGAGGATATTCGGCGACTAGCGTTGAGTTCCAAAGTCGAGCCTTTATAATGACCTGTGCCTCCGTTTTGGCCGGCATCCCAAAGAACTCACATTGGATATTGATACACTGGGCGGTATATTTGTCGCAATTGAGTTCCACAATCTGCTGCTTCTTGCCTTTGCCTCCCACCTCGCGCCCATCCATGAAGCGTTCGGGTCGCACAATGCGCTCAAAGGTGTTGCGGGGCAAACGATTCGCCCGGAAATGTGTCTTGTTCAGCTGCAGTTGCTGCAGTTGTTGCTGGCGCAGCATTGGCAACTTCACCAAGGAGGCCAGCTTGAGGGGATTAACATACTCAGGCGCCACCTTGCATTCGCCCTGGCCAGTCTCAATTTGGGGCTTTTCCTCCAGATATTGCAGATACTGATACTTTCCGTCACCGTGCTTTAGATCATCGCCATGTCCGCTCTCAAGCCTCAGAGGCATAAAGATGTCCAGCTGGACCTTGGGCGCCGCCGAGGGTCCCTCGTTGAAGATGAAATAGGTGTGCACCAGCGGTGAGCCAACATCATCCAGCTCAACAGGCAAATCTGTCAACTTGGAAACGCCACTGTAGAAACTCTGCTCCGGATTAACCCAGCCACGTAACGACAACTCCGCCTGTCGCACCACACGCACTGTGATCTTGCGCTCGGGCAGCTCTTTGCCCACCAGTTTGGAGGTGGTGTTCGCAAATATCTGGAATAATATTTGCGTCTCCTCCGACTCCAGGCTGTTGGGATCGAAGCGTATAATCACATGTGTGGTGGTGCCACGCAACATCGGGTTGCCCAGGCTGCAAGCCACCAGTGTCGTATTGAAGCTGTTGCAAGTCGCATTTGTCTATCGCAGGTAAAGTGAGAGAGAGAGAGAGGTAGGGTTAAGTTGAGGAAGACATTGCTCATTGATAGGTGGACTTACCGGTTTCTTGGTCGCTATGTATGATACGCTCTTCTGATGAGCGATGAACAACTGTGCCTCGTATGCCGAGTCCGCCAAATTGCTCACATTCACCATAACCTCCAGTTCCGTTGTGTTGCCCTGGATCAGTACATATTCGCCATCTGTTTGATGTTATTAAATATCAAAATTAATTTAAATCAATTTAATTCTTAAATCAAAAATAAGTAAACTTTATAAGATTTTGAACTTGTTTTAAGTAATACTCACCCTCTGCTATAAGATTAGGTTCGGCACGAAGTTTCAAATCACTCTCGCATAGATCATCATCACCACAATCCTTTTGGAACGTGCCCTCGAACTCAAGGTAGGCCTGCGTTTGATCCAGAATGGGATTGAGACGCGTCAGTGGTGAGTCCGCCAATTCGGGCTCCTCCAGCTTCCAGTCCAGCCGGAAACGAATGGGTGTCTGGATGTCGCGAGTGTTGGCCTTGATGTAAGCCGTAACCCTTTGGCACTGGACGCCACCATCGGTTCGCACCCGAACCTGTCGACTGATCACGTTGCTCCGCTTATTGTCGTGATCAAAGAAGGCGCGCGAGATCTTCTTGTGATTCTCGGAGGGCTCCGCTTCGACAGTATATAACAAATTGATCTCCTTGCTCAGCTGCTCGTGCGGTTCGATGCTGCTGCACGCCTCAAACGTGAAGCACGTTAAATTTGTGGAGACATCCATTCGACAACCCGCCCGATTGGGATCAATGTTGCGTGTCTCATTTCCCCGATACGTTGTCTCTATGTTGATGATGGGACGGGCGAGTAGAACAACGGCAGCGGGTGGTGCACCTACAACCATATCCACATAGGAGTTACCATCGAGATCCATGTTGCCCGCTATCGAGATGCCAAAGCTGCGTATTGGATTCGGGAGATTTATGCCCAGATCGGAGGCCTGAATGCGCTGTGAGGGCTTCTCGTTAAGGCCGTTGCGTGAGCCAAGGTAAATGTAGACGTTACCATCGCCTTCGTAGGGTGCACCCACAGCAATATCCTCACAACCATCTTTGTTCAGATCACCAATGTTGGCCAGTGCCAGACCGAAGCGACTCTCCATTGCGCCCGTTAGCCGCAGCGTCCAACTCTGGAGCAGCCTGTTATTCTCGTTCTGGTAGATATAGACGGCACCGCCATCACTCTTCGAGAAGTATAATGGTGCGCCGACAATCAGATCCGGCTTTTTATCGCCGTTGATGTCCGCCGTCGCCAGTTCGTAGCCAAAGCTCGAGCCGAACTGTTCGCCATTAATAATCATGTGCTCAGGCATTGGACTCCTTTTGGCCTTGTCAAAGATCACCACCTGACCACTGCCGTTGGAGCGTGGTGCACCTGCAGCATAGGACATCTGTTCGCTAAAGTAGCGACCTCCGGTTACTGCCATACCTAGGTAACTGTACTTATCCACCGGAGAATGGGTCTCTGAGTGATCACTGTAGTACATATTCTTGTCCCTATGCAGATACTCGCCACCAATCTCCGTTACGAAAATGGCGCCGCGCCACGTAAACGGACCCGGAGTGCCCAGCACCATTGTATTGTCATCCAGTAACGCACCCGAGGTGCCCGACTGACAGAAGGCATAGTCCTCGTGTTGCCTGCAACGCAAAAAATAAACATGCATACATTAAAACGTGGCAGGCTGACATTAACAAATGAGTCCAGGGTCAGTTATCAACTGGGTGGGGTTGAGTGCTCTTTTCAAGATTAAGTGGAATTAAGTTGTGTCTAGAGTTAGTTGCGTGTACTAATTTAGTATTTATATTTATTATTTTTTGTCAACTCGAGAACGGTTATTTTATACATTTTCGTTATAATTGAGGAAAAATATATTTAAACAGACATGCGGATCTTAAGTCTAAGGATCAACACAAAATCTGGTAATACTAAGTAAAATGCTCCAGCAAACATTACCTAATGCTAATATAATTAATTTGGCTTTATATTCATTTATGTAGTTCACAAAATTTTAGAGTTTGTGCCACAAATGAAACCACGATACGCGGTCAACTTATGTTTGGATCGGGGACACTTTTGGGACACGCGATGCCAGCGCAATGAATAATTGCATGTCCAAGTCCAAGTCCAAGTCCACGTCATCTCCATATTGCCATATAACATATACCATAGCATTTATGCTTTGTTTTCGGTCAGCGTTTTGGGTGCGGTGCGACCCTGTTTATCTATAGCACCCATTCTTACTATACACAAGACCCTACTCGCTCCCCTTTCCACTACAGTTCCTGCTACATGCGCTGACATTTAAATAAATTAAAATTTCGCCCTTATGACATGGGTTCCTGCAACGACGACGAGGACGTCATCGGTGTCACACCTGACCAGCTAGCTGTCCGCAACCCTCCTAAATCTTTTTCCATTCACCCACACATACACACGATGAATGCTAATTGGCTTATATAGAAGCTAGACACGCGTTGCTCTGTTCCTTAGTTTGCTTCCCCATTTAGTTTTCAGAGAGTTTCGTTTTTAAATACAATAAATAATTTATACAAACATATTTCACCTTGACACTTTTCGGTGTATCCCTCTGTTTCTTCTATTTCCGTTGTTTACGGCTTATGCAATGAACCTGACCCTGTCTAATTTACCACATCAAATTAATTCGTTCGGAAAATGTTTAATTTTGAAGATGTAGTATCCGAAATTTATTGATACTTGAATGAATTTGGTTTCTTACAAAACTGAAGTCATTTTATTTTGTTTTTACGCATTTCTAAATGTTTTCAAGCCTTGATTGCTGAGATTTCCCAACTCAAGTCCAGCCCCGCGTTGCCTAATCTTCATGGCTTTCCACCACCAACTCAAGTCTAAAGTTCCCTAAAGAAAAAATAAATCATTCCTTTAAATGCATACGCGTTACAGGCGAATTGTTTTAAATTTGAATATTTTAAGCTCGGGACACAAGTTTTCCAAATGACTAATGAGGTGTTAATAGAGAAATCCTTGCTAATAGATACATACTCGTACTTACACCCAAGCCAAGTTTAGCCACAAATCTTTACCCGTAACTAAGCGGTTAATAATAATAATAATAATAATAATAAAATAATACAAATATTTTCAAAAACGAACCTCTGCACGGTGCGTCCCTTACACGGCTCGTAGACATCGTCATACTGTAGTTCGTTGGTCAGGACATAGCACAAGCCTTGTCCATAGAGATTCTCGGAAATTTTCGTCACGTAGCGATGCGCACAGACAAGCACCTGATGAATGAATCGAGAGAATCGAGGATCAGTGGGGATATAAATATACGACATACAGTGAAATCGAATTATGTCTTGAGCTTACCTTGCCACCCCATCCTTGGGAACGGACCGTAACGCCCATCCATTGTCCCTCTTTGATCTCGTCGTCAGATGGCGGTACCAGCTCATTACCATCGTAGGCTGTAGATGGCGCCAGGGAGTAGATAGAATGTGCAAAAAGTGTTTGTTTTTGTTATTGTTAGCAATGTGTGTGACAATAGAATATACATACATAAGTATGTGTGCGCGGTTGTGTTTGTGTGTGTGTCGCATCAGTTACAATATTAACAACAACAGCAGTAACGACAACAACAACATCAATAAAAACAAAAGTATGCATTAACAATTAGGAAATTATTGATTTTTATTTTTTTGAATTTTCAATATTTTATAAGAAACTAAACTCAAATATAGTATTTACAGTATTCACAGTCTGATTTTGTTAACATTACAACAACTGTTAATTAACATTAAAAGCAACATCAGCAAGAAGAGAGAGTGTGCGCAAAAAAATAAGACATCCTCGCTCAGACATGGCGCACATGTGTAGAAGAGGTTAGGGGGACTTGAGGGGGAAGCTGCTGCTCTACTTATAGATATCTGCATAAACATACATATGCATCGCGCTGCTCAGCACATGTGCAACACAAGACAAACAGCAGGAACGGGAACAGGAGAAAGACCAGCAACAAGTGCACAAAAAAAAAAAAACAACAAGAAACCAAACGAAGCATGAACTAAAAATTAAAAAGCGATCGGCATGCGGACTGCTCGACTACAAGATACCACGCAATAAGTAGCAGTGTAAAAAGTATAAGCGAATAAATATGACATCTTCGAGAGATATGTATGTATGTATGCATATAGATTGAGCTAGAGAGATACATATGTATGTATTATTGTTGAATTAAAAAAGCTATTCATGCAAAAAGCCTGATTTATAGTTATTCCAATAAATGTAAAATCAATTTAGTAATCGAAACATTATCAAACAAACAATAGCAATTTGATAAACTCGATAGCACAAAATTTCAGATTTTTAGTGACATTAGCATAGTTTAACATAGAAACTGCATACCCTATGCATATGTTTTACATGCGCAGGCATCAGAAAATGGAAAGCGCTGCCAGCGGCGCTGTCAACTTTTGATAGAATGCAGCAGCAGCTGAGCCAAAGCGATGTCGACGTCGACGGTGAAGTTGGCATTGGAGTTAAAGTTTTGGGACGGGGTGTTGTTGTTTGCGCCTGCTTAGCCCGACCATACACCAATGCACGCACATGCGCCATAAAGAGAGAGATAGAGTAAGAGCGCAAGACTGCACATGTGTGTGTGTGTGTGTAATGAGTGTGAAACGTAACGAAATTGATTTAAAATGCATTTTAAAGCATCAAAGTGTTGAAACAAGATAAATGATCATCACAGTGTGCCCGCAGCGTTAACATAAAGAGCGCCGGAGAGCGACAGAATGCTGATTGCAGTTTTTGGATGCGAGGTGTGCGCTGAGCGTTTATCATTTATGATTGTTGAATCGATGCTTTGTTTTTGGTGGGGCGTGGGCTGCTCAGGCGGCAGTCACTTTTTTACGTATTTGACACGTAAAGTGAAAGTCATGAGACGCAACGCGACGCAAGCGCAGCTGACAAACAAAAAAAAAAACATTAAAAATGCGCCTGCGCCCCACGCGATTTTCGGCTGCAGCTGCAGTTTAATATTTTGCATTGGATATACATACATACATGTCTGTATGTATGTATGCATATATTTATGTGTGTCTGAGTGTGTCTTAGTTTGTGTGCTTAAGTTGGCATAGGCCCAATGAACTTTTGCACTTTGCGGCGCGTTTTTGACATTGACAGTGGGGCTATAAGGCGGTGGCGGGGGTGGTGTTGTGTGCGACTATTGCTTTATTGTTGAGGGGGAATTTGGCTCAACAATTTGAGACGCCCCAAGAATTTATTCATGCCACACAAATTTGCGTTTTGTCGCAGCTATTTGTATGCCCTTTGCCAACTTTGCGGCTGCTGTTCTACTTCTTTTTCTTGTGCTTCGGCATTTTGTGAAATTTGTCACGTTCTCTGAGTCTGTGCGGCAGCCGCTTTGGGGGCGCTTCGGCCAGCAACTGCACGCTCTGATTGCCGCGCTCGTAACCATTAGCAAAGGCCACAATACCCAAGAACAGCAACAACTACTGCGAAACGGGCACATATCGCAAAACATTTGGAATGCCAACAACCAGTGAGGTGGAGTGTAGTGGAAATGGGAGTGGAAGCGAGAGGGGAGTGGGCAGATGCCATACATACGAAAACTTTTTAATTTACATCTCAATAATGAAAAAATCCGGCGCTGAGTCTATATAATTAATGCTAACTGAGTCACCAATTGGTGATAAACCAAAAAAACAATGCATCGCAGTTCCAGTCATATTCGCAAACGAAAAATACTCAGAAGCCATTTCTAGGAGGGGAAATGCCCAACAGGTGACAAATAACAAGATTGACCAAATGAACACCTGCTCAATAAAACAATCAATGGGAGACAGCAGAAATACGGCAAATCTTTACGAAATATCGAATTCTTATGCAAATTGTATGAGAAAAAAGTAATAAAACTTAAATCAAAAGTGCTCATCGATCAGATATTATCTAAGTTGAAATACATTTACTAAACCTTTTGTTCATAAAAACAAATTATATTTTTCTTTAGGAATATTACAAACGACGATCTATCTCTAAGCCTGAATACCAAAATTTCACATAGCGAAAATGTTCTCAGCATTTATTTTAAATATTTTCTAATTTAAAAAAAAAGAATATGTGTACAAAACTATCACTACATAGATTAAGTAAATGCGAAACATTTGAAATATTCAAATCTATACAATTTTTCTTATTTTCTAAACTTACGCAGGCCACACTTGTTATGTCTCTCAAGCAAAATTATGTTCTTAATTTAGCTTTAAAAATAAAATTATATTTTTAAAAAGCCTGCATAATTGGGAAACACTATCGTTCTTCTTTTTTTTTGGTTGATTTCTAAAAATAAATATCCCCAATGAACGTAACCGCAATTAGTTTTTGAATTTGATTAGAAATAAGAATTAAGCGAAATAACAAAAAGTTGTTGCAATGTTGTCATGCCAATTAGCTGCTTAAGAATATTGCGTGTTTTGTTTCTAAATGGAACACAGCAACAAGTGAGACTGAAAAGTCAGTTAGAGTTTTAGTTTTTAGTACAAGCCAATACCAAACAAGTTATTAGCACAGAGCGAAGTTCTAAAACCAAATACAAATTCCAGAGCGGCTCTTAACCCCAAGCTATTCCAGTTCTTACAATGCTGAGCAATGATTTAGACAGTGATCTAGTTAATTACAATGATTGCTTATGCAAATTATACCAATAAATGGTGGAAATTGAAGTTTGGACAAGTAGCAAAATGGTTATAATTTTAGATTCAATATTATGATAATATATACATAATTAAACTAAAAATATTATGTAAATTAATGCGAGAAATATGTGTATTATATTTGCTTAACAAAGTGATAAGTTGAATATTATATATTTATATATATATATATATATATATATATATATATATGTGTGTGTGTGCTTGAAGATTGAGCTGCATTTAGCGCGCGCATGCAATAGAAATAAATGCCGTTAGCTTTTTGACTGTACAAATAATGAGTGTGCGTTAATTGTAAAAATTTGTTGAGTTATCGAATGGTATTTATCGAATGTGTGCGCTGGTTAAAAAGAACATAGGTGAAAGATCAAAGCGCATATGCAAATAATAAATTAACTTTGTAACAAATAAATGAAATGCTTTAATTGTGTATTAGTTTTGGTTCTTGTTTGTTATTTGAAATATGTGGGCAAAACAACAACAAATAAAGCACCCATACCACTTACTAGATAGATATTCTCCGTCAGGTGCTAAATGACAAATTCGTTTTTTATTTTGAGTTTCGGGTTGACGAATTGAAAATGTCAAAAGTAGTTTTGAAAATTTTTGGGGAGGTAATGAGTTTTCCATATGCGCACCGAATATATTATTTATGTAAATATATTTTTATTTATTTATTGATTTTTTTTTGGGATTTAAGCAAAGAGTAGAACGAAAATAAAAATAAAGAAAAAAGAAAATTAAAAAAACGCATATAAAATAACAATTAATATGTGTGTATTTGAGTTGATTAATAAAATACTGGTCCTATACAATTAAAAAAATATAAAGTTTATATTCATATTATGGATATATCCATGTAGTTTGTATGTTGCCTATAGTAAACATAATAATTTAACTATCATTAGAGTGTTAATCCATTTTAGTCACATTTCTCTATACAGCTGTAATAAGGCAAGGGATTTTATATACATAGACAAAAATTAACCTCAAAAGTGATATATTGTTATATTCTTAAAGATATTAGACCTTAATCTGGTACTGTACTCAGCGTTATCTATAACAAATCTTAGCAAATCTGTTAGTCACAACATTTGAAATAACAAGCTTTCTTTTATTTAAAGATTGTTTAACTTAAACTAAAAGAATGACTAGCTTTTTTATTTTTATTACATTTATTGTTCATAATCCAAAAACCTTCACCTCAGAAGCAAAGCAGTGTTATTTTTTTATGAACCAACAATATATTAAATATATTATATACCTGTTAGTTATGATAAACTTTTCATTTTTTGTTTTCCAATGCTGTGTGCTTTGTGAAAACAACTTAAAATCTGGCTGCGGAATAGTAAATTATTATATAATCGAAATAAAATTAAGAATAATTATATACGTAGTGCTTATCGCTAATAATTTAGAGTATTGCCATTGCCTTAATTGGATGCATATGCATGGGCTATACTTACATCGTCTGCCATCGGTTATGACCTGTTCACAATCGTAGGAGTTCGTTGATATGGGACACCTATATAAAGCGCCCGATTGATTGGTTTGCGGCTGCTTATTACGATCCAGTGGAGCGCCGACCAGCAGGCTGCAATTGAAAGAGAATAGAGCAAAATAGAGAGAGTTATTGCAGAGTTCCTCCGGATCAATTGGCATCAACCGCAAGAAAATATAAAAGTTAACTGAAACTATGGGCCTATAGATCACGATCCCACGATCGCACGATCCGACGATCAGTTGATCGATACGATCTCAAGTAACGGCGCAATTTGCTCCGCGACTTGACAGCTATTCAGTTTACCAGACGATTCTACAACAGCGGTCAGTTTTCAGTTTTCAAAGTTGGTTGATTCTAAGGTGTCTCGTTTTTCTTGAGGTTTGAGGTTCACTTGAAGTTGCAAAATTGAACTTAAGTCATGAGTATAGCAAATTGTGCAGGGGATTGAGAAAGGGATAGGGGGACTTACTTTGACAATCAAATCGATTATTGTAGGTGGAACCAGTTCAATGCACCTTTTTTGCTCTGCTCACAGGGGCTTGCCAAAATGTAATTACTTAGGACTGTTGAAAAGCGTAGTCTCGTCAGGGGAATGGTAGCTGTTAGATGGGAGGTCGGGGTAGTGGGAGTGACTTGAACCTGGGCGCGTCAGCACGAAAAGATGTTGCTAATGAGCAGTCGTCTATATGGCGAAAAGTCTAAAAAGCTGCTTCACCCACGTTGCACAGTGTAAACATGCAACTTCATTATCCTCTAAGCAGCACCAGCAGCACCAGCAGCAGCAGCAGCAGCAGTTGCCACTTTATGGGCACCATTAAGTGTGTGGCACCTACACACACGTTGCCACACGGCTAAGTTGCATCTTTAAGTGCTTCCACAGTCAACAATAACAAGAACAACAACGGTTAAGCCAGAGTCGAGGGCAGGTCCAAAGTCATTTGCTGCTTCTTTTTTGTCGCCTACCATTTGACACTAAACCGCGGACATTACCCAACACTGGCCGTCTCTGACACTTTTTTACGATGTTGCCTTAAGTGTTTTGGTTTTTTAGCTGTTTACGTAAACACCTTTCCAATTCAAATTGCTTAATGCATTTAAGCGCTTCGGCTTGTTGGCCCACCCCTCTTTGTTGCGAAATAGAAATAGTTCTTGGGTCAAGCAAGTGTTGAAAAAGTCTTTAAAATACAGCGCAATTAGGTTACTTAGTACAAACATTTGATACTCAGTCTTGTATTGGGGAAGCGTTATGATCGCAGATCTACACGTTAAAGTGAATATTTTTATGCTTTTGATATATTAAAAAACAAGTGTATCGTCGTTCTGGATACGAGTGTCGTGACTGCATATAAAAAGACTCTATAAAAATCTGACAATATTTTATATAGCATGTTTTGTATGTAAGTCTTCTACTCTTGTATCGACGCATCTCCGTTTACCCCAAGCAGCAAGCGAAATTTATGAACTAGTTCTCCAGCTCAAAAGGCATAAACTAGTCGTTCGGGCTACATGGAGCCATTAATTGAGATTGTAATAACTTTTGAATATCTTAATGCACACCCACTGAACCAGCAAAATAAACTGAGAACTGGTTCCAGCCAGTTGATAGCCAACTAGCTAGACCTGATTCAGACACTTAAAGACTGGACTTGATGCTCTGACCTGCCCCCCTTTCTCCACCCATACCGAATGTATTCACGTGTGACACTGTGCAACACTGCAGGCCGGCCACTGGTCGCATTTCCATGCCGCTTTTATGGCCTGCCCGTGTCACGTTTGTGTAAATTGAAATCTGGCTGGAGAGTGTCTTGGCTTAAGACCTAAGGCCTCGTTATTGGGCCAATTGGTTGGGTCTTTTGGACCGCGGCCAGTTGGCTGCTCATTTAGCATGTTTAGTCTCATGTCAACTTGCGAGATTTGGTAATGAAATGTTGAAAAAATTGTAACAAAAAACAAATGTATGCTGTAGTCACGAGTGATCGACTGTAAAATACCCTTTAGTTACGTCTTCAGTCTAAAAAATTGCTTGGAATTTATAACTTGCAGAAACCAGAGGTTTCTATGAATTATAATCATTTAAATAAGCAAATTATTATTAAAAATTGTAGTTATTGAAGATTTATATTTACATGTTTAACTCTTCTTTAATGGGTTTTAATGGCCTGCAATTGAAGTTAACCAGAATGTTAACCTCAAAGCGAATTTGTTGTTCCCAGGAGATTAAAGAGATAGGTTGAGATATGTCTGACTTATGTGATGGAAGATGTCAACCATTGTTTGTTAGGTTTGTTTGCAGGTTTGAAACTTTACAAAGTTACAGGGTATGTACACATACAGCCTTGATGAAAACAAACAAGGGGAGCAAACAAGAAACAGTAGAAGAAGACGGGGTCCAAAGACAACAGCGACGACAAATCTGGGTTCTTGTGTTGTTGGTAGAACATAAATCTGTGCATAGAGTGCCGCAGTGCCATAAATCTTGGAGTGCTGCACCGTCGCTCAGTCCATAAAACCGTATTTAATGATATTTCAGTGCCCGCTTGGAATTTCGAAATTTCGGATTGCTGCTAAACTTGTGTTCGATATCAACGAAATTTTAGTGACCAGAAATGTCAGAACGAGGAGGGCTGATTTTATGCCACTTGCCACTTAGCTTATCAATTAGCGCATGGCTTTCAAAAAGGGAGGAAGGACGTAGGGGTAGGGGTAGGCGCTGTTCTTGTGGGTTTCTTATTCGGTTGGGGTGTATTCCGCACACAAATCAATTATCGTTGCGGTCTAAATAAATGAATGAATGAATGGCCCTTCGCTCCACTTGCAACTCCTAGAAGCAATTAAAACGCACATACGAGTTTGACTTCGGATGTTGAGTGAATGCACTCACATTCGCTCTCGCACTCGAAACGCATTCATAAAATGCATTTAATTAAATTTAAGCATTAATTGCCGTATAAACGCGCCGCGCGTGTCGCTTCAATTGCCACAAAACAACACAGAGCCTGAGCATCACAAGCCGATTCAGAGCAACCGATCCAGAGCCCACCCCAAAGCCCCAACCCGAAACCCTTTCAAGTGGCTTTTGGTCGTGGCAATCAAGCGAAAGCGCCCCGCAAATTTAACCAACTTCCCAACACACTCTTAACCCCATCCCACATGATCAATTCCCAGTTCTCAGTTCTCAGAGTGTAGCCCGCAGCTAAAGATCTCCGAGAAATTTGATTGGATTGACATGCCAAGCCAAATGCTCTTTAACTCTGTGTCTTCTAATTGTAATTGTAATCAAATATTGAATTGAATGCTAAACAAAAAGAGAACAACTAGTTCATAATTGTCAGCATTCTCGTCAGCAATTCTCGTTAAGCGAGTTTTCGAAATGTAAAAAAGCATTTGAGCATTTTGAGACTATCAATATTAGTTCAATATTTCCAATAATAATGATTTGCATATTAAGATTTTACTAATTTTTAAGTGAATGGATCCAGAATTAGTTCCCCTATGTGCTAGTTTTAAGTTAGCTTAATCTCTTATGACTTTAAGCAGTTAAACTTGAACCGTACGTCACCAAAGTAATCCACAGGAAGCATTTTTATGTGTTTATTTACTTCTTCTCTGACAATCGTCTGCCAGATGAATCGTCTGTTGGCTTTTAAGTACTTACTCAAAGATTCAGACCCCTTCCTCCATCCAGTGACAGCAGCCACCCCTGAACCCAGCTGTGTTTGTTTTCCCCAACTTATTTTTTTCCATGATAATACTTGGTTTTGTTTGGTTCTTTTTGGGAGTCATTGGCTGGTTTGCTTGTCTGCCTTATTAGTCATCATTATCACAAGTGTTTTTCAAGTGTTTGCAGCTCGGAGCAATCCGCTCGGAGCACCCCGTGCCCCCGGCACTCAGTCTCATCCGACTTTGAGGCGAGAGTGAATGAATTGCGGTAAGTGTTGCAGCGTAGCCCTCTCTGACTAGCCACACCCCTAGCACTCTCCACACACACACACACACAGAAACACACCCGAATTCCGAATGCTCTTTAGAATATTTATTATCATTTGTCTGCTCCAACCCACCCCAGTCATGTTGGAGTTGACTCCCGCAACTTGCCACAAGAATTTCATTTCATTTTCATGTATTTTGAGTTCTTTGTTTGCCTGCTGGTGTTGCGACAGTTTTGGTCTAACCCCAATCTCTCGTTCCCTCTTCTCGGGTTTATATAAATATTTATGCTTGGATTGGATATAACAAGTATGTTGACAATATTGGACTCATTGTTGTATGTCTCCTTATTTTACAGCTGATGCTTCTTCTTCATTGCTGCGTTCTTCTTGCCATTCGTTGGTCCATTGAACTGCTTGGTCTGTTTGGTCTCTGGGAGGCACTTCCGATTCATACCAAATACACAATCATAAATAACAAATACCAAACAGTTCTTGGCAACTGAAATTAGTTGCTGATAAGTTTAAAGTGATGACGCAGATGCCGCAATTGTCATGTGTACAAATATATGATATGATTCAATCGAAAACAAAGCCAAAAAGATGAAATGACTCACAAATCCGAAATAATTTTGTATTCCCTGGTGTATTTCAAATAGGTACATAATAGGTTCTTCATAAGAAAGGTCTATCATTATAGGGATTTTAATATGTCTTCAATAATATCAACAACTCTCATCCAGAAATTCAAGCAAGAAATCTTGTTATTTTGCCAAGTGATAGAGTATTATGTTACAGCTACTGAATTGGTACACACACACACTCACACTCACACACACACTCACACACACGCACACACACACACATACACACACACTCACACACATACACACCTCTCTTAACATCTTTACACCCATCATACATGTTATCCGTGCATTTGCGATAAGTTGATCAGAATTACAACGAATCCTGTCGATGGCTGCACTAATTGTGGCCACGGGCCAATAGGACTTAGTCACGTTCACATTTAGATGGTGTATTCAATGATAAATCAAGTATTGTATTTCTGCTATCCTTGTGCAATGGATCAAACAGCAGGCAATAATGTTGTTTCCCAATTCCATTGAAAGCGGAACTCACGTGATTTTCTGTGAGTTATACAAACAGGAGGCAGCAGGCAGGAAGACGCAGGCGGCCCAGCTTGCGGCACATCCTGCTGGCAGGACATGCCTCATGCAGCCGGCTGATGAAGCTATCTTGTTGCTCTACCTGGCGTTCGGCCTGTTACCTGTCAGATCGAACGCGCCGATAGGCAACGTTGTCAGTGTCGTTTACCTGCAGCTGTCCCTGCCCCAAAAGAGTCCTGCTAATCAGCAGAGGGAGACGGAAAATTTAAGCAGAAGCAGAAGCAGAAGGTGCACGAATAGTAGGCAAATTGGAAAGCATGTTGATGAAAATCCAATTACTAGACAAAAGCAACAACAACAACAACAAAAACTACAAAAACCGAATTGCCCAAGTGGCTAATTCAATTTGTGTCTTCACATGATGAACACATTGAATTGAATGTGAATGAGGATTTGAGTGTGAATATGAATGTGAATGTGGACGACGATTGACACCCAAAAGTGCTCAATGCCAAAATCACACTTGGAGTGATGCGCTACAGCGAAAGGCATATTCCACTTGATCAGGCATACAACGATGGTTATCAATTGGAAAATAAACTGAATTATTTTTTAAAACTTAGAACAAGCTAATGCAAAAAAGATTCAAATGCGAACCTAAAATCTTTGAAATACAACTTAACAGTAATTTGAAATTTGTTGCCTTGTGGCACATGCTGTAGCCAAACAAATAAAAGCGAACAAATAAAATGAAGTAACAACAGCAAAGCAACAAAGTTGACATTAAATCTAAAGGGATTTGTCAAAAAAATGTGTCTCTCATAGTAAATAAATAAATTTGTGATGTTTTGTTTTGTTTGTTTTTTTTTTTTAACTTTTCTTTTTTCGTGGGGGGGATTAGGTTAAAATTCAAGACAGGCAGCGAGCGAACGCGCATAATTTGATGGGATTTTGGTTAAGTCATTCAAGTGTATGACAGGGTTGCCGCTGCGACTGTGCTTGTGGTTATGGTTGAGGGTTGTCAAGGTGTCAACGCATCATGGCTATAAAAAGACTTGGCCCACACCCAACAAAAAAAATGATAAATAAGTAAAAAAAAATATGAAGTCATGGTTGATGTTCGCTCAAAGGTTTTCGCCAGCTCATTAAGTTTTTCCATTTATTTAATATATTTTCATGCATTTGGCGCATTTTTCACAAATAGTTTATGGGCAGGCGTTTTGATGTTTTCATTTGAGCTGGCCAAATGCGAGGTCAGCACGCGCTTCCGGCCAAATTTTGGACAAGAAGACACAACAACAAAAAGTCAGCATAATGCGTCCATTAAGTTAACCAAAAGTTAAAAACACAAAGGAAGCTTATGAGAATAGTCGGTATTTGAATACCCTTTTGCAAATGTGCTTAATTAACTTATTTTCAACCAACTGACTGTTAGCAAGTAATTAATTAATTAACACAATTATAAGTTATGATATAAGCCAATAGCATAACTTGGTCGAATGACTTTCGTATTTGACTATGTCAACTTAGCTAATCTTCAATCACACAATTTCGGAAAGTAAACATTGTTTAATTTATTTATTGGCAATCTATAAATATACCCACTAGCAGGGCATAGGTTATAGGGTATACACAACAAGGCAAGACAAGACAAGACAAGACAAGAGAACGACGTCAGCTAGTTCTACTCATATGGTATTCATGGTTGTTAATGGCGCCGTTGAGAAGTGTCTGAATTGACATAAAAAATCTAGTTGTACAAATTGACGGAGAGGGGTGGTGGGGGGGAATTTCAGGAGCGCGTTGAAGGGAGATATTAGAAAATCACCTAAAAGAGCACTCAACGACCTTCGCTCGCATCGCTTTGCCTGACTAACTGTCGTTGAACCCGTTAAAATGTTGAACGATATTCGAAATAGGTACGCTTAACGGTAGCGCCGGCCTCGCTCCAGTTAACCAAGTTTGGGGTCATAACTTACGGCTCGTTAATGTGGTCAACGAAATGAGAAATTGATGCGCTGCACAGGAAATGCAATCGGACAGACAGATGGACTGTGAGACAGCCGGACAGCCGGACAGCTGGACAGCTGTTGGCTGTCAGCTTAGCCAACAGCTTTTTAAGCCGATTCGAGCACAGCCCACGTGGACGGTGGCCTCGCACCAAACTGGAGCTGCCAGTTTGCAGCTGATAAGATTACAATAACAACAATAACAACGAGAGCAAACTGAACTGAATTTACAATAGGAATCTATAGATGACAGACTTGCAGATGCTCTGCTTTTTATTTTACTAATTCTTCCTTTTAGAAACATCTGAAACACAATTTAATATTTAAATTCTGATTAGATTCTAATGAACAATTCTTTAAGTTGTCCAATCCACATATTTTGAATACATTTGCTCGTTTTTCAAAAAGATAACTCCGTAGACACCTAGCTCGGATCTCGTCTATATGTATGAGTAAATACAGAGCTATCAGCTGCGCTTGTTCGATGCAATCGAGCGTCAAATTGCTGCCAGCTGCTGGGGCATCAGTAGCCAAAGCCCCACCATTGTCAATCTCCCGACCTTCCCCCGACCATCCCCCGACCATCCCACACTCTCTCTGCCATATAGCCGTAACGTAACAAAGTAGCACAAAATGCGGGCTTTCAGCTTATCGCGACAACAACAACAACAACAAATTTGAGCGATTTCCAGTTTCATTTCCATTTCCATTACATAAATTGATGGCAAGGTCAGGCGCTTAACCGAACAGATCTAAAACTGTATGTTTATTTATTTTTTATTATATAATTTTATTTTTATTTTTTTACCAGCATCGTAATCGCGGTGGCGTTGTTTCGTTCTTTGTGTAAGCACTGCACTGGGGAGAAGGGATACGGATAAGAATACATACGGATACGGATATAAGGGCTCTCATGTGCAATCTATGGCGAAAATGTCAAGGATGAGAACTGAGCTGAAGCACACTGGAAGCCGGGTATCCTTTCGATGACTGATCCAATACAAATGGATCGCAGTTCTTTATGTGCACAACGTCTTTGGCCGAGTTTTGGATGGTATCATTGGATATCATCATGATAGTATGTAAGATATGTAAATAGGTATTTATTTATATTGCTTAGGCGCAGCCAACTTCGCTCTGTATTTTGTATTGTATTTCTTTCATTTGTTGTTGTTTCTGTTTGTTGTGTTGTTTTTTTGGGCTCATCGCTCATAAATTGTACAAGCAACTAAATTTTTGGTGTCGTTACTTTATGTGTGTGTGTGTGTGTGCGTGTGTGTGTGTGTTATTTTTTCGTCTGTCCCTCGAACTCTGCTACACTCTTGTATTAGTTTCTTGTTGTCTGCCGCCAACGACGTTTGAAAGATTGATGACATGAATCGTCATTCACATTTGAACCCTTGCGGCCGCAGTGCAAGTGAGAGACCGTGGCGAATGGGGCATGAGGGGCACACACACTATGTGTGTGTGTGTGTGTGTGTGTGTGTGTGTGGTATAAGTGTGAATTGCGTAAGCAAGTGGAAGTGTGGGCTTTCATTTCGATGTTCGAACCGAATACAAATTATGGCAATAGACAATAAATTTCATATCGATACTTTTGGTAAGCCTGTTCAGCGCTTAAGATTAGAAATTGGGTTATCATGGGTTCAACGGGAGGTCGAGCTTGCTTAGAGGCCTGTGAGATATTATTAATTGTTGCGATTTTTATCTTACTGTCGAAACGACATTGTCACTTAAAGTTTTTCAATTGTATGTTTGTTTCTCTATTTTTTCATGTTCAACACACACAGTTATTAATGTGTTTTCGAATTTCTTGATTCTTATTAGGGCTAATTTTAAGAATCGAAGACTTCGTTCCTGTTTACATATTTATAATTTCAATTACAATTCACCCTGTTTTTACCTGATTTTTACAATACTGCCAAGCTGCATATTAAGAAACTTAAACTCTTGGAATTGCTTAAAGGGCCTTTCGAATGTTTTCACTCATTGTCTGGAAACCTGTTGTTAAGCACATTATAGGAATTACCAGGGAGTCAGTCGATGCGCTTGGGGTAAGGTCAAACTTGCACCAGTTTAGGGATGGTTGTTGCATACCTTTCGCGCACTTGTGGCCAACCCTCTTAGGGTTGGGCCAGTCGCAAGGTGGGCTAGGTCAGGAGGGCCTGGGTCACCCATGCCGAAATGGATGAAGTGTGTTCCCAAATGATAGCTGCGACTTTTGACTTTAATGATGGCATAAAACCGTTTGACGGTCGATGGAAAACTATCGGGGCGGTGTCGTTAATTGTTGCTGTTGTTGTTGTTGTTGTTGTTGTTGTTGCATAGCACATGTATGACAATGAGAGAATGACAATAAAAATCGTAAAACACGCCTTTATACCAGGGCAGAAAGAAAATGTCACTATTTGTTTTATGGCCCCTTGAAGATTTTGTAAGAGATGGATGATAGCAGAGGGAGATATATATTTATGTATGTATGTATGTATATATATATATGTATGTATGTATGTATGTGTATGGCAAGAGAGGTGCTTGGATAGCAAAGGCGAGTCATTGGCATATTTAAACATAATCTGGTATTTTTATTATCCTCGTAGGCCAACACAAGCTGCCGCTTGGAGACAATGACAGTTAATAGCCCAAGCGTTAAGTGGGCGACCGCCGACCAGGGACCAAGTGCGAAAGAGAGGGCGATAGTGAGGATAGTGAGAGAGAATAAATAGCAGGGCACTGAAATGCCGGTATGCCGTGGTAGGTAAACAAAAACACTGCGCAGGTAAATTACAAAAGGATATGAAACGTTGAACGGCTCGAAAACGTGCGCATAAATAAACAGAACTGAACAAAACTGAACAGAACTCAAAACTAAAATAAAAGAACTGGCAAGAACTCAAAAAAGAATAAGAAAAAAAAAAAAAAAAAAACAGAACTGACGATATTTACTCTGAAGCAGGCGGCTTTTGTTGTTGTTTTGGGTTTCGGTTTCGGTTTTTGAATTTGAAAGGAATTGGCATCGGGCCGACCGACGGTCGAGCAAACGCCGCTGGCTGACATGACCATGCCACACAAGTTGGAACTCGCTCGCTGCAGGTAATGTGCCGCATATCCAACTGGTGTATCTGGGCAGGGGGATGGGGAGCACACTATCAACTTAAGCGGGGGCGTGCTCCACAGAAATTGATAGGCGTTATGGGCCCGCCTGCTATTTGCCTTTTTTTTCCTATTTCAAATTTTTTGGAGAGATTCGCCTGGGTGTTAAGAGTTGAGCGGGGACAAAACTCAAGAACCTGTTTGCCCAAAGATGCCACTTAAGAGCAGTGCGTGAGGGGGGGGAAAAGGAGTGGCGAAAACTATGCGACAAACACATGAAGCCAAATGTGACCTGATTGAGTTATTTTTAGACATTCCATAGATTAATGTTTTAGGCTAGAGTTTGTACATGATCAAGAATATATATATATATATATATGCATTACGTTACTGCCTGTTACAACGTTTGTAAAACTTAATCATTCTCGTTTTAACCATTTTTATTGTAAAAGTAATTGTGAATAAAAGAATAAAAAAAAAGTATCATATTTAGTTGAATACACAATGAACTGAGTACGATTTTTTTATTACGAAAAATTCGATAAGATACAAATGTGTGCTCTCAATCCATTTACTGGTGTGTGATAAGCTTATGCCGGTAACAGTTACAGTTACTAGAAAAAGCGAGAGCGAGAGAGACAGCGAAGGCGAGAGTGGGTAGAATTTCGGACTGCGGCTGGACAATAAATCGACTTATGAGCATGATCGATACGATTTCACCGTTGTAATTAGGTCTATAATTGGTTGTTAGAATAGGAAAGAGTGAATACAGAGAGAGATAGATAGAAAAATCAGAACTAAGGTCGATTAAGTTAATATATAAGAGAGGAAAGAGAGAGAGAGAGAGAGAGAGCAATCCATTGCCTTACCAGATCTATAGATAATTGTAAACGTGGGAGAGATATTGTGAGGGCAACACATTAAATTCAAAACGCTGCCAAAGCAGCGGGAACTCTTTCTAGAATTTGTGACTCTTTTGGAATCCGTCCCCCTCGCAAGAATGTTGATGCGGGCGTTGCCATTAAGTTTAATAATTGCCACATTGCCATACTGTTTTAAGCGATCGGGCATTGTCAAATAAATTTTAATTATGTCACCATAAACTAAATGAAGTCGATGCCAAACGCTGCTGTCATCAGCAGTTCGTCAAAAGGGGCGGGCTATAGGCGACTGCCACCACCACCCTTCGACCCTCCCCTCCCTGCCTCTTTTAAATGGTTCTAAGCAACATTTTTGCGTTGCTTTGCGTTTTGTCTGCTGCTCTTGTTGTTTTCTGTTTTTTTGCTGTCGTCTCTTGTTACCAGCCGCTTTATTTCTGTTCTGTGCGCATTAAATTTGCATATATTACAAGGCACCACACACACACACGCACACACACACGCGCACAACCCGCGCCGCACCAATATACAGTTTTGAAGGCCCCTTAAATCATTATGTTAATGAGTTTTAATTGAAGAGCGAAAAACAGCAAATGAAATATTATATTGTCTTCAAAAAAAAAAAACATGAAGTATGTGTAGAAATGTCATGGTGACACTACTCCGAGCACCACTTGGTCAAACTCTCTTTTGCTGCGCCACACTGTGCGCAGGCCGTTCAAAAAAGCGCCTTGCACCACTTGCAGTACCACTGGTCGCACCACTTGCTCAACCAGAGTTTGGTCCCATTGAAAAGGCCAGCAATTGTTGTCTTCAGACCTTGAAGCACCACTTGGTCAAATTAATTTGTGGAACGCTTCCATCAGCTTATGTTGGCATTCAAAATTCGTTTGAATAATGCGCATAGATCACCCATCTGCAACACCACTTGCACCACTTGCAGATCGCTCATGCACCATCCATCTGGAGAACCATGTTAATGCTTATTAAATTGTTGTAGACTGCTTCTGCTCCTGCTCCTGCTCCTGCCTACTGTCTGTCCAAGCAAGTCCATTGGAATCGTCGCTGTTGCGGACACGTTCTGGCTGCTTTGTCAGCCACCAGCGGAATCTGCTCCAGTTTCATTCAGTTGACAAACTGGAGATCATGCTTCTGTTCCTTTTACAGAACTGCATTGGTTATGGGGAGAATTTGGAGGGCCAACTCGATTTGTAGAGCAAAAGCAACAGACAACAAATCGAACATCTGCCAGAATTTTTGACACTCCCGCCCCTTTTATCCCGGCGGAAGTGGCAGCTGAGCTGAACTGTAACCGAAAAATTGGGTCAGCTATTTGGGGCGCCGCCGCCAATCACGGAGATAGTCGCTATCAGCATGACGGAATGGTACGGCCCGTCACCACACAACACCAAACACCAAACATACAGAAGAGAACCGAACAAAGCATCACATTTGATTCTGGAGCCCAGTACCTAGTCGATTGATTATTGCTATTGAACTCTAATCCATATGTATATATATATACATTCCCAATTGCTCTATTGCTCTCTCTCTCTCTCTCTCTCTCTGTCTCTCTCTGGCAACGCAAAGGGGAAAGGGTTTGGGGTTTACTGGGTGGGGTAGCTGCCAAATAGATGCGAGCACTTAATCGACGAATGCGGATAAATACTTTGTACATATTCCCATGCTCAAGAATTTTAATTGATTTAAATACCCTGTACATTATGCTTAAGTTGAGTCCTCCCATTCAGGTGCACCTATTAGATTATCTTGCGCGAGATCAAAGATCATAAAATTTCTCTAGATGAATATTAAATTAAATATCATATCAAAAGCATCTCACAAGCTTCATTATCTAAAGTGTACTATTACAGGGTATCTGTTAGTCAACTTTCTACTTTCAACTAGTTTTGTACTTTCAAGTGTGAGTTTGTTTATTTTGTTTGTTGTGGCTTGAGAAGCTGTTGAGTTTTATGTCGCAAGCGCTCAGATTACACATTGAGATTCAGATATCCTATTCGATTTGATTCGATTCTGGACATCACTAAAAATAACAAAAACAATATGAGGCATTTTTGTCTCTAACCTTTCATAACCCATTTGTAACTTTACCTTTAACCATTTCTATGCAAGCTGGATTGAAAATTAAAATTAACATTAAAGTGCATTAAAAAAAAGAATTTTGATTAATTCAAAATGAACACAAATTGTATTTGGCAACCTGATATGTCTGAAATTCTTAGAATATATCGGGTTTCTTCTTACAATATTTTGTTGGAATATTCTTAATGTAATAAACATATAATTTCAAATTATACGCAGAAATCACTTCAATCATGTTTATATTTAAAAAATCTTCATTCCTGGATAAGAAGTGGTACCATATGTTTTATGTATTTTAAATGTTAACAAACACAACTCAATTAAGTGAACTGAACTTTTCTTGCATTTAAAATCTTTTATCTTTAAAATTTACAGTCTAAAATCTACAATCTAAATTTGTATTGATACATTTTTTTTTTTTTAATAAATTCTATAAATTATTTTGTGCCCTGTGTATTTTCATATACAAATTTGAAAAGACTGAAACTTTTATTTAATTTTTATTGAACATAATTTCTGTTCTTTCTACCCCATTTTTTTTTTTTTTTTTTAAATTAATTGTATTGAGTTCACATTCCATTGGCATATGCATTTTTCCCAAGAGGTCGATTGTAAACCCGCCTCCTCAACGCCACTTTAAACCCATCACTTCGAACCCTGCTCCATTTTCAGTAAGTGGTCACGTGTTGGCAGCTACGCTAAATTTGCTTTTATTTCTGTTGACTTGGCAAATTTTGGAGCTGCTGCTAATTTTGTTGTTGTTGTTGCTGTTGCTGTTGCTGTTGTTGTTGCTGTTGCTGCTGACGACGCCCAAGCGGAAAGGGCGCGCAACAACAACAACAACAGTTGCTGTTGTACCAGCAGCAACTGAGTAACTGGAATCGGATCTTTTTGCATGGTCAATTAACTTTTGGAAATTCATTCGCACAAACTGCGATGGCGACCACAAAATTCATGTGAAATATGCAACCGTTTGATTGTTAGTGCGGTTGCAGCTACTCGGTGGTTGCAGTGGGTGCATTGAGTATGTATCGCCTTGCTAGAGCTGTCAACCTGATGAGCGTCCACATGGCAATCGACCAAGTCGCCTTCCCCAACTCCAACTTCAACGCCAACCACGAACTGCAAACTGGAGACTGGAGACTCAGCTTTGACCACTTCAACTGCAGTTCCATTGTTGCCACTAACACAAAGCGCATTGCCAGTGTGGTTGCTGTCAACTTTAGTTGTATCCACAACAAACTACACTGCACTACACATACCACTTCACTGCTCTTGCCACCACTTCAACTGCAACTCCACTGGTGTGTCCTGTTCCACCAAAAACCTCGTTAAATGTTAAAAAAAAAAAAATCTCAATTTGAATTTCAAATTGCGTTTGCAAGTTGCAGTTGTTGTTGTGGCTGCTGCTGCTGCTGCTGTTGTAAAACTTTTGTGTCGACATTTGCAACTGTGCAACATGCCACACAAAGTAGCACTCTCCTCTAGCCCCCTACATCTACACCTGCTTCTCAAGCAAACAACAGCTTCTGCCTTGTCTTGTCAACGGAAGTGTTGATAAATTCATTTGTCGAAATTGTTTTATGAAGTTGACTTTATTTAAATAAGTTGATCATCAGCGATATTGTCGTAAGCTCGGATCGGATTTGATCGATTCAAAAGTAGACATAATAAAAATCACAAGACGCTGGTAATAGATGCCACAAGAAGAGCAGAAGGACCGGTGCTCCATCTTCATTAAATATCAGTTTTATAATCCATACACATGGTATGTCATCATTTGTTTATTAATACAAAGGATATAGATAGAGTTTGTGTGTGTGTGAGTGTGTGTGGAGTGGAGGAGGTCATGTAAGTAATGCCTGCTGGGCTGCAATTGTGGTTCTATGGATAAATTAGACTTGCCCCTGGTTGTTGAATCATTTTAAATAGCAGTAATTGTTGTCCTACTCGCTTTGCAAGAGAAATTTGTCGTGTACGTGTGTGTTCTGCGTATGTGTGTATGTGTGTGTGGTAAGTTTATTGGCGACATTACTTTTAAAGCTTGTCAGCCGGTTTCAAAATCAGGAATGAGCACATTAGTGTTTCATCCACAGACATCATAGCGCCAGCGTTGTCAAATTCGCCGCAGTAATTCGGAGCCGAGAAGAGCGTGACCAGCTTACGGTTTGCAAAGAACTCATAGCCATCCTGGACGACCTGATGGGCGCGGCAAATGAGATTGAAATCGTGCATCTTCAAAAATCTGTCCACAGGTTCGGGGCCAAATATGAAACTGATACCACGATCGTTATCGCTCCAGCCCATGGTGTCCTTGTCCGGATCGGACCAAAGCAAATCGCACATTAAGCCCTTAAGTGGGACATCGGTGGGTCGCACAATGCGACGAATTTGCTCCATCGAACGAAGGTTGGGACTGAGTCCGCCATGGCAACAGAATATCTTCTCATCCACAATGGCTGCCACTGGCATACAGTTGAAACAGTCGGTGAATGTCTTCCATAATTTGATGGTATAGCGACGCATGCACTCATGATAAAATCCGTAGATGCGATTTATTCTGGCAGACTCGTGATTTCCGCGTAGCAAAAAGAAGTTCTCCGGGTATTTGATCTTGTAGGCGAGCAGCAAACAGATGGTCTCAATTGACTGTTTGCCACGATCAACGTAGTCGCCCAAGAACAGGTAATTTGATGCAGGCGGAAAGCCGCCGAACTCAAACAGACGTAGTAGATCGCCATATTGGCCGTGTATATCGCCGCAAATCTTTACCGGTGCATTCAGCTCCAACAGTACTGGCTGCGAAAGAAGTATCTCACGCGACTTCAGACAGAGGCCACGAATTTCGCTCTCAGAAAGCTGCACGTGTTTGACTGGATGTGCCCCACGCACTTCCAGAAGTCGTGATATGATCTTGTCGATATTTATAACATCGCCCATGTTTCTGCAATTTGTATTATTTTGCTGAGCAGTTACGATGCTATAATTTTTCACCGAAAAATGTTAAATAGCTTTGTATATTTTTGCACTATATTTTTCACAGAACAGCTTCTGTCAGAATATTCTTCCAGTGTGCCCACATTTCACAGGAAATAAAGCCATACATAATTTCCAGCTTTACATAATTAAATCGATAATTTGTTGATCCTGGTATCGATATTTTTCAAATAGTACTAGTACCGCCTACAAACTTGAATGTGTTGCTTAAGGGAGTTTTACAGCTTTACATAATTAAATCGATAATTTGTTGATCCTGGTATCGATATTTTTCAAATAGTACTAGTACCGCCTACAAACTTGAATGTGTTGCTTAAGGGAGTTTTACAGCTTTACATAATTAAATCGATAATTTGTTGATCCTGGTATCGATATTTTTCAAATAGTACTAGTACCGCCTACAAACTTGAATGTGTTGCTTAAGGGAGTCTTACAGCTTTACATAATTAACTCGATAATTTGTTGATCCTGGTATCGATATTTTTCAAATAGTACTAGTACCGCCTATAAACTTGAATGCGTTGCTTAAGGGAGTTTTTACTGCCGAATTTGACTCATTGATAGTTGGTCGCCCCCTTGGCTTAATGAATTGTTTGTTTGGCCCAATACTCAACCCGCCGCCGTGTGCTCGCCCACGCCAAGCCCCTTAAACACCTCACACACACTTACACACACACTTACACATACACACACACCGTTCACATCCCATCAAAATGTCTGTCCGCATGTCAAAAGTGTCGCTGATTGACATTTAAATGGAACTGTCAGTGTTGTTGTAGTTGTTGTTTGCCCCCGTGCTCGTGTTCGTGCCACATACGTGTGTCCATTGTTAGCAGCGGGAACGACAATGGTTCATACTATGTACATACAAATCAACAATTGTTTTTGTTGTTGTTGTTGCCACAGCATCTGTTAATTAATCACAAATCTCTCAAATGGAAATAGCAGCTGCAGCTGCAACTCCAGCGAATGGCTTTATCATTACAGGAATTGATCAAATGGATCTCTAAATTACATACCTGCAAAGAAACAGAGAGAGAGAGAGAGAGAAGCGTTAGAGAATGCGTGAGTGAAAGAACAAATAAATATAATTAATAAGAGAAGAAAATTGGCGCAAAAGTTCAAACTAAAAGCAAAGCGGCGGGGAAGAAGTGAAAACAAACAAAGAAGCTTCATTCAAAGCACACACTCACACACACATACACACACACACACACACACACACAGGAAAAGCAAAAAAGAAAAAAAAATAAAAAAAAAAAAACAGTTGGCAGCCTTTCAGCTGAACTGAACTCTCGGAGTCGAGGAAATGAAAAGCTGCAGCATCTCGTGATTGGACCTTCGATATCGTTCGAGGGCATCAACAATGGTTATTGGACTGCCATCCAGAAGGGCAGAAGATTTGTTGGTTGGGGGAGGGGGGTGCTTTGGGTAGGAGGAAGTGGCAGCATATTGCAGATGTGGCGGCAGACGCCAAGAGCAGCTAATTTAAATTCAAATTTAAATTGTTTGGCGCTCACTTTTATTGGCAGCAGCAACAACAAAATTTGCAGTGCTGCGCATTTGGCTTTAGCATTTTTTTAAGCCATCTCAGAGTCTGTCTCCAGCGAGGGAACTAAGTTTATCCCAAAACTCTGCCTTAACAATTTTACAGATTGGAATTTGCCTTACTTTCAGTGCAGTTCATGCTCTAGCATTTTAGCTGAAGGCGGGTCTTATTTTTATCAAAAACAAACTACGATCCAAAATTGTATCATAGCTTGCGTCACACACTGTATAAAAACAGGGTATAAGAATATAATTCTTGTTAATTTTCTATGCTACCCCAGTACCGAACATATTTAATCATTGAAGCTGTTCGATAAATCATATCATAGTTTTATTGGAATTTATGCTTGAGTTTTGGGCTGGCCCATTTTTTGTGGTTAGTTAGTTAAATATGGTTAGCGAAAAAGGTTACCTCAAATTTCTGATAAGATAAAAAAGCACTGGTATGTAACGAGCATGTGTGTGTGTGTGTGTGTGTGCTCTATCAGACATAGGGCAACAAATGTTTCGATTTTGGACTGGTATACTCTGGGAAAAATCCCGTTCCCAATTTAGTGTTATTATAGGACTTTTTGGAGTATCGAAAAATATGAGAAATTTAGAGTGATAACCAAATTGGCAGCACTGACAAGTGTTGCCAATCGACAGTTGCATGTTGTATGTTGGCGGTTGCATGTTGCCGGAGCATTATGGCAACACGTCTGCCTCACATCTCAGATGCACGCCCCGCGATTGCCAGCGTACAAGGAAGGAGGCACATAAAAAACCAAGCCAAACCAAGCCAAACCAAACCAAACATAACCTAAGCAGATCGAGGTACCCTATGGGATTGAATTGGCACCCACGCAAAAATCAACGTAAAGGAGAAAAAGGAAGGCAGCTGCCGCCCACACGTCGATAAAGTAAATAATTATTATTTATGTATATTTGAGTTTATTGTTTTAACGCCCCCGTTTTTTCTTTCCCCCCACCCCCCCGAAGAGAGTTGTCAATTAGTGTTGAGAGCTGAGTTTTTAATCGCTTATCATTAATCGACAACCCTTTTGGGCGCTGCCACTGCCAGAGCCGATAGACAAACGGCATGCCGCTCATTAGAGTGCGAACTCTCGTAACATCGCTCCAGCATCACCAGCGTCGCCATCGTCGCCACCGTCGCCGTCATTCGTCGTCATCCGGCGTCATGCATTGCCATTTTTGGTATTTTCTGCCAATTAGCGGCGCAAAGGCTTAAAATGTTAAGTAAAAGCGAATCAGGCGCGCAAAACGTAACGAAGGAGCAGAGACCCAACCAACAAACCAACCAACCAACCAACCAAACAAAACAAAGCCCAACAACAAACCAAGCAACGAACGAACAAACCAACCAACCAACCAACTAACCAACTGAAACTGGCCAAGCAACTTGCATTTTTAATGGCATCAGGAATGGGCCTGGACTTGAGCTGGGACTGAGACCTGGGGCCTCGCAACATGGGCTCAAGGAGCCGGCGAGGGGTGGAGGGTGAGGTGGTAAGGCTGTGTGTGGATGATGCTTAGTTGAATTTGTCATAGTGGCCAACAAATTGTGGGCAGATAGATGCTATCTGCGCAAGAGATGGGCGCGTGACACGACATCAACTCGTTTGAGGTATTTTAAATGATATCAGAGAGACTTACTGAAGAGCAAGGCAATATCTTAAATTAAATGTAAATATCTTATGAATAATCGCAAGAAATCGGAAGCATTTCTGGTAAGGTGAGTAAGCCAAGTTCTCACTTTTAGCAGGAGAAAACAAAATAAATAAAATCATTTGTACTCATAACTTCTTCTTCTAGATAACGCCCTGTCGTGTTACCTCGTTATATTTATATTGTAAATATTTGTAAGACAAACCGAGACATTCCGAGAATCCAATCTCTTTACAACTGATGATATGGAAAATTATGCATACCTTATTTTTAGAACAAATATTGATTGTTGTACTATCTAGGTAATTTCACAACTTATGACTGTTCACGAATGGTGCCATCAAAAGCCAACAAAGGACATGACGTAATCTATTATGTTCATCGATAACGATACATATCGATATACTCACGAGGGCATCGCTAAGCTCGTTAGCGAGCGTGCCCAATCAAATGAAATTTATGCGATGCGTCCTTAGAGATGCCCTGCGTGCCGAGTGACAACTCAGGTAAGCGTTGGTCGTTTGCCCTACGCCCAAATATGGCCATGCCCCGTTTGGCAGGACTTTTAATGAAGCTTTAAATGTCATTGATGAAATAACTGCGCGATCTGCAACCCGCCGTCGCCTGCTAATTAAAACTGACCATCTATGGTGTCAGCCTCCATCCACTCCCTCCGCAGCCCCCTCACCACACCACCCCTTGTAGCACACCTACTTGCCTCTCAAGTGACTGCACATAATTGGACAGATTTTGAACAGAAGCGAAAGTGACGACTGCCAGCATCGACTGGGAGTTTTGGGAGTCCGATGAGAGCAAATGATGTGGAAGCTGTGACAGCTGAGCCAGTGGGAAGCGATGGCGGACGGGGGAGTTTCAGCTTGTGTAACTTAATACTTTGGCTGGCTAATTGGCAATTGGTCTATGCCTAATGGATTTCGATGCTGTCCACAGCGACGCCTTCCGGCAACAGCCCCTCCACCCTCCAAAAAAAAAATAAAAATCAAACTTCATTTTTCCCAGCGATTGAGCGTGAACAATAATAATGGGCAATGAGGTAGCCAGCTAAATAAAGATTTTGGTCAGTTGGTCAATTTGTGCACAGCTGGCTGACCAGATTGATTATTTATTTGATGGGGTTGGGGCAGTGGGCAGTTGGTAGTTGGTAGTTGCCAGTGGAAAGCGTGGGCGACAAAGTCAGCAGCTGCAAATTGAATTTCTATCCACATTCGCAAAGCGAAGCAACCATCTGCATGCCATCTGGCAACACTGTGTGGCGACCTTGGATGCGCCATGAAGCATTCGGATTAAAAAATTCGTGCATAACTCATCATCCATATCTTTTTTTCAAGCCTCAAATTATGAATAAGAATGTGGTCCTGCACCCTACAATGAATGGTGCTGCTTCTTCTTGCTGTTTTTTTGAATAAATATTGATATGGAAGTGAAGAAAAAAAGAAACAAAATGAAGATGAAGGAGAAGAAGGAGAAGAAGAAGAACAACAACAACAAGCTGAAGAAGAAAAATTAAATATGAGCTGATGATGCTGAGATGCGGATGATGCTGAGTCTGAGAGACTGCGACTGATGATGATGAAACCAGCGGGAAACGGGGAACAGACGAAGGTGCAACACCCAAATAGTTGTCGCTAAAAACAACAACAACAACAGCACAAACAACAACATCAACAACACTCACACAATGATGCAAAGCAACAGCTCAAAAAACTGGAAAGAAATAAGAATGATGAAAACAACACAAACAAATGCCAATTTCGGCATAACGAACTTTAAATACGCTTCCAATAGTTTTGGACTACATTTTATTAAAAAGATTTAAAGTAGATACATTTTTATGATATGTAATTTAACAGTTATGAATAATGTCTAAGGTCTGTATGCTCCAACTAGAAAGAGAAATATTTAGATTTGCATAATTTGATTTGCATACAAAAAAAAATAATATATGATCCAGTGAAACGATCTCGTGTATCAGTCTATATCCGTATAGCCATATTCCTCGTTGAGTAGATGTTACGAATGGATTAGACCAGGACATGATGTGACAACAATTTGAATACCCTACCCGTAAGGGCATGTATAAGAAACTAAAGTTGTGACCGTGCATAGGGAATAAGAATATGGGAATGTATAGGCAAATGGAGTGGGAATTGGGATTAGGACAATGATTGTGTAGGATAAACGAACCGCGGGTAACGTTAGATGGAGGAAGGGGAGCAGCCAGGCCAACAGCGTCACACCAAAGTGTTTGAATTTATGGAGTTGGCATTAACACGGGCGGAATGTATCTGTATCTTTGCATCGCCAGCGCTGAGTGTGTGTGTGTGTGTGTGTGTGTGTGTGTGTGTGTGTGTGTGTGTGTGTGTGTGTGTGTGTGACAAGCAAAAGGTGGGAAACAAACAAGGAGCTAAAGAACTGGAGAGGAGTGCGAAGGCAAATGCCATAAAGGAAGAGGCAAAACGGAAAAGGGCGAGCCAACAACAGAGGCGGAATTGTGGAGGGGGGGCAGGGTGCCTCTCAGATATTGGTTATGAGTTGACAGAGTAAACGTGCACATATAAAAGCGCGTATAAACATGGCCAAGAAGAGATAAGGCCATAGCACGATGACACCAAAATGGTAACGAGGTGAGAAATTGAAGTTGTCGCCAGTTAACAGCGGCGGCTGTTGCTGTTGCTGCCACGCCTACAGCCACAGCTCACAGCTGCTGCAACCGGAACAGTGACTAGATTGAGCACCCCATCCCTCACCCTCCTCTCAAGCGTCTCCCCTTTCGAGTGTAATGCTCAAGGCTAAAAGCGCACCGAAGCAAAGCAAACAGCTAAAACACAAACCGTTAGCACAACTGTCCGAGTAGTGCGAGTGGTGCCGCGGCTCAGTTTCTATTTGTACTTTCTCATTTAGTCGCAACAGCAACACACACATACACACACACATACACACACACATACACACAACAACAACAACAACAACTGACGCATTTCAGTTCAAGTGCAGCTGCAGATTTTGCCGAGGCCTAAGACGACAATCAAGTGGCAGTCTGACCAAGTCTGGTCAGCATCAAACATCTCCCATCTAGCATCTTCAACTCAACCAGCTTCCATCTTCCATAAGTAAAATGTTTGCGCAACTCGCTCCGCAATCGCCCCAACAACAACAACAACAACAAAGTGAAAGACAACCAACACAAAACAAGAGAAGCGGCTGCCAAGTCAAGTGCCAAACAAATTGAAATTGCGGCACGCAAAAACATCAACCAAAAGCTGTCCAGTTCGTTTCAGTTTGTCCAACTGTCTCTGCATCCACACAGTCCATTCCGCATCGAGATGAACGCGACACGAGCACGACTCACCAGTGCCATCTTCAAAATATTTAACAAAAATAAACTAAATTATACTTAATATTATTAATGCCACAAATTAATATTCATTAATAACGACATGTGTAGGTATTTTCTGTGTCCATGTTTAATCGGATATCTGAAGTCGTTAGTAATTACTTGTAAGAATTAACGCAATCTCGTGTCACGACACGCTCTCAACGCTGACCACCTCACAGTCCAGTTGAGTCAAGTTCTTCATGCTGCATGCTCCATCATCATCAGCGTTCATTAGCGTGAGCGAACCACATCGTGATCTGTGATCTTTGAGAGATCTGAGAGATCTCTTGCCAGCTGTGGCAGCAATTGCTGCTGTTGCTGCCCTTGCCAGCTTCAAGTTGCAAAATGAATGCATCTATTCATGACTCGAAGCAGCATCCGCACTGCACTGTCCACCATGGCGCCCTTCTCTCTTTCCTCTTTGCACCGCAACACACCGACCCCTCCGACCCCACCGACTCCCCTAACATCTTGGGTAACCAAATATCCTTCCCCCTCCACACACACACACACACACACAAACACACACAGACTCACACCCGGTCCATTGGTCACTGGCAGCTATCGTTTCGCTAATTTGCAGTCTCAATTATGACAACGTTGCAAAAAAAATTAAATACATATAAAGAAGATGAACAATAAATAACTGCTATCTCTCTCTCTCTCTCTCTCTCTCTCGTCTGTCTCTTTCACTTTCTTAGATTTCTTGGAAATCTTCAAGACATGTGTGGACCTAAAGCTTTATCACATATGCCTCAAGTGATTGGCAGCCCGACTAACTGAATTCCACATCAATTTTATCCAAGTGAATTTGAAAAAAAGATTTTGATTTGTTCAAATTTATTAAGCATTAAGTTTTCAGATAAACTGAAAAAAATACTTTTTAAGAAAAGTTATTTATTTAACTCCTTTTCTTTACACTAGAAAGAAATATTGAAAAGCTTTTATGTACTGTTAGAGAGTATTATCATTTAGCTGTTTATTTCTTAATTTTGGTTAAGAGATGAGTTCTTCTTTAAGAAGTTTTTTTGTTTTTATTATTATTATTAATAAAAATAATGAGTCCGTTCTTTTAATTATTATTTATATGTTTATTCAGCGTGCTAAAATAGCGGTTCTTTCTTTTTTAAGACCTGACTTTTTCTATACCAAAGATTATGCTAGTCACAGCCGGAAATGTTTATTCAATCTTATGAATTATTTTAAAAATAGAATGCTTTTGTTTGGAAACTTACGCAAAAAGTTGTAAAAAAAAGCAAACAAAATTTTAACTTAAAAATAACTAAGTTTTACTGTGCAGCAGTGTTGTGAATTACTTCGAAACTGGTTTGGTAATCAGAAGCTTGACTAAACAAGTTATAGTAAAGAAAAGTATAAAAAGTATATAAACCCAAAATATGAATACATCTGAATATGTTTAGTTCTGCAATCGGTAAGTTATATTCTATATACTAAATCTGGTTGTTTCCATCGAAAATGATCATACAACGAATATGTACAACTGCAACAGCAATTGCAGCAACAACAATGACAAATTCCTAGTCAAGGTGCTACAATTGCTGCGAATTCCATGAACTTGCTGGGTGGCTAAGACCCCTATTGAGGTGGGGGCCAGGGGCCAACAGACTTGAGTCTGCCGGCTGGAAGCCGGTTGCCGGTTGCCGATATTGCCAAGATTGCTAGCATTTATGCAGATGAGGCAGGGCCCAACTGATGACTGTGATTATCGTGATGATGCTGCTGTACCTGTCCCTGTCCATGTCTCAGTCTGAGTCTCAGTCGCCTTTGCCTCAGCAGGCAGACCTGACCCCCAAGGCGCATTGCGTCCTTCAACTTTGCGCTGCCACAAGGAGTTGCTGCTGCGACTGTTGCTGCTGCTGCTGCTGATGATGCATTGGTTTTGCGTTTTCTTTAATAAATTGATCACAACAAATTGCTGACAACTGATGGGGCGCGCCCCACTGTTGCTGTTGCTGATGCAGCTGCAACAAGTTTTCAATCAATGCAGCAACAACAGGTGCAGCTGACGGCCGTGTGTGTTAAATGACAGGCAGTGGCCAGGGACAGAAGCAGAGATCAGACATCAGACTTTACAGCTGAGTCTCAGACTGAGTGCAAGCAATTTGATTGGAATTTATTGTGAGCAACAACAGCAGCAACAAAAGAATGAGCCGCAGCAATTTAAGGCACTTCACCAGCAGCACCAGCAGCAGCAGCAACAGCAGCAACAGCACCAGCAGCAGCAGCAGCAGCAGCAACAGCAGCACCGACAACGAGAACAACAAATTGCACTCATTGGTGACATTGAATGAGCTGCGCATGCAAATGATCAAAAGTCAAGGATCCAGCCGCAGAAGGAAAGGGGAACGGAAGGATTGAAGGGGTAGATGGGGGGGAGCAGGGTGGGGAGAGAAAGATGCGCCTGCAGGCTGGCAATCAGCGTCAGCGTCAACGTCATTTACGAACGAAGCGTTGAAAATGCCAATGAAACGGAAGCCGCACTGCAAATTGCTGCAATTACACCAAACTGGCAACAGGGCTGCATACATGCAACATGCGATGCCAGCCCTGCGCAACTTACAGTGGTCAATTCCCTAAGAAAACTTTAACCAAAATTAGAAAACTTTTCTTTAATTTCGGCTTGAGTTTTATATTAGCATTTGTGAAAATACATTTTCAATTTCTACATTTTTGTAACTAGTATTTTTGGGCTTGGAAACCAGTGAAGTGTTCTAATTTGCAAGCGTGCACCGAATTGCAGCTGCAAAGAACAGAGTTGGCCCGCAGCCGGCTTAAGCCAAAAGCGCGTGGGCAGCAAACTCGACTGTCCAGATCCAAGCGAACAGTTTTCAGTTTTCAGTTCTCAGGTCTGAGCTGTTCCCATCGGACAGTTTGGTCAATTCTGTTCATGGCATGGAATAGCTAAAAACCAAACAAGTTCTGAAGAATGCGCACAAAATATGCCGACCAGGCCAATTGCAATTACAACATTTTTCGCCCAAATTACAATATTTGGCGCAAAAACAATTTTAATAGCGCCTGCTCCCAAAAAAAAAACGACAAAAATAAGTATCTCATACGAGGCGTGTGGGTAATTTTTATTTAGATTGTAAATGCATTTGAACTGGCGGCTTATTAATTGCCAGCCAGCGGGTGAGTTGCCCACTTTCCCCCCTTTTGGCCTGTTTGCCTTCTGGTCGTCGCGTGGGTGCAGCCAGTGCCTGTAATTGGGTCATGCACAAATCATGTGGGGAGGGGGGGGGGAGGGAGATAATCACGTACAGTACATAAATGGTAAATGGTTTGTGATAAGTCTCCTGCTGGTATTTTACCATTTGCTCTAATTGTAGCTGGCAATCAATGGAACCGACACGACTCGACCTTAATCGGCAATCGGCAATCTGCAAATGCTTGGATGAGTCAAGGATGATAGAAAGTAGCTCTTCCCTTAAGATACTTTCAGAATACGGCTTAAACTCTCACAAAGCTTGTCGGAGACTTATTTACAATTTTCTTAAATTGGGTGCCACAGTAGAAATTTGGCTCATTTGAATGCCAGTTTTAGCTTTAGTAATTGGAACTTGTTTTCGGAGAGCAAAACATGAATCTGTAATGGCAAGTGAACCGTTAAACGGATATGTTGTTGTTGTTAGTCTGTTAGACTGTTTAGCGTTAGCCAATGTCGAAATTTATTAGCTTGTTTGAGAACTAATTTTCCACGGAACTAGTCAACTGGTTCGCGAAAAAAGGAAACTCACACGTTCAGCTGGTAATTCAACTCAAGAAAACGAAAAACTTTCCTTCGCCGAACCAGTTTCGTATTAATAATCATCGGGGGAATCTAAATTGGAACGCCCTCAGCCGTTTACCGTTCGGATGTCGGCAAAAACGGTTCGCAATTTGCCAAAAAAGCGCAAACGAGACTAACAAATTGGCGACGCATTTAATTTTTGATGGCTTTTTACCATTTTTCGTTGTTGATCAACGACAAACTATTTTTCAAAAAACTCAAAATTCGGCTATTGTCGCATTTTCTAGTTTGGGAAACGCTCAACGAAGCGTTGCCAATTAATTGAGCAGAGCAAAATACCAGGGCGGTATAAGTGACACACACAACGGGGCGTGGTCCGTGTGGGTACGACTATATACTACATACATATGTACATATATGACATAATTTTTGGACAATTCGATTCGATTCGATTCGATGCGTTTTAATGCAAATGCGAGAATCCGAATCGACCAATATGTGAATTAATTAACTGTGAGTTTTGCTTAGCTGCTAAACGGAAACAGCATTGAATAATGTGTGAAAACGGTTTGTAGAAAGAAAATGAGCCACTCGAAGCCCGGAGCCATTGGTATCCGGGTAACGCTCACTGCTCACTTTCACTGCCAAAGCGAAATGAAACGAACCGAACCGAAACGAAACGAAACGAAATGAAAGCAGCGCTGCCTACGCACCACAAGAAAACTCCAACAGAAATCATAAAATGAAAACGTGATTTGCTTTTTAATTACACCTAAATCATACGAGAGAGAAAAATGCCGAAAATTAAAAGAAAATAAAAAATGCTTATGAAATGATTTTCCAGCTGGTAAAAAAAAAAAACGTCAACGATTTTGATGTCAACATTCTTCCTGGCTCATAAATTTTTTGGGACTAGGCGTTACTCACACGCAACACACATATACCTCCCCCCCCCCCCCCTACCCAGCCCCCCCAACTTGCAACTCCAACTCCAACACCCACTCGAACACAGTGGCAGTGGCAGGCGCGCACAGTAGCTCCTACAGCTCTACGTCGCAATTATGCTAATTGAATGGTCTATAGTTTGGCTAGGTATATTCACTCAAAGAGCAAGCCGAAATTTAATAACCGTTATTAATGTTGGCTCTTGGTTCCTTCAACTGGTTCATTATGGTTTAGGAATTTATTAGTTTATAGCCAGTAAAATGCTCAAAAGCTAACAATTCTGATTTCTAGATACTCTTTCAAAGAAGTCCACATTAGGAATATAGAAGGAGAGAACTAGAACTGAACTAGTTCACTCCGCAAATTAACTGACTCACCAAAAAAAAGGGGTAACCTTTAAACATAATTTTATCTGAACGATCCCATTTGAAACGCCCCTCTGCTAAAGGCTCACAACGCCCCACAAAAAAAATATAACTTATCAATTGAGTCCATTGGGGGAAATATTGTTCATTTTTGTGATATATATATATATATATATATGTATATATAATTTTTTTTTTGCACCAGAGCAAACAATATCAACAACTACAACAACAGCAATGACAAACACTTCGTTGTCGCCAGATAAACTCCATCGTCATCAGTTGTTGTTGTTGTTGTTGTTGCTGTGGCTTACCTGGAAAAAGAAGGCAGTAACAACAACAATAACAACAACAACAAATACAAATAAAGCGGCGAGTGAACCAAATGGTTATCACCCCAACCCACTGTGCTCCATTCTCTTTCTCTCATTCTCTCTTTCTCTCCCTCCAAGTCAACAAATATGGAAGAGTTAAGTTTTAAGCTGACGAAGTTACTAATACACTTTATAATAAGAATACCATCGAGTTAGTGAGAAAAGGAGAGAATGAAAATTCTAAAAATTTTCCTTCGATTGGATAGAAAAAAAGCATAGGCAATAAAATCACACAAGGCGTAGAATTATTTAATATAGACAATCAAAATGATTAAATTTCATTAACTCAATTGAACTGAGATGTAAGGTCAAATTAGAATCGTTTTGTTTTTGTCATTTTTATTTACCAAATTTTCTTAACTAAACCCACGAAATTGGAAATAACCAAATTTCAAATAAGCGAAATTTCAATTTTTTTGAAAACCACTTAGGAAACTTGGGAATCGATTTTAACTGAAATTGTTGGGATGTTTGCGTTCAAGCGTCGCACACTTGATGACCCTATTGAAATAGGCTAAGGGCAGGGTATGTTGAGGGAACAAAAATAAAAATAAAAATAAAAAATAAAATAAATATGATATTGTATGGAGTGTTTGATGCAGGTCTGCGACTAATTCAAGTCACAAACTGGAGCTCAAGTACATAAAACAACGCGACAACAACAAACGAAACGAGTTGTCAGTTTTTGTTGTTGTTGTTGTTGTTGTTGCTGTTGCCGTTTTGTAAAACCGCCGCGCAGCGTCGAGCCGCAAGTTTGTCAACATCAATGTCGCCTGCCCCGTCTATGTTTCTATATATATATATATGTGTGTGTGTGTGTATGGAACTCAATTCTTATCAAGAGTTGTGTCGCCATCGCCCATCGCCAGCGCCTTTGGCCGTGTTGCAGCAAGGCATCAAGGCGGCAGTTATTTTTTTCGATTTTGTGGCGCCCACACGCAGCCGCCACTGCTTGCTACAGCTCAAAATTCGTCATATGCACATGTGCAACATGGGGCAAGCGAATGCGAATGCGACTGAGTTTGGGTTTGGGTATAAAAACACCCACTTGCAACCTGGCTGCCGCTGCTGCTGCATAGATAGTAGGCGTGGTAGGTGTGGCAGCCACAGCCGCAGCCGACGATGGTATAGCGTACATTTCCGACAGGATTTCTGTGTATTGCCAAACGCCAAACTGTGACAAACACATGGTGCGGGGCAAGTGGAGTGGCGGGCAAAGAGGTACAAAAGGGGGGCAGAGAGAGCAATGGGTGACTGAAGGGGTTGAGGGGCAGCGGCGACGTGTCGCGCGTTTATCAGGGAAAAATATGTTGTTGTTTTCCTAGCAAAAGCAAACAAAACGGGGCAAAAGCAAACTTGCGCCCAAAAAAAAAAAAAAAATAGGCGGCTGACAGACGGGCAAGGGGCGGGAGGGCGTGGCGCAGCTGCCGAGCAGCGTTTGTTGAACTTTTGTGGCAAACAACTAAAAAGTCGAAGAAGCAGCAGCAACAAGTAAGAGTGATCGACTCGAAAGTATCCGACTATCAGGATGCTCTGTACGCAGCTTGTTGTTGCTACTCTGCTGCTTCGTCTCTCTGCTTCACTCGATTGAGGTATCCACCAAGCAAAACGATATTTATCGATTTTCGATAATCGCCTACAACAAGCCAAAGAGTTAACTTTAAAATATTTTTGTGACGCATTTGAAATGGTTACGGGCTACAGTCAAGAAAGAGTGTTGATGCAGCAACAAAACTTTGAACGCAACTAATCAATCTGCGGCACGCAGATGAACTGAATCGACCATGTGGACACACACACTCGTCCACACACACACAGATGTTGTGATCTTCTCGCTGGCAGCTGGCTAACGGAAAAGGAAAACAAAAAAAAAAAAACTCAACACGAACTGCCAACATCTGTGGCAACTAACCGATGGCAGCAGCAACTCAAGTAAAACAAAATAAATAATCATAATAAATAAACGAGCCACGAAAAATCTAACAGTTGCATGTGAAGTTGTTGCTTTTTTTCTATCCCTCTCCATCGCTTATGGTGTAAAGATTATTTTCATTGCCGCAAAAGCCCAAAAATTTCAAACGCAACGAGGAAAACCAAAAAAAGAAAATTGCTCAGCAATTTGTGTGAAGCTGGAAAAACCTTGGGAAGCGCCAAGGGTTAAGAGGCAACAACAATTCTAAGTGACTTTCAAGCATGGCAAATCGCCTAAACAATGGGACCGCGGAAGGAGGAGAGGAGCGAAGAGTTAAAAACTTTTGTCAAGAGAAACCAATGATAGAAAATTTCCGGAAGCAATCGGCAATATCAAAATCTACTCAAGACATCAATTGGTTTCAACTACAAAAGAGAAACTTAACAAATGGATTAATAATTGGTATCTGCAATGTGGCACAGAATGACTTCTTCAAAACATATTTAAAATGTTTGCATATTTATAGAATACCAAGTATATTATTTATAAAAGTGTAATTTCTGTAACTTAGCTGTCACTTAAGATTATAACCAGATCCAGCCAAGTTAGCATCTTGAGACGCTGAATCAATGCAGATAAGAAATATCTATGTCAAACAAGATAAACGTAAATGATATACAATATGGAAAGATGTAGCACTGTGGTATGTGTACCTTTGAGATACACTCTCCCACTCTCCCCCTTTCCCTCCACAACCACCTCCCACTCCCTCACGCTCTGTGGCCCCATCTTTCTCTATGGTTAGGAAGGCGCAGAAATGCCTGCCAGCGACCGCAATAGAAATTGGAATAGCGCAAAAGATGCCAATGATTCCCAGCGATCTCACGCAATGTGTACAAGCAAAATAGTTCGATTGTGGCAGCAACAACAACATCGTCGATAAAAAGAATGAGGAGATGTGGTGGGGGAAGCAGCACAAGAGGAACGAATAACAGAAAGCCCCCAAACCGAAAAAACCGAAAACAACTTAAATTACCAGAACGGCGTCAATTTTCATTAGAAAACAAGCTGCCAGGCAGCCAGGCAGCCAACCAGGCAGGCAGGCAGGCAACTCGGCAACAGGCCGACACGATCCAAGGCAGCGAATACGACCGGATTCAAGCAGACAAGCAACAACAACAACAATAACAACAACAACAAAACAGCTACAACAGAACAGCTAATACAAGAGGCTATGGCCATGGCTGAAAGCTGAAAGTTGAAAGATAGATGATGGAGACAACCACAGCAACGAATCTAAAAGTTTCAACTTACGACATGGACAGCAGAGGGGGCTTGGGAGTTTGGGGGCAACTGAGAACTGGCAGCAGGTATTGGATTATTATTGGCAAAAGCTTCGATCTGTGGCTTCAGAGAGCAGCGCCAAAGCAGCAACTGCCGTGGATTGTTTTTTTTTTCGGTTTTTTTTTTTTTGGTTTTGGTAACGAGTTTCATTCGCACAATTCGAACGCCTCGAGGCGAGATACAAGACTCCAAAAAGACAGAAAGAGAGAGAGAGACAGATAGAGAGAGAGAAATAGAAAGAGGGGTAGAGGATGGCGGGTAGGCATTGAGAGATTTGCTCCATAAATCTGAACAATGCGAGGGTTAATGCCCATGGGCGCAACATGCTGTATCTGCGTGAGATGAGCTCAGTTGCCTCCTTGCAACCATGCCTTCATTTGTGCCTGCAACTTGACGTTTGGGTGTGTCTCAGTTACACTGGCAACCTTTTATATCCTTTGCTTAGCTGAACAGAAGAATAGGTGTATCATCAGCAATATCCACTCTTCAAAGCAGTAGAATGCTTGAATTCTGTCTATAACTTATTTTAGTTTTGTATATTTTACAGCCTTAACATTTGATACAAATACTTTTCTAAGCGATCCATTTCTAAGATAGTAATTATACGCAGAACTATTTGTTATAGTTGAAACAGGTTTCCAGTTGGTTACAGGGCAGCAACTAGTCGAGCAATTAAGTGTTTTATTGCTTACTTGAATGCTTTGCTTAGCTTGCGGCCAATTTGTCAGGCTCTGAGATTAGCCGAAACGGCAGCCACGGTTGCATTTTGGCTTATTGATTTATCGATACTTTTGTTGTTGTTGTTTTTGTTGTTGTTGTAGTTAGTAGACGAAGCAGCAGCTTTAAGACCATCGCTGCGACGCTTCCTGAACGGCAATCACAGCGAATTGATTGCGTGGGCCGTCAACGTGACGGGAAAGCTTTGATTTGCCAATTGAAGGGTGAGGGGTAAATGGGGGGAGCGGAGGGAGGGCTGACTAGCTGGTTGCCCACACGCGCTCAGCAAAACGCTGATGAATGATCGTTTGTTGTTGGCCGCTGTTGTTGCTTTTGTTGTTGCTGCATCGAGTGGCATCTCTGCTGGGCAAACTTCAACCTTTGCTGCCAAAGCAACAACTTCAACTTCAACTCGAGTGCGGCCCCCGTCGCAATTGGCAATAAATCATAACACCCACACGTCGTCTCTTAACTCTTAACTCTTACCGACCCACCCCCCCTTCAGCACCTACCCCTCGTTACTGCACGCTTCGCCTAGCCTCATGACATTTTGCGTGTGTGGATCTCACTTTTTGGGATCTCTCTTCTTTCTGGCCTCTGGCGAAGATTGCATTTGACTATAGCACTTGGTCCGCAGTCTCATTAGTGAACAGTACACACCTCATACCCCCTGACGTCCCAACACGGCCTTAGCCATGAAACGTTTTTACAAAAATTATGTTGCACGTTCCGATCTTTTTTCTCCTTTTCTTTCGTTTTGTTGTAGAGTGTTGTATCTTTCAGATATATGTATATTCAACACTCGACAGCTGCTAGGCAAGTTTGTAATCGTTTTGCCGCAGTCTGTTGTTGTTGTTGTTGTTGTTCTAGCTAGCTTCACAAAAAGTTTTCCCACAACACACACGCACACACGCACACACGCACCCACAAAACAGTTCACAGTGCAGACCAACTTGCGTCGTCCCGTCAAAAAGATGGGCAATTTTTTCTAGCGCTATAAATACGCACGCCTCCTTTTTTTCCAGTTGCCCGTTTGCCCCGCCCTCCTTTTGCGGCATCTCGCACCTACCCCATCCCCTTTGGCAACAAAAATCAATTGAATTTTCACGCATGTTTATGACGTGGCATGTGCTACAGTCAAGCTTGCCCCAGTGGCACCCTAAACTTCTCATCATCAGGTGCATCTCAGCTAGAGTATCTGTGATCTGTGATCTGTGATCTGTAATCAGCAGGATATGTGAAAGCAATTGTCAAGTTAAGAGTTTTCGTTGCTCAGACAGCTTAGGCAGGTTTCACTGTGTGCGCACTGCGCGTATAATAAATATGTGGCAAGTGTGTGTTTGCTTAGGGGCATTTCCTCGTCTAGTATGCGTTATTTCTTTGCTTTTTCCGCCGTAATGCCTGTGTCGTATATCTCTCTATTCTCTATTTCTGCCTGCCTTCATTTGTTTATGTCTTAGCCGTCTTGTCGGTGGAGCCAAACCATCGTCATAGGCCCGCCAAAAACAAAAAAAAAAAAACAAAACAAAACCTATAGAAAAAACTATTTTGCATGTGGAAACAGAGAAATACTGAATACCAAATGCCGACCGAATAACGTAAAACGAATATGAATAGACATATTCTATCATGTACAAGTCTCTCGCCCCAGTTGAGTAAAACAACTACAACAAGAAATATGACCATTAACTGCTCTCCCCCCCCCCCCTTCCCTCACCCTCCCTTCCTTTTTTACCCACACCCCCGGCCGCACTCATTGCCCTGGCTCCGACTGTTCGGCGTCTGTTGACCTCATTTTCGGGCGAAACATTTTGGCGCACTTTCAGAGCAAAGAACCCCAAAGAACTATCATGTATTAAAAAATAAACATGTGTGCGACAGGGCGCATATTTATGTTCCGTGTCGGGCAAAAAAGTGCTCCAGCTTAGATCGAAACCGAGGCATGGAAGGTGATATCCAGGAGGGACGAAGGTGGGGGTGGCACGTCTCACCAGAGCAATCTATGTCGGACTACAGAATCATCCTATTTAAGTTACAACTAAATACGTACCCCAAGTAGGAACCCCAGAAAAACAAACTGGGAAAGGTTCAAATAGACCCTAGAGCTCAATCTATCCAGCGGACATCTGGTATACCCAGAACCCCATTGAATTTGGAGAGGGCTGTAAGGAAACTAAGCAATAGTATAGTGGATGCTTTTACAGATAGTTGCCCGTTAGGGAAAAAACATATGGCAAAGGATGCTGGTGGAACAATAGCCTGGAAAGAAAAACCCAGGACATAGAAGCCCTCAACCCAATGAATATTCTATCATTTGTGCAGGAGCTTTGGTTGATGGGGGAGCTATAAGCCCAGAAACGAGCACAATATATCCATTAGGTCGCAGTTCCCCCAACTTGAATAATAATAATAAAATAATAGATAAGTATATTTTAAGTGACTTGTGGAGCTGTCACTATACCATATCTATATAGGAAGCATAACATTTATGCAGTCCGGGTGAACTACATGGTAGATAAGACCCATGTACTACCTGAGAACCGGGACTCTGTTTGTTAGGTGCAAATTACATTTTTTACATACAATATGGTATTCACGTCGATTTGTTTACAAATATTTGCACTGGAGGCGTGTGCAATTTTAAACGAACCATACCCTTCATCATCATCATCTTCATTACCAACAATAATAATTAACAAGTCGGTGAGTAAAAATAAAAATTAAAACTAATGTTTTGCTTATAAATGAATTCCATTTGGAGCGTTGCGAGTTGCACGTGGAACCGCGCATGTTATTTAACAATATGGAAAAATAGAATTGTATAAAGCATCATTAGCAAACAAGTCATAAATTGTGTACTTGAATTGGCTTGCCTAGAAATTACCCCATTTATTAATATAATAATACGATTTTTATTAATTACACTTTATAACGGTAAAAAGGTAATTAGAAATAGAAAATTGCAAATACTAAATTCTTGTATTTAATCATTTGTATAAAACCTTAATTTTTAGCTCGAAAACATATTGGGCATTGTTTAATTAATTAATGGATGCAAAATGCAGACCACCCCTATGATGCAATGAGTACAGGGTATATACATTTAGATAAAGAGTAATGCCGGCAGCACCTGAACGCGATTTGCATTTGCTTATTTTGCAATGCAGCTGCCCAACTCATTTACAAAGCAAATTGGCGAGGAAAACAACAAACTCACTTTAAGCAAAACAAAAGTAAATAAATAAAAAAAAAATAAATAAAAAATGCAATAGCAATAACAATACAATCATTAGAGAAAATGGGTAAACAACAAATTTGTTCTCATACGATACAGCACCAAGGATGTTCCGGTTCGGAACACTTAATGGAATTATAACATGTGCCATGCACCATTTTCACACTACCGGAAAAATACAGTAATTATGATTACGAGTTCTCGTATTGCTTGCGTATAAACAAAATTCCATTTCATAAAAATTCCATAAAAACTACCATTTAAGTTTTATAAATATATATCTATATAGATGTTTAATATTTTATTTTGTATTATTCAAAATTGATGCACCAACTGTAATGAATTTGAGAAAATTGTACTAAAATAACTCTGCTGAACTCTTGAATTTATTAAATAATTAAATAATTAAAATTGCGGAAATTCCACCAATTATTACAATTAAAGGAAAGATATTTAAAACTGCCAATTTATGATACTCATTTATACATCAATTACTAAGTCTTTGTAACTTTCTATATCTAAAATAAGAACAAATAAAGTTTTGTATTCATTTGTACATTAAAATGGCACCACAATTAAGTTGGGTAAAGGTTCTGATTTATGGGTTCGGTATGTTGTACGGATAGTGACGAAAGTCTGTCGACACGATGCAATCGCGTGACTATCGCATTGGAAAGCAAGAAACGGGCCGATCTTCGTTGGACCGCACAGAGCGCGTGAAGCGCACGTCCAAGTGCAGGAGGGGAATGGGCGGAATAATGGGCGACTGGCTGACTGGATGACTAGCTGACTGAGAAAACATGACGGACATGACATCCGTTTGTCAGCAAATCAAAAGAGCTAAATGCACATGTTGAGAACTTGACAATGGGAATGGAACTAAGAAACTGGAATAGGGTAACTGGTAAAGGGAAATGGAACGCGGACGGGGACTGAATTGGAGACTTGCCCGCTGTACTTGGACTCAAGCTCGACGGAACATTTGACTTCTGAATAAACGTGTGAATCGCTTTTTGATTGCCCGGCGGTTCGCTTTAAAAGCCGCCAACAATTTGTGTGGTTTCATTTTGGGTTTCTTATTTTATTTTATATTTTTTTTTTATGAGCTTAGCCTTGATCATGGCCAAATGCTGTCACATTGCGGCTTTATTGCGGTTCAGTTATTGTCATCGTTGTTGTTGCTGTTGTTGTTGTTATTGTGGATGTTACAGCTGCTGTGTGAGCTGCATGACAAATGCAATCAGTGACTGAGACTTGAACGGAGTCGAAGTCAGTGTCAGAGTCAAAGCCTAATCATAAATGCACGACCAGCGGCAGTAGGAAACACATGTCAACGAGTACACGTTGAAGGACACATAAATTGGTCAGATATACAATAGTATAAAGGAACCTCAACTACATGGGCATTAACTGTACACTAAATCAAAAGTGTGTCATGTGAAAGGTTGCCTTGTTGCACAATTCATCAGGAATTTGTAATGATCTTTGATATGTTTATATACCAACTTAAAGCTATACCGCAGTTGAGATCAAACTCTTGAATTAGAAGAGTAATGGCCTGGAAAAGTTTAGCCAAATGGAATCATGGATCTGACTGTCTTCATCTATATATGAGCTGCAGGCAAGATGGGGAGATGAATAGTTAGATGGGAATATGGGGACAGTGAGAAGGAGCAACCTAATTGCTTTGACCTACTGCCACCCAAAAATGGACAAGTTACTTCCACGAAACCAACTTCCACAGACGCGCAGACTGAGTGGCGACAACAACCACAAATGCCAATAACAGCAACAGCAACAGCAACATCAACAAATGCATGGATACATTGCTCTTGTAATATTGATTTTTTATGGCTCCATAAGCCATAAGATGTGTTGGCCGGCTTTGATTGTCTTCTGCTGGCACCCCACACACAAACCCCGCAACACTCCTAACCAACTGCTCCCCTCTTGCATTGATTTTCTATTTTGCTACCCTTGCCATTGCCCAAGTGGGTATTGCAATTAACTGATGGAACTCAAGTGGCGGCGGCTGTCGATGGAAATAAACACAGATTATCATTTATAAAATTTATATTTTTCTTCTTCTAATGCAGCCAGTAAAGACGCTTATAAATATATTTGAAATGATGAGGGAAAAAGTTAACCACTCATTTAATATATTTATATAAATATATTTTGTGGTGAGCGTATAGCGGATTCGTTGTGTTGCAATTGATGGTTTCATGCTTTGATGTTTGTCATTTTATTGGCATTGTGGTTGGCTCCGACTTGTCTGCCCGGTATGGCAAGGCGATTGCGAACCGACGACGGACACCGGACTGTTCACCGTGGATAGGAACAGTGTGACAGTTATACGATGAGTTGGCAATGCTATTGTTGCTGTTGTTTTTGTAACCATTTAAAGTGCAGACGTCTGCAATTGTTGGCCTGGCCACCGCGACTAGGTCTCGTTTGGGCCACATTATGTTGTTGACGATGATCATCAACGATTGAACTAATCGTTATAGGTTTCTAAAGAGCTTCTGGCATTTGCAGTTAATTGCTCAATCAGCAGTACTATAAATGTCGAATGGAGTCGTTCAACATCCGTTTTATGCAAATAATTCAAGAATTCATATATTTATATTTATATGATTATTATTTTTATTTTTAAGTGGAATTTCAACTGAGTCCTCATGTGGCCCCCTTGACATAAATGCATATCCATTATCAAGCCTGGAAAAAAACGGACGCAGAGAGGCACTAAGAAAAGATAAGTTCTTAAATAAAAATAAAAATTCGATACTGCAAAAATATAATAAAAAAAAAAACTCAACAACATAAGCAAAACAAACAAATAAGGAAAATCTGCGCTACACAAGGAAACATTTTGTTGGAATATTTCTGGGAATGTACGTAAATATTTACATATATAAATAAATAGTGCCTTATCTCGCGGGGATTGGGCATAACTGCAACCTAAGCACACACACACACACACACACACACACACACAAATATATAAGTTTGTATAGCCCAAGTATTTTAGCGGAAAGTATTTGACAAAATGCGACAAATATTTCATTTGTAAATCCTGATAAACGCCTTAACTGACAAAAAAAAAAGATAAACATGATAAAGCGGAAATACGAAAAGTTAAAAGAACATCTTTGTGCTCGATAGGGGAGAACAATTCAGGAAAGTAAATCCCAATATTATATTCTTTGAATTTCACTAATCCTTAGTACAAACCGGTGTTTTCAAACAACTGATCTTTTAGGAGTCTCAATATTTTCATTGGAATTCTGTTAAACATACAACATTTAATACACATATTAAAAATTACAATCAAGTTTTTGAAATTTGCATAACCAAGTTGTATCCTAAATAAATAGTACTGAAACATCACAGTTATCTTTAATGATTTAATTGATTTCAATCATAGTACTTCTTATATGGCAGAAATTTGAATTTTCTGTCTATCCTCTTTCTTTCTTTTTTTTTTTTGATACTCTTCTTGCGCAAATGTATTCAATTTGTTAAATGATCTTAACTTAAGAGCCATCGCAAAGTGTAGTTCGTTAAATGCTAATGGAAGGCACATACTAAATTGAAACCTTCATGCGAAACATCTGTGTATGCATATAGCATCATCTTTATAAATAATCAATATTCATTTTTTATTTTATTATATGGTAATTGAAGTGTCTAGCAACAACAAAAACAAGAACAACATCAGCAACAACAAATAAACTGAATTTCAAACAAGTTTCGCACATTTATAGCAACAATGCCAATAACAACAAAAACGATTGCAATGCAAAAAACACGAAAAATGAATTTGTTTTATTTTTTAAGATGTTGTATTAAAATTAAGCAAGGCCAATACACTAAGGCAATTACCAAAATATAATCGACTATTTAATGCCCTCTAAAAAAAATGCACTGTAACTGGACTAAGTATACCAATCATGGTAAAACATTAAAATTTCATTCATCTATATTGTCGGTTTCATACGAGGCTTACTCAATTATAATTTATATATGGAAAAATGGTCCAAAATTTTGACGCAATAATACACAACTGGCCGATACCCTAAGTAATTTAATGCACATAGGGTATGCGCATTCAACAAATATAAGCATAAACAAAAACAAAAACAAAAAAGAGTTAAAAGCAATATGTAAAACCGGTTAAACTGAAGTGTTTAGCTCTTACCATTTGATGTCATTGCTAGAGTTGCTGATTGTGTGCGTTGCCAACGAATAGCCAAAATATGAATTTGGATTGCCGTACTTGATAAGTGGCTGTCGCTGCTCCAAATTGAAGCACCAAATTGTTGTAGTCAGAAAGAGGGAGCAGAAGAGCGCTGTTTTGCAGCATGATGCTAATCGCGTCATTGTATGTGTGTTATTTGTTTTAACGTCTCTAAATGTTTCCTTGCTGCGTCCACATACACGTGCAACCGGCAACAAAAATAATAACAACAACAATAGCTGACGGCATGCAGAGTAAGTAGCTTGAAAATTTTTACAATTCGCTTCAACCGAAGCATGGAATTTTTGTAACGTCGACTGCGGCGCTACCCTCTCAACAGGTAGTCAAAGGTGGTTTTTGTTCTCTTCAGGTGCGTTTTTGATTGCTTTCCGACTTCTGATGTTGGATGCACTTGTTACAGTCGTTTGTTTTGCAGCTCTGCTGCTTCACTTGACCTTTTGGAAAAGGCGCGCGAAAAAAACGTGAAACAAATTTGTAGCTTAAACAAATATTACGCAAAACACATTTTTGTTTTTTGCTTTATCATTTTTGCATAACACTCTCACTATTAATTATTATCGCTTATCACTTGACAACAACAACAACAAAAAAATTATTGAAAAACTAAAAACGTTCAAAACGCGCGCAAACACGTTCGTAACGGACAACGTCTTAGATGACAATAACACGTTGCAAGCAATTCGCATGTTAGTAACATAGCCACTGTTAGCAGATAACATGTGTTATGTTCGTGTACAGAGATAGAAACGGCTGTTCGTATCTGGCTGGCATGTCAACTTATGATATTCGAAAAGAGTTGGCAGGGCAGGCGCGCGCATTTTAAGCTGCGCAGCAAATTTGTGCTGAAGAAATCAATAACGGTTCTCTGGTAAAATCTCCTCTCCTCAATAAACTTCATCGATAGGGAAATGCAGTATAATCAAAATTCAAAAAGTGTTCAATGTTAACACTATAATATCATCCAATTGTACCAAGTGTCAAATAGGCCAACATATCGACAAGAAAACAAACGGAACGCAGCAGCAACAGAAACAGCGAAAATTCATAACCCAAAACTTTTGAATCGATAAACTCAGAGGCTGAGGCTTAGGTTGTAAACACACACAAAACAACCCCCCTCAACCGACACAAGGAAAATTCCTATACATAACAGCAGCAGCAGTAGCAGCAGCAGGGAAAAGAAGCAACTATGGCTTATGTGAGTTTTGCATATGGCATATATTAGGTCTGATTAAATATTTAATAATCACGTACCCACTTTAACAGCGCTTGAAGGCCACCAAGTGTCCTACGGACGAGCTGTCCTTGACGAATCGAGCCATTGTCAACGTGGGCGATTTTCCTGAAGATGTCATGTGAGTTGGAAAAGCTCCTGTTTGTGGTAGCTAATTCATCTGTTTTGTGTATACTCCGTTTTGTTCAGCTATGCGGACATTTCGCCCGCACCTGGACAGCATTTCATCTTTGCGCTGGAGAAGTCCCTTGAGGTGCCCAGAGGCTATGTGGGCTTCTCTCTTGTGCAGCGCAAATGGGCGATGCTCTCCATTAATCAGGACCTGGAAGTGCGACCCTATCGTTTCGATGCCAATTCCGATGTCATAACATCCGTCTCCTTTGAAACTGACTTTCTGCAAAAGAAGACGTAAGTGCTCTTTAAGTGTGTGTGCGTGTGTAATGTTTTTTTTTTCTTATTTCTGTTCGTTATATAATGGGATACTTTCCCTTGTAGACCGGAGCTAATATGCTGACATTGAAATAATCATGCAATAATAGTCATTGTTTGAGCACCAAAATATTTATGTTTAAACCATTTAAATTCGCTTTGAGGTCTGGCATTGAACTTAATATTCCATATTTGTGCAGTTAAATTGTATCAGAAAATAAGTGTCTTAATTCATATATATTATTAGCAGTATAATTTTTCATTCGCATATCTTTGCCAAGGAAGCAAAGTTTAAAAATAATGTGTTTTGTAATGGTTTGGTTTTTACATTAATACTTAATTTAAATGTAAAGGCCAAGTTTTTGGACGGCAATTATTTAATTGGATATTTTGGGTTTCTAAATAATTATAGCATACCTATTAACTTGATATAATATTTTTTATGAGTGACTTTCAGATGCGGTCAGCAGCATGTCAGTTTTATTTAATTTTCGTTTTATATCTGTGTCTCTCCCGGTAAACTTATAAATATTAAAAAATAGGGTCTCCCAGGAGCCATATGATTCGGATGAAATGGCCAAGGAATTTATAATGCAATTTGCTGGGATGGCTTTGACCGTTGGCCAATCGCTGGTCTTCAATTTCAAGGATAAGAAACTGCTCGGCTTGGCGGTTAAATCGCTGGATTCGATCGATCCTAAGAGCCTTGGCGAGGGCAAGGAGCCAGTGATGCGTAATGTTCGCTTTGGTCGTCTCCTCGGTAACACTGTGGTGCAGTTCGAGAAGGCCGAGAACAGTTCACTGAATCTGCAAGGCAAATCCAAGGGCAAAGTGGTTCGCCAGTCGATCATCAATCCCGATTGGGACTTTGGCAAAATGGGCATTGGCGGCCTAGACCAGGAGTTCAATGCGATCTTTCGTCGGGCATTCGCCTCCCGAGTCTTCCCACCCGAGCTCGTGGAGCAGCTGGGCTGCAAGCATGTGAAAGGTATACTCCTCTATGGACCGCCCGGCACCGGTAAAACACTGATGGCCCGCCAAATTGGCACCATGCTGAATGCACGCGAACCAAAAATCGTCAACGGACCGCAGATTCTTGATAAATATGTGGGTGAATCGGAGGCCAACGTGCGTCGGTTGTTCGCCGACGCCGAGGAGGAGGAGAAGCGTCTGGGTCCGAATAGTGGCCTTCATATCATCATCTTCGATGAGATCGATGCGATCTGCAAGCAGCGCGGCTCTGTGGCCGGTAACAGTGGTGTTCACGACACCGTCGTCAATCAGCTGTTGACCAAGATCGATGGCGTCGACCAGTTGAATAATATTCTGGTCATCGGTATGACCAATCGGCGGGACATGATTGATGAGGCGCTGCTTCGACCGGGTCGTCTTGAGGTCCAAATGGAGATCAGTTTGCCCAACGAGGTGGGACGCGTTCAGATCCTTAATATACATACGAAACGTATGCGGGATTTCAATAAAATTAATGATGATGTCGACAACAAGGAGATCGCATCTCTCACCAAGAACTTTAGCGGTGCGGAGTTGGAGGGTCTGGTGCGTGCGGCTCAATCGAGCGCCATGAATCGTTTGATCAAGGCCGATGCAAAGGTCACCGTCGATCCGGAGGCCATGGAAAAGTTGAAAGTGAATCGCGATGACTTCCTGCACTCGCTGGAGAATGACATTAAGCCGGCATTTGGTACCGCCCAGGAAATACTGGACAACATGCTCGCTAGGAGCGTCATCAACTGGGGCCAGCCGGTGACCAATCTGCTCGAGGATGGCATGCTATATGTCCAGCAGGCGAAGGCGCCCGAATCCAGTGGCGTCGTCTCTGTGCTCATTGCCGGTGCGCCTAATTCGGGAAAGACCGCGTTGGCCGCCAAACTGGCCAAAATGTCAGACTTTCCCTTTGTGAAGGTCTGCTCGCCCGAGGATATGGTCGGTTATACCGAGTCGGCGAAGTGTCTACACATTCGGAAGATCTTCGACGATGCCTATCGCTCCACCCTCAGCTGCATTGTGGTCGACAACGTGGAGCGTCTGCTGGACTATGGACCCATTGGGCCACGTTACTCCAATCTAACGCTGCAAGCGTTGCTGGTGCTGCTCAAGAAACAGCCGCCCAAGGGACGCAAGCTCTTGATACTCTGCACCTCAAGCAGACGGTGAGTTGATATCCTGTAGCCTAAGCTGCATCCAATTCTATATAATGTATATTGCAGGGAAGTGTTGGAGGAAATGGAAATGCTTTCGGCCTTCACCTCGGTGCTGCACGTGCCCAATTTATTTAGCCCGGAGCATGTTACCGCCGTGCTTCGAGCAATCCGACATCTAGCAAGGGCGAAATTCAGGCCATTGGCAAGAAGATGTCCGGCAAACGGTAAGCCAATTTCGTCAATATGAGGTTTTCCAAAAAAATGCAATTCAATCTTAATTCTTGGCTTTCGCCCGCAGCGTTTTTATTGGAATCAAGAAACTGTTGGCCCTTATTGATATGGCCCGACAGACGGAACCCTCGCAGCGCGCCATCAAGTTTCTATCCAAAATGGAGGAGGAAGGCGGCCTCGATATGGTTGCGCGCAAATAAGTTAAAAAATTGCAAGCGGGAGTCTAGCAAAAAAAAAAAAAAAAAATTGTTTGCAATCTCAATTATTAGCTTCTAAGTAAGAAAATAATTTCCCAGATACGAGAGCGTTGTTATCATATATATAAATATATATATTCCAAATCTATATACTGTAGTTAAATACTCGAAAATTATTCCCCTATAATTGACTATAAAAACGCGTTAACCTTGCATTGTTTGTTGGTCCAGTTCCTGGTAGCCCAGTACACTTCCGACCCGTTCCTAACCCAAAAGTCCGGCACTTCCGTAATGTTTTCCGTGCTCTCGTCAATATAAAAGCACGTTCGATCAATATGCGACAGAAATGTGAGACCTGTGACCTGATTTGGTATTGCGGCTGGTATTGCAAAAATTACATATTCGTACATATATTATTACAATCAATACTAACCTCAATTGCGATAAACTATAATGATAAACGGTAAACACGTATATATAGCATACATTCGTATTTGCATTGTATTTGTTGGTTAACAATACAATATGATTGTTTTTTTTTCTTCCGTCGTTTTGTTAATAAATGAATATTTTCTGTCTTATTAATCTTAAGGAATTTCCTCAGAAAATGAACACCAATATTTAGGAGACGTCAATCAGAAGAACGTTGTATAGCTTGCAGAGTTTAATATTATTACATATTAATTATTACGCATATTGTTAATCGCCAATGTTATTACTTAAATAAAGAAAATCGATCTCAAAACTAATTTGACTACACATTTATTGAGTTGGAAAACGAAATGAATCTGATACAGCAAATCCCATATCATTTTCTTTGTCAAACGGAGATTTAAGTTGAAAAATTCAAAAAAATATATATATAAGATATATAAGAGTAAAAGATAAAATAGAAACGTGATTTTGCCATCAGCAGCATCCAATAGTGTAAACCGCTGCTGTCGACAAAAATCGATTTATAATATATGTATATATGTATATATATGTAGCTCTTGCTAAGATCTGGCACTGTTTGGAGAGAGAGGCTAGATGACGGTCCAACTGTGGTTCAGCGACAGTTTGCCACGACGCACGAAACGCTGCAAACGCTATAAAATCATGAAAATTAATTTTTAGATTGTTGCATGCAATGTGATTTGAATTGAATATGTTTGCAACATACCCGATTGAAGACATCGCGCATGATGCGATTGCTGCGACGACGACGCTCCTCGATTTCCCGATTCTTGGCGGCCAGTACCTCGGGCAGACTTTCACAGCGTTTGTTGGTCAGCGCCTTCATCTCCTTGGTGGAGAAGATGCGAACGCGTGCTGCAAACACAAGTAATATAATAAATATTAGTTTCGAGTTTTCATATTTTTGATTTTGAGTTTGTTGCGCTTACAGGTGACTGGCGGCGGCAGCCGTTGCAAACGTCTATCTAGCGTCTCCAGGCTGCTGTTCTCGATGAGTTGATCGAGTTCGCGACGACGCTGATTGCGCAGCAACTGCATCTCATTGAGGATGGCCTTCCGCCGCTTGGATTGCGCACAGAAGAGCGGACGGGCAAGCTGCAAATGTTCCTGCAGCGAAAGTGTGTTTGACAGCATCTCGCTGGCATCGCCACTGGCGATAAACTCAATGACATACGCAATTCCACGTGGACGCACCTGCAGCATCTGTTGGCGCTGCTCATGTTGATCCTGCTGCACATTATTCTCCTTATGCGCATGTTGATGATGATGATGACGCAAACGCCGGCGCAGCAGCAGTTGCTGGTGGCAGGCAACGTCATCATACTGATGCGTTGTTGTTGTTGTTGTTGTGGTCGTCTCGCAGGCATTAACCACGCCCATCGGTATGGACATCTCCGAGCTAATGCACAGCATCGACGAAGTCGAGCTCGTTGATGTGCAGCAATTGCTTGAAGCGGCTGGTAAAGATGCTTTCCTTGCTACTGTGGTTGCTGCTACTATTGGTATTTTTGTTGTTGCTACTGGTGCTACTGGTGCTGCTGCTGCTGCTGGCGCTGCTGGTGCTGGTGCTGATTGAGAGTTAACCACTTGGTAGTAGACAGCTCCTTCATCCAGGCAGCAGTAATCATTGCCCAATCCATGTGCATACTGCATTTGTATATATTGTTGTTGTTGTGGCTGTTGTTGTTGTGATTGTTGTGTTTGTTCCTGTTCGTGGCACTGATGCACGTGTTGATGCTGTGTGAGACAGAAAATATAAACAATCAAACCTTAATTGATATTGAAATTGGTGTGGAAACTGATTAAAACATATTAATCGAATATAGTCCCATCTCTTTCTTACACATGCGCTCGCCTATTTATATGTATAGAGAAAATGCTATCAATATGAGAATGTATTTTCGACTATAACTTGGGTGATTCTTATCCGATTTTGATGAAATTTTGAAAGGTGATCAATAATAGGCATATGCATATTATGTATAAATTAGAAGACGCTGCCTTTTAAATTGTGGAAAATATTGCTATTTGAAATCGATATGTATCGATAATCTATAAACAGACAGTTATCGATAAAATAAAGCAAACTTGATCTGCGCCTGGTATACGAGAACCTCTATTCAAAATTGGAAGTCTCTGGCTCTCATAGTCTCTGAGATTTGCATGTTCATACAGATGGACGGACGGACGGACGGACGGACAGATGGATGGACAGACGGACATGGCTATATCGACTTGGCTGTTGATCCTGATCAAGAATATATATGCCTGTTATATACATTTGCACAAAACCATCATACCCTTTTTAACCATTTTTAATGGGTTAGGGGTATACAAATGTTGAATACGCCGCTTATCTTGAAATGTTCACGTAAATATAGAATCTGATTCAAGTTTGCTATTTTTTGGGTTTGTTATGAATAGAGATCATACCATTTGGCAAGTAGGACACAAATGTGGTTGCTGTTTATGGATTAGCTGCTGTTGCTGTTGCTGCTGATGTCGCTGGAGCATGAGGAGCTGTTGTTGCTGCTCGAGGCGCTGCTGCTGCTGATTCTGATAGTGGGCCATAAATTGACGTTGACGTTGTTGGATAAAGGAGCAGACGCTCTCGCTGCTACCGGAATGGCTGAGCGTGTTAGGCGTTGCCATTTTGCTGCGCTGCGTCTGCCGATGCACAGCCGCATAGTCGTTACGCAGCCGCAGCGTCGGTATCGGTATCGGTGGCAGTGGTCGAGCTGGTGGTGGCGGTGGCGGTGGAGGTGGCGTTGGCGGTGGGGCTGGTATTGTCGTCGGTGCTGATGCAGTAACTTGAGCAACTTCAACAGGAACAGTGATGGCAACTGGCAGTGGTGTTGAAACTGGTGTCACTGGTGGTGCTGGCGGTGCTGGACGCTTCGGCTGACGCTGATTGTGTTTATCCGTGGGCGGCTTATCAACCCTTTGAATCGGAATGTTTGTACTAGATGGGCGCTGTGGTGATAAATTGGTCTCTCTTTTGGCGTTGTTCAATAGATTTTGGAGCGTGCGTAGGCGCCGAATCTCCGTGTCGATCCAGTCCAATACCGAAAGATTCTCCTTGTTCAGAGTTGAGCGCAGCTGAAGTCGTTTCTCGTAGTCGATCTCACTTTGGGTCATCGGATGAAGCCATTCTCGAACTGCAAACAGATCGGCGGCATCTGCCGAGCTCCTGGACTTTGACCGTAAATTCGTTTTTTGAGTGACCAGCTCATTGGATGCGCCGCTGCTTGTCGATCCGTAACTGCAAGACTGCAAAGGTGATCCAGAAGGCGTCGCTACGCGTGTTCTGGGAGCAGGCACAGGGGCAGGAGCAGGAGCAGAAGCAGGCACAACTGCTACTACAGGAGCTAACACAACAGGGGGCGCCATTTGCTTCGCCATTGATTTGTCCAAGGAAGACCTATTGCTCGTATTTGTTGCTCTGTCTCTCCGCCACTGGCTTAGCGTATCTGCAAGGATCGCAGGAATAAATCATTGCATCAACCAACAAACAAAATATTTGTACAACTTACCCTTTAAATTGCTATCATTGTTACTGGTCTGCTCTTGTTGTTGCTGCTGCTGCTGCTTTTGCTGTTGCAGCTGCACTTGCTCATGCTCCTTGTGCTGGCTAACAGATTTGCTACGCCGGGAGCTGCGAGTGGACTCGGCCCGACTGTTGTTGCTGCTGCTGGACACTAGATCGAGACAGGCAAGCCGCTTGGCAATGTCCCGAATAAGCTGCTTTTTCTGGCCGTTGCTTAGGCTGCGTTTGTTGACCAGCGAACAGAGCAGATCAATGCCCAAATCGAGATCCCCTCGACCAGGCGGACAGGAAACGGAGGAGGCAGCCGATGAGGAGGCGCTGGACTTAGCGCGCGAGGATGGCGGCGGCGGCTGTGGCTGTTGATACTCATTGTTTTGCTGTCGACGATTGTTGCAGAGCACTTGCTGCAACTGGGCGGTATACTCGCGCTCCTGACGCTGCTGCTCCACATGACGCAGCAGCTCCTCGGCGCTGAGAGTGTGACGACTGCTGTTGCTGCTGCGACTTGTGGCACCGGTGGAGGAAGGCTGCGAGTTGTGGTGATTGTGGTGATAGTCAAAGCTGCTCGCCGCTGATGTGACGCCGGATTCACGGCGTGAACTCTGGCTGGGCACTGGCGTTGTCATCGTCTGGCTATTGACAAATGTGCTAGAAGCCAACGGCGGCTGCGCAGACGAAGGCGGAGGCGCCGTTGCCCCGTGTTGCTGCTGTTTTTGCAGACGATTCAAATCGGATTCGGAACGATTTGGCTGTATGGCCGCCTCTAGCACAGAGCGCTCCAGTGTGCTTATATTGCTAACGGATGCAGCTCGCTCACAGCGATAACCCACATCGGCAGCAGGATCCCATTCCAAGCGCTTATGCGATTTCAATGCCGATTCCGGTGTTTGCGTTTTGCGCGTCTGCATTTGTGCCCCTGTTGTCTGCGTGCCTTTCGTTGGTGTGCGCAAATCCTCAACAGAAACGGATGCAGTCGGTTTGCTGCTGTTGCTGCTGCTTCTGCTCGCTATCGTTTCCATGACGATCGGAATGTTAATTTCTTGTGATGCTTTATTTTTACTACGCATGCATTCCATGACAGCTGTACAGGCATCTGTTGTTTTTGTTGTTGTTTCTGCTACTGCTGCTGTTATTGGTGTTGCAACCACCATTACGCTGCCGCAGCGATTGCGACTGCGGCTGCCGCTGCGCATTGCGTCGGTGCTGTGCGCGCCAACGCTGACGCTGCTGCTCGCTGGTGAGGATGATGATAATGCCATGAAGCGCTCCAGCTCTAATTCCCGTTCGTTTGGCAGCTCGGCGAGATATTCTCTTATTTTGGGCGTGAAGCGTGATGTGTGCTGCATTTTAGTTTCTTTATGTTGTTTTTTGTTATTATTGTTTGACATATTGTGTGCTCACAACTTACAACTTGAGCACAACTAGATCATAGCTTGGGCTTGATTTTCAAATTCGAGTGCCTGACAAAGTTAGAGCGAGCAGGAAAATATAAGTGTTCACACACCAATAAATTAATTCTATGTCTATCGATTTGCAGCGATAACAATATGTACTCAGTCATCGTTAAATTCAAATGATGATAAGCCAGTTTAAATTGGTACTTTGTTAACCAGCCCAAGATGTTCATCTTGATTATAATTTATACACTTATCGAATAGATAGATAGATTTGCCGTTACTGAGGATTGTCTTTTGAAAATCGAATGTATTGCAATGTGCCTTGGTGTGCATTGAGCTAACGAGGAATATACCGATAATGAACGATTAGTAACATTAATTTTTAAATTTATAAATGTAATCTCAGTTATAAGGGATCTTGGATAAATTTGGATGCTCTAAATTTATTCAAAACCTTTGTCATATAGCCCATTACACAGTGTAGAATTTATTCCCGCCAAAATAAAGATTTATTGTTTTTGGTATTTAAATATCTATGCGAACTTTATTTATATGCTTTTAACGTGGATTATTATTGTGTGGGCCGACTTAGTAAATGATCGCCCCACTATATCATGTACATTGTTACCATAAGGGTATTTTAGGGGTATTTTTTTCTCCAGTTTGGGGAAAGCTTTATTTTCCCTTTATGTATAGACCGCTTCGCATATCAATAAATGCAATGTCCCACGAATTTTGCCCCTGATCAACAAGGAGCGGGAAGTTCATATAAATACATACACATATAAAAAAAACATACAAATATTAACATATTTTAAACAAAACGCAAAACAAAATATGCTTGACTTTTTAGTATGAAGTAGCAATACCCCAGAATTTTTTTCATGGAATCTATATTGTAATGTATTTATAGACAGTTAGATCTAAAAGCACATGACCTGAATTTTAAATTCAATTTTAAAATGTAAATGCATTGATGTAGCAAACAGTATAAATGATTAATTACTGTTCTTGTAGGTATTATATGCGTATAAGCCCTGACCTCAGTTAAAGTAGGTGTGACTTTAAGTGTGTGTGTGTTTTTTGGTGCTTGCTGAGACCATTTCTTGCAGATCATTGATCGTTTTGTTTCTTTTTTTTGTTTTTTTTTGTTGCTTTTTTTTTGAGGACTACTGTCCTATGGCCACTCTTTCATGTATCGCATGATTATTTGAGTTTTCCATCACAACGTTGAGAAAAAGTAATAATGACTAGGCCGACACGAATTTTCTCCGCTTATGCTTCAGAGGCGGGATCGAGGTTGAGACGGGCGATGCAGTTCTTAGCGCATCTGCATCTGTTGTCCACGCTGCTGCCCACGATCGTAGAACAATAAATAGGCGGGCACACTCAAAACCTCATCGATGGACACCTCACGCACAATCGTATCCGAAGTGTAGAACCAGCTGAAATATTTTTTAAGGAATATAAATAATTTTTAATGACTTCCAACGCTGGATCGTTTAGTTCACATATGTTTATATGCCAATTCCATTCGATGGTGTAACTCACCGATGGGCATTGCGCAGAGAGCCGCGTCGATAGGTGACAAAGTGTCCGCTGTTCGCCTCGCCTGAATGCACGACAACCGCCAGCAGCCGGTATAGATTTTTGGGAAACATTGTGCCAAAGCACTCGCCCCCGGCACCGCCGCCATTATTCATGGGCAGACTGGAGGAATACAGTGACATTGTGGAACCCCAAGGAGTGCCCGCCTGTAAGGAGGAAAATAAAACATGTTAAAACACTCTGCAGACAAATGGAAATTATTTATGTACAAATAATAATTTTTTATTTTTTATTTCTGTACAAGTAGATAAATGAGTTCGAAGTTTTCATAATATTAAAGCTTGTAATTGGTAAGTCTGGATCAATTTGGAGGAGATGTTATAATGTAATAGTTATGTTGATATGGGACATTTAGACATGAAAGTTATATTGCTATATTTGATATAGTCCGACATTTTTTATTTAAATGTAAGAGACATACTCAAAGCTCGTAGAGATTTGGAGATGCTTTCCAAAATCAAAAGGGGACCATGAAAAATTTTAAATTAAATTAATCACATGTTTCTCAGAGACTCACCTGACTGTTGAGATGTGGCTGCACGAAACTGTAGGGCGCCATGGAGAGACTTTCGGGGAAGTGTACGTAATCCTGTCGCTTGCACAGCTGCCCAGTGTTTAGCCAGATGGTTCGGGCAATATGAATGCAGAGGCACGCCGGCAACTTGGCGAACGTAACGGATTTGGTGTGCATTGTTGTCTCGTTGCACGAATCGCATTTGACATCGCTCAGATCCTCTGAGGTGATGTACTCGCTTAACAGGTGCCCCAAACTTAGTCCTGAACGACGCTGCTCGGGCAGATTCAAGGTGATACTATCGAATTTATCATATCGCACCGCCGACTTGGAGCCGCAACCGTTGCAAACAATTTGGGCGCCCATGGCGCCTTGAAATGGATGCGCCACCTGACTGGGCATCATGCTAGACCAAATGGACACGCGTCCAGGTCCACGATTAAGTCGCTCCAATGACCGACACGAGCTCGAAACGCGCCGATTGAGACCGTCGATATGCTGCGACTGCGACTGCTGCGATTGCGGTTGACGAGGTCGCGACAAACGCTCACCCCCCAGAATGGGTGAGCCATTCGGCTGTGGATTAATAAAATCCATGGCGGCAACTGCGGATTGATAGCCAAACGGTGAATGGCCAGAAAATGAGGCAGTCGCACCCGTTGGGGTTAAAATATCCGCCGATTCACGTTCACATACAGAGGCCGGAGAGTCGGGCGTATGCGCTTCGGAGCGCACCAGACGCTGCAGGCTGGTAGACTCATCGTATTCCATATTGAGAAAATCAGAAAGCATGGCACTAGATGGCCGGTGAGGCTGGTCCCCAATCCGTTGACCCACAGCGGGCACATTGCGATAAGCTAACGGCGTCATAGCGCCCATATCATTAAAATCATTGCTAGCTGCTTCTGATGCTGTTGTTAAGCCACTTGGCAAGAGCGCATCCGACAGGCAGCCCATTTGCTGTGGCCGCGTTGCCTCCTCCTCCAGTGACGACAAGAGCACATGGAATAGCTCATGTGCATCGTGCTCCTCCTGCGGTATGACCCAGCCCAGTGTGTTCAGTGCACGCAGCACTGCACCTGGTGAATGGGGATCGCCGCGAAGTGTAGCATGCGTCCCATTTACCACCTCTAAGGTACTCAGCATTGAGCTAATCAGGCTCTTGCGATCGGGCGTGGCGCCATTATACAATTGCAGCCAGGCAATAAATTGTGGACAGGCAGCCAGCGCCTGCAGCAGTGTATTCAGAAAGCAGGTGCGCCCAAAATTGTGCAGTCCAGCGATTTGGCCGCGACGCTGACGCAAACGGGAGCCTGAAAGTGTACCAGGGAGTTTATGTAAATTGTTTTGTTACATTTTTAAATGAATGTCTGAAAATCACTTACCTGAGGGACCCCAAAAGACGAAAGCACCGACCACTGCGGCAACAGTGACACCAGCAGCCATCAATATCTTTTCACTTTCCATGTTGCAGTGGGTGGCAGGATGGCAGGGGGGTTATTGGTTGTGATTGGTGGGGCACACAGCACTCTGGCTACAACATCGGTTGACATTAGCGAACACAAAACACTCTACACTTGGTGTGTTGTGACGGTCGTTGTTGTTATTGTGGAGTGCCTTTGTTACTGCAGTTTACTGTTTTGTTTTTTTTTTTATTATTTGTGTTTAACAAAATTAACATTAGACCGAAAAAAATCTGAAATTCTTCTATACTATTGAGTCCGTCAGTTGTCTGATTAGTTTATAGGGTTGCCACACTGTCAGGGTGTACGCTTTGCTGTTACTGTTTTTGACCATACAGCAACGCTTGCCTTTTTAAATTAATATGCTGAAACCCAAACTTTTACTAAAAAAAAATAGAATGTAATGTTATTTAATGGGTTGTAATTTTTAAAGCGGCAGCTTTTTTTAAGATCACAAAAGTTTGCGCTTTTATCATTAAACTGTTGTCGGTATGTAAGAGTGTGGCAACGCTTGTACCGTCAGGCTAGTACGCTGCATAACACCAGCTGTGCGGAAGCCAAGATATTTTATCCAGTTTATAAACAATAATTGTTAAGGACAAATATTATAGTTAAGGTCACAAGACACTCAAGACATACGTAGCGTAAAATTGAAAAGTAAGCTTTATGACATTTAGAGGGTTAATGGCTTCACTTGCTGATTTCATGCAATTATAAATTGGCTGAGCTGCATACCCGCTTTTATTCTCGAATGTTGTGGAACATATGGGAACAATAACAGAGCGTTCCGAACACAACAAACAAAGCTGGCCTGCGTCAGTTCAAATCGAAATTTATAAGATTATTACTCACATTACAGTTTGGGCTTTGCAAGCGGAAGATGCGTTTGCGCTGAAATAATGTTTTAAATTCGTTGAAAACGTAAAATTCCAGACCCCAAATTAAATGTGCAAGTGATTTGATATATAAAAATAAAGTAAATTTTATCTTTTCGACTTTGTTCTTATTGGAGGTAAGTTTATTTGGTGCTTGTGTTTTCATTTCGATGTGTACTCGAAATCGTTGCAATAATTGTGCCATCCTCTCCAACCACCCAACCACGCCGTCCTTGTGTCAAATTTAAATACACACACACACACACAAACACCCAGCATGCAAAGCTGCGCTGCTGCGCAATAGTCGAATTTTCGTCGTTTCTGTTTTCATTGGCTGCTTTATTATCGTATCTTTGTTTATGTCGCCATTTCGTTGCGAGGAGCAGTTGTGCAATTTGCTCTGCTTGTCTGCGCTAATTTTGGAAACTGTGTCAGCGCCACAGATTCAAATTCCAACATTTTATTTTGCATGCATATATATTTTGTTCTGGGCTACAAATGTTTCTTTACATATCCCCCACATGATTTTCTTATGTGTGTGAGTGTGTTCGAACTGTAATTGCAAGGTGGTTGCTTGCCTTCATTACAGCTCTTTCTGTTTCTTTGTTGTCTCGCATACTCACACACTCACAAACGTACACTTTTAACGGTTGTTGCCTTACGTTCATTTTTAAAGTCGCATTTCGTCAGCTTTAAGGACAGAATATGCTGCTCTGAGTCTAACGGTCTGTGTAAACTGCAATATTCTATAGCTTATATGACCTGAATAGTTATATTTTCTCGAAATTTATTAAATATAATATTTGTAATATTTACACACTAATTGATTCCTATAGAATCAAAAGAAAAGTGGAATATTATGTCTTGTCTATTTGGTAATTGGTGTGTACGATAAAAGTTGACCCTGAGCTGAGATGCAGCTTTGCTTTGTGCTTCCTTCTGAGCGCGGAAGCGAATCGCAATTACAACTTATAAGGAAAAACACGCTTTATTCCATATTTGCAGAAAACCAGTTGCACGACAACAACAAAAAAAAGAAAGAAATACAAAAAAGAAAAAAGATTGAAACAAAGGAAACCAACCAGCGCAGCTTAAAGAAATATTTTCCCAGTGAAAATCAAAGTTATACGGAAGACATGGACGCCAAGGAGAACAATGAACAGCAACAGCAGAAGAATCAAGACAACGATTTGCGGCTGCGGACGGACAGCGAAAGCTCCACGGATAGCATGACGCGCTTCCTTATACCCAGCGTCGCCGGAAGTCCGCCCAAAGTAGTAACCATGGATGAGGTTGCCAGTATGTTCAAGAATCTGCAAAACATGGAACTAGCCCATGAGATAGCACTTAATCCAGAGTTTAAGCTGCAGCCATATGAGCCACCCATGGACAGGTGAGTCATCCAACTCGCTTTCTTATCTCTCGTTTCTTCTGTCCCGGAAATCTTACATATATCCCTATCTCTCTCTTATTTACGGATTTCCTTCCGCTTGCAGTCTGGAGGGTCGCATCAAGACCATGGTGCACAAGGCATTTTGGGATATGCTTCGCGAACAACTGGAACGTCAGCCACCATCATACGATCAGGCTATTCGATTGCTGGGCGAGATAAAGGAGGATTTTCCGCAGCTGTTGTCGGTGAAGAATGCAAGTGCTTTGGGTCGCATCAATGCGGCATTGGACGAGGCACTAATCAGACAGCAGGCGGAGAGGGGCACCTTGGATTTCAGATCGTATGCTAATTTTGTGATCCATCTGCTGTCCAGCATGTGTGCGCCGGCGCGAGATGAGACTGTGGCCAAGCTGCGTGAAATCGATGATGTTGTCGACACATTCCGCGGCATATTAGAGTGCATGTCCCTCATGAAGCTGGACATGGCCAATTTTATGCTCTCCGTGGCCCGCAACGACATTGCTGCCAACTCTGTGGAATACGAGAAGCAAAAGTTTAGCAACTATTTGCGCGAGTTTCATGGAAATGGTGCGTATATTGAGGCATGAGCCAGCTCACTATTCATTTAATTGTATGCTTCATTATTTTTATTTATTGTATTGCTTTGGCGAAAATTTTAACAGTTGCCTTGTTTTCATCTAGCTGGTTTTCCGTCCACTGAAGATTGGCTGCAGCGTAATCGTGCAGGATGCAACAGCAACGACGACATCATCTACAATGCTTGCATGCAACTGCTGGACTATCCGGCTGAAAAAGATTTTCCCGAACTGTTGCGCATTGACAAGGATCGCTTTGCAGGACTCAGCGTGCGCGCACAGCGACTAATCCTGTGCGCCTCGCTCATCTCAATAGCGCAAAGTGTGCCGGTTATATCGCAGCGACGCGAGAATCGCATTAAACTGGCCCAGCAGCTGGACGTAATTGTGCAGCATGTAAAGCAAATGGAGTAAGTGAAAATTGCTAAGTTATTTCATATACCCGTTATTAATGTGTGTTGCCTCCCATTACTGAAGCCAACTGAATGCTGCCATTGATAACTGCTATGAACAGATACGCGCATTTATTAATACTTCACTAGCCAGCGAGGAACTGCCTCCTCTTACCGAGTCCCAGGAGGCTCAGCTGAAAAGCCAGGTGCTCCAGCTCACCAACAAGACGGCGCCCGTGCGCACTCTAATGAGTAAGTAACCACTGTACAGAAAACCCAAGAAATAATACGCAAATGTTTGCTTTAATTTTTGATAGACAAAACTCGTATCAATATTTTCTGTTCTGATGCAAATGTAGCAAACTAAATGGGGGGTGGTTACGTAACCCGATTAATTAGCTTCATTTGCATCATACTTTTGTGTGCTTGCTGATTTCATGATTATCATGAACATCATGCTATTAAAATATTTACAAAATAAAATCGAATTAGGCAATACATAATTTGGATATATCTTTCCAACTGTTCGGAACGTGTTTATATTCATTGAAATAATCAAACCTTTCACTTTCAATTTATTATAGCCAATCGCTTGGATGGCTTTGTGCGCGTCGCTTTGCGCTCCAATGGCAATATACCGCCGCCACCGCCCGGCTTCACCGACTACGAGGAGGAGCTGGTTGCATTTATAGCCTCGTTCCGTCGCCTCGTCTCCTACAATCATGCCGTCTTCGGCGAGTATTTTATGCAGCTGCTCAACAAGCAGCATTCGAACACCGATGAGCCTGTTGCTAGTACCAGCAGCAACAATCTCTCAGCTGGTTTGGCCTAAAGAGGGAGACAGACAGAGAGAGAGAAACAGCGCAAAATAGCTAAAGCGGGAGAGAGATAGAAATAGAGAAAATGTGGAAGAGGCAATAAATATGTTTGTCTGCTGGTGGATAAAGCATTGGAAGCGCAAGCACATCAAGTGCTGAAAATATACCTAGCTATAGAGCGATTATATATGTATGTTAGCGGAAAATAACTCCCAAAATGAAGTGGAAAGCACTCGCAAACAACACACGCCCAATCCCTAATCTGACCCAATAGTTAATTTTGTTATGTTTAATTGTATAAGTTATTGACAAAAAAAAAACAACGATCATAACAACTATGATGCTATGGCCAAAAGTAAAAGGAAGGAAGAATTGAAAATTGGGTGCGCACGTAGCCAAGTGATAGATAAACAATGATCTTAAAACCCCAAACCCATAAAGGGGTCTGTGCTGTGCTGGGCGTTTGTGATAAGAGATATATAAAATATGGAAAACACACTTGTCGTGAGATAAACAACATGCTGAATGGGGCTAAGGAACGCCTATGCAAGCTGACGCCCCCCCTCTTCCCACCCCATCCCCGATCATCATTACCACCAATAAAATAAAAAACAATAAAATAATAATTTCAACGACAGCAACAATTATTGGCAGCTGCTGGTTTATATATAAAAATTAACTAACATTAAATCTTATTTAACTTGTCCTAAATAAAGGATATGAGCTGTATTAACATTAGTTGTTAAGCCACTCTAATGAACGTATATGTATATGTCTATATATTCACAAATATATGTACTGTACGTGTGCTATATATAAATAATGGTTCAACTTATTGATCCACGTTTCATAATGTGCTAAGATCTAATCACGATATATAATAATTTACCCATATACAAATCGCGTTCGTTTTTAAGGACGTGTGCAATAAATTGAATCGAATTACTTGGAGAAACTTTAATGTGAATTGAAGTGTGTTGTTTTATTTTCGAATGATAGACAGAATTCAATATAATTGGGGAAAATCGAACAAGCGCATTACTAACTTGAAGTGTTCGTTACTCAAGTTTAAAATGAATAATATATATAAAATATATTTTGATTCTAAAATTATTTTCACAGCAGAATACAGTGGTTCAAAATGTAAGAATGAAAAACTCTGCGCGCAGTCCAGACGCCAACCACAATGAACCACACGGTTGCAGAACCGAATATAAAGCGAATAAGGCGCCTTATCAAGCAGTGCATTGGGAAAAGAACCATGCTACTCAGCAATGCGGGTTTAAGTACCGGCTAAATGGGAAGTGCGTATTGATGGAAAGTGTCTTCACTTATCGCTTAATGAACGCCGGCCAAGTGCAGCAATTACAACAGCAAAAGCCAGACAAGATGTGCAAATACGAATACGAATACGAATACGAATATATACGCCGTACATGTATGCGACTGTTGGCATAATATTAATAAAGAGAATAATAATAATCACGCCACTTGTTGTACTTTAGCACTTGAGCCTCCTCGTTGTTTGCCGACGCAGTTGCGAGCAGTTGATTGCCACACACTGTTGTTTGCCACGCCCTTTCCGTTGCACTTAACGCCCACATTTCAAGAACACCTCATCCTGTCTTATCTCGCAACTGCTGTAATTGCTCTCTCTATATACTATATATAAATAAATAATTATATATACATGTGTATGTATATTAATATGTCTTGAATTTAACGTTTGGAGCGGTTTTTTTTTTGTTGACGTCTTTATTGGTCTGATAAGAAATATGCCTTGTCAACTGAACGCTACCCCACTCTTCGCAAGCTCCCTGTACTCCACAACACTTGAAAGACTTCCAGGCACTGCCGTCTTCGTCATATGTAGAACAACTGGAAAGGGGGTGACGACCAAAGTCCATTTAAACAGCTCCCAGTTTCACTTGATATTAGTAAATTTCCACATCTTGCGGTCGGCTTCAACCAACATCATCGTCAATAATCATTACGATCCTAAGTCCAAACCAGCTTTACCAGTACTCCAACCAAGCATTACGGGGGAAAAACAACCACAGAAACCACAAAAAAAAAAAAAAAAAAAAATAGAATATCACAAGCAATTAGTTTTGAATTATCGACCTTTAAATACACTTTAAGAAATTTGTTGACACGTCGTAACAAAAATCAATGATCTGCTGATTCTCGCTATGCACATTTAAAATATTTACATGTGTATATGGATGTACGTTGCATGATCAAGCCAATTAACCCCACAACAAAGTATATACCCTACACAAAGAAGAATTTATTAAGTATGTACATACAACATATAAGAATCTGATCGTCTGGTTTTTTTTTTTGGTAATTTATTTCAGTCACATACAAACACACATATACATACGTATTTATGCATGCACACATACATATATAATTATTGACCTTCTCCTTAAATGCGTTCCACGAGATTCCCATTGCTTTGGGAGTCCTAAATGGCATTCCAGCTATGCAACAGCATCCAGCTCTATAACCAAAATTGGGTTCGCTCCGAAACGCGTTCGGGCATATAAAATAAGCGAAAGCGAAATGAAAACGAAACAAGTGAGAATAACTGTATTCGGCAAGCCGAAGCTAACATACCCTTCCCTTGCACAACGAAAGAGAGTTTCATGTACATATGTATATACATATATGTACATAGCATGAGGTATAAAATGACAAGAAACGTTATGTAGATAAATAAAAAAATATTTCTTACGTATAAACCCATTTTTGCGGTGATGTCTACTACAAATATGACGAACAAATTTGAAACACTCATTAGAAGGGTATAAGCAACATCAAATTACGTTCATGTTTCTTTTTTTTGTCCCATTTCCATTAACATTAACACCGTCATTATCGATGCAATGAGCAAACAGGAATAGCTTCGGAACCCAAATTCCAATAAGCTTGTAGTATTAGTATTGGAAATTCTATAGAATTCGGCATTCACCCCCACCTTCGCCCCCTTTTATAACAGTCTGCTAAAGCTTAAGCTGTGTGTGTGTGTGTGTTATCTCAGACCCGCTCTATAAATAGGCCCTTCGCTGTAAAACACAACTGTTGAACTTCAAACATACTTACATACATACACACACACATACATATCTTGAATTGGCACTCTCCGGCAACAGGTAAGTTCTGCAGATAACAAAAACCGATTCGTTACCGTGCAATTTAATCACGAGCCAAATAACAAACAACAACAACAACAAATGCTGTATTCCATAAAAAAAAAAAAACAGAAACACATGCAACATCGAATAAAAACAAAATTGTGCTACTTATTGTGGCGTCATAAGAAAAACCAAACTAATACAGTGGAGATAAAAATATAATTCGAGAATTTTGTACACTCTAGAAAAGTATATTTCATTTATACACTTCAATTTAGAAGCACGCTTTTTCTCTGAGTGAAGATACACTTAAATGGCACAAATAATCTTAAGAAAAAAAATCGCAGCTTGATATGCCATATCTCTATAGGATTTGCAGAACAAATAAAAACAAATTCCTCAATAAGGTAGAAGAATAGAATAGCTATTAAATATCAATATAAATAGTTCAATAACCGGAAACCCTATTGATAAATTTTATAGCATATATAAAACTGCACCAATTTTTTTTTATTCTAAGGCAATTTCGATTATTTTATCCACTTGATTAATTCGACACCAACAATTTCCCGATGAATTTTTTATTTTTATTTTTTTGAATCTACCTGGATAAGATTTCGAATTCCATTATAAAGAAAATACGTTGGCAAAGGTGAATCAAATTTGCATATTTGATCAAGCACAAAAACTCTCTAGAATAGGCTAAAAAGCATATAGTCTTGTGATTCACACTGGTATCAATCAAAAGAAAATATATACGTTATCTCTCCAATTTACGATTCTGGCTATAGTAAAGTGACGTTCCCATTCGTCAAATGTTATAAAACGCAATCAGGTACAAAATTGTTAAGCACGATAAGCTCGGGCTGTAATTTATTTATTAATTGATTTTGATTTGTGTAAACTTAATGGGCAATTTTATCTATATAGAACATAGATCCAAGCAATCCAAAGTCCCAATCACTTTAGAGGAGGCACTGCAAGATATCTCAACGTTTCGAAGCCTTCCAACTCTTTCGAGTACACACCATATCATATAATACTATATTGTATGAGGCCTTATCGCTTATAGCGAATGCCAGTTGGGACTTTGGAATAGGAAATGGGACAGTTCGAGTCATCGTAAAATTGGGCCACAACCTGCACATATATACATTCATACATACATATATATATATATATATGTATTAGTGGGTGCCACAAATAAAATGAAATATCTTTTGTCTGATGTTTTTTTGAGACCCCCACTCTGACAGACATTATCTACTATTCGTAACGGTAATAATTCACATTCTTTTGGGTTTTATTTTATTATTATAATATATTTATTTTTTTTGTTGGTTTCTTCAGGTTTATTATAATTACTTTTCCATATAGTTTTTAGTTTTGTGTTTTGTTAGAGCAATAGTATTTAAGATATATATTCTTCATATATATAAAGCATAATTCATCATTATATCATCAGCTAAGATTAGGATATATATTAAGCATAATTAAAAAAAACATCAGTATTTTATATATATATATATAATAAGCGAGGATCAGGGACTGACCTCTCTTTATCTCTCTTTCTTTTTCGCTTTTGAATCTGCGAATCAATCTGGCTCTATCGATGTACATATATATATAAATATATATGTTAATTACGGAAGGGGCCATTACATATATACAATATACAATGTATATATGAATGTGTATACAATTCTATGTACGTATATTTAGTATAATTGTTTCCGATTTACTTTGTTATTTTTAGGCATATTCTCCATTCAGTGCATGCGTGAAAATGGTCGCCAGGTGGCGCTTTGTTTCTTTTTAATTTAGCACAGCTAAAAATGTATAGAAATTTATATAAAAAAAGACTTTTACAACTACAACTTATATTAATATACAAATATAAATGTGTGTGTGTGTGTATGTATGTGTGTGCATATAGGTGTGGACTTGTGTTGTGGTGTGTGTGTGTGTGTGTGTATTACTTCAAATAAATATTTACAAAGCAAACGCATGTGGGCGGTGGTGGTTGGGGGAAGGGGGGGTTTAGGGGCGGCTGCCTTTTTCTAATGTTTCATTTAATAGGTATAAAAAAAAAGTTAAAAAAAAATGTATAATTAAAAAGGTAAATAAGAAAATGAGCAACACGTGAGAGGCGTTTATGAGGGTGGTGGGTGCGACGGTTATTATTACTCTTCTTCTTTTTTAGTGGTGCGATGAGGGGAGTTTACAACCGCTTCACATGCGATTTTCCCTCACGCTGCTGCTTCCTGCAACACAATAATAAATTTACTGTCCAGTTGACGACGACGCTGCTGGTGCTGTTGAAGATTTGCTCTTCGAGGAGTTGTTGATGTTGGCCACTGCTGTGGTTGTTGTTGCTGCTGTTGCTGTTGGCTTGGCGTTTGTTGCGGAGCCGCTGCCATAGGGTGGACTACAGTTGTCACTGGCTAGCGTCGACTGCTCAACATTTGTGCCCATCGACGAGTTTATGAAATTGATGTACTGATGCAGCTTCAAGGCGGCGATCAGCGAACTCAGATAGTCGTTGATGTTGCCCTGCTGGACCTGCTTGATCTGTCGGGAGACATTTCTATAGACGCGACGCGAGATCTTGTTGGATAAACGGCCGACGGTCTGTACTGTGTGTAGTACTGGGTCCTCGCTGGCGGAAACTGGCACTGCAAAAATCGAAACGGAAACAAAAAACGAGAAAAAAAACCAAAAAGGGTTTGAAAACGTTCTTTAAATGCGTTTGCAGTAATCGTCGCTCGGATATTTGGAAATAGATGCGATTCCGAAACAGAATCAGAATCAGTACCAATTTCAAAATCTTCAATCGATCGATTATTGCATTTTGTTAGCTGTATGCCGCTGGTGGCAGTGGTTGTGTTTTGGTTGCGGAGTGGAGTATGGTGGTGTGGGTGGTGGTGCGGTGGTTAGTATAAGCTTCGAGGAGTTTTGCGTGTTGCAGGTAGTAATAATTAAGGTTTTAGTTTCGCTTGCTTACCATCAGCTTGTTGATTTCCCTATCGATAATGCCTATGATCTCTGGATTTCTTCTAACGTACTCAACAATTTCGGTTATGATTTTCAACGACATGGACAGAAATACCGTGGAGGCGGCTACTAAGAATCTAGTGTCAATCTCTTGATCATAGTCGGGCTCCCCAACAACAACAACTACAAGAGAGAGAGAGAGAGATAACAGACAGAAGAAATAGAAACAATTTTTTTTTTTTAATGCTAACTCAGCATGCATAGCTTAGAGGAAAACTTAATAAATGGGCATAAGGGAGACGGAGGCGGGGAAGCTGTGGTGGTGGTGGTGGTGGTAAAATGGAGCCAGTTCTTATGTACATATTATAACCTTTGGGTAAACTGTTTGAAGGGGGGGTGGGGGAGGAGTAGAGAGTAGGTTTTATAGCTAAACCGGCTGAAACTAACGCTTAATTCCATTCATCGTAAATACTAAATTTTACTATATATTTTTATATTCCCATGGGTTTAAGAAGAGGTTTTTTTTTATAATTTCTCGGGTTATATTTGCATATAGCTATTGATAAAATTTAACGGGCTACAAATTATTTATTTTAATCAATTGAGCAAATTTGAAATATTTTTAAATAAATCAAGACCAGTTATTCGGTATTTATTTAGATAATTAACCCAAATTGCAGACGTAACTAAGATTACAAAATAAAACTTTAAAAATATGTGGTTTAAGTTATTGTAAATAAGGATATTTTTTTTTAAGAAATTAGAGAATCCATTGAATAATAAAAATAACAAATATCAGCTAGCATATCTACGAAGTCTCTCATAAAAAGTTCTTGGGCATTGATTGGAGCAATTAAAAAAAAATGTTTATAACCTGAACTTCTAGGTTTTGAAACCCAATTGTTATTAAATGGTAAATTTTGAATAGTGGTGTTATAAATTAACAGAACGCATGCTTTTTGTTAGTTAGGTAATGTTAGGGGTGTTAGTGGCTCGGAGGGAGGGAAGGGCACACTTACTATCAGTCTTAGCGTTTTTGCCATTTTGCGCGACAGCGTTTTGTTTATTATCTGAGAATTAAAAATATTTACGATTTATATTTATAGCGAATGCGAGGGGGGTTTCATCGAACCAGACCAATAAATCCAACAAAAAAGGAAGGGAAAAATAAAAAAGAAGAATTCCCACCCCAGACAAAAAAAAATAGATAAAGGCCCGATTCCACTCAATTATGATTGATGCAAGAAATGGGAATGCCATGTGGAATGAATTACTCACCATTATCCTCCTCGACATCCGATTCGCACTTGGGGAAATAGTATTCGAGCAGGCGCTCAGCGAGGGCTGTTGTCGTATCAACGCCATTAACGGCGAGGCTGCCATATTGTGTGGCAAGTACTTCGTTGGCCTTCTGCCAGGCCAGATCCTTGAGCGAGGAGGCCTTCTGCTGTCCGGCTGCCTTAAATTTGACGACACGCTCCAGATGAGGCTGCACCACATCGATAACCTTGTTCTTTGCCTGTGTGTAGATCTCCTGCGGTGTGTCCTTAATGATGGGCGCCTTAACCTCCAGCGACTCGATGCCCTTAACCAGCGTCTGATCCACATATGCGATGGGTCGATCCAAGCGATTCACAATGGGAGCTGCTGTCGTCACTGCTCGGGCCACACAATCCTCAGCGGCATTTAAAGCCCAATTGAAGACGCGATTTTTGCCTAACAAAAAAATTTAAATTAAAAAAAAAAAAACGTGCGTTAAACATTTGACTTTATTGAAAGGTATTTAAGTAGTTAACATTTAAATGAGTTGAGTTTTTGGTATTTATATCAAGGAAAACTTTCTTGTGAAACAAACAATTTTAGATATATAAGTTATCTGTTTCTAGTTTTAATCTGCGAGCAAACCATTTACATATATACGGCATTTATATATAGATATGTATATATATATATACATATATATACATGTACATAGCTAGAATTGAGCTCTGGCCTGCGGGCAAGTGATAAGAATTCGGCGCCTCCCATCAACCGTCCCCCATCCCCGTCCCTGCCCCTGCTTTAGTTATCGGCACTTGGCGCTGTTGCGTGATTGATGATAAGCAACTGCGCAGTTGCTAGCAGAGACCCAGCACGGCACAGACGAGAGGCTAGCTGTAGTTTTGTCGTCGCTATAGTTGTAGTTACAGCTTTTAGTTGTATTGTGAGTTAGACTTTGATAGTTTGTCATCATCATCATCATCGTCAGCAACTACAACAACGTCAGCTTTAAGGTAGCACGAAAGCAAAAAATAACGCAAACAAGTCGAAAGTCCAATTAGACACACACACATAAACGTTTCTCCACTCATTTTAAATTCACACACAGAGGGCCGGTGACTATTTGCTCTTTTTTTTTTACTGCTGGCGCCCCCTGTTGGTCACACCATTTAATGCAATTTCCTAAATTATTCATAGCGCTTACACACACGCTCACAATCATTCCACATTATTCATGTGTGCATTGAGTATATGTATGTGTGTGTAAAACAACGTTCAAACTACGTGTTTGGATGGCAAAAAAAATAAATAAAAATTATTTTTAAGTTATGTAAATTTTATGTGATTTTGCACTTTGTACGCACTGCTGTGGCACGTCACGAGCAAAATAAAAGAATTTCGCCCGTCTTTGCGACAGCGGCAGGTCATGGTTGTTTTTGTTGCTGTTGTTATTGCATTTGCGTTTTATTGACTGTTGCGTCAATTGAGTTAAATTGGCAATTGCGCCGGTTCAATTAAAGTTTCGAGTTCGAGTTTTTGCGGCGAATTCGTCAAGCAATTTACTTTCAAAATGGCGAACTTTGCACTTAACGAAGTCGAGCTTTGGGCGTACTAAGCAACAGTTTTAGTTTCGTTTTTGCCTTTTGGTTTCTATTTCGTTTCGTATCGTTTCGTCAATTGTCGGTTTGCCGTTACAATTTCGAACTGCAATTGGCAGTGTGCCGTTAGTTGACCGGCGGCAGGCAGTAAAACCAGAGTTCAATGCACTCAAAGAGAGACGAGCGAGCACATGGCTAATCTACGATTAGTTTCGTTTCTAGACTTACCCTTCACTTTGCCGTAGACATCTTGTGACTTGTCCCATGCGGCATTCACAACGGGCAGCTTGATAATGCGCTCCAGCGATTCCAAATGGGGCAACAGGTCCTTCGCATCCTTTGGCGTCTCAGAGGATTCCGTTATAGCGCTGTGATTGTTCTTGGCGAGGGCGGCGGTGCCGTTGCCAGTTGCGTTTTTCTGCTCTGCACTTGCCATGTTTCTTTCAATATTTCTTTTTATTTCTTTCTTGCTTGATTTTCACTTTTTATTTTATGCTTTTTGCTTTGCACGGCACTTTTTTTTTTGTCTTTTCTGGCACCAAAGAAAAAAGGCTGACAATTGTGTGCGTGTGTGAGTTTATACGTCTATGTATGCGTGTTAATTCAGCAGGCTAAAGAATTTAGGGGACCTGACACGATCTCTTGAACACTGTGCACGTCTACTCGATGGCACACTCAACGCGTTTCTGACTGATTTGCAAGCTGCGCGGCTGGTTTATTATGAGGGCCTCTCCTCCAGAAGACGACGACGACGTCGAAGAGCATGCCGCGAACAAACGCCGATGCCTCAAACGAGTGTGAGCGTGCCAGTCACATAGTGAGAGGGAGAGCAGAAAGAGAGAGAGAATGAGACCAACTGGCGCTCTCTTCGCTGCCTATTGAGTTTTGGACTTGCGGTCGCACCGACGCCTCTGACTCTACTTTGCTGCAATCGACTGCACTTGAGTTACAGTGTGCGGCAAAAGTATGCGAGGTGTGGTAAGTGAAATGCAAGCATATGTTTAGTTAGGTGTGCTTAGGTTGCTTTCAGTAGAATACTCTTTGTTTATTATTTACAATTTCGCTTAAAACGTAATTTATACCGAACAATTATGAAAAATGAAATATAAACAGCCAGTGTTTGTAATTTAGCAGTTGGTTAAGAATTTACAAGTTAAAAAAATAAAATAAAAGAACTATACTTAAATAAAATATACATTTATTCATTTGAAATTCTATGCATATTTAATATTTACACACAAATTACATAGTATAACTAAAACATAAGAAACGCCGCTAACCGCCATGAGGCACTGTGTCGATCGTCTCATACAAGAGGTGTTGGTAAGTGTCGCATTGTTGTTACTTTGGACTTTAATTGAGTTTCAACATGTGAAAATGACGTTTCGAAATTGGTGTAATCAAATTAAGTGTTTATTTGCATTTTTAATGGGTGCCGACTAAAAATGTAGGCAGACTGAGCTGAGGGAGGCAGAAGACAGGCAGTATGCAATTCCAATTACAATTTGCATAATTGGAATCACATCAAGATTCGGAACGGGAATATATACATACATATGTGAGAATTCCAACCACGCACAGGCGATCGGTGGATCAAAGAGCGTAGAGCGAGAGAAAGAGAGAGGAAGCATAAGAGAGTGTGTAGTGATAGAGAGTGAGAGGCGCGCGATGCTTGACAACTAGATTAAAACGCTGCTAGTGCTCCCGAATAGAATTTATTATCAATTGTTTTGTTTGTGTGCGTGCGAAACCTTTGACCCGCCCCTCCCCCACCGACCCCCTCCCAAATTCATGCTGGTACGTACATAAGTTGCCTAAGTATATTCATACATACATATGTACATACGTATATGTATATGTATTTTGTAGTCGCCGATAAGAAATGCATTCGCTTGGCTCCCACTGGGCAGATCATGTCATCACAGCTGGGTATATGGCGCCATTAGCCCAGACTCTAGGTCCTACAGCAAGTATGTACACATACATATGTACATATGTACCTATACACGTAACATTTGATCAGCTCAATGTAATTCTAGCGCACAGTTCCAAAGTTCACCCAACGGGTGCTGACTAAATGTTCGTGGAAATAACGTAAGATTGCACAAGTCACCAATGACCGACTAACGGATTCCCCTTGATCAGATGCAAACATATTTTGTTGAAAATAGTTTAAATTTCAAATTTGATTACTATTTTAAGCAACCCAACTGATAAATAAAGAATTTTATGAGTATATATACATATGTATGTATCTTAGTAAAACAAAAAACCCAGAAGCAAATAAATGGGGTTCAGAGTATAAGTATACGAACAGTCAAAGTCGTCTGGCCGTCGTAATGATAAGCCATCCGCTCCAGACACTGGCCATAAGTGGTCTACCCCATACAATCAGTCAGTCCTCTGTTTCTTGGTCAACTTCTCTACCAACTGTTTGGGTGTATATCAAAGATGAATCCAAAGTTTAGCTGTTCTCATGTTTGTAACTTTGTCAGGTGCTAATTGTGCTTATCGCCCACATATCAATACTAATCGTCGGAATAGTTAGTAATTTGTCATCTAATCGACTTTGAGCCTCGTCAATCTTACACTTGTTAATTACAGTGTGTAATATTAGTGAGTAATCTGTGTGTCCCTGTTAATTATTTACAACATTGTAAATTACTTCAAACTTTGTTCGCTTTATCGTAACTGTTTATGATCAGCTTTAATAACATCAACCAACTGTAAATCTAAACATGCTCAAAGATTCAATAGGTAAACATTTATTTTAGCCACAACTTGTTTATCTCATACCTACCAACTGTTTGGCTAGACTAGCAATTCAGTTATATTATCTGGGTATTGCGACGCCAACTATCCCTTCTTATCCCCACTACATCCTCTATGCATATATACAATACAATGTACATATATATTTATATTTATGTATCAAATGCAGTCAGCTCGGTCCAAAAAATCATTGCGTTGTCGGCTGTTGACACTCATCGCTCTTATCGTGCAACATGTGAGTATGTGCACACATGTCTTATATAGAGTCCAGAGTATGTAAAGTCCAGAGTTTAGTCTCATCTCTTATTCATGTGCTTGTGGTTCTACAGACATGTGATGCAGTGCCTTCCAGAACTTGATTAACACAATCTTTCCAATCTTTTGTCCACCTGTATTTTTTAATCCTAACCCATCAAATTATCGTAAATTCTTCTTATTGCTGTTATTCGAAAACCTTGTCAAATTAATGCATACACATGGGAATAATTAAAGTATAATTTATTTATTTACATATTTGTAACTGCCTCTTTAAGCCATATCGTTCCACTTTGCGAGCGCTGTACTTAAAATCAATTGCAGTTAGTTTTAAGTGTTAAAGTTCAGTGCTTTGTATGTTTAATCAAGTGTCTCCAAAAAAAAAAAATAATAATAATAATTTAATATGATGATAAATGTGGACTTTGAACAGGAAACTACGACATTCACTACTGGTATTCATGCGAAAGTTGGATGAGTCGTTGTACCCAATTGTGTTCTCTCCTTTTCTTCCCAGACGCTATCGTTCTATTAAAAAAAATTTACCCAAATGCGCATTTTTGTAGATTTCTGATTGCTGTTTCGATAAGCTTGTTAAATAATCTTGTTATTTATTTATTTATTTTTGTTTTTTGCTTTTTTGTGCTTATCATAATGATGAATGAATATTTTAAGCCTTCTCTGTTTGAATACAGTGTTAGGTATATAGAGATCTTCGTAAGTATTCTTCAATTGACCGAGTCTATGCACAACAAATGTTTTTGTTCACAGACACTCCGAGATCTTTATAGAAACTGACTTGTTAAGTGCAAGAAAGATGAAAGATGACCCAAATTGTCTAGCAGTTGATGTATGATTGGATCCATAAATATCATTCCATTCTGAAGGTTGGCCTTTAAAATATAGATGTTGTTTTTTTTCTTCTTCTGTGTAGAATGCAAGTATTGTTTTTTACTTCACAACCTGTTTTTGTGCAATGAAATATTTATATTTATGTACTTAATTATAATTATTGTTTCCAAGACATGCTTTTTCAAAGACTCGTGTTGCTTTCTTGTGTATATTAATAAAAACAGCTGCATTAACTAAACAGAAAACTGCAAAACACATGCATATCGATTAAACGGTAATCGAGTACTTAATGGGGTCCTTCTGCGCCAGGCTAAATACATTGTTATATTATATTGTTTCACATGCTGTGCAGTCTGACTGCTTCTCTCCCTCTCTCTTTGTCCCGCTCTTCCACTCACTGTGTTTGCCAGACCTCTTTAAATGTTAAACGGAATTCGTCATAAGGCAGGCAGACCACAAGAGAAACAAGCTACAAAAAAAAAAAAGAAAAAAAAAAAACCAGACACTTGGACTTTGAACGCTTTACGTGTCGCTGCCGGCGTCGTCGTCGTTGTCGTCTGCGTGGCTAATGACGACGACGCAACAGCGGTAGCGACCGCGATGTCGACGCCGTTGAGTAGCGTTGAGAAAATTCGATGAGTGGAAGCGTAAGAACAAAACTAGAATAAAACGAACTCTTTTTGTTTTTTAACTAAATTTAGACAAGTTTGTGCTGCAAGCAAAGACCAACACTTGGCATACGTCATTTCAAACATGCCTACATGTTTATGTATGTGTGCATGCCAGTTGCCATGTTGGGGGTACAGTTTGACATGCCACACACTCGGCCACAGTTTACGCATTGATGCTCCACATCTGCGCCGATCAACAGCAGATCAACGAGTGCAAATGTACTGCGAACAAATACACGCACACATACTTATGCACACATACACATGCACAGACGAGTCAGACGGTAAATTGCTTTTGCATATTGTTGTTGTCTCTGTGCAAGCTTTTAGTTCGTTCCAATGACAAACTGTTAACTATATTAGTGTGTACTACACACACACGTACATATGTATGTATTTGCCGACAGCGCTGAACTTTGAGTTTGAGCATGTTAAATCTGTTCTTGTTGTGGCTGCTGTGTTGGATTTTTGTTTTCAGCTTCTTTCTTCCGTTGCTGTATAAATGCTTGAATTTGTCTATTTTAATAATCTATTAGTTTATATGTACATACATATAGATACGTATGTATACAAGTGTGTATGCATATTTCTTGGCGCAAGCTTTTTTAAATTGAATTATATATTTGTATTGTTTTTCTTTTTTTCGTTTGTTTGCTAAAAACACAACCTTGATCTTTTGTTTATTGGTGTGCGATTTCTATAAATGTGTGTCTGTGTGTTGTTCTTGAAATGCACCAATAAGCAAAATGTGATATGATCCGACTTTCAAATCCGTAGGACTGAAATATACGATGTATATAGTATGTACATAGTAACAAGTAGGTAGCGCAGATTCTTCGATTTATTTATTGATTTAAATTTATATATGTATGTACATTTTGCAGTACTAGTAGAAATTCACAGTGCAATCACACTACATACATATTTATATCTGTCAAAGTGGTCGAAGTTTGACGACAGGACAGGTCAGAACCTATGCACACCCATGGACAGTAAAATAGGACATGAAGACAATAACTTGTGCTTTTTTTTTTTGTTAATTTGTAAGTTGGGGTTTTTTTTAATGAAAATCAAAGTCTCTGGCGAAAGGAAATACGAAATATGTGCTGTTGCATAAAACAATATACAATATACAATATATTAATATATATACTTGCCACCGATTTATTGTCTTCACAGCTATTTTACTATCCAGGTGTGTACAAACATATATGATCAGGTTGGAGGTGTAATTGAACTAGGAATATGTCAAGCTGTCGCTGGGAAAATGCTCAGCTGTTAACCCCGTTATTGGGCCGCAATTAAAGCAAGCCTCAAGTTAAGAGAGTTTCAAGCCGCGAGTCCAGTCATAGTTGGAAATGGACAACAAGACAGTAGACATGGTGCGGGACAATGGCTCATCGGGTGCTTCGTTGCTCAGTAAATCGAATCCGGTCTTTTGTTGCTATTTGGTTTGGAGCAGTGTGCTCATCATTAAGATGCTGCTGATGACCCTGTTGACGGCCCGTCAGCGTTTCAAGACCAAAGCGGTTGCCAATCCCGAGGATATGAGGATGACCCGCGCCACCGAGGTCCGTTTCAATGACGCCAACGTGGAGCGCGTGCGGCGGTGAGTAAAAAACATAAATAATAATAATAATAATAGCAGCACATCCACTTTTTAATTTGCTTGCTAATTACTCTCACTTTCGTTGGGTGGACAAACAAAGAAACAAACAAACAAACATACAAACTATAAAATCCAGCTCAAATAAGTGCGACATTTTTTCACTTTCGTCTTTCTGTCTGTCTGTCTGCTATTGGACTTGCTTTGCCGGGTGCTAATTATGTGGGTCACGCTTCGTATGCCTTACTCGCTGTTGTGAGTGACCGCGGATTGGTTTTGTCCATCATGCAAATGTGTAGTGTAGTGTGTGGGACTCACTACGAACTACACAAGTTACAGCTTGCATTATTATTATTATTATTATTATAATTGACACGAATCAATTTATTTCAATTATTTCACATTCATCATGCAAATCGTGACGTGTATGGACCCCCAAAACTTCCAATTGACTTTTGTTTATTTCCAGTGCTCATCGCAATGACTTGGAGAATATTCTGCCCTTCTTGCTAATGACGCTCTCCTACATCTCGTGCGGACCCCATCCCCTCACCGCTAAACTGCTCATACGCATCGGGGCCAGTGCACGTCTGCTGCACACTTTGGTCTACGCGGTGTTTCCATTGCCGCAACCGACTCGTATGATCAGCTTCTTCATCACATTTACCATAATGATCTACGAGGCTGTCTATGTGCTCCTCTGCTCCGTGAAGTATATCTAAACGGATAGGGGGAAGTGGGGTGGTCAGTTTAATGAGTCGTTTATATTTTATTATTTTTATTTTTTTTTTATTTATAAGTTAATATCTGCTCAGTCATCTTGACTTGAATTACTCCAATCACACACACTCATAATATTTGAAACCAGTTTGGCGAGTTGTTTGGCTTTTTCAGTTATTTGCGCATTTTTGAGCTGCGCAGCAAATCATTTGCCAAAGTTCGCCCTAGCAGCATAGACCACAACACGCAACACACACACACATACGAGAACTCCTCGAAATGTCCTCTAGTCAAATGAATAGCAGTAGTAGCAGTAGTAGTAATAATAATAACAGCACAATGGATCTGCTCACATTGGAAAATCCAGTGTTCTGTTGCTATCTCTTTTGGGCAACTGTACTGGTGGTGAAGATGCTGCTGATGTCTTTGCTGACGGCGCTGCAACGCTTTCGCTACAAGGTCAGTTCAATTCCAGTGCAATTGGAATAGAAAATTCCACTCATTCCACACTCATTCACACGCAATCCATTCCATGTGTTCCACAGCTGCTGGGTCTGGTGCCGTTGACACTGCGGCGCAAGGTAAAACACTCACCACTTCCACTCATTCCATGAAGCTGTTATTCTCATTGTATTTCCCTCACGGATCGTCACTCGTTCTTCACTTTCCCTCTCATTCCTGCGCTCACCTATTGGAAGTGGAAGTAGGAGTGAGCTTCTAATTGCCTTCCCATGAGCGCAGTCCACTTATTCCATTTATGAATTGTCACTGGAACATTGAGTTCTTTGCTTCCAGGTGTTCCCCAATGAGGAGGATCTATTCTTCAAGAATATCGAAGTGCAATTCGATGATCCCCGTGTGGAACGCGTGCGCAGGTGAGTGGTATCAATTGGAAAGTGGATCAAATCACTCTCATTGCTTCTTACTCTCTTTAGAGCGCATCGCAATGATATGGAGAACATTCTGCCGTACTTCATCATGGCCTTGATCTACCTGTGCACCAATCCCAATCCGTTGATTGCCTGCAATCTGTTCCGCCTGTCTGCAATTGCACGCATTGTTCACACGCTCGTCTACGCCGTGGTTGCAGTACCGCAACCGTCGCGTGTTCTTGCCTTTGCCACCATGCTGATCATCACCTTCTACATGGCAGCTGTGGTTGCTTTGCGTACGCTTAGCTTTATTTAAAATTTAAATAATGGCGCCAGGGTGGCAAATACAGAAAGTAATAGGTCCAGGGTTGCAAATTACTATGTAAAACGAAATAAATAATTGTAGTACAAAGTTAACTGTTAAAAGACTTCACAGCTACGTTACCTTGTACATTTTTTTTACAATGCGTTGCTAGTTAAAAAATCTGAACACAGGTTTGGTTTCAACAATTTCGGTTTTGGTTTATGTTTCGTTTCATTAATTTAACTATAATTAAGTTGACATACAGCTAAAGAGAACAAAAACAAAAAAAAGAACAAGAGAAATTTAAGTTTATGAGTTTGTTAGCCATTGCTGGCATATTCTAAGTACAGCGCCCAGCTTCCTTCTTTAGATATTGAAGCCCGAATCGCGCATGCATTTTTTGTGCGCCTCAATCAGCTTTGTGCAGTTCTCTTCGCCATTCTCCATAATACTGCAAGCAAAATGGATTAAGCGAATAATTATTGTTGCGTCACTCTCGCTCTTTTTCTATCTCTCTCGCTCTTACCATTGGTCACGTGCACGTTTGGTTTCGGGACAGGCGCAGCAGGCTTTGCATTTGGGCTTGTCGCCGGCTGCAGCGGCATCTGTGGCCTTGGACGCTGGCGCTGCGGCGGTCGCAACGACTTCGACTCCCTTCGACGAATTGCTGCCCATTGTTTTGTGTTTAGCGGAAACTCTGCTGCTGTGTGTCTTATGTGAGAAATTATGCACTTTTGCTTGTGTTTGTTTATGTAATAAATCTTACCAAAATTTGCTTGATGGATATGCAAGGCTTTATTTCACCACGACCGATGGATAGCAAATTCAAGTTCACACACATCCATGCACACACAACAGCTGTGCTGTTGCCTATCGATAGGCAGAGTTGCATCGCACGTGCTGCGCTCACGATGCAAGCAAATTATCGATGCAAACGAATTTTTGGAAATGTTTGTAGAATATGTAAGTCAGTGCTTTAATTACAACTTGAACTTTATTTTTCATAATATATATATGTACATATATAAATATATATATCGGCCACTGCTCTGCTATGTGCCCGCAATTAAGCTTTTAACTTTATCGATATATAAGCAAGTATTTAACTGATTATTTGTTGACAACTGTTTGTTTTTGTTGCTATGTTATTAACTAAGCACTGTTTATGGTAGGAACAATAATATATATACAATCTACGCTGTCTCCATTTGTTGCGTACTTTTCGCTTTGCTGCTGCTGCTTGTAGATGCTGTTTCTGCCTCTGTAGTCGTCTGCTTTAGCCGTTGCAGCATGTTGAATGAGACCAGATCCAGTTTCAAATGTTGCACGCTCAATGCGCTGCCATCCCAATCGAACAGCACTTTCAATTTTGCCGCATCGCATAGATTTAGCAATTCTAGCCGCGACATGGAAACAGTTAGTTATTTCAAATAGAATAAAATTAAAAAAAAACTCACCCATGCCACCGCTTTGGTATTCATTGCGTTCCTTTTCCAGGGTAATTCGAATGACATCCTGTCGCGCTGCATGCTGATTGGCCCGATTTTTGCCTATCGATTGCTTTAATGCAATTTGTTCCAGTTCTTCATCGAATCGTTGAAAATACAACGCAATCAATTTTTCAAATTCCTGTGCACTCAACGGCTCTGTGCGTCCCTCCTCGATGTGACCCAGGAACCAGCTCAGCTTTTCGCCCATTATGTTGCTCTTGATTGCATGCCCCAAACGCACTTTGTGTTTGTTGTTCTGCCTGCGCGCCTTTTTGCCCAGCGCCTTGGTTTTGCGACTGTTGGGATGCTTGCATTTCTGCAGTTCCTTGCGTAAGTTCGTCTGCAATTTCAAAGTGCAATTAACTACAATAATTTTTATATACAAACTTAATGCGACTTACCATTTTTGCTGAGCACGTTTTTCGTTGTGGTTTGTTTTGGCACAGCTGTTTGTGGATCGATATTGCGGCTGTTTGCTGCTCATCGTATGTACCGATGTTTACCGTTAGATGGCGTCAGTGCAACGATCGATGTGTATATAACATATGATTCGAAGAGCCATTAAAAGTTATAATATTTGTAAATAGGCAAAACATTTTAAATTTTAAATTACTTTAGCATATTTAATTGTTGGCAGCGCAACAAAACAACTTTCGCACAGATATTAAGCGCTATCGAAACGTTATCGCTTGTCGGCAGATGGCGCAAGCGGATCGATCAGCACCGCCTGGCAAACAGCTGACTGGCTGAATTCATAACAAACTCGATTGCTTAGAACGCGGCCAGAAGTTCGCTCGATAAGGGCGATCATTAGGAAGAGGGCAATTTGAGTTGCATTGCAGCATTTACAGGTACTGTTTTTGTCGTCGTGTCAAGTAAATATGTTACTCATTAGCTCGTTTTCAGGCCATTCCCAAGCTTTATCTACCAAATACATCCACCCACCCACCCACTCAGCAATGGCAATGGCAACACATTTGCTCCGAAATGTCAGCACACTTTGGCTGCTCCGAAACTGTCGTCTCTCGCGGCCACTCGCTGTGAGTATTTTCCTATTTTTATTTTCCTAGCATACAAAAAATTCTTCCTCCATTGAAGTTTGGAAAGCGATGGCAATCGAAAATGTCGTGAAGTTCAGCGATGTGTTTTGTGTTATGTAATCAAATTCGCACAACAAGTGGGCAATTCGCATGGCGATTGCTACACGAGTGCGAACGCAACAGCATGCTTTGCCATGCACATCACAGCAACAGGTGCGAGCGAAAGGGGTACAGGGAGCAAACGAGAAACAGAGAAAGAGAGAGAGTTGTTGCTGCACGACTCTCGACAGGGGGCGCATTTTGTGTTCTGCAGGTGGCGGACTATTTAATTATTTTGTTATGAAAATTGTAATCGCATTAAGAAGTAGTTATCTCCGATCGCATCAACTATATATACATATATATATGTATGGCTGTATCTGGTTAATCAGTCCTATTTGTTAGTGAAGCTTTCGCATCTTTATACTGGTTAACAACAATCGCTTCAGTTTGCAATATTAATATTAATTTAATTAATTTTTAATTTTTTTTTTGTTGGGTATTCTTGAAAATCAAATTTTGGAATATTCCAAGGGTATTTAATGTTCGGCTAGACCGATGTGAACAACTCTTTCATTAATTCTTGAATTGACTTCTTCCGCTTAATTTGCATTTTGAATTTCGAACTCGAGCTAAAATTTGTTGTTTTTGGTTGTTATTTTTTCGGCCTCGCAGCTGGCTCGCTGCCTGCATTTGACGCCCTTCGTGGAGAAGAGGGTGGCCTTCCATCTGAGCGACATTGGCGAGGGCATACGGGAGGTGACCGTCAAGGAGTGGTTCGTCAAGGTGGGCGACACCGTCGAGCAGTTCGACAATCTGTGCGAGGTGCAATCGGATAAGGCATCGGTGACGATCACCAGTCGCTACGATGGCAAGATCACCCAGATCTTTCACAGCATCGATGAGCTGGCCCTGGTCGGTAAACCCCTTCTCGAATTTGAAATCGCCGATGAGGATGAGGGCGAGAGTAGTACCAGCAGTAGCGATAGCTCCGACAGTGATGCGAATCCAGCCGCAGCCAGCGGAGCTTCAGCTGAAGGCGGAACAGCAGCATTAGAAAGCTCTGGTGCACGGCACATAACGCCAGCCACGCCCGCTGTGCGCCGCCTAGCCAAGGAGCATCGGTTGAATCTGGCTGAGGTGCCGCCAACGGGTAGAAATGGTCGTGTGCTCAAGGGCGATGTACTGGAGTATTTGGGCCAAGTGCCCAAGGGCACAAATGTGGCCCATCCCAGCAATGTGCCCAGGCAGGCGGCTGCTTCAGCCGCCGCTCCTGCTGCAGCGCCGCCCGTGCCGGCGCCCGCGGATCGTGTGGAGGTGCTCAAGGGCGTACGTAAGGCTATGCTCAAGGCTATGACGGCATCGCTGGTGAGTACGGCTCTAACTGAGAAAGACATCTCCGATCCCATCAAGTATATATATATTCCTGATCAGTATAATTGGCGATTCGATATAGTCCATTTTAAAGGTAACCCCTTGAATCTTGGCATAAAAGCATATTTTTTCTAAATGCCGTCGGAAAAATCCGCCGGAAGATCAGTTTTTGGTTGTGGGATCGAGATAATATATTGAGAATAATTTCATCCTTTTCTGATCCTAAAGAACTCCACAAATGTGGAATAGTTCAGTTCACAGCAAATCTAAATAAAATTTGTTTTAAATTCCGACCAAAAATTGAGAGGTCAGCAGATTCAAGTCCAAATCCGATCTCTTCATGTGTTCCCGTTCCTTAATTTGTAGTATTAAGTACATGCGATAAAGATGGATAGAAAATAGATCTTAAGTTTATATATTTATCTGTTTAGTTGCTTTAATTTGTTTTAATTTTTTTTTGTGGCGCATAGCAAATTCCGCACTTTGCGTATAGCGATGAGATCGATATGTCGAATCTGATCAAGTTTCGGGCCCAACTGCAGCTGGCTGCAAAGGAGCAGGGTGTGCCCAAGCTGACCTTCATGCCGTTCTGCATCAAGGCGGCGAGCATTGCCCTGACCAAGTATCCGATATTGAACAGCTCACTGGATGTGGCCAGCGAGTCGATTGTGTTCAAGGGGGCGCACAACATAAGCGTTGCCATCGATACGCCCCAGGGTTTGGTTGTGCCCAGCATCAAGAATTGTCAGGCCAAGAGCATTATACAGATTGCCAAGGATCTGAATGCGCTCGTGGAGCGCGGACGCGCTGGCACGTTGACGCCAGCGGATTTTGCTGACGGCACCTTTTCTCTGTCCAACATTGGATCGGTAAGTGAATTGTTATTCCTGCAGTTTTGACAAGTTCATGGTTTGCTAATAAATAAATTGTTTTTATTTTTTTTTTTTGTTTTTTAGGTGGGCGGCACTTATACGCATCCTTGCATCATGGCACCCCAGGTAGCCATTGGGGCGATGGGCAAAACGATGGCGAAGCCTCGATTCAACGACAAGGACGAGTTGATCAAGGCACATATTATGAGTGTCAGTTGGACTGCCGATCATCGGGTGATTGACGGCGTCACCATTGCCCGCTTCTCCAATGTGTGGAAGGAGCACTTGGAGCAGCCGGCTCTATTTTTGTTACATTGAAGCAGCCGACTCCAACAGTAGCTGCCACAGCTCAATGATCAACCGTTAAGGCTGTTCTCATGCATTTATTTACAAAGAAAAACAAAAACATAAAACAAATAATCTTACAACAATCAACAATTGGCCGCCATGTGACGCACCTTTCCTAAAACTACGACCAACTCTATCCAGAATGTGCATTTATAGCAGGCGCCACTTTTGCTGGCACCTCAATTTTTTTTTTGTTTGTTTAGCTTTAAGCTATGGGCGGACATGGCCGGTTAAACGTTATACTTTCTCTTTTACTGCATTTATGTTGCATTTGCACACAAAAAACTAAAATTAATTCTTAGTTCACTTATGTAGTAGTTCTTAATGCTGCTTACAGTCTAACTGTACATTGTTAATTTTAAATATATATTTGATGTACTCATGTTGTATGTGCCTTGTGTCTTCCTTTAAACATCCAATTCAATTCAATTCAAGTAAGATCAAATTACCTCGAGTATCAGTGACGCCAAAGTGGCTTGATTTAGCTTAAGAAGAATGCTTGAATACGGATTTATTTAGATTTATTTTTATTTTAGCTGGACTCGCAGTGTTTTCTTCAACTAAATTTCCAGCTAGAATTTGTTTGATGAGGGAAGCAAACTGGTCGTCGGCGTTGTACTGCATTGGAACACACGTGGCTGGCTGGCTGGCAGCTGTGTCATGCGCAATGACTGGAAGCGGAATCCAACAAGTGCGGCACGGCAAATGGAAAAAAGTGGCTAAGCGCCAAATGGCCGAGCTGGCGCGCGCACGCCATTTCCAGTCTGTTTAACGTCCATTGAACGTGTATAGGAATTTCAACATCAGCGGTCGGACAACAACAACACCAACAAGTAACTCACCACAATTCACCACACACTCGCACACATAGTGGGGCCAGCGTCCTGGATGCCCATTAGTCACAGTCTCATCAGTTACACCATGGACAGTGCGCAGTGCAGACGTTAAAAGTTCCAAACAAAATAAAAGTCGATATTTGTATTAGAATTGCTGCACATAGAGAGAAACACTCAAATTGTTTTAAGCAAATTAATAACTGTAAAAAGAGTAAACGGTTTTATGTATTAAGTGACTGAGTTCTATTTGTCATCATTTTTTTCGTGTGAAACTGTTCTTTTGCACTCGTGCTACTTTTGTGTGACTTTTGCTTTTGATTTTGCTTGCATGGCGCGTGTTTCGCTGTTAGGGACTAAACTGTTCACTCCACTGTGCGCCAATGCAGCGCAACAATTGCAATAAAATAATGTTGACGCACTGAACACAACGTCAACAAGCGGAGAGACAACAATTGACAATTGACAATCGCCTGACGAAACTGGTAAGTAGCGTAATGTAAAAAATAATGCTATGATATTCATGATACATGGACACACACACATAGTCAGCCCCCTATTTGTGTGTGTGTGTGTATACTACAACAAAAATAACATCAGCTCGGGTATCGACACATCCATTGCTGCTGCTGCTGTTGTTGTTATTACTACTGCCTTTGCTGTTCTTACTGCTGCTGCTGCTGCTTAACGATTTTTCCAGTGACCTTGTTGCGTACGCGAACGCCCGCTGCGTATTATTGTGTGTGTGTATGAGAGAGTGAGCCGTATTCATTGTGCGTGTGTGTGTGTGTGTGTGTGTGTGTGTGTGTGTCATTGTTACTCTAACTGCTGCTGGCGCTGCTTAGCCTTGTCAATCCACCTCAGCTCAACCCACCTCACCTGCGATGAGTATTTTTGGAAGACCCAGCTGTCGCCGCAAAACGGTCTTCATTTTTAATTTCCCCACAAATATATATATTTTGTTCGTTTGTAGCACACTTTTTAGCGCATTTCACATGAAATTCGGCTATTTTCTCTCTCTCTCTCTCGTTCTCTCTGTGTGTGTGCTTGTGTGTGTGTATCTTAAGTTTGAGTTTGTTGTTTTTTAATTCCAATCAATTTTTAAGCCCATTTTTCATGTTTGTTGCCCAATTTGCTTTATTTACGGCTTGTACTATTTGTATGCCTGTGTGTGTGTGTGAGTGTGAGTGTGAGTGCGAGTTTGAGAGTGTGATAAGCTTATACAGTTTTGCTGCCATTCATCCAGAATAGCAGCACATTTTGTGGCCTTGATGGTGATGTGTCTCCGCCGTATTGGTTTTTTTTTCTTTTTTTATTTCTAGATGTAGCTTTCTATTTTTTTTCTCGCTTATTCTGATTATGTCTCTGACCATAACGCAATGCAATTGGCGAGCCTTTTATCGATTTTATGTTGCTCCAGCAGCAGCTAACAACTGGGCACGTGCGAGCCAAAAACAACAACAAAAACGGCAACAACAACAAGTCATTCACACCACTTTATATTCCCTAGGCACATACATACATATGTATACATATGTGTAAGCTGAGTAGCACAGCGTTAAATTAATTGAAAAGCAACGGCCAAGAGACGTTGCCACAACACTCGAGTCCACAAGTAAGTGGCCCATAGCGAAGCGCAGCCGGAGACGGGGGACACAGAGACGAGCACGGAGCTTTGTCCTTTGTCCTTTCGTCTTAAAGCAGAACCGTTGACGTGCAGCTGATTTAACTGTGCATGCTTTTCTGCTGCACTCAAGCCACAAAAAAACACACAGAGAAAACACGGACTGACGCACAGACGGACAAAGAAAGAAGCAAACAAGGGACGCGGACGCACAAAGAGCCAACACTCTCCAACATAAATACACATGTACATGTATTTAAGCAAATGCAGCTTACACTTCCCTTCTTTTTGTTTTTGTTTGAAAGCTATGAACAGTTTCCTTGTAGTTATATCAAAATTGCATTCAATTGCTTAAGTTGATATATTCTTTGTTTTTAATCAAAAGTCCCCAAAGTTAAAGCTACACAAATATTAATGGTAAAGCTTGGTCGAGACCACAAATTACTCACAAATGATTTCCAGCTGGAATACGGCTTTGTTTTCGCTTACTATTTTACCATTCATTCATTTTTAATTAATTTAATTTGTGAATGGGTGTGTCCTCATTAATTTTATTTTATTTTTTGTTTTTAGAAATTCTTTAGGGTATTCCCGCAGTCGTCGTTAGTTTGACTCACGCCTAATGCGCAGTTGCTTGCATTTGAGTTTTATTGTTATGCTTATTGTGGCATATTTTCTGTCTTTTGACGTATTCATCTTTTTGTTGGCAAAATAAGGTTTTCTTTCCTTCTTTTTTTGTGAGTGTTTTGTCTGATTGTCGTTAGTATTATTGCCGTCTTTTATGCACTTGTTATTCCTGTTGTTGTTTGTTGTGTTTTCCTTCATCCATGGTTCTTAAGTTGCCGGATTATGCAACTCAAAAAAATGGGCAAGAAATTGTTAGCAGATACTTATTTTCTTTCAATTCCATGAAGTTGAAAAAATTTAAAGCGCAGCTTCATTAACTAATGATGTTTCAGTGCTCAACATACAATATATTTCTATCGCATATTAAAGATGGACAGATATTGAAAGTAATTTTGTGTGGTAAGTGGTAAGTCAGTAAGCAAATATCTTGACAAGATCATTTTAGTTTGCGAAAGCTGTCAAGTGTTTCATCAGCCAATGTCTGACAATCCTTTTCAATGTCCGCAACCACAATAGAATTGCGTGGGTTTTATTGATTATGATTGTGGTAGGGGGATTATTATGGGAGGATTTCATAAGAGCAATGCTGGCAATGTTCCTTTTTATACACTTCGGTACTGACAGCTTAGCTGTTGGCTATTTTTAACATTCGCAGTATAGCAAGATAGAGACAATGAGGGAGATGCTGATGATGCTGATGTCATGAGGCTCTTCAAATGCCAGCTACCCATTCTTCCCTGCTCTGAATCCGGGAGTCTTAAAGTGAAAGGGTAAAACCATTAAATGGAATTCTCAACAATGTGACGTGGGACGAAATACTTTAACAATTGTTGTAGCTACAAATATTTGCTGCAATGAAAAAAAAATGAAAGGAGAGAATGACGGCAGCCTTGACATAATTAGTAAGAGTCATGTGAGAAGCTTATGTTCGTGTGTGCATAGAACCAAGGACGCATCCTTTTAGCCTTGTGCACTGCAACATTCCAACATACATTTTGCATTAATGAAAATTGTCTGCCACAAGGCTAACTACTCAGTTATCCTTCAATCCTTCCCCAAAGTTCCCTTTGTTTACATAGTTGGAAGTTTATACAAAATGTTGTTGTGGTGTTGGTTTTGCGCTCTTAGTTTTTTTTTTTAAGTTTTTGTTGCGGATATCCTCTCTTTCTCTCTCTCTCATCAGTCCTGTTTGCTCTTTTCGCTTCTTGCATGCCAATCGTGGCAAATGAATTTTCTGTCATTCCATCATCAAAGTCATTCATAAAACTACATACCTCAGCTTTGTTGTGCCATTTGCATGCCAGTCCTTGTAAATTGCCTCTTTCCATTTGCTATTCCCCTTTTCACTTTTTCCATTTCACTTTTACCATTTCCGAATTCTTAATTCTCAATGCGCCTTACCAACCGGTCGTGAGTGACGTCAATGCGATTGGAAATTTGCAATTTGTGCTATTTTAAAGCATTTTCCCCATCGACATTAGCCATGTTTCTGTCCACGGCCGTTCTACCGTTCTTCACTCGAGTTCATTGGACTTGATTTGACTGGTCCACAGAGGCATTGATTGGCTTGATCTGACCGCAGGTCGTCGATTTATTGCTTTTCTATTCCCTCTACTTTTAGCTGGATTAAAATCAAATAATACAAATACTGGCCAATCATTTTTTAATGACCTCGCTGGGACCAAGCAGCTACATTGACCTTGTTTGGCTTCAAATTAAGTTCATATCTGCTTGAGCGCTTTGCAAATGCAATAGGTCAACTTCTTCACTAGAAATAAACGGAGGAATTAACGACTTCTTTCGTCCTACGCAAAAAATATGCTTAGTAGAATTTCATATGAGTTTGTTTAGAGAAGAAATTTAATTAAAATCATGATAGAATTTTGAAAGAGCTGAGCAACTCACTTTGGCTTAAATGGCTGACTAACATTTGAATTGCTTACTACTTCTTGAGGGATCCACCGGAAAAGTAATAGAATCGACTACATTAAATTACATCTTGTTCTGTGCTCTTGCATATCCTACGATTATAGCTAGTATAGCTCTTATAAATCAGAATTATGGACAATTATATTCAAATTTCCAAGTATGCATTTGAGATTTAAACCGGAATCCACATTTCCGTGGTAACTTTGCTAGTTAAGTTGTAATTGGTTATTATTCAGAGTCTAAACCATAAAGTAGTCCTTTAAAGTTAGAACTAATTAGGGGTAAGGGATTCTACTTAATCTAAGCAAATTGTTACTTATTGGAATCGGAAATCGGTTGGCAAAGTTTATTTATCCATTTATTTATTAATTGTCAAATAGAATCAGTCGACACCAAAAATACAAAAATAAAAAATGTTAATTAAATGAATTTTAAAATAAAATTAAAATTATATATGTATAAATTAAAAAGTAATAGAATATTAATAAGAATTCTGGGGTAAAAGTTAAAGTTAGCTCTCAAATAATGATTAAATGTGGAGAAATGTGCCTCCATCTTCAAGTAAAAAGATGCTATTTTGACTATAAAAATTAATTACAAATTTTTTTTTGGAAAAAATATATTTATTCTTGTATTAAATTTAATTACTGCAAATATGTGACTTGGTTCTTGATTAGAGGTTATTGAAGCTGCACAAAACGCTGATTAAGAAAATGGAAAAAGGCTTTTTCTTTAACGAACATCTCTATTTATATATACACAAACTAGGGTTTATTTTTCTCGTTATATTCTTTTTTTTTTCCCCCTTGAATTATTGCTGTGTGCAGCCACGCAATTGTTAGCTCCAGTAAATTCAATTTACGGCTTTGTGTGTGAGGCGTAACTCGATTAGCAGACTAATGGCTAATGGCTTAAGGTTTTAAGTACAAGCGACCTTGCCGCCAGGACACACACCACAAACAACCTATCTGCCACCCATCTACCCAACGGTTTTCCCTTTATATTTACTTAATGGTATTCATCTCTCGTTTTATTTTTCTCTCCCCTACTCACTTAAGGTCCGTAGCCCTAACCAAGGGCAGAGAGAGCGAGCGAGAGAGAGAGAGTGAGCTTCATAGCGCATCCCAAGAATGTCGGACCAGCAACGTGCCTCGTTATGCCCTCGCCTCGTCGACTATATGGCCATTGTGGGGGCGCACACGACGCCGCCAATGCCCAAGGGCATGCAGGGCAGCAAGGGGCCGCCTGTGCAGGTGAGTTGCTTGAATAAGCCACAAAGTGTGTCCATAATTAGTTAACATTATTTGAGTAATAATTTCATTATGTGCCACACACAGTGTCAGATTTTTAGAGTTATACATTTGAATTCGTAGCATTTAAGAATATTCAGTTGTTATTCAATTTGAAACAGAGTATTGCACAGTCTGTACATATTAGGTGCAACACGTTGTTGCGCGTGTATTTATAATTTATTTTATTTGCAGGTGCCAGATTTGTTGAGACGCTATCCACCATCGGATCACGCGGACTTTCCGCTGCCGCTGGACATGGTCTACTTTTGCCAGCCCGAAGGTTGCACCAGTGTGGGACCGCGACGCACTGGTTCCGCCATACGTGACATGACCTCGTTTGTGTTCGCGCTAACCGATAAGGATTCGGGCAAGACCCGCTATGGCATCTGCGTAAATTTCTATCGACCCATCGAGCGGCCCAGCTCGATTGCGGCAGCGGGTGCCGGCACAGGGGCGGACCGGGGCGGACTGATTGGTGGCAATGGGTCGGCTGGTGGACATGGCGGTGCTGGTGGCGGAGCTGGTGGTGCGCGTGGTCGCCGCTCGTCGGCATTCCGGCGAGAGTCGTGGCGCAAAAGCATGGAGCGCAGCTCGGACTCGGCATTTAGCAGGCAAGTGTGTGTTGCAGGCTGCTTTTGGTCTGGGGCTTGTTGGCTGATTTATTGCTTTTGGCTTTTGTGATCTAACGGATTCCCCCAAACCATTTCCATAATAGTTACGGCCTCTTAACTACTTCTAGCGACTACAGAAGTAACGTTGCGCCCAGCGATTCGGATCGTGAACTGACCTCGCGTCGCGACTCCGACCAGCAACGTCTCCACGCGCATCATCCACAAACGCAAACGGGCCCCAAATTGGGCCTGATGGCACCCTCAGCCGATTCCGAATCGGGTGGCAGTCATTCACCGTCGCCGCGTGCATCTCGCAAGCGGACCAAGCTACGCAATCAATCGCTCACATCGCTCTGCATCATATCTCATCATCCGTTCTTCACCACTTTCCGGGAGTGCCTCTTCATACTGAAGAAGCTGATCGATGCTTGCAACGAGTCGTCGTCGCCGAAGCGCGTCGGCGCCTCACAGAAAATCAATCGGGACAATGTGTGGACGGTGCTGACGGGACATGTCAGTGAGGCGACACCATCCATTGTGCTGCACGATGTGCGCGAGATCGAGACGTGGATATTGCGTCTCCTCTCCACACCAGTGCCGGTGCCGGGCTCTACGCGAGTCGAGGTAAGATTATACGTACCGAGATAAGAGAGTATCTTAAATGGTAAATTTAGGTTTGGCTTTGATATTTTAAGAAAATTTTGACATCACTTCTTTCTCTCTCTCTCTCTCTCTCTTTCTGTCTCTGTCAGTCTCTCTCGTTCTACATTAATTCATTCACTTTTTTTCAATTGTCTCATTTGACATTCACAGGTGGAGGTGCTGTCGCCAACGGTGCACGAACCTCTGCTGTTTGCACTACCGGACCACACACGTTTCTCGCTAGTTGATTTTCCGTTGCATTTGCCACTGGAGCTGCTCGGTGTGGAGACGTGCCTGAAAGTTTGGACACTGATTATATTGGAGAACAAGGTGCTCTTCCAATCGCGCGACTATAATGCCCTCTCAATGTCGGTAATGGCATTTGTGACCATGCTGTATCCATTGGAGTACATGTTTCCAGTGATACCCTTGCTGCCCACATGCCTTAGTTGTGCCGAGCAGCTGCTGCTCGCCCCCACGCCCTTTGTCATCGGTGTGCCGGCCTCATTTCTCATCTATAAAAAGAATTTTAGGTAAGTACATCAATATTGGGTTGGACAGACTGACGTAACACTTACTTGATCAATCCTCTGTCTGGCAGGCTGCCCGATGACATTTGGGTGGTAGATTTGGATTCGACGAAGCTGACACCGCCAACGGGTGGCTACGATGAGATACCCCCATTGCCAGAACCCGAGGGCACTATACTAAAGAACCATTTGAAACAGGTAAATCCCAATTGTGTTGATGGGTCGAATGAAATTCATGCACATAGCTTGAAATTAATCTTATCCACATGATTGGTTGGTTGTGTCACCATTTCAATTTAGTTAATTAAAATTGTGTTATTGCTGTGTGTGTGTGTGTGTGTGTGTGACAATATCTACATGTATCTACATCTATACCTTGTCCTAATGGATCAGATCAATGCTGTTGATTGCCTCCTCCTCCGTATGCAGAAAGCGCTCGAATTTGTCGCATTCGTTGCGCATCTTGAAGACAACATTGGGTAGCATGCGCTGCACCTTTCTAACCACCTTCGTATGCAATATTATGTTTGGCACCCTCGCACTTGATCTTCTCGAGGCGTAGCTGCTCCATGTTTGGCTGATCCACTCGTCGATCCATGGAGCTTGTGACTTTTCGCATGCTTTCTGATCTATGGAGGGATGACGTCTCTTTTGTGGACATTGTCACAATTTAATTGCTGAGTCAAATACGATGCACAAACACACAGCACAGGAATCAACCTAACATATTGATATGGATTTTTTGTTTTGTTTCTCATACATGTATGTATAATTATACCCTGTACCCATAAAAATGGGTCAAATGGTTGCAGAATGCCATTGAAAGAATGTGACACAGGGAAAAACACTTAAGTCTCTAAACTCTATATAAATATCCTTTTAATTGGCCATTTAAATTTGTCTGTGTCTCAGATACCATATATATATATGTATATGTTTTCTGCATAGCCTGTGTGTGTGCTATATGTGTCCGTGTGTGTGTGTGTGTGTGTGTTAGGGTACAGGGTATCTGCAAGTTAAGCATACTCGTCGCGAGTTTTAATGTTTTAATGATATGGTTGTTAAACTCCCACCCACACAGATATTAGATACATTCATATCCTACTAAATATTTGTGTATTTCATGTCGTATACGACATAACTGTTCATATTGATATGGATAGCGCTTCGTCTATATCGTCTATATGGCAAAGTGTTGAGAAACTCTGATCTGCGCCGGCTTCAAAAGATGTCGTATGGAAATTCTATGCCCATAACTATCGATAGATTGAAGCGCGCAAATCGATAATCGAACGGCCTGTGCCGTTGATAACTGTACAACTATTATTATTACTTGTATCTGTTTACCCCAATTTGTATGATTGTGCTCTATATAAAAATACTACTACTACTACTATTATTATTACTATTACTATTACTATTATTATTATTATAAGAATTGTCTATATCGCCTTGAAGCTACACTTTCAGAGCTGCCCATATATGATTTAAACATACATTTCCTGCTTTTGTATGTTTGTTCTCTTTAACATTTTATTTCCATACCTCTACGACTCTGTCTCTCTCTCTCCCCCTGCTCTCTCTCTATCTCTATCTCTCTATCTCTCTCTCTCTCTCTCCCTTTTTTCTTTGTATTTCTGTTTGTGTGGCTTTTACTTCGCTAATACTGTACTACTACTCTACTTCTAACATTCATGCATTATCTGTTATACGAATTTGTTAAACTCGATCACAACTACAACTACAACAACAACAACAACTACTACTACAACAATATTAACAACAACAACAACAACTGCAGGCTATGCTACTTATGGATGAAGCTGGACTTGGTGTAAATATCGTTCACATATGTTAAAAATATCATTTTTATGTTTTTGGTTACATACTTTTCGTTTTGTACATACTAAAAACTACTTTGGAGTGTTGTAAACTAAACATAACATATCAATAAACCTAATACTTACTAGATCTACATATATATATATGTATATATATATAAAATCGCATGCATACAGTCATAATTTACATAGTACATAACATATTCTATTGAACCTCCTGTAATCTGTTATCTATGTTTAGCTTTAGCTGAAGTCCTTATGTGTTTTAAGCTCCCTCTCAGTTCGATCTGAGAAGAGTTTCATTATTGTTAAAAGTCATCATTTTCGAGCGAGAAACAACACTAAAAATCTTCCAAACTAGCTCTCCTTTTACTCTATCTCTCCCTCTTGAGTATTTCGTCCTGTGATCTTCTGTGTGCATGCCTTTTCAGTCATTTGTCTTCATTTGTCCCTCCTAGTAACAATGTTCCTTGAGATATAGAGCTCAATATTGTAATTAGCCAAAAACCATTCCCCCAATGCCCATGGACCCTTCCCTATTTATGTATTCGCCTCTCTTGCTCTCGATCCCTCGCTCTTTAATAGTTAGCCATGTTGAAGTTGCAGCTTTTGTACGTTTGTTTGCTTAGATAAATCCTATTAAAAATCCATTTTTTTTGGATCCGAATACAGGCATTAACCTCGATGACGGCCTCCAATCAGGCCGTTTCCTCACAGCAGCTGTTGCCATCGGTGCGTGATAGTCTACAAGAGCCGCCACTTTTGGGGTAAGTTCAAGCAGAGTATCAGTATTCGAAAATAGATTCTTAGATTAGAAAAACAAAAGACTTGTTTTACGATCATTGCACACATATTTTAATTGTGTACTGAATCCATTTTATATTAGGGTCTCACAGGTGCGTCTGCCACTGCAAACGCCGCCGCACTCGGCGCAGGCCAGCCAAAGGAACTCGGTGTCGGCACAGGGTGCTCTGATGTCCCGTCAGCCCAGTCCGATGAATTCGCCGGCATTGAATCCATTTGTCTACGGCACCGATGTCGATTCGGTGGATGTGGCCACACGTGTGGCAATGGTGCGTTTCTTTAATGCCCAGAATACGTTGGCCAATTTTGCGGAGCACACACGAACATTGCGTTTATATCCGCGACCCGTTGTCGCCTTCCAAATCAATAGTTTCCTGCGTTCGCGTCCACGCGCCTCATCGTTCCTCAATCAATTTGCCCGGACGCAAGCGGTGGAGTTCCTTGCGGAATGGTCGCTAACGCCCACAAATGTTGCATTCCTGCGCGTGCAGACGGGCGTCATGGATCCAATGCAGGTGGGCGATAAGCCCAAATGGTTTGCCCACTCCCTGACGCCCATACGTTTCTCTGTGTGGGACGATGGCAGCTCATTAAATGGCGCATTGCGTTCCCTCAAGCAGCTAGAGTGTCAGCCGACGGATGAGAGCGGCTCGGACTCGGAAGGTGCCGACAGCAGCAGCTCATCGTATAGTTCGCTTAGTGACTTTGTCTCGGAGATGGCCTCCTCGGATTTGTCGCCCAGCCTGCATGATGTATTTGGCTCATACAATCGGCCACATGTAGTGCCGCAGACATTGTCCTCAAATTTGGATCCGGCGCTTGTCTACCATCCGCCCAGTAAGCTACAATATCCCGAGGGACTGGCCGGTCCTCCAATTCGGAAAGAGGATGAAGAACGTGCTGATTCGCCGGTGTCCTCATCATCGAGTCGCTCAGATCTCAGCTCGCCCAGCTTCAATCGTGACTCTGAGTTTGATTTTCAGCCAAAGTCCGGACAGCCGTCGTCGCAGGGCCCCTTTGAATTGGCCACTCCGCTGGCCATGCGACTGGAGGCGACCATTAAAATGGCCAGCCTGGAAGCCGAATCTGATACGACCTCAACGATGACCGGCAAGACTATAGCCAGCAGCAAGTTACAGCGCAATACCAGCGATCTGGAGCGACCAGAGAAGAAGATACCGGTTAGTACTCCACTCTTCTACGTCTCTCTCTCTATCTTCGTCAATTACAGTTATTTACTATTTGCTCTTAGCCACCACTGACACCACCCGTTAAGCAACCGAGTGTAACCAATATATTGGCCCGTACCGGTAGTTCCGGCTCCAGTTCGAGTAGTCCGGGTCGCCAGAGTTCGCAGAGTTCGCTCTTTGAGAACTTTGCCTCGCATGCCAAGGAGCTGGTGCGTGAGACCACCAGGCAGAGCAGCCAAGAGGGTCTCCTCGCCCATGTAGATAAGGTGAGTTGTGCCCCAAAACTGATATAAATGTATGTGCATCCATTGTCGGACTCAATGTGTTGTTGTGCTCTTGTTGTTGATCTATTAAAAAAACAAAAAAAAAAAAAACAAAACGCTATTCGATTAACTCGAAACTAAAATCGATTCGTCTGCTATCGATATCCGTATCGATATCGGTGATGAATTCGCACGTTTTATGTGTCCACTACTTGTAAACGAATGTAATAACTAAGTATAGCATGCCCTGGACGAAGATCTAGACGATAAAATGCGTCACACTTTTGAAAAGGTTGGTACTCAGCCACTCGCACACACACGCACCACATACCCAGTCACACACACTCACACACACAAACACACACACTCACATACTTCTTACACTCATCACATATACGAATTTCAGGGGTCTTACCTATAGTTAACATCTAGTTTAAAGCGTTAAGAGCCACAATCCTTCTATTTTTTTGTTATGGTGTGGTGAAAACCCTGTTACAAATTGTATTTAGTGTAGTTAAGCAAAAATATACATTGCTTAATTTTTCCGTGGACTCTCAATAGTAAAATTTGAAAAATTATACAATGGTTGAAACTAATAAGCTGTAGAAGTAAGGTGACAACTCTGTTTCGGCTTGAGTTCCATGTTACAAGTTAACAGGAATTTTAGGTATAGCTTAATACAAGAACTCTGAGTGACGGAAATGCAAAAACTATAATCGCAATCCCCGAATAAATTGCCAATGTCATCACATCAGAAACTGGATCTCTCAGAAATTGGAGTCATCCAAATAAAAATCTTGAACTACAAAATATTTGCCAGCAAAGTGTTCTAGTTTGAGAGCGATTACTGTACCACCTTAGCTTATACATAGATCGTACCCCTTTTGCCTAACCCGAGTAGTTTAGATGTAACTTGTAGCTTTGGTTGCCCTCATCCTGCACTCTGCGCTGTTGTTTTGTTGTAGAAGTAGCTCTCTATAGTACTTTCAATGACCTTCTCAATGTGGTCACTAATCTTGTTTAACACTTTGCGTTCCAATCAGTTTACGCTGCATGCGAAGAAGGCGGCTGGCGAGGCATCTAAACAGGCGCTGGAGGTGTCCAAGCAGGCGGCTGGCGTTAGCAAGAACACATTGGAGGATCTCACCTATGTGGGCAAATCAACGCTGGGCGATCTTACGAAGACGGCCAAAGAGGCTGCCACCAAGAAGGGTATCATTAAGATTGAGGAACATGGCGCTGCTGGCAGCTCCAATGCCACCGTACCCATCTCAAATTCTCAGGTGGCCACACAGAAACAGGTGCAGCAAAGCGGCGGCAGTGGTGGCAACAATTTCTTCTCCACCATTGGCAGCGATCTGGCCTCCTCCACAACGACAATGTTCTCGGGCATGTTTGGCAAGAGTAAGCCGTGAAAAAGATACAAATTCCATTGAATTCAATTCACATTTTGTTAATTCGCAGAGAACCAGCAAAAGCAGGTGCAGGTGCCGCACACAAAACAAAATGTGTCCAGCGCTCGAAATAAGGGAGGTATCAACTTTGATCCCTTTCCCAGTCGCAAGGGACTTGTGGAACGGACGCCGCTCATAAAGCATGCCGGACCCCGACAGACACAAGAGGAGCTGACGCGTCAACAGAATCAGGAACGTTCGCACAGCAATGCCGAGAATCAATCATTCCTCAAGGATGTGACCAACCAGGTGCTAGCCGGCGAAGGCGTTGGCTGGCTGAAGCTCAATCGATTTAGAAAGCTCATGGAGGACGAATCCTATCGCACGCTGGTGCTGAGCAAGCTTAACAAAACGCTGGACAAGAAAATAGCACCCGATGATCACATAGACGATGTGGTAACTGCCAACCTCCTCATCTATTCATACAAATGGACTTCTAACTTCTAAGAATCTCTGTATGATTTTCTTACAGTGTGTGACGAAGCCCGTGTGGAAGGGCATGCTGAAGTGTGTGCAGGCAATTGCTGGCGGATTGGATGTGACCTTTAGCAATTTCGGGCTTGGTGGCATGGCATCGGTATTTCAGCTAATGGAGGTGGCGCACACACACTTCTGGAGCAAGGAGATCAATGAGGGAAGTGACATGTCATCCAGTTTACTCTCGAGCCATGCGGCTAGTCCGTTGGGCAGTCGTGAGAATCTCCGTTCGCCCAGCAGCCCAAACGGTTCACATTCGGGTCTGGGCAGTGAATGGGCATCGCCTCAGGAGTCGCGCAAGAGCTCAACGCATACAGCACTCGCCGCGGCAACAACAACAACAACACAGGCCGCAGCGCGTCGGCTATCCTCGACTGATAGTCAGGATGGGCAGTCGACAACGGAGATGTTCAAGGATATGCTGTCGCAAAAGAGAAGTGCCTTGAAGAATATGCTCACCTCGTTCGATTCAGATGTGAGTGTGATATATATATGTATATATATATATATATATATATATATATATAGTTAGACAATCATTTAATCATTATTGCCACACCCACGCCCTCGCCCTCGCCCATGTCCATTGTTGCTGTTATCAATATCGTATCAGCTTGTATCGTGCGTCGCTGTTGTAATCGTTGCTTGTACATAATATATATATCTATATATATAAATATATGTATATATATATATGTTTTGTATGAATCGAATGTATTAATGTAGAAAGCGCTTATCAGCATATCGATATATATCTAGTCGCATATAGGTATGCGGGCCACGTTCCACCCTCCACTCAATATTTAATGTTGTGCGATCGACCTATCGTGTATCCAAGCAATTATCGTATATCGTATACCGTATATCGCTATCGCTATCGTTATCGTATCAATCGATCGTATATATCGTATGTATTGTAATTCATAGGCTGCTGGCTCCACAGGCGCCTTATCCGTAGTCAGTGATCTGCTGCCAGCTGGCAGTCTCAGCGTCCGCATGCCATCCAGCTGCCGTTCCACTGTCTCAGACACCGAATACGAAAATGTAAGTACATAGTTCGATAAACAAAAAAACAAAAAACAAAATCGAACGCCACTGATCGATAAATTTCTCAAAAACCCAAACCGATACGATGAATTCGACTCCAAACTCCACAAGCCCTCAAACGAATCGTAAGGAGGCCAAATATCTACTTGTCAACGTTGTAGTTGTTATTGTTGTTTTTGTATTCTTTGATTAATGATCAGCACCGATTATCTACCGATAGTATGAATGATTCCAGTTTGTAGCCATGACTCATGTGGTCTTTATTTTCACAGACAACCACATCGAAAGATTCGAAAAAGAGCGGAAATCTTTGGTCTGGTAAATCGACGCTTAGCGCTGGTTTTCGCTATACAGGCGGACATCTGATCAATACCTCATCTTCGCCATCGCCGGACAGTCCACGGGTTTATCTATTCGAGGGCCTACTCGGCAAGGATCGCCTCAATCTGTGGAATCAAATGCAGTTCTGGGAGGATGCCTTCTTGGATGCCGTCAGTCAGGAACGTGATATGATTGGCATGGATCAGGTTAGTTTCTTATCTATGACAACTATTTAAAAAACTTTATTAACTGATTGATTGACACACTCAGGGTCCCATTGAGATGATGGAGCGCTACAAATCGCTTAGCGAATCGGAACGTAAACGACTGGAGCATGACGAGGATCGACTGTTGAGCACCATGCTCTACAATCTGACAGCCATATTGGTGATGCTAAATGTGACCAAGGATGAGATCAGACGCAAGATACGCCGTCTGCTTGGCAAGAGTCACATTGGACTCGTCTACTCCCAGGAGGTGCATAATGTGGTCGATCAAATTAACAATCTAGTAAGTTAGCTTTGTCTCTCTCTCGCACCCTCCCTTATATGTTGCAAGACTTTGACATATATATATGTATGTTTACAGAATGGCAATGATATCGATCTGAAGCCTTTGGGTTCACGATTGCTGCACCGCCAGAGCTTCACCGTTCATCAGGGCATCGATGTGAATGGGCCGCTCCGTTTCATGGAGGTGCGCGATGATGGCCTCGTGCTGCGCTCTGTGGATGGCACCATTGTGGAGCGCTGGTGGTACGAGCGTCTCGTCAATATGACCTATTCGCCCAAAACGAAGCTACTTTGTCTCTGGCGTCGCAATGGTGGCCAAACCCAACTGCACAAATACTACACACGAAAGGTATTCAACAATGATAGATCAATAGAATTGGATAATATATAATTTACTATAATTTATGTTTAATATTTGTATCTACAGTGCAAGGAGCTATATAATTGCATAAAGGAGGCCATGGAGCGAGGTGGCACTCCCACAAATGTACCCGAATTGGGTGGTGAGTTTCCCGTACAGGATATGAATACGGGAGAGGGCGGTCTGCTGCAGGTCTGTCTCGAGGGTGTCGGTTTGTTGTTCTCCAACAGCAAGGTAAGTGTTGAATTCCGTATTTTATGGTCTCACTCTCTCTCCCTATCGCTCTCTATCTCTTACACGAATAAATCACACACACACATACACACGCATACGTATATTTAAATACACTTACATAGACACACACACACACATATACATATCGCCGCTCTCTAAAATACTCGTTTTGTGTAAAACTTTCTCTGCATCTATATAAAAAGCCATAAACATAAGTCCATCCATAAAGTCCACCCAAACGTATCTAAGGCCCCACACCCACACCCAATCCCCCACCCTTTTCTCCCACCCGCCCAACAAAAAACAGACACCAATTGACATTCAACCAAAAGCCAAGACAAAAACCAACAAATGAAAAAGAAAAAAAAAAAAAAAAAATTTGAAAAAAAAAGAAAAAAAGAAATGCATTCCAAAATCTATCTCTCCTCTCTTTCACTCAATTGAGCCACAGAATCTGAAAGATCTTTACATATGTACAGACATTCACATATATACATATATGTATTATCTTAACTTTGTTTATTTGAAATTTATATAGATTTGGATAGGCCCTGCCATTGGTGTTGTTTGAGGGTTTCGCCCTTAGGCGAACATCAGTGCTAAATGGTCAAGCTCAAAGTCCAGTTATAAAAAATTCCTCGCCTCCCCACCCTCAAAATGCAAAATTGTTCCTAATGTGCGTCTATTTCTTCTATATATAATATATATATATATCTACATATAAACCATTTTTTTTTTTTACTCAACAAACGTCAACAATAAAAGTACAGTAAAAATTCAATATAAAGGATATACATACTAAAATATACTCGTACTCACATTTTGGGCGCATTTGTTTTTCATTTTTTGATTTGTCAACTTTGTCTATATTTCTTTTCGAATTGGATTCATTTTCGTTAATTTTGAGTTGAAGTTGAGTTTTGCTTGGATTCTCTTCGATTTGGTTTAGTCTCTCGGTTCGTTCAACTTTCTTTCACTTTGTGCATCGTCGCAAAGCAAATGATGCTGTGGCATGACACATTTATGTGTCAAAATCCGTTAGTTGAATGATGTATATTTTCTGTAATACAAGGACCTTCTCAATATTTCGCATTATGATTTTCAAATATTACAAATAGGATATATTATAATATCCATAAATATTAGACAGGTATTTTGACTCTTGCACTGTTTACTTCCAACAAGTTGAGGTATTGTCAGTATTGGTCTATATTACTGGACGATCTTCCATTTATAAAAGCTAAGTATTTTCGTTTTTTAGAGCCCATGGAAATTCCATTCGGTTTTCCAAATATAGCAGAGTGACAAACTCTTTTAACTTATGACCCCGCCCATTTTTCTCCTTCATATAAGGAATATATGTCGTATCGTATCTACTGCGTATCTTCAATATACAATATTATCATTTTGGCAATTTGTTCTTGTGACTGGTTCTACTTTTTTGTCTTTCCTTATTGCCCTTTAATCATGTACCTAATCGTCCCCAAAAACCTAACCCAATTATAATTTAAGTCTATAGAAAATGACCAACATATTTTACCTAATCTAACTTTACATTGCGACATTCACTCACGTTTCGGTTTTGGCCTTCATTTGATACGTTTGATTTTACTCGCCTTCTGTATAATGTATTTGTTGTTTTTTTTTTTTCTCATATAAGACATATTTGTTGCGAAAAGTGCAACAACAGAATATTGTATTAAAAAAAAAAAAAAAATATAAAAAAAATAAATATTTATAAAATGAAAAATAAAAAAAAAATCGTCCCAATCGAAATCAAAATTATATGAAATAAAAGAAATCCATATATCATATAACCCATTTATTGTGCTAGTGAATGTACTGAATGCTATATTCATTATACTCTCTACTTTATTTAATTATTCTAACCAATTAAACACATTTTCTTAACTTATCATCATCTTATAATTACGCTTACGATTCTGTATCCTCAAAATGGGCATTATGTTTTTTATTTTTTTTTTTCGGTTGTTCATTGTTACAATTAAAATTGTTCTTGACTTTGTTTCTTACTCGTATATATAATATCGTTCTTAAGATACTTTCGAGCGATTCCAGGCAACTCTTATTATTGTCATAATCTTTTTTCAAATTCCTTTCGCTACTTTTTTGTAATGTGTACAATTTCAATTAAAAAACAACAATAACTAAAAATAATATATGATAGGGTTCTATGTGTATTTAAAGATAAGAAATCCGTTTGGTTTTTTTTTGTTTGTTTTCTTTTGAGTGCCGGATCCTACTGAGGCCTCATTAAGAACTCTAAAGTATAAACCAGATTAGGTGCGAATAATTCCATTTTTTTGTTGTCGAATATTACCTTGCGCTGTATTAAAACTAAAATTAAGTATACTTTCTACCGTTATTTATTGTATATACTAAAATGAACAGTCTTCGCCCTGCTCTCTTTCGTACGATATTGCAGAAGAGAGCGAAAGAGCTGGTCTCTGTGTTTGCGAGTGTAACGGCATTTTATTTCCATTTATGTTTCTTTCTTGGCTAACGTTTTTCCAACTTTATTTTTCGATTGATTTATAATATTTGACCAACACTAGGCAAAGAACCACCGCTCCCAAAACCAAAAAAAAAAGGAAAAAATTACAGAAAAATAAACATATATATATAAATATATATATATATATATATATATATATGTCCATATTTTAAGCTGGTCACTTTTGAGATGGTCCTTGTGTATATTTCCAGTTTATCCATATTTTTAATTTTCTATTTAGTTGCCTTTTCGTTTAAATTTTGTTTTCGGTATATATTTAATATTTTCGTATCTTTCTTCTTATTATCCTGTCTTCCTCTTTCTTTCTCACTCGCTCTCTTCTTCCACTTATCTTCACTCTCTCTCTCTACACTTTCTCTCTCTCTCTCTCTCGTTTACATACAAAGTTTGTTAGCTCTCTAACAGCTCAAATTTTTGTATTCGATTTCGTTTCCTTCTATTTTGTTGTTCTTTTATGTTATTCTTGTTTCTTTTTAATATTTCTGAATGAAAAATAAACCACAACAACAACAACAGCAACAAAAACAATAACTAAGATTTAGCTGCCCCACCCATTGTATACCGTTATAACCCCTAAAGTCCCATCTCCAAACAAAAAAACGACTCTCTACACAACAACAACAACAACAACAACCACATTTCATAACGTTTCTCTTTAGTGCTAAAAAAAAAAACAAAAAAATCGCTAGATATTCTACTCCAATTTTTGCAATCGAACAGATACCAAACAAAAAAAAAAAAAAAAATAAATATTTATACCAATCCCTCAAAATAAAAAAAAATATATATATATGTAAACTATATTTAAAAATAAATCAAAAAGCGTTTGTCAACTTTCTTTTTATAATTTTCTTTGTTGTTTGTTTAATGTTTTTTGTCGTACGTGGAACGCTGCTCCGTTGCTCTCCCATTTGTGGACTCGGATTCAAACACGTTCCCTACGAATCGAATCGAAACGTTACGAATAATTCCAATGATTGGTCAACCTTTCTCACATGCCAAATTAACAAACCAAATAAAAAACAAAAAAAAAAAAAAAATGAAAAAATTAAAATGAAAATAAAACAAATATTCACAATACGATCTGAATATGTCGTATACGATAAAGGATTTCGAGGTATTGCAATGAACAAATTTCTTGTTATATTTGAACTTAAATTTATAAGCAACTATTGTTCTTTAAGTCCTGTTCCCTACCCCCTCCTCCCCAACAAACTTTGCGTTTCTTTAATCCAAATATCATTGTTTATTCTTAATTCACTTTTTACGTTTTCAAAACACTTGAATTTTAAAACACCCACGCAAAAAAAGGCATACAACAGCGTAAATAAAACAACCTATACAAAAAATTGTAGTTGATATATTTGAATTTAAATAATATATATATATATATCAAGTTATGTATATTATTTATAAGCTTTTACGTTTCGAGATTATGTTGTAATTGAAACTGTTGGTTGGATGGTTGGTTTGTTTGTTACATTTAAACCAAAGCCGTAAACTTCTCATTGACGTTTTCTACTATTTCTCCTATTAATTTTTAAAATATATATATTAATATTATATATATATAAATATATATATTTGATTTTACTTTATTTCTATTTGTTTAATTTCTCACAGTTTTTTCCGTGCTCACTTTCATTTTCATTTCATTTGCGTTTCAATTCCAATACGGATACTGCATATATATATAGCGGGCGTTTGGAACGTTTTGGAACTAATACATCAAATAGATATATATATATATATTTTATTGTGTGTGCTCTTTAGTTTTTGAGTTGAACTCTCTGTCTCTCAATCTCTCTCTCTCTCTCTCTATCTATCTTTCCTTCTCTCATTCTCTCTCTATTTCTCTCTCTGTCTCTATACTAACACACACACACACACACACCCAGTAGATAATGAATACTTGATACACACAACGGGGTTCACTCAACCAGTTTGTTTTTCTGTGCGCTGCAAGTGCTGTCGAATTGCACGATTAACTGCTATCGATAACGATAACAGCCTCAGTCTTTTGCACATTGTACAGCACAGTTTCTGGGGAAAACACTCGATTCTCTTGCATTTTTAATTGTCAGTCGGTATGATTCCGTTTATTTGTCCCACCTTCGACGTATCCCAGCGCTTGTTCTACCTGGTTGGCAAACCCCTTACACACACACATACACACACACACATCCACACACACACACACACACACACATCTGATACGTCTTTTGAGTTTGCTTTTGATTTAGCACTAGTTAAGAGCAAGTTCTTTGAATGTTTAACATACGCTCAAAAACACACTCACAGACACACGCACACAGATTTACACACAGTTATCTGCGTTACTCAACAGATCTGTTCACAATTTTCTATATAACATACATAGTTTGTAGCTGTAGCCGTAGTTGTAGCTGTTTCACTACCCAAATTAGTTGGGAGCAATATGAAATATTTAACTACTGATTAGAAACCAGGGTTGTCTCGGTTCCATTACGAAAGTTTAGGTACCAAATATTTGTTCGGCTTGTCGAATATTTTCAAGGATTGTTTGCGATCTGTTTATTATTATAAAGTCATCGTAAAAAAATTTTATTTTCCCTACGTAACTATTGTTTACAGCCACTTGGGAAACAATCTTCTTAATCTTTCAATTTAGTCTTTGATCTCTGATGTGAAGTTAGTTCGCTGAAGCGCAAGCAATCTGAAATAAGCCCAAAATATACAAAAAAAAAAAAATAAAATAAAAATATAAAAAATTAAAACAAATAGTGTTATAAAATGAAAACTTTTTATCGTTTATAATTTTGCTTGTGTAGATTTCTGAACGTCAACTGGCTGACTACGTTTTACTATCAGTTCCTAACCTTTAATTTTAACTTGTTTAATTTATTACAAAAAAAAATCTACAGTAGAGTACAAATATGAAACAAAATGCTAAACAAACAACTCTTTCCCGCTCTCACTCCGTTCGAAAATAGTTAAGCATGTTGTTACTGTAACCGATGTGTTTTGCCGCCTAACCTTTGATTTTGAAACCAGCCCGAAAACTAAACCGCTGAACAATCGAATCACTTAAACATTCATCAAAAATCACGAAGCGACAGCAAGATACTCTTTAGTATACTATCCGCTTAGACGAATACTCTCTCTCTCTCTCATCTCATTCATGTTCTTTACTGCAACTCCCTTCAAACCTTAAGACCTACCCTTGGCCCAACAAGCTCACAGCCGTACAAATGAAAACTTAAAGTAATTCCTTACTGATTTCTATACTAAAATACATTTGTATATTTTTGTTGTCATTGCCCTTTACTTTAATATACATATAAATACATACACACACACACACGCACACATACAACTAATACACTCACAGATACAGCCTTTGAGTACAATGTGTAGCTGTTTTTGAATTGAAACTTAATGCCAATTGAATAGTTATACTAATCGCCCCGCCCCCCGTCCACACAAAACTACTTCTCGTATTGTATATCTAAACTCCCAGCTAATTTATAAACGACCATCTCACAAGTGCTAATTAGAACAACCAACTGAGCAAATCGATATTTATCGATAAAACCAAAATAAAAAATACAAAGTCAACTTTTATATATATATGTATATATATCTATACATATATATAATAAATAAAAATAATAAACTATCAACTGAACTAATTAAAAAATTGTTTTACATAAGTTTGTTGCGTTCTCAAAACTCTCATTTCTCTCATTTTTTGTGTATTCTTTTATTTATTGTTTGATGAACAGAAAAATATTAAATTTTTGTTATTTCCTGTTTTGTACTTATGTTTTCTTTGAATTTTTCAATTGTTTCACTTTCACTTGGCTTTTCATTTGGTCTCTTTGCCCTTATAATAACACTATTAAAATATACTTTTTAACAGTACCTACCTTGTGTAAAATAAATTGTGAAATATGAATTGAAAAAAAGAAGACAAACTGTAAATCGATTGCATGCTGTTTTAGCACTCGCAGCTGCTTTTTGGCTTTTTGCTTTTTGCTTTGAATTTGTTTTGTTTTTTTTTTTTTTAATTTAATGATTGTTGCATGCTGTCTGAATCTGCATCTGCCTCTAACTCTGCCTCTGCCTCAATTTCAACTAATGCTTCTGTTTCTGCCTGTGTTCATGCGCTTGCGTAGCTTTTAAGCTTCCGTTTGCATCGCCATGTTACGCGTTGCGTTTCAGTTTCCGTTTCCGTTTCCGTATCAATTCCATTGCGTTTTGTTCCGTTGCGTTGAATGTTAGTTCCACACACACACACACACACACTATTACAGCTAAACACACACATACACAACAACAAATGAAATGAAACTGAAGTAAAAAATATATATTTTTTTAACTAAATACATATGTATATTTATATATATATATAAATATATATATAAATATATATATGTTACCTGATACATATGTATTACCTACTAATCCACAAGTCTTTTTGTGTGACAAATTTTGTTTGGTTTCTCTGCCGATTTTCCATTTTTTAATTGCGTTCCGTTCATTCCGTTCCACTTTTGAGTTTCTTGCCGTACTGTTAGTAACGGTACCCCCACCTTCCCAAAAGAAAAAAAAAAAAAAACAATCACATTTCCATCGCTCTGTTCGAGTCAAGCTAAAATTCTTAATTTGTACCAAAATAATTTCAGTTTTTTGTGCGTTTGGATCACATACGCAAATGCTTCACACAGAAGGGCGGAATTTTTGTATTGGAAGAGTACAGTAAGTTCTTTTTGGTCAGACCCCAGGGGTCTATTCATTTTCAATATATTCAATGTTTTACTTGATTCTCCACTCGTTCTCCATTGCAGATCCCAAGACGCGAAATCTCGTCCAGCGTAAATATCAGTCAAGCATGGTAAGTGTACTCCTCCTATACCAATACTCACCCCTCGCACCCACATTAAGATGCACCAAATTGTTGTTCAACATTGATCGAAATCTTGCAATATTTGTGTTTAGTTTTTTTCCTTTAAAAAAAATTTAATAAATTAAAAATTTAATTTTTGGTACTTTGAAAATCGCATCATTCGGCATTCTGTGCATTTATAGAAAGTATATTTAAATAGTAAATACTGTACATATGGCACATGAAATGCACCACCAATTTTTGTATATACAACATACATACATATATATACATATATATATATATAAATCAGTATGTTTGATTTGCCTTTCCTTTTTCTATTCGTTTCGTTTCGTTCTTTGCTGCCACTTTCGTTTCGTTACCTTGTCAACATTTCTATGTATACGACCAACAACAACAACCACAACTACAACTACAACAAAAAACAATAACAACACCAACACCAACAACAACAACAACAACACCAACAACATGCCTGCAACTACCACCACGACCACTTAACTAACACAATACCATCAATCATACATCAATCATTGATCAATCATTGATCAATCATCAACATAAAACACGCTTAAACATCCGTTAAACCCGTGAATGAAACAACATGAAACTGAAACAAACTAAAACAATTCCAAACCAATCCTAAAAATAAGGCATCTGAAATTGTATTGAGCTTTCATCGTGTGACGTCCGTTCGTTTCGCATACATTTGTCATCTGAACGGCAGAACGGACAAGGCGCTGGCGGCTGAAGGAAACACTGGATTGGAATATAGCCCAAAACCAACCGTGGCAACAATTTCCAATGTCTCAATTAAAAATGTGCATTAAAATGAAAAATATATAAACTAGAGAAAAGTAACCCCATATGTTGTAAATAAAATTCCAATGCCAATTGTTTATTTCTTATGTATGTGTGTGTGTGTGTGTGTGTGAGTGTGTATTTGTATGAGTGTGTTCTCTTTTCACAACAATAACAATCACAACAATAACAAATGTCACTCATCAAGCCCAAGCTGTATAAAATTTATTTAATTAATTCTTACCATAGCTGTGGCACCACGATTTTTTTTTTGTTTTTTGTTGTTGTTCCATTCCACATTGTTCCACAGTGCATGCTTTTTTTTTTATAAAATTCCTATTTTTGTTTAAGTTTTGTGCGTTTGTTGGTTTACCACGTTTCTCCTTTGTTAGTTTGTTACACGTTGTGATTAACACGAATACAAAAAAAAAAACAAAAAAAAATCCTCCACAACCACCGATTCATTCAAGAATACTTTATGCCACAATACTAACGATCGATTCCGCCATACGCAGTCCGATCAGATATGCTATTCGGTGTTGTGCGTCTTCAGCTATGTCGCCGCTGGACAGGATCAGAAGAAGAATCCGGTCGTGATAACACCACAAATACAGGACATACACGCACAGCACAAGCAAAAGCATCAGCATCAGCAAAAAGCATCGAACACAGCAACAACTCAAGCAACAACAGTGACAACAACTGTGACAACAACGGGAGTTGCAGGTGCTGCTGGTACAGGTCAGCCACATCCACAGCCACCGTCACCGTCACCGTCACCGTTGCAGTCGCATTCGCCGCGTGCCGCAATCACAAACATCATCAACATCAACAGCAGCGGTAACGTTGGCAAACAACAGTCACTGGGCACTGTTACCATACGCCATACGTTGCCCATGCAGAAGCCCACCATAACCATGTCGACGGTGCAGCCGCAGGCGAAGCTACCGTTAACAACATCCACTGCAACAGCAACAGCGACAGCGACAGGAACGCCCACACCGATACCGGCGCCATCGTCTGGTCAACATTTGCCACAGCTGCCGCCCCGCGTGCCATCGCAACCATCCACAGAGAGTTTGGCAAGCATTAGCTCATCATCGCCGCCGTCGCATAAGCAGCGAATTGCACCACCGCTCGGTCCACCACCAGCGATACCGCCACGCACCGGCGCCATTGCCCGCAGCGTTTCGATTCAAACGCCGCCAAGCAGTCGCAGCTCGTTTGTGCGTCAAGCGTCGGCGAATTCAACGCCGCCGCAATACACGCCACAGCCGCCGCCACCATTTGTCATACCCAAGCGTTTGGCGCGCGCATCGACACTAACCGCAGCACCACAACAGCAACACCACCAACACCACCAACATCAACAACAGCAACATTATCAACAGCAACAACAACAACAGCAGCAGCAGCAGCAGCGCGCCAGTTACGGCAGTGTCGCCGCTGCGTTGCAGTCAATGCCCGAGGCCGTTGCCAACGCTGGTTCGCATTCCCATTCCAATTCAAGTTCCACATCCAATTCCACATCGAATTCCAGCACTGGTTACGTTGCAGGTGCATCGCCTCAGGCCCATCGCAAACACTGACGAAGGAGTTCGTTTTTCAAATTTAGTAGTGGTTCAGGTGGTGGTGGTGCTGCTGGTGCCGGGAGTGGGAGTGCTGGTGGTGATGGCGCTGGCGGTGGCGGAGGTGGTGGACCCACTGGCGAGGAGCCGCATCCGCATCCGCACAGACGCGATGTCTGCCGCACTATTTGCATACCCTGGCTTTAAGTTGCTGATCGGGCATTCTAATTTAATTTGTTTTATTTTTATTTTATAGTATATTATTTTTTAGTTTAGTTTTTGAGTGTAGAGATAATGTTCCTAGAATTGCTTAACACGATCGTCCGAGGTTTGAAGAAAAACCTCTGCTTTTCCAATATTATAACTATAGATTTCTGCAACTCGCATATGCTTCTTCGATTCCAGAAAGATAATATAGTAAGAATTATCGTTTAATTTCGATAATACCTATATAGCCAAACTTTCCCTTTGGAACTTGAGAGCCCCTTCCTTTAAAGCAGAATTGGTTTTTAAGAACGTACTTAGATGGATTCCTAATGCTCTTAAACTATACTATTAATCGCTCCGATCCGGTATTAAAGTACCAGGCGTATTTTTGCACCCTATCGCTTGTTCCTATGACATCTGTTTTTAGGATACATAGCCTGTTACGAGTTATATACGTATATAGTTATACAATAACAATAATGATATACAAATAATACATATACAAATGATATGCTAAAGAATAATACAATTGTTATCTATGTATATGAGTATAAGTTGCAACTAGTTCTTGTTATATTTACTGACTTATACTACTACAGCTGCTAGGTTATTTACTAAGCTACGATTTGTTCTCTGTGCGATAAAATAGATTGTTCATTCGCTAAGCACTTAAGAGTACTTATAGAACACATTGCTAGCCTAACCGTATCATATCATAAACAGACACATACAAACTATACTACATTGACTACAAATCTGGGGGAGAAATATATATAGATCGAATCAGAAACTGTATGTATATATACATATATATATATATATGGATTATAGATCGAATATGGGCACAAAATAAAACAACAACACATTTATGGAAATTGAAGGCAATCTAGATAGGGAAATGTAACATACCATATATTATTATATTCTTATAACTAATCGAAAGCTATTTTCAAGGAATTTAACTAGTTGTTAATCGAAAGAAAACAAACTTAACTGAAACTTGTGAAGAAAGCATATAAATTGCACTACGATTAGTAAAACTTAAGTAAGAACCAGATGGAGTCGTCTCGCAAGAAGGTATATATATATATATATATATTTATATAGCTTAAGGAATTGTCAGGGAACACATTGTAACATAAACAAAAATATTCGACAGATTTAACAGTGCTTTAACAGAGTTGGATGGCAATATGTATGTGTGTGCGTATGCGTAACAGAGTTCAGCGCAAGTATATGTATCTATATATATATACATATAGATATATATCGACTATACTTACATGTAACTCCAGCTAACTATCCAGATATGTATATATATATATTGTATACAAAAAACATATAAATATTTTTGTTGTTGATAGAAATTTGTTGGCTTTATCTATATCTATACATGTGTATCGATATATACATATACATGCATACATATGTATATATGATTATGTCTAATCTAATACATATTCAAAGAAATAAATTGTATTTTCCATAGTTCAAAATTGCGTGCAAATATAAAATATGAAAATAAACAATACCAGAAATTCTATGATAACATCTATGTATATATTATTTATTCGGTCGCATTCAAATCACGGATCATTCCAATAATTTGTAGCTATTTATTAGTGTTGCTTGACAGTCTTGATAGAATTCTTACTTTCTGATAAGGCAAATTAGAGCATTTGTTTTGGACCCCGGCATCGCCTCAATTCTAAAGTCCGACACCAGCCTTATCGACTCAGGATGAGAATTTTTTGCAGCCATAATCAAAATTTCGTGTGTATAAATTTACCCCCATATACACTCAGCGAAATTTCTTTTGAAATGAAAATCAAATTTTTTCGCACCTTAACCTCACTTTAAAAACGAAAAAATTAATAAAAAAAAGAAAAAATGTTATGTGAATGTTACAAATTTTATTCTTTTTTGTATTTAACGTGTATTTAAAACAACTATAGTTTTTGGAACAAAATAAAATTTTTAAAATGTTATTTTAAATTTTATAACGAAAAAATCAAGTGCCTTTAACCAAATTTCGCTGAGTGTATAATTTCTTGTATGCACCAAAGAAAGTTTTGCTTATTCATCAAAACAAAGTTTGAGATACTAAGCTAAGTTATTTTACTATCTAATCTAATCTGCTGTCGCATATAGTAAACAAATACTTAAACAAATGAAATTAAATTTTGTTTTTTTTTTTTTATTTCACCATTTATTTTGACTTTTCACATTATCGTACTATATAATTATGAGTGACGTAAAAAAAAAACACAAATATTATGATAATGACAAGCAGAATTATATTTAATTAGGTATATGAAGATTATAAATTTCCAGAGGGTAACTCAATAGGGCAATAGGGTTAAGGGCGTGGTCGGATGCGTACCTGAATACCATTGCCACTTTTCATGATCAGCTCGGCCAAAGGACGTGGCTCATGACCGGCAACAGGCAGAAACTGATAATGACGCAATATCATCGACAGCGAGCACTTCAGCTCCAGCATGGCGAACTTTTGACCTGTCGGATGCAGTTCATAAATTAATAAGATTGAAAAAAAAAAACATTGAGAGGGATCGTAAACTGACCTATGCAGTTGCGTGGTCCGGCGCTGAAGGCGGCAAAGGCAAATGGATGCAGGTTCTGTTCGTTGAGATAGAAACGATCGGGATCGAAGCGTTCCGGATTGGGGAAACTATCGGGATCGCGATGGAGCATATAGACCAGGCAACTAACACTGGCCCCCTTGGGCACTGTCACGTTGCCCACCTGCAGATCCTCGTGCACGCCGCGCGAAAAGAATGGCACCGAGGGATATAAGCGCAGCGTCTCCTTGATGACTGCTTCCAGATAGGGCATCGATTCCTTTTCACGTCCTTCTCGCTCTACAGCCTCCTCGTAGGCGCGCTGCTGCACATCGTCGTGCTTGGACAACAGGCTAAGGGCAAAGGCTATCGCCGAGCTGGTCGTATCGTGTCCCTCAAACATGAAAGTGTCTACCTCTTCCCGTATATCCAGATCGGTCAGCTCTGCGCCCCCGCCCTCCATCTGCGATAGCAACAGCATATCAAGGAATGCCAAACGTCGCTTGCCCCCCACATCGTTGTCCTGATTAACCTCATCCTTCTGTACCGACTCCTGCTGTGCCTGCTGCAGCTGCTTGCGGCGCATGTTAATGACCCGATACGTTTCTCCGTGCAGGATGCGTAGAGCTGCATTGCGCTCTCGTCCCGCCGAGGACAATCTAAATAATATATTAAAGCGCTGCCAGAAGGAGAAGCTCTGTTGGTGCAAAATCCGGCAAATGCTGAAGTATGTGTATATTTTAGGGCTTCAAAGTATAAAGGATATAAAGTATAAACCTCAACTTACGCTTGAACTGCTTGCACATATTCGGAATCGCTCTGCATTTGGGCGTGCTTCTTGATGCCCATCGCCGTCTCCAAGATAGAGTCCAGAGCGAACAGCGTGATGTATGGATAGATGTCGAAGGGTTCGCCGTTGGCCTTTTCGCGCAGTTTGCTGATCAGGATGCGGCAATTCTCCTCCATCGGCTCCTTGAACTCGCCCAGTATGCGAAAGTGGAAGCCCGGCGTCAGAAGCTTGCGACGCCGATGCCAATATTCGCCACCATTGGTGAGCAGACCTTTGCCCAGCCAGCACTCGACCAGCTGATAGCTAGTTGATTTGTGCAGCAACGTATTGTTGCTCAGCACCTGCTTGATATCCTCGGGCGTGGTGAAGAACACCATCAGATCCTTGCCAAACCAGATGCGAAAAACGGGTCCATGCTTCGCACGCAATTCCTCGAGCCATTTGAGCACCTCTGACGGGTTAGAGTTTATTGACTTCTTGCTGACTGAATGTTTCTGCTGCTTTTTACTTACCGCCTCGCTTCACATTGGCAATCAGTTCACGGACAGTGGGACCTGGCAGTGTTTTGGAAAAACGTTGCAGTTGCAGAAACTTAAAAATCTTTGGCAAGTAGCGCAAAAAAATCACCCAAGCAGCAAACGCAAGCAATGCCACAGTATTCATTGTGGCCAACAAAAAAAAGGACGAGCAAACAACTAAAACAGGTAATTTTCTTCACAATTTAATTTTTAATGTTTTTTTTTTTATTTTTTTTTTATTAATTTGCAGCTTGAAGAAAGCGCGCCGAACGACCGCTCGGCTCTAAGCTTCAAGTGCAACTAATTTCAATTTGACTTTTCGCGATAGCCCGAATTAGATGATACTTGCGATTTGCAGACAACTAAAATACTCTCACAACCAGTTTTCCTTGCGAAATTGTCGACGCAGAACTTTTTAATCTAAACAAACACAAACAATAAATAACAATAACATCTATATGAGGTCGGTCTAATTAAAACAAATAGTAAATAATACGAATAAATAACAAGTCCAATCTTATTTGTTGAGATGATTTAATATTAAGTAGACCACAGCTATAATTTGATCGTTAGTTACTGAGATTTGAATAATTAGAATAATTATAAGATTCACTCGACACTCGAATAATTAGAATAATTATAAGATTCACATGATTCGACATGCAATTCTAAAATGACGTACAGTAAAAAACTTAATATCACATTAAGTAAATCAAAAAAAACATTTTTACTTGATTCTTAATGGTCAATTACGTTCACACTCCCAGCCGCAGAAAGTGCAACATAAAACTGGTAACAATAGTCAGGAGTGGGGTGCGGGGCTTTTAACCTACATATGAACATTCATATATGTACATACATATATATATATATACATTCAGATCTTGCGTTGAACTGGTTTTTGCTGTGGATTAGACGCTTTTCCAGTCTATTTATAAAGCGGCTTTCATGTGTGCGACTTTAACTGCTGGAAATAGATATTATCGAGACGGACTGGTACAGGCTGTATCTATGATGAATATATTATAAATATCTATAAAAATATATTCGAAAATCGTGTTTTTGGTGCCAGTCTAATAGTACCAGAGTCATACGCAATATGATATTTGTATATATGTATGTTATACAAATTCGGTCCAAAGTTTAGTATGTCATGTATGTTGTGTGTTGCATTGCAATTCATACAATTACTATTTATATGTATGTCGCATGACACTAGTGAAACCTGCATCATAGTAAACTAGAGAGGTGGCGTCGACATACTGAATACCTTAATATAATAAATAAACGACTATAATTAATAAACATAAATAAATAGTTGACCTCGAAATTCTTCGCAAAATTATTAATAACGGAAACTGGCTGTTTAAAAATAACAAAATCAGCTTAACACAGATAGATAAGGTATGTCATATATTTATAGGCTCGTCCAAATGCCTAATCTACCTCGGAGTACATTTGAGCATGAGATATATATATATATATATATATATATATATATATGTATATGCATACTTATATTTATTGCCTAAAGCATAGAACACTTTTAGGCTGTTTTTATTATTCGTAGCAAACCTTCAGGCAGAGTCAACCAATATTGCTTGAGGAGCACAAGCCAATTAAGACTGGCTCACATCGGTTTTAACGATTTGAATTTGTATTCCCAGTGCCTGTTATGAAGTTAGTTGTTAAGCTACGAAGTTAAGAACCGGATCAATAACACAAATATCAAATCTCGAATTGGCGAAATGAGTTCATAAAATGTAAATTTCTAATATATGTTGTAATATGTTGTTAGAATGCTGTAACCGAGTGAGCTCGACTACGATATACCCTGAACATAAATATTTATATTATATTAAATATTAAATATTTTCCAATTCTATTTCCCTTTTTGCACACTCAAATGTACGCAGGACAGCAATTGGCAGACACAGGCAATCAAGCGTAAGAAAATTAGGATTGCGCTGATTTTCCAACAAATTATGATTTATGGGGTCGAAGATGCTCCATTCTACACGTTACACACATTTACACAAAACCATTAGACCTATCTTCCACCTCTGTCTGTTAAAAAAAGGCAATAAAAAGTCCCTATTTTATATTCGCGACTGTTAATTTATTGTTCGCAACCAGTTTCAGTTTCTATTTTCAGAACCCATTAAAAATGCGTAAAGGGAATATTTTAAAATGTTTTAAGGAAATACTGGTCAAGAGCATTCTTATTTATATGCAGAAGATAAGCTTTAGGTAAGTTTCACTATGGAAATGCCATTGTTGGGTCAAGGTCGTCAACTGATTTGGCACTACACTAACTACCCACCCCCTCTGCAGCACACAAAGATGGGCAACACGCGTGTCTTTGGGGCAATCAGCCAGCTGTCTGGGCGATGCCCGATGGTCGATGGTCGACAGTTGAGTTGATGCCAGATTGCCCAATGTTCAATGCCCAATACCCAATTGCGAATTGGATGACAACCGACAACCAACAGCGGACAACGGTTGAGCTTGGGTTACGCACTTGGACGTGTTTGTTCGGACGTGTCCACTTTTTCTGTGTGTGTGTGGGGGCAGTTCGGAGTCCAAAATGTTGGAATAATGGGATCGTGTTGTGCACTTGACATACGTTTATTTATGACGTGCCCCAAAAGAAAAGCATGCAATTGCAGGTGCGCGACTAGAAGATGCCTTGTAATTAAGTCTACAATACTGGACTATACTCATTTTAGGGATTGCCGATTTAGAGCAAGGCTTTCCAAATGTTTACAAATATTTTTCTTAATATTTTAAAAATAATTCCGATTCGCGATCCATATTAAAAGCTATAAGAACGAAATTTGTGGCTGCCACTTAAAATATGATTTTAATCGAGAAACTAACTCATAATCAAGAAATATTTTGCATTAATAAATCGGTCAAGTTCAGTCGAACAAGCCTTCAACAAATTAATTTGCTTAGTGCAGCATTTAAGTAATTCATATTAATAATGTCAATGTTTAATTTAAATTAAATTGAGAAACATGCCAAGTAGGTTAGATCTGAGAAATGTCATATCAATCGCTGAGGCAGCAGTTCAACCATCCCCCTACCAACCCCGCACCCCATGAGAATTGGAAATTTCAATGCGAATGCATAACAACAACAATCAGACAACAACAACAACAACAACAACAACAACAACTTATCGCGTTGGATTGCATCGGATCTTGACCTTGGCATACCAAAAAAATAAAAAAAAAAAACCGCTGAACAACGCACGCTCCACAAATGTGCAGCTGCTGCTTGGCGGGGATGGGTTGGGGAATAGGTGTTCTGATGATGACAATTTGCATTCGGATCGCTTAAAATAGCCAACATATCCATCAAACTAATCTGGCTGATTAATTCATCCATCCATCCGTCCATCCCATCTTCGTTCAGTATTATCTGCAGCTCTGAGGTTAACAATTCGTCAGTCGAAACCTGTTTTCACAAGAACATGACAAGTGCTGTTTTGTTTTTTTTTTACATAATACATACAAGCATACATATATATATACATATATACGTATATATACACATATGCATTACTCGTCTTATCTATTGAAGACTCTTTTATCTATCGCCTTAAACAAATTGAGAAACCCATTGTTCCACCTGAGCGATCATAAATAGAGGTAAGACTCGATTGAGTTATGGGAACCTGCATAGGAAACACTTATCAATTCCCATTGAATTGTTCCGCCCAGCATCATTCAATTTTTCCCCCTTTGATTTAATCAAGTTTAGTCTGGGAAATGGATATGCCTAGAATTAGTATTTTAATTAGTTAAATTAAAAAGGAAGACTACTCGAATTGTAAATAACAAAGTTATCTGTAATTCCCATATATAACGATAGACTACAGTTTATTCAAAAATACAAAAAAAAATATTAAATTAAGTTTGTTATCAATGGGAAAACTCTTGTGTTTACAGCTGGAAAGCAACTATTTCTCTAATTACCTAACAAGCTGAGCGAAATTCTTTGTTTACACCTTACAATCTGTAAAATCATAATTTTTTTAATGGATATATCTTTTCGTTGTTGAATCAGTATTAACCAAACGAGCCCAACCCGGTTGAGGAGGCCGTAATATTTGAGCAGCGCGACAATCCAATTGACAGCTCATCGCTGGCCAAATAAATTGGGTAAATATATACTTGAGGCTTGGAGACCCGACTTGTTGGACAACTATATATACATAGGTATACACACTCGTCGTACGAGCCTATCGACTTCCGTTGAGACTTGGGCAAATATCAGTTTAGTTGGATCAATAAATGGATGGGTGAGTGTCGATGAGTTGGCACATTCAGCTGGACAAGATGGGCGTTACGAGATGGTCCCGCTCCATTGCGCTTACTGATTATTAAATGCTGGCACTTAGTCTGCAAACTGTTGACCAAATTATCGTCCAAAGTTCGAGACCTTTGAAATGGAGTGTTCCGGTGACTCAAAGCCGCGCCTCAGTGAGTTCACTTTAGTTCCGCATAAAAATAGATGATCACAAATTTTGTACGGGAATCGCAAATATTTTTAGTACTAATTAAAATCAGAGATAAATATAAAACAGCACCCGAAAGATGTTTAGTTATTTATTTTAATTCAGATTGATTAATTTGCTTGCATATTGTGTTAAAATGCAAATCGCGAAATTGTTGTTGCTTCATGTTAATTATTTATGTAGAACAACTTTTCTAAACAACAAAATATTGCTTCAGGCCAATAATAATCAGTTGCCGCCTGCTAAAACTAAAATGATTAATTAAGAAGCCAATATAGAAGAGTTGATAACATTTTCAGCAGTTAGTGAGCCTTTAAAAGCTCAATGAACGGCACAAAGGTCACTTATACTAATAAAAAAAAGAAGAAAAAAAGAAGCGATTTGCAAAGTTGTTAAACAGCAAATGATAAAAAACAAGAAACGATTCTGATGTAAGCAAATTAAACAAAAACAAGAATGTGCGTAAGTGAGTCCGCCTCGTCTTAAGGGTTTCCCAGTAATTAGATTACCTTCGATTTATTTATTTATTGTCAACAAAAGTCAGTCGATACCAAATTAAATTAAATTAAAAATAAAATTAAAATTATAAGTAAATTAAAAAATTTAGGTAGCTTAATCCAAACATATGTTTCTGGCATTCTAACAATAAATCTACAATATCTTTAAATTCATATTCTAACTGTAATTGTTCTAGTTTCCGAAGAGCTCTATGAATAGATTGGTATTCATATGGATATTTTCTTAAATTTGCATGCGTGTGTTAAACCCAACTTCATGATCGACCAGGGTATTTTATATGTCTACACAAAGACTTGTTTCTTTCTTCTTTTTTCGGGTGCTATTGTTTTTTTTTTTTTTATTTAGTTTTTGTCTTGTTTTGCGAACTGCGAATTGTAAAATACACATATTTATAAGTCTTTGTTTTATTTAATGTCTTGATGCCTTGAACTTCAGCAGATCTACGATCACATGTGTGTTTTAGAGCCACTAAATATGAGCACAAAAATCACTTTTATAGCATTCAACGAGTTGCTTTCTGTTTATGGTTGGTGTCTTCAAAGATTCTACAATCGTATATTGTATCTTAATAGCTGTTTTGGCTGGTGCTTGGTTAGTTATTTAGTACTCTCTGGCACTTGGTGGTAATTGTTTCCGTGTTCTTCAATTATAACCACAACAACAACCAAGAACTAAAGATTGACAACATTTAGCATTGAGCCAACCACTGACATTGCCAAAAGGTGACAGCGTTTTGTTGTTAATTGAACAGGTTTTTGAGCTTCTTCTAAGAACAATCTCCAAATAAGAATCCCAATAACAACAACAACAAAAATTGAAAAGTATAAAAGAAAGCTCGTCGATACCAAAATCTGTTATGCATAATTTGCTCCATTTGTATAAAACATGTCAAGAAATGAAACTAGTTTAAAAAATATTCTAAATACCCTGAAGACCCACATTTTATTGTTTTAGAATTCATGAGTAATTCAGTCCAAGCAAAAGGCCAAAAACATTTCATTTCAATATGTATGGAAATTTTAAGAACTTTCGCATTCGAAAAATATCTGTGATATTTAGCAAACATATATGTATGTATATATGTATGTATATATATATATATATGAATACAGGTGTTATTTTATTTGTAAGGCATTGACGCTGAGATCGAGATTTTAATGTTGTCACAGATGACTAGCCCCAATGTGGTGGTTGATTGTTTGTTGTACTCATTCCAAGCCATTCCTTTTTAGAAACCTTGCTGTTCTTTATTTATTCATCTGTTTGCTTGGTTTAAGTTGATGGATGTGGATGTACTTCAAGTTGGAATCTCAAAAATATTTTGCGCTGTGTTGAACTTAATTGCTCATAAAAATTGTGTGCATTAAGCAAAAACTAAGAAAAAACCTGAAAACAAATTAAACGAATGCCCAGTCGAAGCTCAAATACACTCATTTAATGTTAGAGTATTCATTTAATCATTCATTCTTAAATTATTGAAATTTGTTTAATTTAAAAAAAAAAAACAGTATATCAGCATAAAATTATATCATTGTATAAATCATAATACAATTATACAATAAATCTACTTTAACATTATCTTTGTATATTTGTTGACTTCATTTCGAAGACTCCTCTTCAGAGTGTATATTAAATAAATAATGTAATTTGTTTAGTCAAGGAAGTCAATAACACATTAAAGCAGATTAAAATTCTGGATATATTTTTTCAGTTGAATTTTTTTTTTTTTGGTTAATGGCGTAATTTTAACATGGAGTGCGGCATTATCGCATCATCGTGGCCGACTTGTTAATTGGCCAAGAAATCTGAAATTAAAAACAAAAACAAAATACATTACGTCAATTGTTTTTGAAGACACGAACTGGGTTTGTGGTTTTGGGTTTTTGTAAGAAGCTTCATGTTTGATTGGATCAGCGTCCTTGCCCTTCAAAGATCAGAAGAAAAAACAACATATCTATGCATCTATGCATTTGCAACATTAGTCTATCTAAATGTGAAAAACAAAACATCAACACCAACAAACAATAAACAAATCACAAATGACAACAACAATTCAGTCATTATTTAAAATTCCAGATACGAATCGTTGCAGTTGTGATTGCGACGGTTGTAAAATGGGTTAACAATTTCCGAGGTCGCTGCAAGACTTATCGAAAACTACCAAATGTGCATATTAAATATATCAATGAATAGCAATTTAAAAAAGAGCCAACAAATAAAGAAAAATAAAAGTAAAAACCAAAGACTTGGCCAAGCAACTTGAGTGAAGCGTCTGATCTGTCAATTGGGCGAGGTCCGACTCCCTCCGGAGCTGAATGGCATCTGCTTCCCACGGCATCAAGTTTTTCTTTTTTGTTTTTTTTTTGTGTGTTTTTTTTTTGGCTCGTGTCGACACGTTTTGACGCTTGTCTCGAGCTATATTTAAAGACGTGTTTCGAAAGTTCTTTTCAACTCTGGCCGATGCAGTTTTCAATGCATTTGCGTCTCTTTATTTATTTTGCAATAGATGTCGAAAGGCCGCCAACAAGTTATTTTGGAATCGTTTAACGTTTTGGGTTGGTTATTTTTCAAAGCTTTTAATTTCGATTTTTTTTCGTACAAGAAAAACGTTATTTGTTATGGATAATGATATAATTCACATTCAAATGTCTTTTTTGAAAACTATTTCGCCTTTTATTATTTGTTTGTGTTTGTGTTTTTTTTTTTTTTTTTTTTTTGGTGTTCGTATTTTGTTTATTGTTAGGGCTGTGGCATTTTCGTCATTTAACAGATCAATAGATCAAAATGTAGTCGTTTCTGTATATATTTGCTAGAAATACATTTTATGAGCTTTGTTGCATTGCAATGCATCCCAAACAGACCGAAACAAATTCGTGTTAAACTGTTTGGTTTCGATTTCAACTTGCCCCACCACCAATCTGTCAAAACGCTGCAAGTGGTATTGAATGCATTGGGATTTCCATTTCGGTGTTTTTGTTGTGACTGTTTGTGGTTGTTGAAAAGGGCTCAGCATTTGCATTTCCAGCTAACTTGGCTCACAAGTCTTTTGACCAAAAGCCGCAGCATGACCTGCCTCAAATTGATTTCGTTTTGCAGAGTCGTCGTGTTAAGTTTGTCTAGTTTGTTTGTTGTTCAAATATCCTCTACACTCCAAATGTAAACGGGTATATTAATTGTTGTTTTTGTTGTTGTTGTGCATCTTTGATGTGGTAAAATAAAGGTATTCAAACAGCTTGTCTCTAAGATCTAGTGATCTCTAGTTATCATGGATGTGGCTTCTTCTATAACTTAAGTTAAGTAAGTCTTACAGGGTGTTGTCGAGTCTGGCAGACTCTTTCAACTCGCCAATCCATTGTGCAAACAAGAATTTATCATTATTAATAGAGTCTTAAAGAGCTAAAATTAGGGAGTGCTGAGGTGGTTTTTCTTGGTGGGTGGGGGGAGTGGTAGAGCTTTTGCTCTGGTCAATTGCAAGACAATAAATATAGTCTTGAAAACTGACAATTCGCACTAAACGACAAAAGCCAGACGGCAACAAACAAGAACGACAACAACAAAATTTCAATTTGCAACGCCAGCTTGCCTAATAGCCAAAAACAAAACTGGCAACAGGCAGGGGCAGTCGGCCTGACAGACAGATAGACAGACAGACAGTTGGTGTGCAGCAGGGGGTGCAAGCAACTAAATCAAGTTGCTCCTTTGTTAGTAACACTGTTACAGTGTTGCATTCATTGCACATTGGCTGTTGGCGCTTGCCGCTTGCTGCTTGCTGCTTGCTGCTTGCCACTTGAAAAGACTACGCAACATTCGCTGCCCCTTACTCCGCACACTGAGTGCCCCCTTCATAGCTAATAAGTAGCTGGTTCCGCGGAACCAAGAAACTCGTTCAACTCTTGCCACAACGATGACCAGTCTGAGCCACATTGCCCAGTTGCCACACATTCTTTCTTGGCCAGAAAGAGAATGTTATTCGGTTCCGTTTGCAATCTGACTTGTCGCAAGAAGCAACAACAACATCAACAACAACAACAACAACAAGAGCTTGCCACTTGCACCCTGCTTTAGCTTGAGCCAGTATTTCGCTTGCTGTTTATTTTTATGGCCAACCAAGATACAAATTGTTGTTGGCAGGCGCTTGTGTAATTTGATATTGGCAACCAGAGGCTCACTTTCAATAGATTTGCGTCAATTTACTTATTTATTTTATTTTTGCTAACATATTTCTCTTTAGTTGTATGCTCTGTTTGTTGAGCGCTAAAAGAGTTGATTGCTTACGAAAAAATGTTTAGAAAATGTCCACCACAAAACTGAAATATCCGACAGTTTTAAGTCATCCGCGAAGTTTTACACAAATTTTATGAATTATTAATCCCGTTGCAAACAGAGTATTGGGTAGTCGGTAATGCTAGGATTTTGGCTTATTTATTTATTGCTTACAAGTTACGAGTCACTTGCCACCTGCCACTTACTTCTTCTTCATCATCGCTGTGTCTTCATTGGGCACTCTTTCGCTTACACCTTTTGACCATTGCCTTAGCCTTATTAAGCACTTAGCCATCGAAAAACAGTGATTGACAATCATTCTCTATGAAATTTTTTTTTTTATATGTTTATTGATACCCTAACAAAGAGTTTTTCGAATTTTTGCCAGTGTCGATTGTTGCCACCTTAAGAAGAATTCAAGAATTCATCAAGAATTCAACTTATTCAAAAAATGTCTTGTTTCAAAATGAGGACAGACACAGAAACGAACATGGCCAAATCGACTCGCCTTTTATTGTTAATAAAGAATATATATTCATGTAATGGGGTCGGAGAACTTTCGTTCAATTCGAATGATCAAATAATGATACCCTCTGAAAGGATATAGGAAAAGTTCAAATGTTATCAAAATTTTATGACAATGCATTGGATAAATGTTATAGAAACATTTTCTTTATGATATTCCAAATAGGAATCTTACAGATTCATGGATTTTCTTTCAGTTAACCGTTTTAATCAACAACAAGGGTATTAATTGTGTGGCAAATTGGTGAGCACAAATTTTGTTCCAGCAACTTGCGTTTAATTTTAGCTGTTTGGCCTCAGCTGGCAGCTTAGATTTTTACTATGTTGCCTAGACTTGTGTAGCGATAAAAAAAACAAAACAAGTCGCCAGTTATTGGCCAATAATTGTAGTCTTTTTGCCAGTTGATCGATTCAAGCCGAGCCAAGTCAAGCTTTTAGACAGTTGCAAAATCGCTTATCGAGCATTGAAACGCGACATCCGACAGCTTGGCCAAGTTGCAGCTTGGCTCAGTTTAAGCTTAAACTAAGCCAATTACATACGAGATGTCCATAACCCTAGGCCCAATTAATGTCATTGAATTGAATTTGAATTGTGAAACGAAATCGAGATTGCAAAATATAAAAATAAGCACATTCAGGCGGACCATTAAAAAATACCAAAACTAATCACTGTTGTTATTAAATGATTGTATTTCAAAGCAACATTCCAAATTCACTTCAACTATTTATGCTTTTTACAGTGTATAATGTTAAGTACATGTAAAATAAAAAAAGTCCCATGATTGTCTATATATAAATAAGCCAAATTTATAGTTCTGATCAGATCTACTGTGTGTGAGAATTGTGTGAGAAATGCGAGAGATCGCTTCATGGATGCAAATTAAGGGAAGTTTTAACTCAAAACAAAACGAACGAAATGATTCGCATGCGCGGCACGAATCACAATGCAATCGACAATTCTTGTCAAGATGTGCAGCCTCAGCAGCAGCAACGGCAGCAGCAGCAGCAGCAGCAACAGCAGCAGCAGCAACAGCAGCAACAGCAACAGCAGCAACAGCAGCAGCGGCAGCAACATAAGCTGAGTCGCTCAAAATTCGACTTGCATTTGATTTTGAAATGTTTTCGGTCTGCGCCTAAAAATTACCAACACCAGCACAGTCACACACACACACACACACACACACACAGAGACACACATGTGTTGCTGCTGCTGCTGCTGTAGCCGAGCAGCGCCGAAACCGTCGAAAGCGCGGCCCCATCTAAGCGGTCTTCGTACGCTCGGCGGCTTTTGGACAATCAGTTGACGTTGAATGTTTCGTCTTGACGGTCGCTGAGTTTAGTCGCTGGGTTCTGCCAACAACCACCCACCCAAATCCACCTGCCACCAAACAAAACGAAAGGCAACAGAAATTAAACCAAATAAAAATCAACAACAAAAATTTATTTAAAACAAAAAGTGATCTAAAATTTTGCAAATTGGTGACAGAATTTTTGACTATTGTTTTTTTCTCGAGTGTTTTTTTTTTACAAGTTTCGTGTGTGTTTTGCAGTTTTGTTGTGCGGGTGTTTTTTGTGTGTTGTTTTATTATGTGCCAGCAACTGTCAGCTCAACTCAGCTGAACGTATCCTTTTTTTGCCATGTTGCGACTGCTGCTGGTCATTTTGGCCTGCGGACTGCCAGGATGTTGTTGGGCGCTAAGTGGCGCCGCTGCTGCTGTTGCGAATCCCACGTGCAGTTTGAAGGACAATTGCAATTTGGGTGACAATCTGCTGGCAGTGGGCGGTGGCGACAGCGATCCTGTGGAGTCGCATATTGCTTCCATATTTGAGGACAAAGTTAATTATAGCTTGAAATTGTTTGCGGATGATGCAACAGCGTCAACAGGCGCAACAACAACAACGACGACGACAACAACAACGGTTTTGGATGTGCTGCACGATGCACTCGCTGCGGGCAATCTCAGTGAGCTGCACCACCACCACCATCTCACCACCACCAGCAACTTTACGGTGCGCCAATTTAGCGACAAGCAGCACGAAGAAGAGGACGTGGCTCAGGCGCAGGATGAGGAGCAAGGTGGGTACCTTTAATTGTTTACACTTTAAGCAGCAAAAAGGAAAATGCATCATAAATTCTCTAAATTTCAACATCTACAAATTTCCATTGTCCAGGAAATATAATTCATTAGATCTGTCTTCCATTAAGTGGTTTTTTTTTTAATGTATCTACTGTTAAACACTTAAAATTATGAAATTCTCGAAACTTTGCTCATTAGAAATCATGAAATCTAAAAAATATCGCTTGTAACATTTTTGTTGTAAACAAATATTTTTTTTTTTTTTTTTGCAATTTAGAATCATCTTTGAAAAGAACAGTTTGAGATATCTTCGGAGCAAGCAAAATTTTGCATATAATTAAATTCAGCTTCGCTGTCTGGTAAAATGTATTAATTTAAATATCGTGTTTTCATATTAAATACTTAATTAATAAGATAAATTTTTGTTGCATAAAAAGCCACATATCAAATGAGTTTGGTGTCTCTGACAGGGTATCTTTGGGCTGATTTCAATTTTCAATTTTAAATATTTCTTTTCAAATAGTTTTTTAAATTCGGACAGTTACATTCAAATCCATTTTGGGCTTTCTCACGCCACCCACGCACCACACGCACCACCATCTCCCCGCTGTTCCCCCATCCACACTTCAAGCAACGTCCGCAGGCAAATTGTAATTGTTTTTATTATTATTTATTATTATTATTTATTTTTTTATTTTTTTGTTGTACTTTTTGTGTGCCTCTTTGTGTTTGATACCAATTGTGATGTGTCATTTGTAGCTGTTAATGTTATTATACACTCTTCGAGTGGACAATCCCCTGCTCCCCTCACTTCTGCTCTGGCTCCAATCACGCCTCTTAAACTGTCCCTTTGCGTACTTTTGCACAACGCTGCCCGCGACGCGAATTGTTGCATAAAAGTTGCGCGTGCGTTAAATAAAATCAATTGCTCGATTATGGAGAGCCCCCCACCCCCTCTCTACCAATATAACAAAATTGACATATCTGTTGTTGTTGCTGTTGTTTGACTGTGTCTTTGAGCCAGAGCTACCACGTTCGCGATCAACTTTAATGGCCAGAAAGACCTCCAAGCCAAAAAGTATATGAGAGCTCTACGTGATTGAACCAAACCCTTGGCTAAGAACCGCCCACTGACCAGTTACACACAAGTGTAAAAAAGAGTACACGACATTGAGATGCCCTCTACCAAAGATGCTCAAGTACATAAATGCATATATATATATCACAAATTTGTGTGAAAATGTTATACTTGCATTGTTTCAGCCAACTTGGTTTAAATGAGACTTGATGCCACTCAGTTGCAGATAGAACGAATTATGTGTACGACTAATTCTCTGATGAACTACTTTTCGTAAATGCTTCATTTGGTTACATTTATGTATGTAATTTCATGTGCTTAAAGAATATGAGAAAAACCAAAGCTCTCATTATTAAAGTGGCTAAGAACATATGGCATGGCTATAATAAATGACAGCCCACATTTCAATTAGCATTTTGTAAGCAGCACAGCGTTCATAACTATTTTTGATGATAAAGGGTCGATAAATATGATAATTGAAGTACGTAGGCTGATCGAATTGTATGGGACGCTTCCGGGATTTGATTTATGCAACTCAGCAGCTCATTAGCATGCCAAAGTAACTGGGTCTACAATAGACAACACTCTACCCCGCTACCCCGCTACCCACAAGTGTTCCTCTTGCAGAGTCACCCGAATTTCAATTGTTGCCCACTTATTCTTGCTAAAAGGTTCGGCCTTGTCGCCTATTTGAGCTGGTTGTTGGTCAAATATTTGCGATGTGGCTGGGAGTGCGGGTGTAGAGCCTACACTTGAAAAAAAAAAACACTTGATTTTTCATCTATTATTGTACAAAGTTTATTTTGTGAGAAAATATCCCATTCGGTTGACTGCAAATCGTGCCAAATCGCACGTAAGCTGCGAAATTTAAGCGGGTATTTTAAGTATAAGTCCTGCTCTATAAGACAATATCAGTTAATAAAAACTGCTTAAATACGAATGCCAATTTCTTTGCAGCACTTTTTCATCGTGACTCGTGAGTTTTTGAGTGAAACTAGTTTCAATCTTTTTGTCAAAACAAAGCCAAACTGGACTTTGACTACAATTCTGATTAAGCCAATGATGATTGGTCAAAAGGGTTATTCAGGTTCTTATCGCTTAGTAGCCATTGATTATGCACAGAAATTAATTCAAATGCCACAATTGTTGCAAGTCATCCTGCCATCAGCTTATAAATAAAATATATTGATTAATGGCATCGATTCATCTCTGAACATTCTCATTAAATAGTTGTAAAATATTAATTAAATAAACATAAAGTCATTTTTATGGCTAAAAAATAACATACGCAGTCAAGCTTAAACTAGCTGGAAATTTATTCAGTAAAATAAATAGTCAATAATTATACAGTGCAACCCCATTAGCAAGTACAAAATTTGATACACACCACATTAGAGTACATGTTACTTACTTAGGGTGGTGCCATGCTAATTGGCAGAAAAAATAACAATAACATTAAGTGAAAAGAATGAGTAAAAAAAAGGGAAAATATAAACCAAAATGGGATTCTGTTCAAAAAACTTGGCCAAATCTGTGGTGTCATGCTCAGTTAGCTGAAATTTAAACGATAACTTTCAATTCTTGCGTCATATTCTCGGGAGATCGCAGATCGAACACTGCAAATCTTCACAACAATTCACATTATTTATCTAGTAGATGAACATATATTAAATCGAATTGCGAAATGATGATGCAACATTTGTAATTAATAGATTAATTCAATGCAAATTTGCTATTAATCTGTATAAATAAATCCGGTACGGTTCGGTTCGGTTAGGTTTTTTCTTCCTTCATCTTAGTGCAAATAATAACAACTTTTTCAAACTTGTTGTTATAAATGATTTCTCCAGGTGAATATTCAACTATTTTGTCATTTGAAAAACAATTTATACAGTTTTGCTTTTACATTGTTTGTATGTCTTTGGAATTTAAATTCATTAGATTCATTCATTAAATCGATTATGAAACGATTTTAGTTTCTTTTTTTTATTTATACAGCAAATCTCTTTAGCGCGTTTCCTGTTCTCAAATGTTTTATTTATCTTCAAATTCCTGAAGTAAAATTAGTATTCGACATACAAACATACATGTATTTATTATTATTACGTACATACATCAATAGCCAATCGCTGGGATCGCATTTGCTATGCAAAGTCCCACATTATTCAAGCTGAAGATTGATGAGTTTAACCATAAACAAATCCAATCCTTCGTGCGAAAGTGCAGAGCTAGCTGGGAAATATTATATAAATTTTATAGAAATTTTAATTGGTCTTGAAATTAACAACACGTGTACATTTGAAATTACACTTGATATTTTTTAATCACTCTTGAAATTTATTCATAGAAAAAAACTATGCAGGAATTAGAATCTTTAGTGGAATGAAAACTACATAAGTGAATTCTGTCGCATTACAAAATTTCCCATATGGATGATTTTTTATTTTTTATATAGTATTCTAATTTGTAGATAATAATCATGCCGCATATATGTATGTAAATATATGTACATGACGACAAGGGGACAAATTCCGCAGTCGTCGCTTGTCGTCGCGTTTTCTGACGCATTTTGAACAGCTTTGGGGACTGCCCGCTTACAAACACCATCCCGACCCCACTTCCCAAGCCCATCCATCGATCGACAGTTCAAAGACGGATGCAGGCAATGAAGCGAATTTAGCTGTGACAGATCCATCGCTTCCACCGATCGTCGTCGGCAATAGTCAGACGAGACGGCTACTGAATGCGAAATGAGAGTTGGCAACAAACTGACAAACTGACAAACTGGCAAACTGAGATTATTAGCTTTAGCATAAAAATAAGACAGGCGACAGCCCAACAATGATAATGTTAATAAGAACAGAACAACAACAACAACAACAACAACAAGTCAAAAGATGCGTGTTGCATGCTGATGTTGAGGCACGAGCAGAAAACTAAACCAAAACTAAGCTGGACTTGGATTTGGTGGTGGTATCGATACTGGCATTGGTATCGGTATTGGTATTGATATTGAGATTGGGAGTGGATCTCCGTTTTGGGCTTGGCACGCACGCCACCCCATTGAAAGAGTGAAGAAAGAAAAAGTGCTTCACTGGGGGATACCCTGTAAACAACTTGTGATATTCTTTAAGTCCCATGAGCTGTTTGATCATTTTAAAATTATTTGATTTTGGATGACAAACATTTTTTCATTAAATCAAGTTCTTAAAACTTGTTTTTAGTAGATAATGATAAAGATGACAAACATCAAAGCAAAATGTCTTGTGTATCTTTCTTAAAAAGGGGAAATCTTATTTAAAGTGGATTTGTTGTATTTTCTTACACCAAATTTTAAACATTTTGAATGTCTACAGGGTATACAAACAATAACCGAAGGCAGCTGTTGAAGAAAAATATGAATTGTGGCTGCTGTAGCACATAAAAAAAATAAATAAATAAAAAAAACAAAAATAATGTTGAGGCGCCTCATTAGCATCGATTTCTATGCAGCATGCTTGTTGGCGGCTTGCAGCGGATCTTTTGGTTTCGGTTTTGGTTGTGGTTCTCTGATTCCGCCGGGTTGCCAACCAGCCATGTGTGGCTGACATCAGTAGATTTCCTCTTTGCGGGCACGCGCCCGATTGAATAAGTAGCCCGCAAAATCATTGATAACTTGTCAAAAAAAAAAAAAAAATAATAATAAAAAAAATCTCAAAGTGAATTATTCGATAATTATTTAATAAATAATATAAGACTCACGGGCGTTCGTAGACTGCATTAACTGTTGGCGCAAAACAAATTTGTAATTATACCTAATTTTGTAATATGCTGACAATCAATTTATTAATATGATTTGTGTTATCGAATTGCCAAACGTACTTTTTGTGTTGCAGCAAGTTTGTGGAATGTTGGAAATGCCACTTTGCACTTAAATTGATAAGTAATTTGATTTTTATCTGTTGCATTGCAGTTTATTTATACAACATTGGTAAACGCTTTCTGGCCATCTCGCAGCCCTTCGATGCGGCACGCAATCCGGACGCATCCCCGTTGTGCCGCTCGCAGATGCGTCGCTATTTTAAAGCATTGGACAACTTCGATTTATGGGCCCTGAAAAGTGAGTATTTTTCCGAATATTTGCATGTGATATTGTGATATTGCATGTGTGAGTTGTGTTGCCTGCCAATCAGCTGCTATTGCTCAGAATTCGAGTCATTGCCAACTGGGCAGCCAAGAGGCATGCCGATCTCAGAGCCGGAGTCAGAACCGAAGCCGCAATGTGACCGCCAGACGCGACGACATGAATTGTAAGAGTGCAAAGTCAAATGCATCAAATAATCAAGTTCTGAAATTGCAAACACAGAATCACACACACACACATGTATATCTATATATATATATATATATATATATATATTTATATCTTTATATATATATATATATGTGTGCATGTGTCGTGCGGCTAAAGTGAAGGTCATGCGTCGAACTTTACCCACATTTAGAGGCAGCAGCAGTTGCAGCAGCGACGGCAGCCACAATGCCAAACGCAACGAGTGAATTTAAGCCAACTGCAGCAAATTGCACCAGCAGCAGCAGCAGCAGCAGCAACAACAACAACAACAACAGCAAATCACTGTGCGAACTTGGCACAAAACTGTTGCTGCTTCTGTTGCTTTTGATGCCCAGCTGGCTGACTGCTAGCTCAGAATCAGAACGAGAACGAGTTGTGGCTGCCACTGGCTGCGCTCTGTCGACTGCGACGCTCACGCTCCAATCACAGTCAAGGTCACAGACACAGTCACAGTCGCAGTCACAGTCACAGTCACAGTCACTGTGTTGCACAATAATATTGCTTGCACCAAAAATACAAATATGACAAAAATGTAGCATAACATTTTCAAGTGTGAAAGTATTCAAAAAATCATTATGTTTTGTTTTTTAATTAATATTTAGTTGTACATTGGAAACTATATCTCTCTTTCTCTCTCTCTCTCTCTCTTTGTCTCCTTCTTTTGCAGTGCACGATGCGAGCGGTAAACTGAACTCTGGCATTCTAAATGGCAATATTAATCAGCCGGGCGACTTTGATCAGTGTTTGGGTATACAGCAGTCGACTGATGACGTCACCAGCGGCGGTAGTGACGATGGCAATGGCAATGGACAGGCCAATTCAATGCTGCGCGGCCAATATTGTTTGGCCTATGCACAGCCAGTGTTGCCACACAATTCAAAACGGTTGCAGGCCTTCTTCAAGCTGCTGCAGTCGCACGGGCCCTTCAGGAGCGAATTCAGTGATGTGAGTCTTACACACATACATACATATATATATATATGTATATATATATACACATATGTACATATATATTAATTTTTTGGTATTAATATGGTTACGCTGAGGTTCGTTGGCCTTGTAGTTGCTCTTAATGCAATCTTAATGGCGCTCTTTGCACGTGACTGAGATTGCAATGAGATCAAATGTGATAAAAGCCATGACACACACACACACACACACACACATGCCTATATGTAAGTGTATGTGTGTGTGTGTTTGTGTGTAGGCGTGCCGACAATTCAAGAAAACTCTCACGAAAGTTAAAAAAGCTTTCGCCAAATATTTCGTGACGTCGCTTTAAATACTTAGGCAGCTATCGAGACAAAGAGAGAGAGAGAGACTGAGATTGAGAGAGAGAGAAAGCATCAGCTAAAATAGTAGTTGTGTAGTGACGGTTGTTGTTGTGCTGACAGCCCTGCTCCAAAGCCCCGACATTGAACTTGAGCAGCACGAAAAATTCGATTTGATTTGGCCAAAAAACGTTGTTGTTGTTGTTGTTGTCACTAACCGTTGGTTTTGTTGTTGGCCAATGCGAAAATATATGGGCATAATATGTTAATCATTGGCCCCAAACCAACCGGCTGAGGTTCGTCGAACCCAACGAAACAGTTTTTTTTTTTTTGTTAACGTAAATCGATAGATTTTTGTGAATTCAATTCATAGTCCGCAATTTCGTAGATTTTTCTATTTTGATATTATATCAATTAGCAGCCAACTGCTAAAGTTTGTAAACAAAAGACTTGCTACATTAATTGATATAAATGTATTTATAATTAATTATACCTATTATTCCAATATGTCTATTTATATCCATACAACCGATCGAGAGCATGCATAGAAATTGATAGATTGGGGCGGGAATAGATTTAATTGGATTTGATAAAAGCGAAATGTTAGCTTTAGTTTTAGTTGCTATATTATATAGTGGCACATTTGTGCGAATAATAATCGATATATTAACTATTCTGATCTTAAACGATTGACATTATTTTTTAAGGCTTATTCTTATTCTAATTCTTATGTGCATCCTTTGGTTTTTAGCCGGGTCATCGCGTACCGCGTTACTCGCTGATCAACTGGGGCATCTGTGTGCCGTCCGGTTGCACGCACCGCGACGTCGAGTTTAGTGTGGCAGAGTATCTGCGCAACCAGACGTCCGCGACGGGCATTAGCTTCAATGTGCGCGTCGAGCCTCAGATGTGCCAGGTGAGGGATCAACAGCCCTGGGATCGTAATACCACGTGGGCGGTGCGCTTCTTTGTGCTCGTCCTCTGCCTGGCGGTGCTCTCCACCGTCTACGATCGCAGCACTAAGGCACAGCCAAAGCAGAGTAAGTGCAGCAAGCAATCAGTTTCTCAATATATCAATCTTAACAAGAGCTCCTGTTAGATAACTGGTGCACGGCCTTCTCGCTGGACAAGAATTTGCGCTGGTTGTTCAGCACGCGCAGCTCATCGGGTGACATTGAGGCTGTGCATGGCATACGATTCCTCAATGCCATGATGCTCATCTTCTCGCACAAATCGATGGCCATGTTCTTCAATCCGTACAACAATCGAACGGCGATGGCCGAGAGCTTGGGGCAACCGTGGACGGTCATCGGACGTGCGGCATCCCTCTACACGGATCCCTTTCTCCTGTTCAGCGGCATGCTGACATCCTACTCTCTGTTTGGGCGCCTCATGAAACAGCAGCCCATACGTCTCAAGAACGAGTACATCAGTCGTCTAATGCGGTAAGTGGGCCAATACGATCTGCTGATGAGTGTACATATATATTAATGAATCATATATATATTAACTGATTTTTCTTCCTCTGTACAGCATTGTGCCACCATTGGCCGCCCTGATCCTGTTCTGCACGTATGTTCTGCCTCTGTGGGGCAGTGGTCCGCAGTGGAATCTTGTGGTGGGACATCATGCGGATATTTGCAAGCAACACTGGTGGCGCAATCTTCTCTTCATCCACAACTATTTTGGGTTCAGCGAGATGTGCTTGACGCACACCCATCACTTGGGCATCGATACGGAACTGTTCGCTGTGGCGCCTCTCTTTATTCTCGCCCTCTGGCGCTGGCCTCGCCGCGGCCTCCTCGCCCTCCTTCTGCTCTGCACCGTGGGCACCGCAGCTCGCTACTATACAACGATTGTGAATCAGCTATCCAACTATATATACTTTGGCACCAAGTAAGTGAATCGCTCCAGCAACATGAGAATATTTTTATTAAAATTTAAGTTCAATTTTCATATTTAAAGCCAAATAGAAATGGTTAAAGTATAAAGAGCAGATCTGTGCGCCTGTCTGTACGATCTTTGCGACTGTGTTGCATATATAGATTAAGATCATATCACTTCTTATATCGAACTTATAGTTAATCGATCTAATTTCTAATGGCTCAAAATATTTACTCTATATTGATCGATCTGCTCTTCGATCTTTTACAGTATTCAGCGACTGTTTCGCACCGCCGACTACATGTACTCATTCCCGCCACACCGCTCCACGGTCTACATCATGGGCATCCTTTTGGGCTACGTGTTGCGCAAGTACCAGGGGGCAAAGCTGACCCGGCTTCAGTTGCGTCTCGGTTGGCTGGCGGCGACAGTTTGTGTCCTCGCCTCCTTGCTGGGACCAGCTCCGATGGGGCACATTAACTATGTGTACAATTCAACGCATGCGGCCATCTATGCCGCATTTGCTCCAATTGCCTGGTGCCTGTTCTTCTCCTGGATTGTGTTTGTCTCCCACAATGGCTACAAGAGTAAGTAGTATTTTTTTTTATATTTTTCTTAAGAATGCTAATGCTATTTTGCTTACTGATTGATTGATTGATTTGACTGATTGTAGATAAATTAACGAGGCTGTTTGCCTGGCGCGGCTTTCAAGTGTCCACGAAACTGTCGTATGCCATTTACCTGACACAGTTCCCCGTATTTTTCTATAATGTCGGTCGAAGGCGTCATATCCATCACTATTACAACTTTGTCTCGGTTATTGTGAGTATATCCACATAATGATATGAATATGTGTTAACTTAATTTTTATTCGATTTCTTATAGCTGGACACCAACGAATTTATATCGATATTTTTGGCATCCGTTGCGTTAACGGTGCTCTTCGATGCACCCTTCCAGAATCTTAAGAAGCTGCTAATCAACTCTAGCCCCCCCGCCAAGACCAAATCGCTGGAAGCAGCATCGATAACAACGACGACAACGCCAAGCACACAGCCAAATGGCACTGCCCCACATCAACAGCATCCGCATCCGCCCTCGGATTCACTTCAGCATCCGCATCCACACGCCGATTAGCCCCGTTGCTTTCTTCTGTATTTGTATCTTGTAAATTTGTCTTAGCATTTAGTGGCAATGTATTTAATTTAACTACGCCTATTTCCCATCCCTTTCCCATGCACATTTCCGCTCCCCCCAATCCGCCCTTAGTTATAGTGAAACGCTTTATACATTGTAAATTGTACTGTTAGTCATTCTGTAAAGAAAAATGCGATTTTTTTTTTTTGTAGTCATTTATTAACTAACTACTGCTTGCTTGTCGTTGTTGTTTTACTGAACGGCATCTTATCTTTTAACATCTTGCTTGCTCAAAAAAAAAAAGATCACATAGGAATCCGTTCTGGAGCTGGTCCAAGCTCTTGTGTTATATATAATTAATATATATTATATTTAATTTTAAGCGACGTCGATTGCGGTTATATATTATTAATTTTTTTGAAATGTACTATTACACTAGTATACCATAAAATTTAAAACATTAGACGATGCGTTTTATTCGTGGCACTCATGTTTCCTAGATGTCCCCAATAACAGTATATTCCGATTTTGGCTGATTTCCTTTCGCGCTGTTTGACAAATTTGTGCGATTTAGGGCTCATAGATGACACCATAATCCTTGAGTGCAGTTCGATGGAGTACGTCCTGTGATTCTAAAACACAATGTCCATTAAAAATCTATTTAATTGGCGGATCAAGAGCCATGTCTCGTCACATATATGCTCCTAAAAGTATGCCACAATATTTTGCGCATTGCAATTCAGAATTTACTTAGTCAGACCTCGCCTAAAATTATGCTTTAATTTTTTGGTTGAGAAAAATTAATTCAATACACCAACCTATTCTTTGTTACGCTTGATTAGCAGGTGCTCATGTTCCCAAATACAGCAACCTGCAAACAAAACGATGTCGATTTTCCATTCTCCCAGCCAAATAAAGATAAAATATGTTTTTGTTAACCGAAGCGTCTGTGAAACAAAAAGAAGTAAATAACCGACCAATTGTTTGTGTAGATCCTATATATTATAGTGATTACATAGTCAAGCACTTTTTCGCATTCGCCAGAAATGTATCAACAATTTATAAATCCACATTTCATGTAAAAATTATTAAACTCTACAAGGGTATAAAGTAATATAGTACGAAAGATCCACAAAGATGCACACTACTTAGTTATGCACTTGGAATGCACAAAAGGCGCAGTCAAGCCATAAGTTTGGCGGCTTCATGTTGATGTCTTATGTGTGATGTGTCTGATTTGCTTGCTTATTCATAACTGCCCTGCAAAACCATGCTTGCCTGGCTGGCTGCATGTTGCACGCTTTAATTCTGCATTCCACTAAACGCTTGAAATCCAATGCAGAAATAGGGACATCAGCTCTTGTTGAATGTGTAGGCGCCACACAATGTGTTTGATTAAATAAAAGCGCGAACCAGCAAAGCATATAACAAATTAGACAAGGTTGCACATATATTGCTATTGCTGTACTGCTCTGCTCGCTCTCTAAATTACCAACACAAACATGCAGCATGGACTGAAAGAAAAGTGCCGCATCGATCGCTTTCCATTTCCTTAAGCACTTTTATCGCTGAAACTATTTATATTGTTCTTGCTCATCCTCAGTACATCGTCCAAGAGGAACGAACATATCCTTGGAACAAGGGCGCCGCAGCAACAAACAGCCCTGCAGCAAATGTCAATTCACAATAACAATAACACAATAAAAAAAATATACATAACAAATTTTAGATTTTTTGCTGGTCGCACTTCACGTTTCTTTTGTTGCAGCGGCGCCTTTTGCGCCTTGCACCACCACACATTGTTCACAGAACCACCGGTAAAAAAAAAAAAACTAAATACAATAAGCACAAATATACACTTGGCAAAAAAAAGAGATATTAATTTATTAACTCCAGCGAAATGGCAGAGTATCCATTGTGTTTATCTTTATGGGTATGCGTTTTGCTGCTGCTGCCAGTTGTTGTTGTTGCTGCTGTTGTTGTTTACTTGCTGGCCGGAGCCTTCTTGGGCTTAGCCTGGGTGCCCTCGCGGAAACCGTTACGGAAACGGCGACGAACCACCTTCAAGTGGCTCATGCGGCCAGTGCCAGTGGTCTTCCTCCTCTTGGCCTTGACGGACCAGTTGTCTGTATCCCAAAAAGAAACACAGGTAAGCATAATAATTGGCAACAATTGGTTGAGGGGCAACTTACATGAACGCAACTTGGCGGCGGGATAACCGCACTGGGCGCAAGTGGACTTTTGAATATGGTATGAGGAGCGTCCACAGCGACGGCACAAAGTGTGCGTCTTGTTGTGGCGCTTACCAAAGCTGGAGGTACCCTTCGTCTGTAACAGCCAACAAATAATGTGTTAGTATTGAACAATTAAAAAAACAGAAAAAACAAACGCAAAAATAAATCGCCAATTTGTTTATGTTTTTAATTTATTGTGGTGCAGAGGCGCGGCACTTGTATGAAATCTCAACGAATATAAATTATGTGGCACACCCGCAATAATTGCAATATTATTTTAGTTAAAAATATGATCGGATGCTTGTAGAAATTGGCGATTTTATTTCGTCTTGAATAAATTTTATTAACGCACCATCTTGTGTGGCGAACGCTCGTAGAAGAAAGAGCGAGAGAGAGGCCTAGCACACAAACGTCAGTTTAACAGCAGCTGTCACAATATGGCGTGCGCTGCAGGGTTGCAACGAAATCCAACAGCGCCATCTGCCGTCCAGTCGAACTTATCGATAGTTGAGTGCGCAGCCAAACAGAGAAAATGATTGTGCTCAGCTAATTACGTGTAGGTGTAAGTCATTGATGTCAATAGATGGCGCTTTTTGGCGCTATAATTTTAAATTAAAGTCGATTGTTTTAATTTCAGTTAAAATGATCATTGTTTTATTTATGAAATAAATTATTATTATTTACATTGGAAATATAATGCATGAAATACAAATAATATTGCATAATCTGCGGCTTTTGCATTTAAGAAAGCGTCCGCCCTATCCAAAAAATAATTTTTACACTCTCTCAAAACAAACACTCTAAAAATATTAAAAAGTAAACGCTATAAAAGAAAGTGTGTGTTTTGTGTGCGGAATGGAACAACTGTATGTATTACGTGCACAGATTTAAATGTAAAGTGTTTTCGTTTGATTTTTGTTTTTGATTTTTTTTTTTTACTTCGTTGCCCTTAATGGCACGCGTACTACAATATTATTCTTTATTGATATTTCGTTTTGTGAGCTATTGTTGCAGGGATATATAGGAATATTTGGGTATACGTAACTAAGAAGATATTGCAACTACTATGCACAAGTCGATTTGGCCTAAGAACTGCAGGAACTACCCTCGCCTTAAGCTAAACCAAGTTGCACATAATTATTTGTATATGCTGAGGTTTTTATTTTAGGTTTGTTTTATTTTGGGAGACTTTCACTGTGCTTGTGTTCATTTCTTTCAATTTCGCATATTTTGTTTTTTGTTTTTCTAGTAACTAACATATATAAACCGCGCCACGCCTCGACTGGCCTTTCCCACACATTTGTTGTTTTTGTATTTGTTTTCGTTTTCGTTTTTGTTTCTTGTTTGTTTTTTACAACTAATTCATAAAAATTGTAACTAAAAAAAAACTTTCGCAATAAATAGACGAGGTGGGGAGGCTGGTGAAAGTAGGATGGAGGGATGGGATATAGGAAAGGGGGTTAGGGGTATTCGAGTAATACCAAAACTAGATATGATAAGGGAATATACATACATATGTGAATAAGTACGAGTATACGATATATAAGATACGTAGTAGCTATTGACTTGCAAAAGTTTTCAAGAATCGCGTAACTCTAATATGCATCCTCTTCTTCTTCTTCCCCTTCCTCTACCTCATCTTCTTAATTATTTTTGCTATAAACAGAAAGTTATGGACCTACGACTAAAGCGCAATTCGAGTGTAGACAAAAAAAAAAAACAAAACACATGAAAACTACAAAAAAAATAGAGTTAAGAAGTTTCGTTGTGTGCTTATGCAGGCTGCGATTGCTGCTTCGATAGCTCCTATTGCTCCTCCACGCTGATGGTGATTATCATGGTTGGTCAATAGTGTCCGCCGCCACCACCGCCGTTACCAGCACCCCCATGGCCAGCGCCACCACCACCACCGCTGTGCCTGTGATGGTCGCGTCTACCAGCGGACTGATCCCGATCGCGATAGTCCCCATTGCGGGAGCTGCTCTTGTGATGATGATGATGGTGGCGCTTCTTCTCCCCCTTTAAGCATACATCCGACACGACCATCTCTGAATTGTCGCGCATTCCATAGTTATCCCGGCCGCATCTAAAAGGGACACAAAGAGAGATTAACGTTAATTATCCAAGTTTTTAATTTATATTATTATGCATGATCAGAAAATAAACCAAATTCCTTAAAATTTGCATTTTTGCGGTCGTCATCTCACCTGTCTAGATTCTCGCGGGAGCGTTGCATATTGTCACGCAGATTGTCGCGGGAGCGCGTCATGCTGGGCGGATCGAGGGTCTCCTTGCGGCGGAGAGCATTATGCGAACTGTTCTTCGAGGCGGATTCGTGCAGGTTCTCCCACGCCTGGCGATAGTATCTGCGAATGAGAGGTAAGCGAGAGCTTTAGCTGAATCCACAAGGCAACAGCGCTTAGCGTAGACACAAACCTATTGAGGCCATTGCGAGAGCCGGAGGTAGAGCTGTCAAAGCTAGCGACCGTGTTGCAGTCGGGCGAGGCGCGATGACGATAATGTTGCGTCGTGCGGTTTCTACGAGAGAGCGAGAAATCAATACACACAGAGAGAAAGAGAGAGAGAGAGAGAGGGAGAAAAGAGAAACATTTAATTAGTTAAATTATAAATAAAAATGGAGAGACAGTGTAAAAGATATATAGGGATATAGGGAGGAGGTTGAGGGATAGGGTGCTACAAGGAATACAATTGGGCGATTGTTAGTTACAAGAGGGTTACACAAAAAACACAGAGAACGAGAAAGAGAGATAAAGAGAGAACATACATTAAGGTATAGTGCGTGCGGGAGATTAGAGACAAGTAACATACATCATATTACATACAAATGACAGATGAGAGATTAATCACAAAACAGAGAGCGCGAATCTCAGATCGGAGGAGCAAGTGTGCAGTGTAAGAGAGCGACAGAGAGATAGAGAGAGCGAGTGTGTGAGAGAGAGAGAGAGAGAGAGAGCGCGCTTAGATATTTAAAATAATGGGACGAGTATGCATGTGTTCGTGTGTTTGTTTATGTGTGTGTGTGTGTGTATGTAGCCCGACAACAGCTTTTGTTTGACTGATTGATTGAATGATTTATCGATTGATTGATTGACTGATGAAATGAAACAGCAAATAGGCAGCCCCACAGCATTCAACTGGAAAAACAAAAATGACTTCCAAGGTCCAAAGTTTGTATGTGTTGCTTGATTGATTGATTGTTTATATTGGCTTGTTGATTGAGCGTGTGTTGTTGTATTGTGTTTTGGTTTTTGTTGGTATGTTAAGTATTTTTTTGGCTGCTTACATTTGTGTATGGCCGTTGTTGTTGTTGTTGTGCGATTTGGATTGTAGGCACTGTTATATTATAGTTTGATTGAGTGTCATGATTGAATATTGGTTGATCGATAGTTTATTGATTATTGTCTTTAGTTTGATTGTAGATCATCTTTGGCACACGTTCACATTACATTCACAGGTAGTCTTCGGTTTATGATTTTTCACTTCGTTTCATATAATTTCGATTCGATTCCATTCGTTTTATTCCATTCAATTTCATTCCATTTCGTTTCGTTTTTGTCTCTCTTTGGCATAAGCTTGTTTGCCCTTTCTGTATATTACTTATACTTTGGATAACTATTTTGTTTTCCACTTCGTCCTCTCTTCCTTGTTCCTTGTTCCGTTTCGTACTACATATGAGTACTGCTAAAGAGACCCGCTCTCGCCCTATAGCCACGCCCATAGGTATTAAGCTCGCGTCGGGCGAGCTTCTGATCATCAAAGGGTAGCGCCAGGACGCTGTACCACAGCGATGGTGCCGGCTCGCATCGTGTACTCGACGTGATGCTGCCGTACCCATCGCCAAAGAAACGCATGTGATAGCCACCGATGACACTACCTTTGACACGGTCGCTACCCTTGTTGCTGCAGCGGGTCAATCGGGCCGTCGAGGCATAGCTGGTAGCGCTTCTTGCCGTTGCGGTTGCATAGTTGGGCAATCGACTTGGGGGCAATGGTGGTGGTGCTGGTGGTTTGTGTACCCCGGCTCCACGGTTTTGCACTTGTTGCTGTTGTTGTTGCCGCTTCTGGTGCTGAAGGTGCCTCTGTTTCTGCTGATGGTGTTGCTGATGCTGATGCTGCTGGTGCTGCTGGTGATGATGATGATGATGGTTGTGTTGTTGATGGTAATTGGTAAAATGTTTAGCTAGGTGCCGCCGTTTGCTGTTCGGGGTGCTGTCGAATGGTTTTTGCCGAAATCGAGAGAGGAGAGAACGAAAACGAAAACGAAAAAAGAGAGTTGAACAACAAAAGAAAGAGAAAGCGTTTCGATGTATGTATGGGTGTCTCGAGTGTATGCGTGTGTGTGTGAGTGTACGCCTGTGTGAGTGTATGTGAGTGTGAGTGTGCAATGGCTGAGAGACTCTCTTCTTCTTTATCATCAACATCATCTTCTTTGGTGTATGTACAGTTACATGGGGGTTAAAGAAATGAGAGCGAGGGCGACAGCTAGGAGAGCAATGAGTACGAGGCCAAGGTTTAGAATATATTAAGAGAAACAACAACAATTGCGAACGAAAACAACAAACAAAGGGCAAACAAGAAGAGCACTAGAAAAAAATCAGTTACAGTTACAGGGTATACAGTAGTGGGTTGGGGTGTGGGAAATATAAATAGGGCTTTTAAATTTTGTCTGTGGCTTAAGGGTTTAGGAGAAGCTTATCTTTATCTTTTAGGTATTATAAGAATGTTCTATTTCAATAACATATCGAAATCGATAAGTCAGCGATTCGGTTTCCCATTATGCTAAATTGTCTTTTAAAATTAGCTAAGAATCAAGTTTTTAACATTTAAAAAAATTATAATTGAAAAATTATGAAATACATAATATTCAATTTAAATTTAAATGTCTGTTAATTTTGTAATTAAGTCTTAATATCTTCATTAATCTTCACTTTCAGTTTACGTTGAACAATTATGAAATAAATAATATTAAATTTAAATTTAATTGTCTGTTAATTATTTAATTAAGTCTTAATATCGTCTTTAATCTTCACTTTCTCTCTGAATTTTAATAAGGTGAAATTTGATATTAGTTTAATATTCTACCTTAATTTTAATGTGAATACGAAACTTCTGCTTTAATTTCATCTTCAAAACCTAATTTTTCTTTCAATCTCAATTAACAATATACAACTTTAATGTTAAATTCAAAAATTTTACGTTTTCATAATTGTTTAGTTAAGTGACGGATTGATTGAAGTACTCACCTTCTGACCAGGATGACAATAGTGGTGATGACAGCGGCAAGGAAGACGAAGCCACCGAAAGCTCCAAGTGCAACAATGGCGCCCAGATTCAGTTTGGCCTCCTTGGTCTCCTTACGGTCGGGATTATCGACGGCAAATGGAACGTTTACATTGGGCGACTGATTCTGTCGAATATTAACGCTGTCCGCGATCTCATTATCCTGCGGATGCGAATTGAGGATTATCTGCTGTGTATTCCGTGTCGTCGTCTCCAGCGTTGGACGCGTCCGCGTCGGTGTCGGTGCATAGGTGGAACCAGGACCAGCATAACGTGTGGTGCTGGTGCTGCTACTGCTGGTACTGCTACTGTAGCTGGTCGCTGGAGTGCTGCTCGGCTTCTTCGGTATTAGCACGGGGCGAACGGTGCGACGTGGCGGGAACTCTTCGCGCACAGTTCCGGGTACGGGCACATTGATGTTGTCCTCCTCAGAGTCGCCTGCGCCAAGAGAGAATATGTTGTGCATTAGGCTTTACATTCGCAGTTGATTGGATGGGGGGTTATTCGTGAGTTCGGCTTTCGCAACCGGAATCAAAGCAGCTTAGCTGCTTGGGTGTTGCACTCAAAAATGAGAGGCGCCACTTCACCAGCCAGATATCAACATAAAATCAATGTTGCAGGCAACCAAATTGGTTGTAAGTATTCTTTTTATGTATACGATTATTACTGTAAATTGATTTTATTGCTCACCTTCACCATTGATCTCCACCTGTGGCGTGCTCAAGCTGGGATGCGGATGTGGATAACTGGCTGCAGTGCTGGGCGTGCCGCCCGTTGGGGAACTGCTGCTGGGTGGGCGATACGCGGGGGTGCGACTGGTGCTGGCTGTAATCTTGGGCCTATATGACGGTGGTGCAAGTGTTGCTGCCGTTGACGGCGGCGCCGGTGGTGCTGCGGGTGTGATCAGAGTGGGTGGCTCCAGTTTGATGCAGCGCGGCAGCGCGCTACTCCATTGTCCGGTGGCCAAACAGCTGAGCACTCGCGGTCCCTCCATGCGGTAGCCCGGCGGGCAGCTGATCTCCGCCTTGGAGCCATAATAGGTGCCATTTGGAGCACTGATTATCGTGCTGTAATAGTTGCCAGGCAGCGTATCGCACTCAACAACTGTGCACAAATCAAAATCAAAGAGTAGTTGATTAAGAAGTGAATATGATTGCGATTCGAATGTGAGACTTACTCTCGCAGCGTGGTGGCGGTCCGTTCCAGCGTTCGTCAAAGTCACAGGTGAGCAGGGCGCGTCCAATCATCTCGTACCCCTCGTCGCAGGCATATTTCACCAGGCTGAGATAGCCAACGGTGCCATTAAGCAGTCCATACGAGCCGTGAGCAATGCTGGCCGGCAGACCGCATTCAATATCTAAAGAAAGAAAGGATCGTGTTAGTCCTTCTGATAACAACTTAAGGATTTCGTTTTGGGTACTCAAAGTGCCTCTGCTTGGGTTCGCAGAGAACAGAGAACAGAGCACAGTGTGTGGCACTCACATTTGCAGACAGGCGGAAACTCATTGTAGAAGCCCGTCTCGAGGCAGGTGCGTGTGGCGGGTCCGACGAGCAGATGATTCGCATCGCAGCTGTATTTGATTTGGGCGCCGACCTCGTATCCATTAAGCGCAACCATTGTGGAGTTGGGCGGCTGTTCCGGCCGGCCGCAGGTCTTGGGCTGATGCTGGCAGATGAAGTTGAGCAGGGTGTTGCAATTGGTATCACTCCACAGCCAGCCCTTGGAGCCATCGAAGCGAGCGCAGTCCTCATCGCCGCCGGGATGATTCCAGAAGGAGACAGTCAGCTCGTCGCCATTGACCCACTTCCAGCTGCTGCGATCGCTGCCGTCACGCACCGCTCCCATCCAGTATTGGGAGCTGACATCGCTGCGATGGCGACGCCACAGCTCCCAACTGATGAAGCCCTGCAGCGCCGGATTGCTCTCGCTGATCAGCGTGCCGCCTCGGGAGCGGCAGAAAGACAACGCATCCAAGAAGTTCAACGGCTGTCGATTATAGAAAATATAGCATTTGCCATTGTATGAGGCCAACGCGCCGGGCGGCTGATCCCGGAATGTGGGACAGCGCTCGATGGGCAGCGCCTGATCCGTATAGACGAATGCCTCGCATATGGACAACGGATTCGGTGTGTTATTCTCCAGATGGACGCTAACAAAGGCGCCCGGCATCGGTGGATTGCAGGGCAGAAAGAGTGGTTGTCCGGCTTCGAGTAGACCCGTAAACCGATTGCAAATCGGATTCGTGCCCAGATCTGGACGATTGTTACCAACACGCACCACAATTGTTGCCGGCTTGTTTCCTGCGAAAATGTCCATAAAAAATTCAACAAATACAATTAGTTGGAAAATTCACAATTTTTAAATACTTTTTTGATGTGTCTGATTTCTTGTCTTTAATTTCAATTGCTTTAAATAGTAATTTATAATTTTACAAAACTTTTAAGTCATTAAATGTTAAAATTGCCTTTTTTTAAGCAACGACTTTCTGTCCTAAAAAAAAAAATTATTTTTTTTTTCCCAATAGTCCATTGTGGCATGTGGCATGTGCGGCATGTAGCGGGTCAGGCAAGTTCAGCTCGCAGTGCGCAGTGAAAGTAATCATAAATATTCAGCTCCCCACATATATTGCCTGCCCCACCAGCAGCAACTGGCCCTGCCACTGAGCCACTGAACCACTGACTGAACCACCGCCGCCGCATAAAATCACATAACATTTTGCGGCAGCCACAACTTGTTGCAGCCAAGTGAAAGCATTTGGGAAAAAAACTTATTGGTTGACTCGTCTAGCTGGCTTCTTTCTGTCCCTGCCTTGCTCTCTTTCACTCTTTTACTCTTTCTCTGCTCTTCTCTCATCTCCTTTCCCGCTCTCTCTCTCTCTCTCTCTCTCTCTCTCTCTGCCTGTCTGTCTGTCCCTCTGACAGTTGTTTGCCTTAGCGAACGTTTTGGGGCTACCCTTTTGCCTGTTTGGCTGCAGGTCTGCAACCCGTCAGGTGACTTCGTGCAACATTTGCCATTTGGCTTCTTCGTATCCGACTCAAATTGCCATTGTCAAACTGAACTAACCTTAACCCGCAAATCGTTCAAAGAGTGCTTGCAACTTAAGCTTCGGATCAGAATTATAAAAAAATGTTGATAAGAAAGAGTTTTGTCTTCAGTTAATCATTTGGATTAACCCAAGTTGGACTTTCAAGCTTAATTGATAGGGCTAATTAAAAAATCATGATTGAAGAACTTACCACAACAGGATTTACCAAAGTCCAGACGAACCAGTTGAACCATATAGGGCTCGAGCAGATTGACATACCACCAGGGCGAACGTTCCGGTTTTGTTAGGGAGCACGTCTCCGGCGTGAAGAAGGCGGAGGTGGAGCCATCGATGGCCTTCTGCGGTGCTCCGGCCCCATCCGTTGATATTTGCATTGGTGCCTTACCAGCGGCCACATTTAGTACTATAAAGATGGGAAAACATTTCAAGAGTTAAGATTAAAGAGATTCTAATTTGAGATTTGATAGTTTTTGGGATTCTCAAAGAGTGTTTGTTCAGCTTCAGGCTTTTGTTTCATTGTGTGTGTGTTGGTTTTTTTTTTATTTTTATTTTTATTTGTATTTGCTTCCCAGACCAAAATAGCAAGGTCTCTCCAACTGGCCAGGGCTAAGACAGTGGGCTGTACAAGTCTATGCATGGCCCTGACACGCTTTCTGGGCAAAACAGAAAAGAAAAAAAAAAACAAAAAAAAAAAACAAACAACCACAAAATCTACAAAATGCGAAAAAGTTCTGTGTTGCATGCACATTTGTCAAGTCAAGTCGTTAAAATCGACTGACCTTCCTTGACCAATTAGTCAGAGTGGCTGCAGAATGGCTGCCAGTGCGGATGGGGGTCGCTAGAATTTAGCAAGTGCTGCCGGGCCTGCACAAATTGTTGGCCAGCTGGGTATGGACCTAAACTTAGACATTTTTAAGCAAAAGTGAAATTTTTTTTATTTTTTTTTTTAATTTTTGTTTAACTTTTTCTTTCAACTGGCGTTGTAGTTGCTTGGGCTTAATTACACTACTACGCATGCTTGTGTGTGTGTGCGTGTGTATATGTGTGGCAGAGATTCATTAATCAGATGCATCTGTCGGATAAAAGGCGCTCGCAACTCACTCAACTCTAAAGCTAAAACTGAAGCTAAAACTTAGGCTAGGCAGGCAGCGGCTCATGACGCGCTCAAAGATCGCAGATCGTAAAACTCTGTGTGTGTGTTTGTGTGTGTGTGTGTGCGTGTGTGTGTGTGCTTTTCCTTCTCTACTTCTTCTTCTTCTCTGTTTTTCGGTTTCATTTGACTTTCTACACAGCAGAGCAACTGAATTCAGCGGCCTCAAGCTTTGTGGACGGGCAGGTGTCAGTCTAAATCTCAGATTCAGATTCAGTTTCGGTTCAGTTTTAGTTTCGATGCCAGTTTCAACTTTTTTTTCTTTTAACACTTTCGTTGCAAGTGATAATTAATTTTAATTTGTCACCGAATTAAAAATTTCATTTGAAACTATCTTCACTTTGTCAGTTAAATTTACACCTTTCTACTTCCCAATTTTATGCCATTCAACATTGCATTTTCCATATAAACTTGCTACACACTCATCTCATTTTCCTAATCCAATTTCAATTTCAATTCAACAGCTTCTCTTTTGCTTCATTTACTCTGTGAACTCGAAATCAATTTTAGATTAGCCTAATTTTTTCGTTACTTTCGTTCAGTGACAAAATACATTTTAATTGGCCCCTTTCTGTTTCCATTTCCATTTTCATTTCAATTTCAGTATTTAACCACTAATCGTAAATTTTCATTTGATTTTCGTGCTCTCGACTTATTTTTGTTGCCGCCTGCTGAGTCATCTTGGTCCGAAAATCAACAGCGGCACATTCAATTTTGCGTTACGCTCTTTCAGTTCTCTCATTGTTCAATTAATCAATGAAATCAATGATTCGAACCGGCGGCTTTGGGTTGCCATCACTCAGTTTAGCTGCCAAGCGGCAATTTGTCTGCTGGCAATTCACAACTCTCAACTCGCAACTGGCAACTGGCAACTGGAAACTAGCAACTAACAACCAGCAACTGGCAACTGGCAACTGGCAACTTGCAACCGCAGGGCGCAATTTACCACTCGAAAATCAGTGACAGCCGTAAATCAACAAAACACAAGACCCGTTAACATTTTTTTGTTCACAACAGTTTCCGAAACCGACAAAACTGACGAGACACCAAACTCAAAATGGATGTACCACAAAAATTTGAGTTGAACTTCTCAAAGAACTGAGTATTTAAAAATGGAACTTCTGTGTGGAAATATTTGGTAAACTTAAAGCTTAAATATACATATTATCTCATTTGCGTATAAGCTAAGCATCTATTTTCTTAGAGAATTTTTAAATGGTAGCTTAATTTTTGTTTTCCTATATAATAAGGTCTACCTGAGTAAATGTGTAGTTGTAAGACTAAAACGTGGTCTGCAGATAGTTTGAATGTTATCAATTACAAAACATTTGTAGTTCGATTCAAAACTGGTTTGACTAATAGCCAAATGTGCTCTGAAAACAGTTATGCAAACGAACCCACAAAGAAAGAAAGAAAACTAGTTTCAATAAGCGTGGGCCATGGATTGATGATAGCCCAGCCAGGGATGATTAGTGAAGAAGTTCTATTTTTGCAAGAGCTGTTTCTATCCAATTGCAGATGAGTAGCTGTAGCTGCTTGAGTATCTGCTAAAAGGTCAAGGTTGCAGACTAACATTTAATTTCTATTCACTTTTTTGAATACCAGTTTCAATTGTTCCCCAATTTTCATTCAATTTCAGGTGATCTGCTTCTGTCAATCAATTTTCACGTTGTTTGCTTAACGGGCGGAAGTTGTTGTCAAGTCAACTGTGTAACAACAACAGCAGCATGCCACACGGAATTTCACTTAGAACATTATTTTTCTTTCTTTTTTTTTTTTTGTAAATTTATTTTTTGTTGATCCACACAAAAAACAAACAAACGAGCACCACTAGCCAATGTGGGTCAATTCGTTTCGTTTCGTTCAATTCTCGACTCGCATTTTAGTTGCTCTTGTTGTTGCTGTTGTTGTTGTTGGTGTGTGTGTTCCGCCTTTCATCGACAAGACACACACACACACACACACATACACACACATAGAAACGGACACCAAGTTGTGCGTCGTGTTAATCATGTTTCACTTGGCAGCTCCACACGACAACTTTGCATTTGGAATTGGATTTCGGCTTTGGGATTCGGTGTTGTGGAATTGGGAATTGGAATTCCGAATAGCGCGTGTATCATTGAGAACATTCGACTCTTGTTGTTGTTGTTGTTGGTGAAAGTTTTGTGCACACATATGGAGAGCACATATCGTCGACGATTTCAGCAGCTGCCAAGTTGAAGTCAAAGGTGCTAATTGACGGACACAAAAAAAAGTGTTCAACTGGCCAATTGGATGTGGCAAGTTTGCGTCTTAAGTCTTTTGTTTACTCCAGGTAACAACTTGATGCCCTGTATGACTTGAGAATGAGTATAAAAGGGACATATAGACAGGCATATACATATACACATGTACCTTCACTCTGCTTCAAGTAAAGGTCAACAGGGCTCGGTGCTTAACTTAAGATTTAAGATTTTATAGATTTGGATACGGGGTATTTTATAACTGAATTCCCTTCATCTTAGATATTATCCTGTATACTCGATTGCCCAGTGATCCAGTTTGTTGTTATTAACATGATTACTTACCACAAAACGGTATACCCTCTGGCACCCACTGACTCTTGTCGCAGACACGTCGGGCGGGTCCCAGGAGCTCAAAGCCTCGCTCACAGCTGTAGGAGGCGACAGTTCCTTGCGTCAGATTCGCGCTCGAGAAGACGACGCTGCTGTGCGCCGGTGAGCCCGGAAAACTGCAGGCTCCATCTGCGAAAGAGAAAAATAGAGCGAGAGAGCAAATGTTAAGTTAGTCTGTTAAGTTGAACAAAGAAATATTTTGGGTGAAATTTGAAATAAATTGAATATTCATTTTTGTAGGGGATCTGGTTGCCGCATATTAAATATTCATTAATAGACGAACAGATGCTTGCCGCTGGGCAAAAGTAAGAGTCTCTTTGATTGATTTTTTAATTCAGTTTACAGCTGTGCCTCGAAGCTGAACTCTGATTTAAATCTATAGTTAACATCATGATACGATGACATTAGCATTCTTCCAGCTAAATATCAGCCTTTAGGCTAAGCTAATAATTAAGCTGAAGAACACTTCCATCACACATAATTGTATCTAGAGAAATGCACAACAAGCTTAGCAAATTATTAGCCATTTAATATGTGAGCAAAAATTACTAAGAAATGTTTAAGTATTTGCAATTCTGTATGCTGAAATAATGACCGGTTTTGATTATTAACCAACTCAAAACAATATTTACACAAATATTGTTTTGATCAGATCGTATCCTGCGGGCTTCTCTCATAGGAAACCAATGCGAATATGCGCCGATGTCAACATTTGTCGGCCAACAACCTGTCAAATTCCCAAGCCAGCCAACTGGCCAACTGACTAACTGGCTAACTGGCTAGCTAGCCAATGTCTTTGCACTGGGCAATTAAGCAAGTTCCGTTCCAGTTTAAGTTGCTGGCTGTCAGTTGTTGCAGGTTGCAGGTTGCTGCTTGCTGCTCGTTGTTGTTGGTGGTGGTGGTGTTGGTGTTGGGCATTTCGTTGATGGCGTTAACAAAACACCTCAAATATGCCAAGTATTCAGCATTGCAAAATGTTCTCAGCTTTATGTTATTTTTTGTTGTTTTTGTTATTGTTGCTGCTTGCTTGCAACTGCTGTCAATGCAAAGCGTGAGAAAAATAACTTACAACAACAACAGCATTGGCAAAACTGTCGAGCATTGCAATAATAAAAATTCTCGACTGCACGATACTCTATTAGAAGCATGCAACATAGTGCTGCCTCACCCGTACTAAACATAAATTAGCAAGCTTTAAATATCGGATTTTTAAGCAAATATTTTCACACTTAAATATCGTATTTACAAAAAAATCTATGAAATTGACATATTCAATTATCACTTGTTTTAAGCAATCTTTAAGCAGTCAGAACACTAGGTACTTAATTGAATTGAACTCAGACTCAAGAACTTGAATTCGAAAAATAGAAAACGCTGTTTAAAGTTAAATAAATATTACAACTAAATATTTATAATCACTTAATTGCACATTAGTTATGCAATTGCAACCTCAAGCCCTCATAGTCATGGGCGCTGCTGCTGCAGCTACATTGAAAATGTTGTTAATTTAATTACATGCCCCACTTGCCCCCCGCCAAGCAGCAGCAGAACGTATCGTGAAAAAGTTTGCATCTGTGAGATTCGCAAACTTCAAATCGTATGCAGAATCAAATGTCTAGCAATTGTTATTGCTGCTGCTGCGGCTGCTTCCATTCGGTGATTACATTTTCAATTTAGTTAGTTCCCAGGCGCATTTGCATGTCATGAGACGGAGACGACGACGACGACGACGACGACGACGACGGCGACGACGACGACGACGACGACGATGACGACGATCAAGGCGTCTGTTCATCAGTTGAATTTGAATTACGACTGACCGCTGGCCATAGATCATGATGTTGCTGCTGTGGCAGTTGCTGTTGCTGTTGCAGTTGCTGTTGCTCCATATGTGAGTCAGTTTGATATTGCTGCCGCCTGTTGCTGCTGTCGTGTCGGCAGCAAATTCCAAGCTAAACATTTTCATTCCCCTTAGAGACCTCGGAGTCCGAGTTCTTATGCATGGCAGTTCTGAGCAGTTGTTGTTGTTGTTGTTGTTGTTGTTGTTGTTGTTGTTGTTGTTGTTGTGTATGTCATTTCATGCTGTACACAGCTGGAAGATCATTAGGCATCGCTTGTTTTATAGACTGTGCTGGCAGTCTTCGAGGAGATTCAGTCATGCCATAAATGCTCGAATAACTGCAGCATCATTTGACCAATGCAACTTTCCAAGCAAGTCCAAGACTGCAGCTGCAACATCAACTGCCAACTGGTAACTCACAACAACAACAGCAACAACAGCAGCAACAACAACTGGCAACAATTGCTAGCGTGTTAGCCAGTTTGCAAGTGGCAAGACAGCACAACTGCTTATACAATCAATGTCGAGCAATTTCATCATAACGGTTACCCGTTGCCTGCCCCATGTTGCTGCTGCTGCTGCTGTTGCCCGGTTGATATTGCTGCAGTCTCTTACAAATTGCTGCGCCGGCACTAATCAAATTAGTTCAGCCAAATTTAAATTCATCACACAACGAAAAAATAAATAAAACGGAAAGAAAGAAAAAACATCAAATACAATATATATATACATATATATATATATATATAAGTATATAAGTATATAAATATATATGTATCTGTATAACTGAGACATTTGCAACGCCTGGGCCACAAATTAAGAAATCAAGTTCATGAAAATTTTCAATTTCAAATTCGGTTTCAGTTACAAAATGGTTCGAGCGAACTTCCAAGGTGGTACTGGCGAAGGGGGAGGGGGAAGGGGAAGGGGAGGTGGTTGGCTAAGACGCTGTAACTCCCACGCTGTGCGCTGAAACGAGCCCGAAAAAAATAATAAGGAAAAACAACAAAAACTGCATCGCCAGAGTTGGGAGTTGGGAGATGCGAGTTGCTGTTGTTGTTGTTGTTGTTGTTGTTGTTGTTACCAAAAGAGAGGAAAACGGAAAAAGGTTGCGAGCAAGGCGTCAGCCAAGCATGGAAATTGTGTGCGGGTCGCGAGATCTGCTAAGGGTTATGCCCAGCTGACTACAATATATATGTATATATATATGTAATGTAAAAAATACTATATGTAGGGTATGAGCAAGTGGTGTTGTTGTTGCTGTTGTTGTTACTTGCAACAACGTGCAGCGTTTTGTTGTGAGCTTTTTGTTTGGTTTGCTTTGCTTTCATTTGGCTTTCTACGTGCGCCAACTCAGTGAAAGTGATACCCCGCATATATAGCCATATAAATACATATATATATATATATATATATATATATGTGTGTAGCCAAGTGACAACCCGAGCAATTTGTAGAAAGAGCAAACAAAAGAAGCCAGCAACTTGATCAAGTTTGGAATATTCATTGTACATGCATACATCGAATAATATTCATAATTATAATAATAGTAATGAGCAACAAGAAAAACAGTTGTTGTTGTTGTAACAAATTGGCTATCAACGCCTATTGTCCAAATCAACCAGAGCTCTGAGGGATAAACAGAGTGAAAGAGAAAGAGAGACAGCAAGAGCGAGAGAGAGGAGGATAAAAAGCATTTATCGCAGCACAAGCGAACAAAAAGCGAAAGCTTGCCGTCCACTCGGGTCAGCAAGGCCAAAACAACATGCCAAGGTATGAGGGCTGGAAGGGGTGAGCTGGGGAGGGGGTTGAGCGTTGGGGGAGCAGTGTATTTTGTTGCTGTTGTTTTTTTTACGAACGCAGGTGAAATGATAATTGTATGTGAATTGATTGAACGCTGATCAGTCAATTCATATCAATTGTGGAACTAGTTCAATGAACTTGTGTGTGTGCGTGTGTGTGCGTGTGCGTGTGTTTGTGAACTTGTGCGATTAAGTTTTGGCAACTTCAACTATGTAAACAACTGTAAAAATCTTATTCATGCTGGCAGTAATAGCGAGAGTGAGATTTTATTTATCGATTATTTTGTAATTAATTACATAACTTAAGAAACTAATATGAAAATTAATAAATTCAACAAAGAATCTCAATTAAAAGGAATTAACAGTTACAAGCATTTAACTAAAGTAAAAATGAAAAGTAAGCTATGCTTAGAGGCACCAACAGCTCTCGTAGCAAAGAGATTTGTCAGAACTGAACCGAGGAACTAGTTCGGTTGCATTAAAATTTAGCTGGAGCATCTCGACTCGAGTCGCCTCGCAAGCTGCTCCCCTCCCACCATTTATAATCAAGCTGATTGCTGGTTGCAGGGCGCTTTCTACGTGCAGCCAAAAGAGTCGCAATTTGTAGCAAGTAGTCTGCTTTCCATGGAGACAACATTTTACCTATGCTGCTTAATTTCATTTTAAACGCACACAACAAATGCAACAACAACAACTACAGTAAGAGCAATAATAAGAGGAGAAATGCAACCTAATTGCCGGAATGTAGGGAGGGGGGAGGGGGAGAATTGTTGTCTGCCAACTCTCCGCAATTAGCAAGTTTTTGGCCACTGTCCCCCAGATTTTGTGTGAATTTTGGTTGTTCGAAAGCCCCTTAACAAAAACACAGGCTAATTAGATACTCCAGACAGAAGGGGGCTACTTACAGAAAAGATAGGGCCCGAATGGGGGAGGGCAGAGGTGGAAGCAGAGGCGGAGGCGGAATCAGAGGCAGAAGCAGCTGTGCAAGCTGCAGTAGGTCGCGTCATGCGCTGATTGCTTAACGCCCACGCTTCGGCAACTGTTGCTGCTGCTGCTGTTGCTTGTGGATGAGTTTCTTCTCTTTCCTTTCCATCGTCTTCTTCTTCCTCTTCCTCTTCCTCTTCCTTCTCGTCTTCTTCTTCAATGGCCGCTTCAATTACGAAATTGAAAAGTGCAAGTGCGATCGAAGGAAAGCAAACATTTGCCTTGGCTGATGACCCAATTGAGATAGTTCAGCAGCAACACACAACAGCAACACACGGCAGCAGCAACAGCAACAGCAACAGCAACAGCAACAGCAGCAGCAGCCGCGATGAGTGAAAAGCGCAGCATGTCCAAAAGATGCGCCCATTATAAAGGTTTTCCCTTTTCTTTTACGTTTTATATATTTTACATTTTTTTTTTTTGAGGCTGCCCACAGAGTGCTGTTTACTTGCAGCCGTCGGCGGTGAGTGGCGGGGAGAGGTGGCAGACAGGTCTTTCTTTGCTAGTAAGCCGCAATGATTCATGGGCCAACTAATTTTAAGATATCGTGCTGAGCGCGCTCAGTGCCGCCACATAAAAGAGAAGCGAGCAGCAAGCAAAGACTGATTTTGTTGCACGACAAACAGTTACCCTGTAAACGTCACATAATCATTTAATCAACAAAATCATCTACATTTTTTTTTTTTTTTTTTGTGGGAATAATGTGTGTAAAATATTGGAAAATTTTGCTTGTCAGAAACTATAGTCTTAATTAGAAGTTTTAAGTATACAACATATTTATCAAAATTACTACACCAGCGATTTGGTTTCAAGAAATCACTAATTGTTTATTTTAATCATTGATTTTTTTTTTAAACTTTATTTTTTTAATTTGTTATACAACCTGGTTGGTTTGCATACCCTTTATCTTTTTAGAGATTTTGATGGCTATAGGGTATAAGAAACAATTTTCTAAAGTTGACCTCCCCCCACTTCGAAGACTTTTGTTCTCTCGCTCTTTTGTGATGTTTGTCAAATCAGAAACGGTTTAAACCGTTAGTCTATCAGCTCATAATGATCATAATGATGACGATGCTGCTGTTGTTGCCGCTGTTGCCGTTTGAGGCTGATTGGTTTTTGGATTTACATAAATTGGCGCGTTGCTTCACTTGGCCGGTTTTCGAGAATTTCATTTAAGCCGCTTCTTGAAGCAGACGCTGTTTGACCCAGTTAGAAGTTTCTGCTGTTGTTGTTGTTGTTGTTCTTGTTCTGGCTGTGGTAGTGGCTGCACTTGGCCTGGCGGGCAAAAATTAGTGGCAGCTTGTTAAAAGCCATTTCGCAACTGGTTATTTTATGCAATGCATGCGAATTTTCGCTGTTGGTGTTCTTGTTGTTGGCTTAAAAGCATCAGGCAGTAGTTGCAAGTTCGTTGCCTAAGTCTTTTGATTTGTACTTCCGCTGAAGTTCATCGTTGTTGTTGTTTTTGTTTTTGTTGTTGCTCATAGAATTGAGACATCAATAGAGAGAACAAAAGATGGGGCCAATAGAGGAGCGGCTTATTGGTGAGGGGTGTGGGGGAAGGTGTGTTGTTGTTAGTTAGCTGTTTGTAGCATGTCTATAAGTCGTTGTCCGGCTAAAAGCTGTTAAGCGTATTAAATAAACATGCGCTGACTTGTCTTGACTTGTCTTCCCGCCAGTCGACTCTTTACTTGCCTCCTCTTAACTTGGCATTTATGTAACGGTACGCACAACAGCAACAGCAACAACAATATAGATGGCCCAGACGCAGACAGTAACAATAAATTTTCAAGCTTAAACAGTTACATAAAAAAGACTTAGAATCAGCAACAAGCACAGCTATAACAACAACAACAACAACAACAGACAATGACAGCATCAGGAGGCAGCAACATCTTTCACCTGCGCCAAACTGCTGACAAGGTCTGCCTCGAAAGTAGAACCAGCAAAAATCACAGAAAAAAAGAAATGACTAAAGAGCGAAAGAGAAAGAAAGATGGACAGGGAGCGGGAGAGAGAGAGAGATAGAGAGAGGGAGAGGAAAAGTGGGCAGAACTGGGCACATACTATAACAGGTTCGATACGTTTTTTGCGGCACTTTTGCCGTCAAAGGAAACGCTTGATTGCCGACTAAAGCAAAGCAAGGCCAAGCAACGGCAACTTGCAACTCAGCGCAGCTCGCAGCAGCAATCGACAAGCAGCAATCGTCAGGCAACGACATTGACCAAAGCGATGCTGCTGCTGTTGCTGTTGCTGCTGCAGTGATTCTGTCTGCTGTTCTTGTAATTGTTGTTGTTGTTGTTGCTGGCAGTTGACCGCATTCCAAGTCAAGCCAACAAATCAATGTGCAAGCGTAGAAAGAAAGGTGTTGGCAGCAGCAACAACAACAGCCACAGCAGCAACTGTTGCTCTTGCCTTCGTCCTTCTCTGCCTGTGTGGACAAAAACTGGGTCAAGACGAGCCCAAATGCACTCAGTGTGTGTGTGTATGTGTGTGTCTGTGTGACAGCAGCAGCTGCGAAAACACCTGCAATAGCTGCTGGTGGCTGCAACATGCGGGGCGGACACACAGCAGCAATATACGAGTAGAAGCAACGCGCATGCTCAACTCGCTTCACGGCTCGTGCGGTGTTTGTGTGTGTGTTTGTGTGTGTGTGTATGTGTGTGTGTGTGTTCTCATTGCAATTGCTAATTTTGTATGTGTATGTGTGTGTCTGTGTGTGCATCACTGTTGCTGCTGCTGCTGCTGCCAGATTACAATTTATCATTTGCTGTTGTTGTTGCTGCTGCGGCTGCCGTATAATTTTTGCATTTATTTTTGGTTTGTGCCTAATTTGTTGCACACGCTGAAAATATTTTATTTTTTTTTTTTTTGTTGCTTGTTGTGAACATTTTCTACGCTATTTCGTTGTTGCTGCGGCTGCTGCTTGGCATCTTTTCGGTTGACTCTTGATTTTTTTGTTTCTAGCTATTTTTTATGGCATTTTTGTGGTTTTGTGGCGAACCGCTGAAAATTTGTTTGGCAGTTGCCGCTGTCGCTGTTGCTGTTGCTGTTGTTCCCACATTTGAAACGATTTGGAACAACAGCAATAGCAACAATAAAATACGCAAATATTAATTATTTTTTGGGGTAGAACTTGCCTAGCTTAAGTTAACAATTTGCATAAGAGACATGCAAACACAGGCAACAGCAACAAGCTAAGAAACCCAAATAAATCAAATGTGGTTGTTGTTGCTGTTGGCCTTTCTCCTCAGCATAGTTCATAACATTTTTGTCAACGCGTCGCGTCATCGCACGCTATGCAAATGAAGAGCAACCACAACAACTCAAAGCACGATAACAACAACAACAACGACAATAGCTACTACATAAGCAGCAACAACAAACAGAAACACAACAACAACAACCACTTGTAGTTAAAATTAGAAGGAGTTTAGCAGTCAGTGGGCATCGTCTCTTTATTATTATGAAAATTTCACTTTAGTCGTTGCTTTTGTTGCTGTTGTTGCTGTTGCTGCTGCTGTTGCTGTTGCTGTTCTCGTGCTGGCGTTTGTTGTTGCTGGCGTGCTTTGATTATAAAATAAATGTAGTCTTGTTGCTGTTAGCGCTTTTGTTGTTTGCATGGCATTCCAATTGCTCGCTTTTTACCGCTAGACAGTTGCCGTCGGCAGCGGCAGCAACAGCAACATTATGAAATCAGTTGAATCAGCTGCAGATGAACAACTCTTGGAACTTGATATGCAGCTTGTTTAGTTGGGGCGTTGGACAGGTGGACAGGTGGACAGGTGGACAGGTGGACAACAGCAATAACTAGCAACTAACAACTACTAACTAACAACTAGCAACGGTCCTCATAAATGCCCCATAACAGCAACAGCAGCAACAATTGCTCATGTGTGGCTGAGGCAGCGTTTATTGATTTTAAGCGCAGCGTCATCCACACTTCCGATTGCCGCGGATAAGCCAGTCAGCTAGCTAGAGCTGCCGGCCATTGAACCTGGGCCATCGCAGTTGATAATAATGCTAATGATGATAATTACGATAATGATAATGGTTATGATAATGATGCATTGCCCAGCAGCGAGTTTAGAGTCCGGAGTCCCAGTGCAGTCCATGTTGGCAATTAGTTGGGCTCGCAGCTCTAAAGCAACGTACATATAATATATATATATATATATATATATATATATGTAAATACACGTACACTCACTCACACGCTTACTGATATAATATATATATGTGTGTGTGTGTTTAGCTAGTAGGGGCCCAAAGGCAACGTCCTAGGCAGGCGCCATAATCTCTGGCAATGGTTATTGTTATTGTTATTACACTTGGTTGTTCATGCAGAAGTAGCAGAGGCAGCAACAGTTGCCGCACAGTGGTTCAAAATCAGTTTTCTCATGCTTTATCAAGTTATGGCCATGGCTATATATGTCAGCTGCTTTTGTTTATGTGTGTGTGTGTGTGTGTGATTGTGTGTTCGGTAGGCACAGCAAATGGGCTTGGCTTTCACCCACATCAACCGCTGCCCAACATTCTTCTCTGTCTCTGTCTCTGTCTCTGCCTGTGTGTGTTTGTGTGTGTTTGTGTGTGTGGGCGCCTTGCCAAAAGCGTTGCCATACCTCAATGCATAGTTTTTATATTGTTATTTTTTTTTTTTTTTTGCAACCTGTTGCTGTGAAAGTTGCTATACCTTAAGATCTGTGCTGGTGCGACAGAAAATTACTGCGTCAAGTAAAATTTTATTGATACCTGATATTGAATGCACTCGTTGTATAAATATATATATGTATATATAAATATCTTATATCAAATTTACACACACATGCACATCTATGTTACAGATTTTTTTAAGCCATTCTGTACCTTAACATAAATAAGCTTAAGCCTCAACTAAGCTCACAATTTTTATGAGCTCGCATTTTTATTTTATAAGGCAAGGCGTCAGGTATCTATTAAATACATACTTAGTAAAGTTAGCTAACAGATGTGATTAGCGCCAAATACAATGAGTTAAAATAGTAATAATATATGAATATACGTTAGTTAAGAACAAATTTAATATAGGGTTAAGACATTTAATAAATGTATATACTGTGCTGAGATATACAAAGGACATCTATTGTGCTTTAACCTAAGGAGTAAGCTTAAAATGATTTTAAGCACATTAATATATGAGTAAAATCGATATATATCGATAGGCCTGCCAATGAAGCTTCAGCTTTCAGCCATAGCTCCAACTATAGCGTATTTGGCAGCCAATTTTATGGCATTAATTTGATGCCAATTGCAACAGCTTTTTTAGTGGGCCAGTGACGAAACACACACACATGCACAAGCACAGAGTCACACACACACACATGCACACACTAGCGCACTCACAAGCACACACATTCAGACACACGCATAAGCAACGTTTAAAGTTATTAACAAAGGCAATTATTTATAACAATTTCGATAGCGTTTGCCTCTTGGCATTGATGGCTGCAAAACGAGTCATGAATCAGATGCCAAACAGCGAGCCAATTGTTGCCAGCCAATTTCAAAATGGCAACAACAAGTGGCAAGCGACAACAACAACAACAACAACAACTACAAAAAGAGCTAAAGCATTAGCAATAGCAACGCGTCGCACATTCATTACAATTAATTAAATTAAAAAGCACATAGATTCTGTCGACCAACCATTTGCTACACCTTTTGCCTTTCAGCTTTCATGGTGGCAGCACTTGCTGCCGCTGCTGCTGCTGTTGCTGTTGTTGTTGTTGTTGTTGCTGCTGGTGTTGTTGTCATTTAAATGCGCTACTAATAGCAAACAATTTCATTTATTTATTATTTTCACTTTCCGCGCATTTCACTGTGACACACATTACAATTTCTTCACACAGCTGGCAGCGCCAAACGAAAGACTTAGGCAACGAACGCGAAAGTTACACACACACACACACACACACACACATACACACACTTAAAAGGTTTTCAATGCGTGTGTGTGCGTTGATTGTTCATAAATAATAATAAATATTCAACTGCAGCTAATACTTGATTCATATAATGAGAATTCCATACAAATGAGCTGCACCCAGAAAATAAAAACAAAAAAAAAAAAATAACGAAAAGAAAACTAAAAATGGTGATGATTTCAATCAAAATTCACGTTGAATGCATACTCGAATCCAACATATATAAAAATCGCGAAGGCATTGGGTCATCTTTGCTGTTGGAAAGTTGAGATATGCCTAGTATAAGGCTTGTATATAATATGCATTCTCAAGTATTATTATCAGTATTAAATGCTTGAGTGATCTGTGCCTAAGCGGTTAATTTGCTATAATCTTTTTCTTTTCATTAAATCTTTTCCTTTTCACACATATTTTCAACTTAAAACTCAATTTAATTTTATCGTTTTCAGCTCAAAATATTGATTAATCGTTGCTGATCTTTCGAACTGCTTCCCCACGACAAAACCTTTTGCGCAAGTGATCGAATTTTCATTTATTTGACCATAAAAGATTTATTTTTGTTTTTTAGGTTAACGGACTGATTGATTGAGTCTGCTCTTTGGATCTTTGTGCTCAATGCAAGTGTTGCAGTCTTAATTGTGTTGCGGTTTTCTTGGGAAATAGTTTTGGTTGATCTAAGATCTTTGATCATTAATCATCCATGAACTAAACTTGTACTTTAAATGATCGAGTTTTCTTTATGTCAAGGCGCTGATGCTGCTTTACTTTTAGTTTCTAAATGATTTTCATTTTGAAATATTTTGAACTTCAAGCTGAATTGAAGCTTGTTTCGGTAATCTAATAATGTTGCAATCTCTAAGCTTATCTAAGCTATTTATATACCCATATCTCCCTTTCTGTCTCTTCTTCTTCTTCTTCTAGCGCTATGTTAATCTTTGACTTGAACGCCAACACAAAATGTCAGCTAAATAATTGACTTTCTGTGGATTGTCTGGCAAGGCCATTTGTCAGCTTGCGCAAGTTGCTCAGTTATTTAGTGTCTCACTTCCATTTCCATTCCACACTTGCCTCATTATCCACTCCCCCTCACATACACACACATTGCTACGTGTCAAGGCGGCATCACTTGTTAAAGATTGCACCTAAATTTTATTCGAAATCCAAAAAAAAAAGAAAAAAATGTATATAAAAAAAAAAAACAAAATAAAATGAGCTCGAAAAGTTGCGCAAAGTTGTGAGGCCAAACATATTGAGGGGCATTATTTCGTTTGTCGTTTTGTGACACAAGTGCGCGACAATTGCCCAAACTTTTGGCCTATACTGTGACTTTTGGCCCGACAATTGTTACACTCCTAACTGGCTATCATTATCAAAGAAAACACAAATCAAAAGCATTAAACTCTGAGCTTATCGCTATGATTGTCGCAACGACACAAAACCAAATCATTAAAACGTTGTGAAAAGTGCACATGGAAAGCAGCAACTGTGAGACTTGAGGCTATGAATTTTGGTATGTAAATATATTTTTTATACAGATCAACTTTAAGCTGCATTTAAAATTTGTGATTGGTCGAAATAGATTTCGTTTTCATTGAAATTAAAATGTGTGGTCACTCTTTTAATAAGCGAATTAAGTATATTAAGTGGCAATTAAACTCAGCCAGAGTAAAAATTGGGGCAATGACATAAAAATGGATATATATTATTATTTTTTTTTGGCTGTCGGAAAACTATGTTTTCCTCACCAATATAAGCTTTTGCAATGCTTAAGATAATTTTTTTTTGGGTGAGCAAAATCTGTGAGTGGTAAAAAAACAATTCTGCAAATTGGATGATAATTGCATAACACAAAATACAAAAGTTATGCAAAAAATTAACTACGTTTGAGTGATGATGACAGCATCCAAGTGGAAAGGATACTTAATCACAGTTTTGGATCGTTGTCACAAGTAAAAGTCCCCTGCTGCTGTTGCTGTCCGCTGAAGTGCGTTGTGGACGCCCACAGCTCCCCAACTAGCTGACTAGCTGACTAGCTTTATGGCTGTCTGGCTGTCTGGCTTCCTCAACTGTGGACACAACTTCCTTGTTATGCCAGTTTGTTTATCTATTATGTAAGGGCAGACAGGCAGCCACCGCCTCGTTTCGGGATTTGTCCAAACCGCAGAAACGAAAACACCAAAGCCAAGACAAGAAATAAAATAATAAAAAATAGCGCTGCTGTTTGCACGCATGCGCGCACAATATGCCACGCCTCAAACAAAATACCGCATTGTGTGGCGCAGTGTGGTTGCACAAATGAGCCGAGTCGAGCCATCGACAACAACAGCCTTGTGAGTTATGTATCTGTTGTATCTGTAAGATGTGAGCATCTTGCGAAGAGTTATGCTTGATTTTTTTTTCGCATTGCAATTAAACGCTGAGCTTCCGCAATGCAATGAGAGTCATTAGCTTGATACGATGATCATTATTATAACGATAATGACGATATGTGGTACACCATCTCATACATCTCATACAGGTATATCATGACATTACAGTGCCCTCAACCAGCTAGTCAGCGGTCATTATATATACATAAAACATAAAATAAAGCTATACGTATGAGTAACAAGTCATCATCATCTAATATGGGTGGGGTATTACAACGTAAATAATGCCCTCTGATGAGCTGTGCCTGTGAGAGACTTGCCACACGTTGCTAGCAATTTTTAGCTAGCGTTGTTTGCTTGCCTCCCCCTTACCCTTACCCTCTGTCTATCTGTGTCGGGCTGTTTACATTGCACTTTTACTTTTCTTATTGTCAACAGTATGAAAATACTATTGTGTAGAAAATAAATATATATATAAATATATATATATATATGTACATATATATTAAAAAAAAACTTTCCCATTTGGTCGAGGCAAAAAGTTGGGGGAAAAAAAAACTGGCAACACTTTTTTGTTTGTGAAATTTTTAGCTGCTCGTAAATTTTATTTTAATTTCTTAGACAATTTCTTGTTGTTGCTATTGTTATTATTATCGCCCTTTTCTTTTGCTCTTAACAGCATTTTTCGTTGGCTTTTCAGTTTTTTCGTCTCTTGTTTTTGATTTGTAATTTCAATTAATTTCTTTTCAACGCGATTCCCACAGTTTTATTTTGTTTGTGGACTTAAAATCTTCTTCTTGTGGTTCTTAGCTCTAACGGTTTGCAAGAGTGACTCTATCATTTTTCAGTGATAAGAGCGCATCGAGACAACAGATTGAAGATTGATGATTTATATCTTGGGTATTCTTTTTACATGCTCTTAAGTTATTGAGCCTCTTTTAATGGAGTCGTAACTGGCCAAAACAATACAAAGAACATTTCTAGTAACAATAAAAGTGGCTGGTTTTTATTTTTAAAGCTGGTTTCTTCTGTTCTCAAGTTCAAGGCATCGTTGTTGGGAATACACCTCCCCTTCCCCCATGGTGAGACACCTGCTTGTGCATAACTGTAACCCAATCTGTTGCCACGTGCAGCAAACACGGTTTGGTAATTTGAGACAAGAACGGCACAACAGGTTGTGCTTGCTTGCCTCTTCCAAAACAGGTGACGCTGCCACGTGCAGCAGCAGCAGCGGCAGCGGCAACAACAGCAGCAGCAGCAACAGCAAAAGTAACAGCATCGGCGTCAGCAGCAAGTTTGTTGCCTAAGTCTTTTGTTTCTTGTGACACATTTGGCATTCACTTTAGTTGTCTTTGTTGTTGTTGCTCTGTCTGCTTGGTGACCCAAACAAACATCCGTTTCCTGCGGTCAACACTGGCAGACACGCCCACCAACTGAACCCAACCCGAGCACAGTGCATGCCCGTTAAAGCGAACAGTTTGGGGAAAATGTAATAAATACGAATAATATAAGAATAATCTTTTAAGATAAGAGTTTATTGAAAAATCGATTCGGGTAGTTTTAAACTGAAAAAATTAAATTTAAACATTTTTGTGATCTGGTGATCTGACTCGATGGAATTGGAATTTTCAGATTATATTTCAGATACAGATCAGGATAAATTATACGAAAATTCCAATCCACTTAAGTTGATGAACAATAGCACTAGTCCATTTGAAATACTATTTTAGCATAATGAAAAATGCTAAGGTAATTTCAATAGAATTGTAACGAGTGCTTACTGTACTTGCATATGCATATGAGTCGTGTCTTTGGTCAGTTTCCTCGTTTACCATTTGTCGCGCGTATCCCACGAAACAATTAACGAGCACAAAAGCTGACCGATTTAAAGCGAGTGAGCGAACAACAGCAACAGCAAACGCAACAACAACAACAACAACAGCAAGCTGACCAGTTGCCGGCACTTGACTTGAAGCTGGACTTTAGCTGATTTTTTGTAGTTGTTGTTGGTTTTGCTGCTTTATGAACGTGGGAAAAAGTGCACAAGCCTCGCAGTCGCGTTTGTTTCAAAAGAGAACCGGAAATTAAAAGCCAGCGACAAAAGTGTATGCAAAAATTTTAAAGGTGTGCCTCCACCCCTCCCCCGCCCCGCGACACCACAAAAAAAAGAAATATATAAAATAAATAAACTTAAAAATGGGTGATGAATAAAAATAAAGCAAGGGCAGTAACAGCAGTAGCAGAACCGAGAGAAAATTTGTTTGCTTTTCTGTTTTGGACTTAACGTCTTCTCATCTTCTCATCATCTTTTCGTGTTTTCGTCTTTCGCTTGACACACTCACCTATATTCTGCGCCTGCGTCTGAGTCTGCGACTGTGACTGCGACGACGCCACCAGCAGCAACAGCAGCAGCAGCGGCAGCAGTTTTAGCCGCAGCAGCGGCGACTGCGTGCGTTGCATTTTGTCGCTCACTTCGTTGCGTTTGTTGCTTTTTCAACTTGTCTCCTCTTTTTTGTTAATTATTATTTTTATTTTGTATTTTTTTATTGTTGTTGTTGTTTTTTGCCGTAATTTTTTCTAAGAATTTGCAATTTGTTGTCACACTACAATTTTTGCCAGCTTTTTCTTTGCTTTTCTTTATATTTGTGTTGTTTGTTTTCCTTTGACTTTGCTTACACGATTTTTAATGAGCAAAAGTTATGACTGTTTTTCGTTTAGTGTGGCCAGTTTTTAACATGCGCCAACAATAACTGTAAAAATACAAAAAAATCTAATCAAAATCCAAAAATCAGTACAAATATTTTCGAGATTTGCAACAGGTGCGCCGGAAAGTGTGTCAGTTGAGACACCAACTTGTTTATCCTTTACACACACACACAAACCACAAAAAAATAAAAAAAAGAATAAAAAAAGTTAAGAATGGAATAAACTAGAAGCAGACAATAGATGCGCGCAATTTCTCGAGCACTAGACGCGTACCGTTAGGCCAGTTACGACCGCTACACGTTAAGTGTTGAGCAGAGTTCGAAAAATGATGGAAAACAAAAACAAAAGTAATCGTCAAGCGCGCCACGATGCGCACAGTTCCGTTCGCTTTGCGTTCAGCACGGCAACTGAATTCGTTTCTGCTCGCTAAGTCGAGCTTAAAGCGACGTCGCGACTCTCACGAAACGCGGACTTAACGAACCGACCGACGACGCATGTGCACCGAAAAACAAAAACAAAAAAACTGAAAAAATACCCGAAGCTCAGGAGACGTTTTCTTTCACTTTTCACGTACTCGATTTGCAGTCGCGCACGCGCTCTCCAGTTCTCTCTCTCTCAACGCCTTGCGCTCTCTGTCTGTGTGTGAGTGTGTGTATGTTTGTGCTTGTGTATGGATTACAAAGCAAACCAACCGTCGTCTTGTGCAGCTCGAAAGCAACTGAAAGTTTGCGCCGACGCGTTGTGCGTCTTGTAAGCTGTAAGCCTTAAGTCGCAACGTCAACGCTGGCAGCGACTGCATGCGTTATGCTGCTGCTGCTGGCGCTGCTGCTACTGGCGCTGCTGGCGCTGCTGCTGCTGGCGTTGCTGCTGTTGTCACTTGCTGCGCTTTAGGCAAGTGCCAAAGCTCTCTGGAGCTGAAGCTGGAGCTGGAGCTGGAGCTTAGGGCTTTCGATGCGTTTGGTCTATTGATCAATCGAAAATACGTTGGCCGGTTTGATTTGGTCTTGCAAGAAAGTTGGTTAGCATTCGCTCGCTGGCTTGCTGGCTGGGTATGTGTGTGTGTGGATGCTACAAAACGGTAATAACAACTAATACAGGTTATGCAACTGTGGCAACTGTGCTGCTTGCACCAAATTGCAGCCGCAGCAGAAACAATTCTTTGTGGCAACTTGGACTTGCCGCTTGCCGCTTGGACATTCATTGCCACAAAGCGAACGATGCCGTTGCACAAGCATTTGCATGCCACAGCACAACAACAACAACAACAAGAGCGTTACTCAGATCAGCTTTAAGTATGCCAAATGGTCAGCAAATTGGAGCAGTTGAGGCAGCCACCGAGTGCAACAGCCACCACCACAATTTTTTTTGGTTTTTATTTTTTTTTTGTGGCTTACTTTGGCCAACGCACAATTTGTGCGACACATGTGGGCCAAAATGCAAAGAAATGCAGCCAAAAGAATATGCTAACAACATCAGCGGCGGAGACATCTGCGATTCGCATTATCCCAAAATGGGCAGCAGAAGCAACTCTGCTAGACTCAAATCTTGAGTCTAGAGTCTTGAGTCCCGCCGACAAGTTGAATTGGAGGCTGAATGTCAGGCAAGCCAAGCAACAATAATTTGGCAACTATTTTGTTGTTGTTGTTGTTGTTATTTTGAGCCGTGTGCCTTTTAAGGTTAAAACGCTGCAAAGCGAGCACTCAAATCGAGTTGATCATGTTGCCAATCTAGGGAATCTAAAAAAACAAATACAGCTATTTTCGAATTAGTTTTAATCGTATATTTTTAAATTATTATTATTATTATTACTGTAATTAAATTTGCAAACTTAATATTCGCTCTAAAATTCAGTGTTCTATCTTAGTATGTAGGTGGGCATATACGACATTAGATTCCCTTCTGGATACCCTACCTGTTCCACTTGCCAAGCTCTAAATCATTCCACATGGAAACCATCTGTCAGTTGATTGAGTTACTGTGCAAAAGTAGTTTTTCTTATGTTCTGTTCTGGATCTGTTCTAACAACCTGGCAGGCATGATGATCATTGTCATCATCTCGAATGATCATTTGGATACAGTCATTTGAGACAAGTTAATGACTTTCTTGCCAATGTTGCTGTTGTTGTAGTTGTTGTTGTTGTTGTTGTTGCTGGATCTGGTGGTTTACTCACTTCTTTCTTTAGAGCATTGCTTTGGCGAATTGTCATCACATTTGTGAGTGCTGTTTGTGCTTTTAACCCACTTTAAGCTGCTGCTGCTGCTGCTGCTGTGACAAAAACAATGAAAATGTTGCCGCAACTGATGACAACAGGCACAACAACAGCAGCAGCATCAGCATCAGCAGCAACAACGTTGATTGCAACATTGCTATTTTGCCGGCAGCCACTCATCAAGTTGTCCAGCTGCCAATAGAATTGGGCGCAACTGTTGCTCCATTTTAGAGTTAAAGGTTATACATATATTAAAAAAAAAAACTAACTTAGATTCCAGTAAATCCTAACCTTGATCGCTCGCGTGGCACCAACTGTGACACACTCTAATTAACTCATTAAGCTTTAGCGAGACTGTACCAAATTCCAGCAAAATCCAATCGAATCGAATTGTGCGAGACTCCAAAGAACTATAATTTTATATTTTACGATTTAAAGTAAACTTAACTTTAATATTTCAGTAGAAAGATTCATTTATTATATACAAATTGTAGTTCCATTCATTGCTAAACTCACCTTTGCCTGTTCACCTGTCCAAATTTAACGACATTAAGTTTTTCAGCATTTTGTTTGTTTATTAGTTGAGGACAACAGCAACTGAGATTTGCGTTGGAATAAAACGCAAATTCTTTTCATGCTGCCCCAACTGGCTGCATTTGACGTGTGGCGCCACCTGTCAGCAGGCGTTCACTCTTTGAGGTTAAGCTCGCCGAGTGCGCAGTTAACAGTTAACTAATCAAATTGTGTGTGCCTATGACTGCAGAAACATTTAATTAGACAATGAGGAAACAGCTTTTGGCACGGGGCCTTCGAAGAGGCGGCACTTACTGGTGCTGCTGGTGCTGGACCCTAGAGCTGGTGCTGTTGCTGGACTGTAATGCCACCGCCCAATTGTTACGCTTGGTGATCGGTGGTCAGTGGTCGAGTGGTCGAGTGGCGAGTCGGTGATCGGTGGATGCATTGGCACGTGCGCAGCCACTGACGCCCACCGAGTTGAGCCAAGCCAAGGAACTCGACTGGAGCGCACGCAACATCTTTCAAGCTAAAGAATGTTAGCCTAAACCAAACTAACTAATCCACATCCCCTCCCCCCCCCCCCTTCCCTGTTCCTGTCCCCCCATCATCCTCACGCGCAACAAAGCCGCTTCTCTTCGGCTATTTGCCGCAACCGGCCAAGCACAACGAATTGCTGCATTTGCGTTCACGATGCTCAATTAAGTGTTTGCCTCGCTTTCAGGCCGCTACCCATCCCATTCATTTGGCCGTCCAGTCGCAACTCCAGAGACCCACTGGCAGTTCCAGTTCCACAGAGCCAGCCAGTCAGTCCACATTCCCGTTCCCGTTCCCGTTCCCTGTTGTTCGCTTCATTTTCTATTTAGTGCTTTATTATTTTTAATTTCCAGCAAAGTCTCAAGATTAATGTTCTGAGTCGCTGCCTAACAGCTACCAACTCCCAACTCCCATCGGAGTTGCTCCCAGACACAGTTCCCCTGCTTCTGCTTCTGATTCTTATTTTTCTTTATTTTGAACTGGCTGCATGTGCAGCAGCTGCCCTGCAGCTCTAACTGCCCCTGCCGCTGCCCCTGCCTCTGCCACTGCCCCTAACCCTGTCCATGCTCCATTGCCACGAGTCAAATTCAAGGAAAATGGGTCTGCAATCTGTTCCAGTTTGACGGGGAACTGAGCAATTGGTGAACAAGGAGGGGAGAGCAATATGTAAGTTAAGAAGTGCTCATTCAGCTATTTAAACCTGAACAGACTTTAGTTGTATCTATGCAAATACAAGTATCTAAAATGAGTTGAAAATAAAAAAACTATTATAACAGAATAATAAAAAATAAAAATAAAAAAATAAAAGAAAAATCAAGTTCTCTTCTCTTTCCACTTCACAATTGAGCAGATCTTTCAAATACAATAACATCTCTTCATGTCTGCTACTCGAACAGGAGGAGGAGAAAACTGTCGTAGAGCATCCTTGCATCTATATATTATTAATATATATTTATATATAATTAACGAAAGGAACAAAAGGATGAAAGAAGCGCATTGGGATTCTCTTGTCAAAAATAAACAAATAAAATTTGTAGGATTTGTTTTGTTGACATCTAAAGTTGACTATAAATTAAGAGAAAAAAAAAACAACCGATCGATTGTAAATATGAAAACTATATGAAAAAATATTCCAATCTGGATGATTTATTTTGTCCAAATTTTATAAACATATTAAGACTCTAGCAAGGGAGATTGGTTCGGATAACTTGGTAAACAAAGTGGTAATATTATTTGCAGGGGTATAATTAAGTCCAACTATTTTGAAAATAACGTTTTATGGCTTGAAAATATCATTAGTGAAACTCAAAGTTAAAAAGTGTTGAAAACGCCAGGGCGGAACTCAAAGATTTAAGGTAACAAATTTTAAGATTCGTAAGTGGTTATTTAGTGGCTCAAAGCGGGATAATGAGTTTGAGAGCATGTGTACTCAAAACAATGTGCAAAGAGTAAAAGAGAAGTGCCCAAATCAAGTGTGTGTGCGTGTGTGAATGTATTTTGCACCACTGTGCGCCCACATTGTGTGGCAAGAGTCTGGCGATGGTTGCAAAATTCCAAACGTAAGCCTCGGCTTCCCAGTTGCTAAGTGGTGGAACCAAGTCAGTGTGGTTATTACTTATACAATATAAATAAGTGGGGCTAAAACAAAAAGTGATTGCACTTGGCCCAACTGCTAGTCTTTTGGCGGATTCCATTTGAAACACTGATTACCGCCCTGTGCAACACAGACAGATACTGCAAAAAGAGTGATGTGAAATGAAACGAAAGTAACAATTTTCTCTTACTTTTTAACCCTAAACAGGCACAGCAACAACCACAATCACTGACTGCAGCTGCCCCACTTGAGCCTACCTGTCTGTCTCCCTTGTTGTTGTTGTTGTTATTGTTGGCCAAGTATTTGCAATCATTTCATTTTTGGACACTGCTCGTAATGGACGACTGCAGCCACCCAAGTGAAATGCCTGCCCCAGCGCAGAATTCAACAAATGTTACATAAAACCAACAACAACAACAACAAAAGCAGCAGCACCAGCAGCAGCAATTGTGTGTGTGCCACCGACAACAATAAACAAAACATTGCAAAAATATCATAAAAATAATACTGAGAGCAAAAAGACAAAAAAAAAAAAAAAAAAAATGCCATCGAGTGGTGCACGCAGGGCAGCTAAGTAGTAGAGTGGCCCAGAGCCAACATCCACAACAACCACCAAAAGAGGCCGACTAGCCTGGCTAGCTGGCTGTCTGGCTGGCTGGCTGTCTGGCTGGACAGCTCTTAAAGTCTGCCTCTTCAGCTCCAGCTGCGTTGGAGTCTGACAGATTGACTTGGATTTTGCAGTGGTTGTTGTCACCGTTGTTGTCTGCTGTTGTTGGTGGTTGTGTCATACTTAATAATGGAGCAAACAACTGTAACAGCAACTCATTTCATTTCTAACAACAACCACAACAAAAAAAAGATGACATTTTTTTTTTCATTTTTCTTTCAGTTTTGATTTCCATTGTTTTTCCTCCACGCATTAAGCCACATACCAAACTAATAATAACATAAATCACATTTTAGAGAGCGAATTGTGAATGCCCTCTGCCAAAACATTGTTTGTAATATTTATCAGATTATATATGCTATATATGAATCTGAGTAGTGCTCAATTGTTGTGTGCAAAATATAGCATTCCCTCAGTTATTGTATAATTTGTGAACCGTTTTACAAGAAGTCAATTCGATTAAAACTCTCGTTTTCTCGACTTCACTTATCAAATTTAAGTTTTTTTTTTCATTTCTATATATGTTTGTATATATATGTATGTATATCTATTGGAACACCCTTATCAATAATGATATGAATATTTTTTTGAGCAACTTTCGACTTAAATTAATTGTATTTAAATCTAATTGAATTTAAATTATTAATTTATACATTTTATCAATTGGTTTTCAGTGACGTTTATCGATAACGATAGATTTTGTGGTTGCGTAGTTGCTTTTTAGCCCATTCACGTTTCCACTTCACTTGTCAAAGTGCTTGTGAAATGTGCTGGACTCAACTCGATCGAGGTGATTGCAACAATTTGTGGCATTAGCGCTGCGTTTCTCGCATCATTTGGCTTTGGCTTTGGCCCTAATCATCTAGAGCTCTGGCCAGAAAGCCATCGATAGAGCAATCGCAGCGCCAATTCTCTTTGGCCAAATGCAAAAGTTCTGCTCAAGTTCGTTGCCTCAGTCTTTTTTGTATATAATTTTTTTATTTTTTTTTTTTTGTTGTCGACGCACCCAGCGCACGAAGAAGAAGAAGAAGACGAAGACACAGAAGACAACACTTTGGCTATTGATTATGCGAAGCACGAGCGCCACGCCCCAAAAGAAATAAATAAATAAAAAAAAAAAAATAAGCAAACCAAGTTGCCACTTAACCCTTGTGTATGCCTTGTTTTGCCAATTTGACAATTTTATTGATGTACGCTACGTGATTATTGACCGCTTGATGCCGAAACTCGCGCAATGCGCAACTTTCATTTTGTTAATTGAATTTGGGAGGAATGAAAATGTATGTTTTCATTTAGAAATTTTTCGCACAATATTTGTGTGCTCGTGTATGTGTGTGTGTGTGTGTGTGTGTGTATGGGCACTTTCGATGCCAATTCAAGAGTGTGTTGTTGTTGTTGTTGCCTAGTTAGAATTTATGGTTCGTTAGGCTGGTAAGTGCCTGCCTGAGCCCAACTCAGGTGAATTATTGGGCTGCCAACACTTGATGAAATCGGACTTGGCTCTTAGCTTTTGAGACCTAACTGTTTTGCTTCTTTGTTGTTGTTGTTGTTGTGTGTGCTTGGTTTGGTTTCTGGCCAAACTGCCTAGGCAATTAACGCATTCCACGCATTGCCCAGTGAGCCGCGCCAACCCCTGCCCCTGCCCCTGCCCCCAACTGCGTTTGCTTGAGAATGTATAAGAAATCAAGAGAAGTCAGTATGCGCCAGTCGGGTATGCTCGACTAAGAGACAACCTGCAAGATCGATTGAAATAATTGGGGATATTATGTTGATATAGTATAATAAAGAGTAACCTTTAATCGGGACTCTATTCGCAAGGTTTGCCAATTTCCAGAGTTGGGTTAACAATGCTGATAAAGTGAACATTACGATACCCCGATATTTACTCAGTCGTATGGTTACAGGGTATATTTAGAGAAACATATGCAAATAAATGTTGGAGTCAAGCTGCTTAGCTGCTTGCTTCCTACTTGGGCCTTATGATTATGGTCTGGCCAAAAACAATAATAATAAAGACAACAACAGCAACAACAACAGACGCAAAAGAGTTTCTAAAAGCTGCTTTTTTGGGGCTGCTGCTATTGCGGGTCAATAGACGCACGTCAAGCGACAGCAACAACAACAACAACAACAACAACAGCAACAACGGCAACAGCAACAGAAACAACAGCGACAACAATTTGTGTGTCAATAATTTATTTTAGGAATCGGAATCGGAATCGCTTCGAACTAAACGAGGTCGGGAGAAAGTCACTGCACAGCAACAACAACAACAACAACAGCAACAACAAAACAGAAAACACTTGTCGCTTGTTGCTAAATTGGCTGAAATTATGATTAGCTGAGCTGTTGTTGTTGTTGTTGTATGTTTTGCTGCTGCTGCGGCTGCGGCTGCGACGAGGATTGCAAGTTGTCAGCGAATCGAGACGTGTGACGAATGGCCTGAAAGTGCAGCCAGTGCAGTAAATGCAGCCAGCTGGAGGAGCAACAACAACAACAACAACAACAACAGCAACAACAACAATAGCTAGCCACATTTCCGCATGGCATCGCCTAGCGGGAAAGCTGCCGCTTAAGATGGGGCTCAAGGTCAGCTGGCCAAAAATCCCGCTGCCACAAAATATCTCTCCAATCTTGCTCCGCTCTCCTTCAAACGTTTTTCCTGCCCCAAACTCCCTTCACATTGCCACCAGCAGTTGCAATTGCGCATACGCCACGTTTCGGGCGATAAATGCTGGGAAGCGCACATAGAGAGCGACAACAATGCAACAGCAGCAGCAGCAACACTAGCAACAGCAGCAACACTAGCCACATCAGCAACACCAGTGGCAATTGCTGTAAGTAGCTGCAACGCTTATCATTGGAATATCAATAAAAACCGAAATGGAGATGAAAAGCTAAAAACCAACTTTGCCTTGCAATGTTTGCTGCATGCTCTATAAAAATAAGCCAACATTTTGTTGCATATAATCAATTTAAACCGTAAAATATTCAATTATAATTTTAATAAGAATATTGCAAAACTTTGCAAAACATTTTTTTTAGAATACTTATAATTTAATCGAATTGAAATGAAATTCTTTTTTTTTACTTTAAGTAATCTAAAATGATTTAAAAAACTGTGAAAAAACCTTTCAATGAAAATGAAAGTTTCTAAGAAAAAGTTTACTAACCTTCTTTTTCTCGTAGGCCTAGTGAACTGTTATAAAGCTATCTATAGATATATATAAGTATAACAAACTGAATGCAGATGTGAAGCTGGCCGATTTGAAGGGATCGAGGGTGTTGAAGAGTGCTTAACAAAAGCTGCAAATGCCACAAAAATACACATGTGAAATATGAAAATGAAAACGAACACGAAAATGAAAACTGAAAACATTGTGCAAGTGACAATTGCTACAACTGTTTATGTGTGTGTGTGTGTGTGTGTGAGTTGGTGCTTATATGCGAAATGCAGTAAATATAATTTACGACATGGCCAAATGTCGCCTTGATGACCCGCTCATTAAAAGTGAGACAAAAACAAAGTGAACAAGTGGCAACAACTGGCAACTGGCAACTGAGAGACCAAAAGGGGGAAAAATCAACATCGTGACAAATGCGTGAGAAAAACTAGTTTTTTTTTTTTTTTATAGCATCCAACGCAATATGCTCTATAAATTATAAGAGAATGGAGAAATGTTAGGAAAGGTAAAGGTAACTTGCAATGCAACTTTCGCATAGAACCTGAGGCATGTTGTGGGAGGATCTGCATTTACATGCCACTGATGACAATGAAGAGCGATTTGAGATCGCTAATCGATGGGAAGTTGCAACTTGAGATAAATATCTATTGCATATTTCATGAGCATACGGGTACTAAAGATATGAATTAAACCTTTTTTGTATCCATTGCAAACTCCAAGCCATCATTTCGAAGAGTTGAGATTGGTTAAGTATATAATTATGATGTGAAAATATAATAATTTCCTTTATAAGCTACCATTACAATATGCTCTATAAATCATGAAGGCGTCTCCATAAAAGCAACTTTCGCTTAGAATCCCAAAAATGGCAGATCGAAGAGTTAAGATTTGAGGCTTCTAATGATGATGAAGAAAGTGCTGGAAAACGAGAGTCGTTACGGCAAAATAATAATAAAAAAAAAACAAAATCACTTTGATGTGGTTCGCAGCACTGAGTGTGCTTGACAAAAAGAGAGAGAAGGACTGAGAGAGAGAGAGAGAGAGTGAGAGAGATGGAGAAAGATGCAAACGAATAGAAATTACTGTGGCCTGAAATTGGATCAATTTATGCTATGATTTTTATCAACACCATACGAACGTACGTTTAATGGCTGTATAAGCTGCATGCCCCGCTCATCCCCCCCCCCCCTCTCCTCTGACTCTCTTTCTAGCCATTTCTTAAGTGCCCTGATTGAATGAATTCGCTTGGGTTATTGCTGTGGCATTCTGTGTGCCAAATGTGCAGCCATGAAATTTACGTTCTTATGACTATCAACACACATGCATCTATGTACATATGTATCTCACCAAGTCCCCCCCCCCTCCCCCCACAACATGCAGCACTTTATTTTTTTTTTATCACTATACACGTGCTCCTCATCTTCCCCGATTTAGTGGCTGCTACGCGCTGAAGCATTTGAGCTGCTTCTCTTTTAATGTGGCGGTTGTTTAATTGTTTCATTTGCCATTTGCCATTTGCCGCGTGCTTTCCTCATCAGCTTCATTCATTAGTTGCTGTTGTTGTTGTTGTTGTTGTTTCTGTTATTGTTGCTGCTGATGAAGTTGAAGTTGATGTTGATGTTGCTTTTGTATCTTTGGCGGCATTTCGTATCCGCATATCTTTGTATCCGAGCAATTGACAAGTGCCAGTTGCGGTTGCCGTTCGTTCAAATTACTTAATAAAAGTGAAACTAACTGTCAGAGCAGACCACAGAAACTAGTTTCCACTCGACTCGAGTCCAATTCGAGTCTTTCAACTAAAAGTTTTCTAAACGGAAAACGAGAGTGAAATCTTAAGCTTGATATTACACCTGACAAAGTGCTGCGCTTAATGGCCAGGCCAAGAACAACTGCCACAAACAAATATTGCTGAAGTGCGTGCGAAAGTGATGGACTGCCGCATACCCTGTTGGTACAGACAATTAGCTGGAATGTTCAGTAAGCAATAACAATAGGTGGCAATATTCTGCAAGATATATTCGACAAAGTTAATCTGTAGTTTAAATATTGAGATTGATAGATGCGCTAATAAAAATAAAAAACGACAAGCGAATTATCGGTGACTAAACTTAGTCAATATGCTTGTTATTATTATTATTATTATTATTATTATAACAATTGCCGTCCTTTCTGGTTTTATTTTCCCAGTTTTTAGGTCATACGATTTCGCATATAAAACTGATGATATAGAGGAAAATGTGGAAATGTTGCTCTTAGCCAGGGTCCAAAAAAGTTTTCGGCGCCTTGTCACAACGTATGACATCGTAGGGCACCGGGAGATGCAGCGGGTCGGCTGGGAGGAAGGGGGAGAGGAAACTTTCACTTTACAAAAATGTGAACAGCAACAACAACAACAAAAACAACAACAACAACAGCGACGACGACGATGCGACATGAAAATGAAAATTTATTAGCAAATTATGATTTCAGTGGCCAACGCAGACAGGCGATGTTGGCTCAATGCCTTAACCTGACCACTTGACCACTTGGACAGGCCAACAACAGCAACTACAATTGCCACAACATCAACAACAATAGCAACAACAGCAACAACCACAACAACAACCACTGCAACGATTCAGGGCAGTTAAGGAACGTGACTGTCGCCAGAATTGAGCCGACGGATGAAAGAAAGTTTTGTTTTTCTGCGTCCATCGAAGGCAGCCAAAACATTGTTTGTAATACCCTGTGCCCCTGAAATCTCTCAAGCGGGGTATACAAAAATTTCAGAAGAAAAGCTACAAAAAAAAAAAAAATAATAATATAAGAGTGCAATTAACTGAAGCCTAAAACCTCAAAATTCATCAGTCAAAAATTTAGGTTTTTTTGTAGTAGAATATTTTGGCTTGGATTTCTATCTATTTAATTAATATTTGTTAAAGAATATATATAAGGTGTATATATAATAGTATACTATGACCATTTGATCTTACGGTTTCATTTTCCAATTATTTTGAATCAACAGCTTTCGCCGAAGTAGGCTACAGGGTATTTGCAGGTCGAGTTTCGTGGCATAAAATCACTTTTGGCTGTGGGTTTTTGGTTTTTGGCTTGGTTTTTGAGTCATGCGCTCGCAATGCGAACTCGGGCCAAAATGAAAACGAAAACATTGCCCAGCAACAACAACTATGACTACAACAACAACAACAACAACAACAACAATAATAACAACTGTGCAAATACACACAGCCCAAAAGCAGTCCGAAAACATTTTTCTCAATTTCACGACAGGTTTTGTTTTTTTGTTTTGTTTTTTTTTTTTTGTCGCTGTTGCATTTGTTGTTGTATTTTTCCTTTCATTTCTTCATGCTTTTCGACCAGGCCAAATATTTGCTTAACAATTTCTACTGTAACAATTACAAAAAACACATACGCATATATTTTTTTTTTTGTTACTCTTCCTTTTCATTTCTCAACTTTAGCTTGGCTTTTTATTTTTCTCCATTGGGGGACTAAGGCGACAATAATGCACATTAATTGTGTGGAGAGTGGTGCCAAGGGGGCAGGGTGGTGCCAGAGTGGAGCAACCACTGCCGCCAGATGACGAAATCGAAGACAAAGACTAGAAGGCCTGCACAGAGCATTGGCATTGTCTTAAAATGGGCCTCTTTATCACTCACTCTCTCTCTCTCTTTCTTTCTCTCTCCCCCCCTCTCTCTCTCTCTCTATGTCAGAGTCTATCTGGTGGCAGCGATGTTGCAATCGTCACCCACGTAAATCAGCTCATGATGAAGAAGAAGCAGCGACATCTTGAGGAGGATGAGTCAAAAGAAAGTGAAACGAGGGGCGTGGCAAACTGAAGCCCAATGCGGCTGTCCATGAAAAGAAATTGAACGGCGACAACAACATTAACAACAACAACAACCACAGCGATGACGAAGAAGGAGAAGAAGAAGGGAATGAAGAAGGGGAAGAAGAAGAAGAAATGAAAGTGAAATGAACGACGCTTTGCTAAGCGATGATTCAATCAACAGTCAACCAGCTCAACTGCCACGCCTCCTTTTGAGGTGGGACGCCCTGTCAGCGAGTTATCGGCAACTCCGAAGCTAAGTCATAAACTTTATTGAGCCACAACAGAAACAACAACAACAACAAGCAACAACAACAACAACAAACAACAACAACTAACAGCCTAACAAACAAATGATTCAGTTGTTGCGTATTGAAAAATCCCAAAAATGCGAAAGTTTCTTATCGCATATGCCATAAATATATATATACATATATATGTATCCCACCACACCACACCACACTCCACCACACCACACTCCACTACACCACACCCCAACCCACCCATCTCGTCTCATGCATAAATATGCCATAAAACTAAACGCTAACGATCCCAATCGCGTTTTTCACACGTTTCTTCGATGGGGTTTTTGTAAAAAAGTCCGAACTAAACCGATCTTTGAAACTAACTATCTTCAAATGTGATAAAGCGTGAAACGAAAAGAATATAATCATGCATGATATATATGACATATGTATATATAACTGGATCTGAAGCCAATGAGTTGATTGGCAAAACATAATTCGGAGAATTGGTAAAATAAAGCAATCAAGAAATAAAACTAAAGAGCAATCTACGATGTCAAAATTGGCATATTAAATATGAGGAAAAGTTGTAAGAATCAAAAATACATAAGATATTAATTTGTCCAGCTGATTACTGCTAATTGGTGAGGTTATTAATTTTTATGAAAAATCGTTAAAAATCCTTGTATTTAAAATGTTTTTAAATTTGGCATCTTTCAAACAAGACAATTAACAATATTAGTTTGAAATGAAATACGACTTGGAACATATTACCTCTGAAGGATTGTTAATGAACCTAAAGATGTTGAATCTGTAGTCGATGTTTCAGTTATTTGATATATGCACAGCTCTATAAGTTCTTGAAATCTTAGCAAGTTTTAACTCTACCTGCCTGCCTCGGCTCTGATCAATATCCTTAAATGCTATGGATGGTATTTTGGGCAAGCAATGATCAAGTTAACAATCGATAAGATGAGAGCCGATAACTGATGCATCTGCAGTCCCCAGCAGCTGTCGCTTGACCCGGCTAGTCAAGCGGAGCCGAGTGGATGATTGCTCAACTGTTAAGCTATGCTCAAGAATTCTTAAAAACCGATAGATTTTAGCATTAGCATTTGTGGCAAGCCATGGGGAGATGGGGCGACGCTTCGCTTGGCCAATTGCCATTTGCGATTTGCCGGTGGCTGATCTGAGCATGTTGGCTTTATTCATGTTGGCTTAAACAAATGCTGATGGATGAGCCTTGACAACGGCACAGCCAGTGACTTTGGCTTTGACAGTGGCTTCAACGCTTCGCTTATCGATCGACGGTCACTTCTGCAGGCCATGTTTACCGTTTCGGTTTCAATTGGCTATCGATTTGCTGACTGGCAAATGGAGAGAGAATTTGGCCAAAACGGATTCGCTTTGTGCCTCCCATTCGTATGGCAGGCACGCGCAGCTGCATATCGCGGAGGAGAGGGGCGTTTGGGGGGGGGGGGGGGGGGGTTGTCGATGGGGTTGAAAATCGCATGGAAAATCTTTCGCATAAATCGATGCCAGTTGTCAACGTGTCGCCCCAGCGTGCAAGTGAGTTGCCTCGGGGCTTTTCTGCCTGTCAAGCGATGGGTTTCGCCAGGGCGTCTACACTTAAAAAAAAAATAGGGGGAAATCTTGTATTCCAATCCAGTCAATATCCAGAAATATCGATAAATACTCTATAGTCCTCAAATTGTAAAATATATAATTTTTTTTGCTACATTTTCAAACTAGAATGCAAATTCTGGAATTCCGGTTGAGCTTGAATTTTTTCTTCAGTGTATACAATATGCGCTTGGAGCTCAGCCAAAGCTGTGCGTCAAGTGTGCGGCGCAGCTCAAATTAAAATGAGCCGTTACGCAGCCGCAGTTTGAGGCACAGTTCAGCTGACAACGGCAAATGTCTGATCGATGACGCCGCACGTCGCACGTTCGTTGGATCAGAGTAGCTTTTTTTTAATTTTTTTGTTTTTTTTGTTTTTGCATTTCTTTGCTGTGGCCAGCGTCGGCTGTGGTGATTGGTAATCGGCGGTCGGCGATCGGTGGAGGGGTGTGTGATTAAACAATGGCGCTTAAGGCCAAGTTTTAAACAATTGCAGACCCTGCGGTGTGTGCCTTAGTCCATGTGTCAAGCCTCTGGCTATGAGCTTTAACCAACAGACAATTTACATTTAGCCCACATCCTAACATGTAATTCAGTATACATTTGGAATTTGTGTCTGATTTTCAGTTTTAGTTATATCAAAGCATGTGTTAGGATTGAAAGGCATATATATATATATATATATATATATATGTATATATCGGCCTCTTTGAGCCATCAAACGGCAGCTGCCGAAGAAAGCGTTGCGCCAATATCAAAAACAAATGTCCAAAAAATTAAAAACACATACAAAAAAAATTAAATTATAAAATTTATCAAATGACATGAATTGAATCAAATGAATTGGCTTTGAGGTCACTTGTTTTTATTTTTATTATTTTTTTTTTTTGCAAATATTTTTTTGTGGCAAGTATTTCAATGATAAACAAGTAAGAATGCTGTAGTCGAGTTGGCTCGACTACGATATACCCTTAACCCAGTTATTAAAATATATATATTAAATATATTCTAGTTTTATTGACAAATTTCCCTCTAAAATGATTTGCACTCAAATGTTCAGTTCTACAAGTGCATATCTTATAGAGTATTATACATACATACAGACATACAGACACAAATATATTGACGCTAACGTCGATTATCATGCCATCTCTTTCGCACACATGCTCTCGCCTATTTATATGTATACTAATGTGATTGCAGCTGCTGATAGAAATGAGATCAATATGAGAATATATTTTCGACCATAACTTCGATGCTTCTATTCTAATATTTCTGAAATTTGGGCAACTGATCAATAATATGTATATGCATTGTATGTATAAATTAGAAGCCTCTGCCTCTTAAATTGTGGAATTTGTTGCTATCGTAAATCTAATTGTATCGATAATTGAGAAACTGAGGCAGTTATCGATAAAAAAAAGCAATCTTGATCGGCGCCTGGTATACGAGAACTTATATTTCAAATTTGAAGTCGCTAGCTCTTATGACTCTGAGATTTTTTTTTTATTTTGGAAATTATTCTTTTTGTAATTTCGTGCTTTCGGCGCTTAGCAGGCATTGAATTATTTAGCAAAACGTTTGTTATATCAAAAAGGCTACAATATAATATAATTCACAAAATAAGTTACAAAGTTGCATTAAATTTGAAAAATGTGTGGTGTACAAATTTCAATAGATGTCCTAAAGCCAATTCCGAAGGCTTTCATAGATCGACTGATATTCAAGGTGCTGAAATTTGTATATCCACCATTTGCATGGACAACAATAGGAACTTACAAGGTTCCAGAATTGTGTTTTGTATATCTTACGATATTTTGTTTAATTGCGTTTATTTTAACCTTTGCGGTGTTGCTCGCCCATAAATTGATCAGACAAGTAAGTCACCATTGTGAGTAATTTTATTTTTGATATATTATCATTAACAATTCTTATTTAGTATGAATATGAATTAGCCTACGCAATGGGTGACGACAGTGACTGGGAACATGACGACCCAATGGATGACGATAGTGACTGGGAACATGGCGACCCAATGGATGACGATAGTGACTGGGAACATGCATAAAGTAAAATTTTATGTTATAAATAAATAAATGTATGTTATATCGAAAATTGAAATGTATCCATAATTAAGAATCCGAGGCAGTTATCGATAAAATAAAGGAAACTTGATCTGCGACTGGTACATAAGAACATATATTCAAAATTTGAAGTCGCTAGCACTTATAGTCTCTGAGATCCGCGTGTTCATACAGACGGACAGACGGACGGACAGACGGACGGACAGATGGACATGGCTATATCGACTTGGCTGTTGAATATATATACTTTATGGGGTCGGAGATGCTTCCTTCTGCCTGTTACATACATTTGCACAAAGCCATTATACCCTTTTTACCCATTTCTAATGCGTTAAGAGTATAAATAAAAAAAGGTAAAAACTCGATTAAGCCGGCAAATTTAATGCATGCGCCACAAGAAATGCGGAGGTGCTGCGGAGGCGGGGCAAATGCGTTGCTAACCATTTGCCAAATTGCTGCGGCGCAGTGTCTATCACCCACCAGCAAGAAGAGGAGGCCAGCAGGCAGCAGGCAGCAGGCAGCATGCAGCAGTGAGCAGAAGGTGGTGCAAATGGAGACGTTGCCACCGGCGAATGGCAGTTGTTGTTGTTGTTGTTGCTGTTCGTTGTTGGTGTTTTGGGAGTGCTTCGAATTCCACAGCGTAGAAAACTACAACGACAACAATCAACAATACCAACAACAACAACAACAGCAACAACATTTGTATATTGTGGCAATGTGTTGGATTGAAGCAAAGCGGCCAAAAAGAGGCTTACATAATCTAAAGGCAAAATATTTATGGGAATTATCGTGTGCGCTGCATTATCAAATGGATCAAGCGGATCAGACAGAATGAATGACAGTCAGATAGAAGATACGTCAGACAGCAATAGATAAATAGATAGATATATACATATGCACATATACATATATATATATAGAGAGAGAGAGAGATGGTAGAAGAAGGCAAAGCCAGTGACCGAACAACGGTATTGAATGTGGAATGTGGAATTTGGCAAATACGTATATATAAAAAAAACACGATTCCATTACCTGAATGATGTTAAATGACAGCTGATGTCAAAGCTGGAATGAAAGAAGGCAAGAAGTGGAAAGTTGTGACAAGTTGAAAATAAAACTAACTATTTAAAATTTACACACACCATCATCGACCTCTGATCAATCATGTATACGTATAAGTAAGATACTTAAAATTGCTTAATTATTTTGATTTATACACATTTCTTAAGCTCAAGATTGTATCGTGCATAGAAAGCTACGGAATTGAACTTAATGCATGTATACAATACAATCACAAATATTACATTTTATATAAATTAATAATATAATATATGCATAACAGACTAAAATGATGTGTATCTCTTATAGTAATCAGAACACCTTCAACGTCTTCATTATCCGTATTACGTATCGCTTTACAATACGTCATATTTTGCTTAACAAAAGCTTTTTGATGTTGAGAGGTGCGAAACTGGACTAAACTAGTACCTGAAGCTGCGCAGCTAAAGCTTGATGCTGACCGAAACAGTTCCACAACAAGCTTTTACTGGCAGCTTTTCACCACGCAATCTCTCCGCACTATGGAAACGTGTAGACTGGAAGTCGCAACAGCATTCCATATACACGGTGCTGCCAGACTGCTAATCAATTTTTATGAGCACAAAGCAATTGCAAGTATTGTCAATTAAAAGAATATATTTAATATATAAAATGTGATTTTCTGTTTCGGCTGCGCTTTTGAGCAGACATATGTGCAACAATTACATTATGTGCAAAAACATAAGCGTTGCCAACACTCTGGCAGGCATATGCTTAGCCAAGACGCAAACCCAGCTGCTAGTGCGCCGCTGCCGTCGATGCTTAAGCAGATACGCAGTGTCGCTGTGGGAAACAGCTGTTTTGAATCGGCAATACGGTAAATCGGCGAACACAGACTGCGGCGTCGACGGCGTTGAATCCTTGTCCTTTTAGACCAAAGGATGCGAGAATATTTGCGCAGTTTGCGTGCGGTATTCGAAGCTAAAGGACGCAACAGCGGCAACAGCAGCCAAGGATACCAAATCAGCCGTGAGATAAATTTCCAACTACAACTACAACAACAACAACAACCCTACCGCACTACCCTACCCTACCCTACCCTACCTAACCTTACCATTCCCTCATCTCATTATCCAGCCTCGTTTACTCGGTGCATGACTAAAAGCGCTGCCGCAAACAAATTATAAAAAATTATGTATTTTTCATAATTATCAAAAAAATGTTTTAAATAATTAAAATGTTTATATTTTGATTATTGCAATTTTTGTAAATTTTGGCGCGTCTTGCTTCTTGCTGATCCGGCAACGTTGTTGTTGTTGTTGTTGTGGCTGAGTGCTTCGCGTCTCTGTGTTAGTGTCTGGCTTTAAATGCCGGGCGTGTCGCGTGCTGTTTTGACCCTGGCCGAAAGCAAAGTCTAAGCCCATTTGTATTTTTTTGTTGTTGTTCTTGTTACTGTTATTGTTATTGTTATTGTAGTGCTGAGCAAAACAATTGTGAACTGAGTGATTGTGATTGGCACGCTGTGAGATTAAACGGGTCTTTGCAAGGACCCTTGGATTACCTTGCGAGGCCCACCACAAAAAAGAAAACAGAAGCGTGAAGAATACAGATTAAAGAAAGGCGTCAAAAACAGACACAGATAACAGGCCGGTGAGTAATCGAAAAAATAAATAAATAGAATTTGAAAATAAAGAAAAATTACAGCAAATATTCAAGAGCAACTTTCAAAAAATGCCGATTGCGCTTTGTTCCAAGTAAAATGTGTGTTAATATTTTGGTGACTTTTTAATTAGTGAATAACAGTAATTATACCAATTGATCGGATTTGAAATATATATTTTGTATTTTAGTAATATCGAGAATATCATAAATTACAGCAGTAGCCTCCTATTCTGTTTTGAGATGGTTGAATGAGTTTCAAATATTTCGTCGCCATCATTAGTGACTTAAAAAATGAAATTAAAAAATGATTGTAAATTAATTTGTAATATTAGAATCAAATATCAAAGAACAGAGTATTCAAAGTAATCATTGTGAGCATTTGCTGCTATTATAATTATTTCTGTTGTTGCTGTTGCTTTGAAGTTGATTTTGCGGCAGGGCCAATGGCCAAGAGATGAAAAGTGTTATGAAAGAGCAGCTGCTATTTGCGGCTATTGCGGTGGGTTGTGTTGGGTTGGAGCTTGTTGTTGGTAAGTACTCTAACCCTGATAACGATGCTGATAGCCGCACTAAGTTTGCCAATGATGAGATGGAAAAGTGGCGGGGGAGGGAGACCACTGAACAGCTGGCCAACTGGTGGAAATGTAAACAGTTAGCCGCAACCTTTTGCTTGCGGCCACATGAATATCGGCAACGAGGTAAGCAGAAAGGGATGCTGGCAGGGGGGAGTAGAGTGAAGTGAAACCTTTTTGACCCTCTGGCTTGGTTCTTTGCTAAAGTTCAAATCGAATCATTTTGTAGGCTTTTATTTAATTTGCATGGCATTTTTGGGCTTACAACAGAAGACAAAAATACCAAAGACAAAAGCTATAAGGTGTGCCCCTCCCACTCCGCCACCGCCCTCAAACAACACTCAACAACAAGAACAATACGAGAAATTTTCACAATTTCGACAAGTTGCCCGTGGCTGAAAGGAGGTGTGGCAGACGTGAAGGGGTGTTGGTGGTGATGTTGTTTGAAAATTGGTATTTCCATGGTTTGTTTTCCTTTTCATTCGGTTTTCACGATTGCCGTCTTTTATGAAATGCCTTCACAGGTCACTGCAAGCACTCGCATGTGGCATGCTGTGGGAAATTTTGCTTAGAAAAGTAGTATTCAGATTATGCCACATATTAATTTTTTATATATGTATCGAAAGGGATCTGTGCTGTGTATATTATTGGGTTATAATATTTAATATTATCAACACTTAAAGCGTCAGTTATTAGTTTTGAAAACTTATGAAAAGTTTACTTTCTCCGATTATCAAAAATATTTCATAATTTAATTATGTTATTTATTTTTTGCAGTTCGCTAAGTTTGCTAAGCGAGTGCTGCATTAATTTGAAAGGCACTTTTGAGACGAAGTCAGTCTAGTCTGGAAGTAGCTGGTCAGCATTATTTATGGTCGTTATTTTATATTGTTACTGCGTTCGCTTTGTGCTTGTGGCGTCTCTGTTTTTATTGCACACTTTTGAGTTGCATTGCTTTTTATTGCATTGCTGGCACATCGGCAACAGAAGCAACAGCAACAGCAGCAACTTTCTTGTTATTGAAGCATATTTCGTTATTTTACATTTTATTTCCAGTCGAGCAACACTCATTGGGAGAACAGAGAAGAGGCGAAAGCCCAAAATAACCACAGCCAAATACAGAAATACAAAAAATTGAAGGCTGAACGAGAAACGGGAAGGAGGATAACAAGAAGTTGCAGGAAACAGCAGGAAGGCAGAAGGAAGCAAGTGGAACGCGTTGCGCTGAGTGCTAAAAGTAGCAGAGAATTTTGCCTGTTGTATTCTATGCCTTTATTTTTACACATATATTTTTATTTGTATCTTTGAATTTGTGTGCCAACAAAGAGACCGACGCCCGCCGGCAACAGCAACAGCAACAGCAACATCCAGCAGAAGCAGCAGCCCAAAAGCAGAGCCGCGGCGCTAAAGCCGCAGAAAATGGCTGCAGTAAAAGCGGCAGCAGTAGCAGCAAAAACAGCAACAGCAACAACTACAACATCAGCAACATCAGCAACAACAGCCGCAACAGCCACAGCAACGGCAACAGCAACTGAGTGAATGAATGAAAGCGGCGACAGCTGCGACGGCTGCGCGGATTGCTGATGTTCATGAAGATGAAGACGATGATGCCGAGCAGCCTGAAGTGCTACACGACAATGCCAAGTGCCAATGGTAACCGTAACAGTACCAGTAACAACAGTAATAACAGTAACAGCAACAGCAACACGCAGCGCAAAAGGGGAAATTAAGTGCCAAAGGCAAGAACAGAAATAGCAGCAGCAACTTTTGCTAAATTTAAAAGGGAAAACAGGAAAAGCGACAAAAAAAATACTCAAAATATTCAAAAATCAGCAGCAACTAACAGCAACAGGAACAGAGCACAACAACAACCGCAACATGGCAGCTGTTGCAAGGAGGAGACAGCCAGTTGTTGCTCTGTTGATCTTATTGCTGCTGCTGGTGGCCAACAGCAACAGTAATGGCCAGGCGCTAGCAGCACCAGCAGCAGTAACAGCAACAGCAACAGCAACACATCAGCTACAGATTGGTGTTGAGGGTGATATGCCCAAACTGATTGTGACTACAAAACAACAACTGCAGCAGCAGCAACACTCCATAACGACAACAACTGCAACACTAACGACAACAGCAGTAACAACAGCAGCAACAGTTGCTGTTATCAATGATACCAGCGAGCAGCCGCCTGAACTAAGCACCACCGTATTGCCTGTCAAAATAGTGCCAAAGACAACTACTACAGAATCTGCGGCAGCTGCAGCAACCACAGCAGCAACAATGGCCACAGCAGCACCACTTAGTGCTGAAACACGCACCACCGCTTTGCCAGCCAACAAAGTGGCAACCATATCAACAGCGGCAACAGAAACTCCTGGCGACAGCAGCAACACTTTGCATTTGAGCCACTTGCCGCTCAGATTGGAGTCGGTGGTGCAGCTGCTGGACTTGGAGGGTACAGTCGCACCACCAATCAACGATGGCCACGATGGGCGTAAGTTAACCAAAAAGAAGCAGTTACAACAGCAACAATATCCAATAGCAGCAGCCAGCACCACAACAACAACAACCACAGCAGCAACAACCACCGTTGAAACCACCACCAGCAGTAGTCTGGCCAGCAGTCAACCAATCGAATTGTTGCCCGTGCCAAATGGCTATTTGGGCCCCATTTTTATGGGCGAGAAAACATTTAGTGTGGTGCACCCGCTGAAGAAACCACAGGCGCCCAACCAGCAACCGTCGCCTGAGGACTCCATTGAGCTGCAGCTGCGACAAGGACGTATTGTGGAGATTCTAGCGCCAACAGCACTACTTGAGTCAAATGTGGAGACCAGTTCGTTGGGTCCGGGTACTACTCGAACAACCACACTGCTGCCAGCTGCACCACCAGTGCAGCCACAGTCTGTTTTGTCGACAACAGTTTTCCAGGTGCCAGAAGTTCAGGTCAGCACCACTCGCCTGCCTATGGCGGCGGCAGAGATTAGTGTTGCTGGCTCAGTGGTGTTGGCCGCACCACCGCGCACCGAATCAAAGATTTCGGATATACAAATCGAGGTCTACGACTCCACGGTGGATTCGATAGTCGCTTCGACCAATTTCCGCGACAACTCGGGCTATTATCCGATGCCGTTGGAGCCGGGAGTGGGCACCACCAAGCCGCCTAGTTCACCGGTGGTTCAGGAGCGCTTCACTCAATACGTAATCGATCGCGCAGATGTCTCCACCCAGCCGGCAGCTGGAAATGTCTTAGGAAAGCCCGAGCCAGCAGCAATTGAGATTCACATCAATGTCTCCGAGGCCTTTGGCAATGAGAGCGAGGATCTGGAGTTTTCCTATCGCCAGCCACCGGCCAGTGACCGCAAGTCCAATAACCCCAACGATGAGATACTCGTCGTGGAAATCATTGACAACGGCGCCGGTGACAACAACACCGAGAACTCCTTCAGTGCCAGCGCCGAGCACATGAATCTGAATTCCATGTTTAACTATCCGTATCGCTCAGATGCGCGACCACCAGCGGTGCGTCCCCCACAAGATGCTGCCGACGAGCTGTTTATGGCTGATACAAAGGGTGGCTTGCCACGTCCACCCCCGCCACCACCACCACCACCAATGCCACGCAAGCCGAGCATCGATCGCGACTCCGACACCATTTTCTACATCTCCAACACGGAGGTGAAGGTTGGCGAATCTCTGCCCACGACCAGCAGTGCCATTAATAGCGAACAGCAGCAGCAACGTAAGATTCAGTTTGAGAATCAATTCTTTCCCGCCAGCTACATGTTGGAGCAGGAACAGCTGCAGCAGCAGCAGCAACAGCAGCAAGAGGATATCATTCTATCACCGCTGCACCACAATGCCGACGCAATGAAAATCCTACGACCGAGCAACGGTGACGATGCACCACCGCTGGATGTGACATATGTGGGTGAATCTGTTATCGAGGTGGAACAGCAATCGTTGCCATCGACTGGCAGTTCCACTCAGTTGCCACCACTCATTTTGGCTAGCTCGCAACTGCCGGACATTATCATACAGCCAGCGGTGCTGCCCGATTTGGCCATAGGAGTTCCGGTTATTGGCGAGTTACCACCACAGATTGAGCTCAAGGAGATTGACTACATGCCCGGTGAGCTGGTGGGTCAGGGTCGCAGCATCTATGAGAATGATATTGATAGCAATGGTCTTGGCATGGGCAGCGATCCGGATGTCCTTGAGAGCTCCATTCAATATGGTGGCGATCTGATTGACGATGGCGCCGGCGGTGGCTTTGATGGTGTCGAGGGCTCCTATCCATTTGAGAGTCCAGCACACCGCCAGAAGCAGCAGCAACGGGATGAAAATCAGCAGCAGCCAAAACATGGTCTGTATCGCCAATCGCTCAATCACGGATTCAGTCATCTGCACCGCGAACAGCTGCCGGTCGCAGAGCTCCTCAATGCCACACTGCAGCAGCGCAACGAGAGTTTCAAGCCTGGTTTCAATGTGGGTGATACATCCGCAATGGCACCATTGTTGCGCAATCAGTTGCCGGAGCGCATGGGCAATGCCACACCACTTTCGGAGGATTCATTGGCCGATTATGATGGTGAGTCCCAGCTGAGCCACGTTTTCCCTCTTAATTTTAAATTAAATTTCATCGTTTCACTGTTGATTTTAATTCTGATTCACTGATTTCTTTCGTTTCGCAGGTTATCTTAATCTATTCGCCGTCTCCATGGGCCTAATTATTGTCATTCTGCCCGCTGCGCTTCTAACGTCGATGTACTGCGCCGTACGGTAAGTGAAAGGGTTGCAGGGGAAACATATCTTGAGTCTTAGTACATTTTAAAGTGGTCTTAAGTCCTAGGAGTGTTACGGGAAACATTGAATACATTAAACATTTAATATTATGATTGTGCTTTTCTCTCAATGGGTTTGCTACAGAGTATTCTCTCTCCTTGTTCCCCGAGGGTTCTGCCCAGTTGAGTCCTTAATTAACCCAGATGCAATGTCCTTGAAATTCAAAATAATTGCGACTGTCCAATGATGTTGAAACTTTTCACAGACAACAGCAGCAGCGACGAGGGATGGCAGGCAGCTGCCTCTGCTGCTGCCGCTGTTGTTGCTGTTGTTGCTGCTGCTGGTGTTGCTGCTGCGTAATTGGAATACACAATAAGCAGTCAAACACAGCATTCAACAAGGCTGTCCACAACACTAAGAAATGAGAGTGGAATATAAGAAACCCGCCAACCGCATTCTCCCCTCATATCCCTGCAGAGGATATCGTAGATTTGCCACATGATGTGTAAAGCATTTAAGGACATACTTTAGACCCATTCAAACGTATAAAAAGAAAATAAACAAACTGGTTAGCCATTTTCTATTTTCTATTTTCAATTCAGTTTTTTTTTTTTTAAGATCTTAGGAAATGATTTTGATGTAAAACCTAATGTTCTATGTACTTTATCTATATATATCTATATATCTGACTGGACTGAACATATTTAAAGCATTTGGAAAATCAAGGGAAATTAATGTAGTTTTTATTTAAAATAAATGTGTTTTTTTTTTTTTTTGCTTAAGATAAGTTTATTTTCGGTCGTGAAAGTTGAGGAACACAGATTATCATATGGTTTAGCTAGTGTATTGAATTTTGGCATTTTCGAAGGGGGGGGAGGAGCAGCAGCAGCTGCTGTCAGTTGCCAAGTGGCAAAAGGGTTACCTGAATGTACGCCCACAGCCCAAGTAACGGCAGTAAAGTGCACACACACACACACACGCACACACACACACACATGGACAGATTGCAGAGACATACGCATAATACACTTGGGAGCTATTGGTGCGGGGGGGGGGGGGGGGCGTGCCAAGTCGCATTTATCAGCTTCATTCTGGCATTTTATTTCTTGCAATGCCAGCGGCAAACGTGTGAGCAAATCTGAGAGACAGACAGCAGAGAGAGAGACAGAGAGAGAGAGAGAGAGAGAGGAGAGACCGATTTTGGGATGGGGCTGTGATGTGACGCAATGTCAGCAGCAACATCCTTTCAGGCAATAGGGTAACAAACCTCCGTCTGCCGCCCTCGCCTTGCCTTGCCTTCACTTCTCTTCCCTTCTCTTCTCTGCAGTTCGGCCTCCAACGATACACATAAATCTCGAGCATGCCACATAAATGGGAAATTTGTTGCCGTTGCTTTTATATGCGGGCACTAAATGCCAAACAAAATGAACGCCACACAGAAAGTCGACGTGGGGTAGTTGGGTGGTAAGCAGGAGCAGGAGCAGGAGCAGCAACTGGGCTGAGGCGCAGCCAGGCAGCCAGATGAAAGGTGCCGCCGAAAATCTAAAGGCGCCACAAATCAAGGACGGGCGCGTCGACAGACGCTGCCGGAAGCGGAAGTTGCCACCCATCCAAAAGGCAGAGAGACAAGTCGCGTGCAAAAGCGGCAGTGGGAAAGAGAGTGACACGCGAGAGACACAGAGAGAAAGAGAGAGAGAGAGGGAGAGACAGAGAGGGAGTGACAGGCAAGTGAAGATGATGAAGATGAAGGCAAGTGGCAGTGGAGCTAACAAGGCGTTGCTGCCGTGTTGCATGATGTGTAGGAGGCCGGAATGAAACGCATAAAACGTCAAAATGGCAATCGCCAGCAGCAGTTGCCAGTTGCCAGTTTGCTTGCCACAAAAAGGTGCCACACGACGGCGGCCGCAGAAGAAAGTCGACAAATGCGCAACGGAAATAAATTTTGTCTGCCTGTTTTTTTGTTGTTGTTATTATTTTTTTTTTTTTTTTGTTATTTTTTTTTTGTCGTTGCGGTTACCAACACACAAGAGTAGAGTGTGTGTGTGTGTGTGGAGGGTGGGAAGGGGTGGGGGTTGGTGAAGTGCGTATGTGTTAGGCTGAAGCTAAAAAGGAAATTGCACAATAAACTGTCGAGACGAGAAATTAGTTGTGCGTCTGTGTTTGTGTTTGCTCATGGTATGTGTGTGTGTTGTGTGTGTGTGTTGTGTGTGTGTTGTGTGTGTTGCGTGCGACAATTTGTACAAATGTTTGTGGAAAGAAACGCATTAAAAAAGAAACTGAAATGCCAAGGTCCCTCAAGTGGGGGACGTGGGTTTGGGCAGCTGAACAACTTTTCTATTTATCATATGCAACATAGCTTGACAAATGTGTTTACTTGCCACTTACAACAACAGTGTCCTGAGCTATCCTTAATAATAAGGTTTCTTAAAATAGCTCAACATTTTTCACACTGGAATTTAAAACGCCACCAAGTAAGTAAATTCTTGCTGCTTGCTTCTCTCTTTTGGTGGCACAGATATGCAAGATATTTGTGATTGCACCGCAAACTAGGCAGCAAATTTGTGATTTTTCTTCATTTGAATATGTTGCAACCTCACTCACTAACCTATATATATACATATATATATAAAATATCTTTCCCTTTCTATCTGTATTTTCATCTCCTTGCAGTTATTTGCTGAATAAGAATGCGAATTCAAGTGCCACGGGCGATGACAGCGAACATGGTCAGGGCCCGGACTCCAAGAATGAGGTAAGTGCTCAACTGGATGATGAAGAATAAGCCAAATGATGATGTTAATCATGATGAAGCATAAGCAAATAATAAAGTAATAGTTGAATGAACAAACGCAACAAAAAGCTTCAGAATTGGAGGCGAATGTCGTCAAGTTTGGGAAACTTTTGTTGTTAGGTCAACCGCGTCGCAGCTACAATAACCATTATCAAACAAATCAGACTTTTGCCCCGCCCACCGCCTTTATTAAGTCCTTGAACAATGCAAAAGTGTTGCGTAAAACGCATAATTTCTTTAGCACAATTTAATTGCTTAAATATTGACGATAGCAAGACAAATAGGCATACAAAGAAAATTTAGAAAATGCTTTTCAAAATAAAAATTATTTTGTTGATTAAAAATCATTTTAAATTCTGCACAACATTCAATTTGACCCTTTATTTAAGAAGGAATTATGCATAAATAATATTGCAATGTATATATATTTTTTGGAATCAAAGAGATAGTTCTGGTCTCTAAATATTTCTAGCAGATATTTTTTACTAAGTTTAGAGACTGCCGCAAGATTGATTTGGGGATTGGTGTTGGGATCACTCTCAGCTGCTGTAATTACACTAAACAAAAGTCCTGTGCACTCTGGTTACTTACAGTCATCGTCCTGCTGTTCGGTCGCATCCTCCACGACGCCATCATCGCAGATGGGCAATCCAAAGGCGAATCCTTATCCAAATCCAGATCCAAATCCAAATGCAGCTCTGATCCGTTCCATGTCGCTGGCCTTAGCCAGTGGAGTGCAGCGCATCGAGTTTCAGTTTGAGGCTCGACCCGATATCCCGACACCCAGTTCAATGAACACTACCACGCCCACTTTAGGTGGGGGCGCCTTTGCATTTAGTGGTTCCGTCACAAAGATGACGCTCAAAGATAATCATCTGATTGTTGTCACCGAAGAGCGCCATGTAAGTCCGAACTGTTAACAGTGCTCAGTTAACAGTACTCAGTTAACAGTTAACATCTGTTAAGCGTCTCGATTTCTAGCTTTATAGTCTGTTGCCTGTTGTTGTCTAGTTGTCGTCTCTTTTTCGCACACAGCAATTGCATAAATTGAATAAAGATACACACCCTCTAAGCTACTGGTTCAGGTTCACTGAACTACTTCACAGAACTAGTTAAATGCTTACTTCAATATTATATTTATATAGCTATAGATAATTCCGGATTTTCTTAATCGCTGGAGCGCTGGAATATTTATTATTTTTTAAATAATACTTCGAATTTTTTACTTTTAATTAGTTGAACAAATCGCATTTTAGCTTTTTAAGGGTGTGTGTCTCTATAACTGTACTTTGTCAACGTTTTGTCTCCCTATCTCTCTCTCTCTATGTTTGTTGTCTCTTTTGCTCATTATGTTGTAATTGTCTTTTCTGTCCCACTCTTTCACATTCATTCATGTACACAATATTTGCATCAAAATTTTAACTCGCTCGTCTGTCGTGTTGTTGTCGTAGTATTGATTGATTGATTGGTTGATTGATTATTGTCGTATTGTTGAAATTGTCTGCCTTTTTTTCGGTCTCTAAAAATCCTCATTTTTGTACTATAGATGGTAATTTGAAACATATTATAACCTCTTTCACTCTTACTGAATTCCAGATTTATAAAGATTATATGTCTCTTTGGATCTTGATTGTTGTGGCACAGCTAAGTCTTTCTCAAAGATTGTGCAGCATTTAACTAGCTGATTTGCTGTCTCTTTCTCTCAACACTCACCTTTTAGGCAACCATTCACTCTTTATATATCAGACATAGCTCGTGACGTCTTATGAAACTTTATTTTTTCTCAATCAATCAACTCTAAGCATAAGAAATACATCAATATATGATTGAGAGTGAAATAATATTATGACTTCGAATCCACATTTGGAATATTTCTAATATTTGCAAAGCGTTGTCGTTAGCTGTAATTTATTAATATATAAATTATTAGAATTGGATTGATGTATGTATATATAAATGTAATATTGGAAGTGATTAACAACAAAAGATTAAATAAGTCCAAGTCTTTCAAGTCTTAATTCCCAGGCTGTCCCTTTCTCTGTCGAGCGGAGATTCTTGTTGTTCCCCCCGCATTCTTGACATGAGTTTGATCGATTCTTGTAATTTGTGTCCTGAATTACAGCAATTGCAACTGCAAGTGATGCATCCTTTGTCAGCCCTTCCTTTTAGCTCACTCTGGTTTTTGTCTACCGTCCTTGGAGTTCTGCCCAGTCTGCCGCATTATGCTGGTCGAGTGTCAGTTATTTGTCAAGCAGTCGACAGGATATCCGGTGCAAGTCCCAGCAACACCTGTGCACCAGACTAGTTACCACACCTATATGTCTCCCTCACTCTTTCATCCATTCTCACTCTCACTTTCTGTGTGTCTGTGTGTGCTTGTGTGTGAGGTGTAAATGTGCCACAAGCAAAGTATATGCAAATGCAATTTTCGGCACCTTCCGCATGGCAGCCGTTCGATTTGTCTCCCGCCTTCTTGTGGCAATCTCCTCGCATTGCCGTCCTATTATTGATTGTTGTGTCCCTGATATATTGTCATTAATGCACTACGCCAGCTGGCGCTCAGTACCTGATTTGTTGCACTCCTTCCCACTGTTTTATCTCTCTTTGTGTCTCTCTCTCTCTCTCTTTCTCTATCGCTCTCATACACACCCGCAGGACATTTCGCGCAACGCCCGCGAGACGAAAATGCACACGGACAAGGATGGCGTTTTTGTGGTTGAGGTGGCACGCGGCATCGATTCCAAGCAGCTGCCCGATAGCCCCGCTGCCGGCGTAGACATCACTGAGCTGCCATTTGATACAAGTAGCAAGCTGGCAGCGACTGAAGAGCGCAGCCTCCCACCAGGCCATGAACAGGTGCAGATACATGCACCACCCAGCGATTTTGTCAATCCCGTGCCAGTCGGAACAGTCGGATCTGTGGCAGCTGTTGGACTGCAACTCATCGAGGAGGAACAGCCTGATGACGAGCCTCTGCCCATAATGTCGCAAACTGGGCTGTCGCAGTCCGATCTGAGCTCTACGTCTTCGAGTGATTCGAACAAACGCTACTCCTATGGCAACCAGGAGCTATATGTCATCGAGCAGCCTGGCTATGCTGGTAAGTCGCCATTAGTGCTACACTCGCAGTTGCTTGTTGGCCAGGAATCAACTGATATGGAGCAGATGGATCAGCATAAGTCGGAGTCACAGTCGGAGCAGTTGGTGGAGGAGGAGCAGCCATTGCCGGCTCCTGCTGCTTTCGGAAACGCCAATGAGATGGAGGCTAAGGAAGAAGCTGAGACTGACAAAGAAATCGAGAAGAAACAGTCGCCGTTTGAGCAGTTGCAGGAGGAGGAGCAGGAGAAGAAAATACACAACGAAGAGCAGCCCGATAAGCTGGAGCAGCCCATACTGGTGGAACCAGAGAACACCTACGATAGCTTGATGAGTCTGCCAGCGCCCCCCTCCAATGAGGAGATAAAGGAGCTCAACGATTTCACGCTGATCGAAACGAATCAGTTGGATTCATTGCCGCCACCACCACCGCCACCACCGTTGAACGAGGCTCAAAATGGCAACCACAGCGACAAGCAAGAGCAGAAGCAGGAGGAAGAGGAGGAGGAGGAACAGATGCTGCAGGAACAGCAGAAAATACAGATTGAGGCCAAGAGCGAGCCAAACGCAGCTATAAAGCTAACCTATGGAAATGTGAACGGCAAGATTAACGGCAGCATTGCCAACTCAAACCCAAATTCGAAACACCCACCAGTCGGCACAGTTGCAACCAATGGAGGGGGAGAGGAGCCGTCAACATTGACGCCGCCCGCATCTCCACCAGCATCGCCAGTCGCCTCCGGAGCCGCCACGCTCTGTGCGGGCAGTCTCAGCAATGGCATCCATGCGGTCGCAGTGAATGGCAGTTAAACAGAAGAAGCAGCAGAAGCCCAAGAAATAAAAATGAAACTGGCAACGCCGTGACGCTCTTTTAAGGTATGGTACTCAATATATACGCTAAAGTTTAAGATATTTAGAGATCGGTCAAAGCATAGGGATTTTTTTTTTTTGTAAAAGCATCTAGCGGGATTAGTCAACTCCCCCGCTTCCAGGCAAGTGTCAGATGCTTAGGCTAGGCTAAGAATCGTTGGGATGCATCAGATATGTAACCTAATCGAATAAATAAAAATCGAAGCATAATAATAATAATGATATAATACGATAGCAAAGTAAAAGAATTTCCATTTTTCCACTTAACTGTTTGTTGATTTTTCAGATATTGATAATAAAAGCAAAACCGACAAAAAACGCGAGGAAAAAAAAAATATAATAATAAGATTTAAAAACAATTGAAAAGCGATTATATAAATATACATCATAATTAATGGTTTGTCTATTTCAATGTCTATTTACATAAGAAGCTACAAATAAGCAGAAACCCAAATCAAAACCCTCAAATGCAAAAATAAATGAAAGCAGATCGCATTTCAATTGTTTATACATAAATGTTGCCAAATCCTTTGAACCATTCATTGATTGCGCTGTGCAATTTGGTATGCTGACAAAATTGGTAGCCATAGAAAATAGAAGATTTCAACTTTAGTATACCGAAATATTAATACTCTACAGTAAATAAACCAGTGAACTCATTTAAAATAGGCACAACAGATGTTTGCAGGCCATTTCAATAATAATCAACGCTTTCCATCTAAGAACTAAGAACAGACTCGAATAAACACTTTTGGCCTAAATAGACATCGATCTTACTTACTTATTAACAAGTCGTACACCGATTTTCATTGACATTTATTTTCTTGTGACATGTAATCAAATGTGCCGAAATTTACGAACAACAAAAACAACACACAATTTACAATAACAATTTATACAATATATAAGAACTTTACATACATATACAATTACGATACGTGTGAAACTTGTGTAATCTTTGAACCACTAGCGACTAGCAAATAGGGAATAGTTTCTTTTTTTAAACACTACAACCGACAAACAAACAAACAAACAAATAAACAACATTAACAGAGGACTTCAAATTCAGAATAAAACACAAACTATATATGGATGTACGATGTAACTATGATAAATATTTGGATACTTACATACTGAAAATCAAAATCCAATACATGTCCAAAAATAAAGAAATATTCAATACAAAAAAAAAAAAATATATAAATAAAATGGAAAAAAACACAAAAAAAATCTCAATATAAATAGACGTAAAAACAATTTATTAATAAATGTCAAGATTTCACAAAAACAAAAAGAATAAAAAATGACAACAAAAAATAGTGTAATATTTAATGATAACTAAAATATATATAAAAGAAAACGATGGAAAATACGTGCACTGCAAGTGGCACGTGTTTTAAGCAAGTAGTGAATTATATATGTATGCAATACCCAAAGGATATAGCAAGTTATTTGGATCGGTTCCGATCGAACGGTTCAAAAACGAACGAATGATTTTTAAGTTTTTTGTTGATTTGATTGTTTCCAATTGTTTTATTGACAATTTGTTTGCAGACACTTGAGCAAAAAAAAAAAAAAAAAAAAAAAACACACACATATATATATATATATATGATTGATAAATTATATATGATATGATATACTTATATAACCCCAAATAGAACAACTAATATGGGCAAATGACACATTTTTTTTAAAATTAGAAATGAAAAGCCAAATGAAAACAGAAAAGAAAACAGAATAAGTAATTGTGATTGTTATTTAACTTAAGTTACAATTTAAATTGATATTTGATATGTATGTATGTGTATGTAAATGTATGCAAAATTACATATATATATATATATGAATATATATATATGTACACAATTTATATATATAATATATATATACATATAGCCCAGTTAGCCAAAAGAATGACAAGATTGAAATTGAAATTGAGCGCAGAGAATGGAACAGTAAAAGCTGAAAAATTATAAAAGAGAAAACATTAATAACGGTAGTAACTATGTAAAGGCTACTAAGCGAGCAATGACATATACTAAACTAAGGTCAACCAGCGAATGGAATAATGAATAAAATGAAATTCAAGATATTAAGAAATTATCAAAGTCTTTAATTGGGTGGCGTGTCCTTCATTCCGGTCTGCAACAAAATGGTAAGTAGAAACATAAATACATATCTGATTTGTTAAAAAAAAAATTAAATATATTTATGGGAGTAAAAATGTACCTAAAATATCAACAACATTTTTGAAAATTTAATTTAATTATTTTGAAATGCTTAATTTATGTACAGAATAAAACAGAAATGTTTAGTGTAGGTTCGTTTAATTTTCAAGCTGGATTTTTTGGGATTCTACAATCGGGGAAAAAGACTGAGTTGCATAACTTTATTAAGTGCAGATATAAAGTTTGTAATCGTTTTAATTGAATGCAACCATCTTTAACTCGGTTTTGTTCATGACCAACATTGCCTTTGACTATTGGGCCATAAACCTTTTGGCTTTCAGTGGGTTAGTTGTGGTTGATTGTGGTTATGACAAGCACACATAAACTTATACAAATGCGCTGCTGAGCTTAGCGGACATATACCCACCCACCCACCCACCCACACGTGCACATAAACTTCCAGCTGGAGAGAGGAACACATCCTTGGGGACCCTAGCCGCAACATGTGTCGGACATGTCAACGTCGAGTGCCAATGCACCACTTGCTTCACTTACGGAGCACCCCGACAACTACCCCACATGCTCTATTTGTCTATCTCTCTCTCTCTCACTCTCTCTCTCTCTCTCTCTCTCTCTGTCTCTCTTCGTGTGTGTGTGTGTGTCACTCTTTTATCTCGCTTGCATTACTGAGGCAACGTTCGATCGGCGTTGGTATCAATAAAGTTAACAAGCCCCTAACAGCCCACTTAAGCGGCTTGGCCCACGCACGCTTAAAGGCCCATAAAGTACCAAGAGACAACTGCAAAGGGGCGGAGCTGTTGGGCTGGGTTTGGCGGCATTTGCTGTTGTTATCCATAAAGAGCAATTGACAGGAATGCCGAAGCGGAGGAGCAGAACTCCTATGACTGTCAGGACAGGAAGAAGCACAGCACTCTTGGCAACCTTGCAGCAAATGGTTGTGGGGGGTGGTGTTGTAGTGGGCTTGTGAGCACTGTGGCAAGTTGTCTGTAAAATGTTGCAGTTTAGTTGCACGTTTTGAGTACCACTAACGACGGCGACAAGTCAGGCATTCAGACATTCAGGCAGTCAGGCGACAATTCCCACAAAACAAAACCTATTCCCCCAACTCAACCCATCCCACACAGCAAACCAGACAAGCTGGCAGATATATATACATGGAGCATATTATCTAAGGACGAGAGAGAGGGAGAGAAAGTTGGAGTCAGTAAATTGAATATGCTTATTAAAATCAAATTCTCAAATCGAGCAATTGAAATATTAAACAAGGTGCAAAAGTGCTGCCTTTAATTATGTATGCCTAACAAATTCAAATAGCCACAGATACAGATCAGGTAATTTGTTTAATTATAAATGAAGTGCACACAATGCTTATATATGTATATCTTCTATCTAGTAATATTATGTATTACAATATATATGATTTATGTGCTCCTGCGGCTATCCAAGTGCAGATTACATATGTAATTCTGATAGTTTACTTTGTGGCATTTTACAACATTCGTTTGTTTGCATGAGCAAATTATTTGATTCAAAGCACATTTTTCATTAAAGCCAGGTAACTAAAATTATTGTGTGTATTGTGTGTGTAAAAAGTGTAAAGTTAGTCGTCTGATTTGAATGTGTTCTATTAGCTTCTATACCCTTAACCCATTAAAAATGGGTAAATCCGTTTGTGCCAATGTATGTAACAGGCAGAAGAAAGCATCTCCGACCACACAAAGTATATATATTCTTGATCAGGATCAACAGCCGAGTCGATATAGCTCTGTCCGTCTGTCTGTCCGTCCGTCCGTCCTTCTCTCTGTAAGAACACGCGGATCTCAGAGACTATAAGAGCTAGCGACTTAAAATTTGTAATATAAGTTCACGTGTACCATGCGCAGATCAAGTTTGCTTTATTTTATCGATAACTGCCTCAGTTTCTGAATTATCGATACATTTCGATTTCCACATTTAAGAGGCAGGGGCTAATTTACATATAATATGCATATACATATTATTGATCAACTGCCAAATTATTCATTAATTTCATTAAGATCGGATAATAAATATATTTTCATATTGATCTTCTTGCCGTCAGCAGCCGCAATCATTTTCTGTATACATATAAATAGGCAAGCGCATGTGTGGGAAAGAGATGGCATGATAATCGACGCCAGCGTCAATATATTTGTGTGTATTCTGCAGAGCCCCGATAACTACTATTTCGTGTACGTATGTATGTATGTATGTATGTATATATATGCACGTGTTTGTAGCCAGCGAGTGCGGGTCAGTTCGGGCTTGTGAGTAAAAACACTCTATAAGAAATGCACTTGGAGAACTGAACATTTGAGTACAAATCATCTTAGAGGGAAATTTGCCAATAAAACCAGAATATATTTAACAACTCCGTTAAGAGTATATCGTAGTAGAGCCAACTCGACTACAGCATTCTTACTTGTTTGTACATACTTTGTACATACTTTATAACATAAAATTATACTTTATGCATGATCCCCGACATTTTCGATATCCATTAGGTAGCCATCTTCCCCGTCACTTTCGTCATCCATTGGGTGGTCATGTTCCCCGTCACTTTCGTCATCCATTGGGTAGCCATGTTCCCAGTCACTTTCGTCATCCATTAGGTGGCCATGTTCCCCGTCACTTTCGTCATCCATTGGGTAGCCATCTTCCCCGTCGCTTTCGTCATCCATTTGGTAGCCATATTCCCGTTCATTCTAAATAAGAATTGTTAATGATAATATATCAAAAATTAAATTACTCGCAATGGTGACTTACTTGCAATCTCAATATTATATACACCGTAAAGGTTAAAGAAATCTCAATGGAACAAAATAGAGTAAGATATATAAAGAACAATACAGCACTCATTTTTCAAATTTAATGAAATTGTAAACTTATTTTGTATATTATATGTATTGTAGCCTTTTTGATATAACAAACGTTTTGCTAAATAATTCAATGCCTACTAAGCGCCGAAAGCACGAAATTACAAAAAGAAAAATTTCCAAAATATGTATGTATGTGTACGTGTTTGTGAGTAAAAATACTCTATAAGAAATGCACTTGGAGAACTGAACTTTTGAGTGCAAATCATCTTAATGGGAAATTTGCCAATAAAACTAGTATATATTCAACTGGGTTAAGGGTATATCGTAGTCGAGCCAACTCGACTACAGCATCTTACTTGTTTTAGCTAAATTTGCTGCATATTTTGTACGGCGATCAGCTTATCGCATATGCAGCACTGGTTAATTTTAGCTTGTTTCTAATTGCTGTCCAGGGCACAATATATCTGGTAGGTCACAGTGCAAGAATCTCAATAATAATAATGATTACGGGCCAGCTCGTGTTGCCCCATTTAGCGGAACATCAACCTAGGTGATTGTTCGCACCGTTTTCCCTCCACCACCCCCGACCCTCTTTGCAGTTATTGCGGCGCTTTAACATTTACTAATTTTAAACTGCAGTGCTAGATGTGTGTGTGTGTGTGTGTGTGTGTGGCCAGAATGTGTGTGTGTTGCACAGTTGAGTTAACTTGAATTTTTAATGATATGCGCTCGTTGCTTTATTGTCGCTGCATTTCAAATTATTTTTAATTGTCAATTGCTGCGGCTACCTGTCAGTGCTCCTGCTGCAGCCAGTTGCAATCATAATATTAATGCCACGACCGGTTGATTAACCGCAAATGAAAAGTAAACCCAACGCAAGACCAATATTTGCAGCAACGGTGACAGCGGCAACACCACACCTTCAACCAGTGCTACATATTTAAAATCAAATTAACTCGCACAAACACACACACGCCCACACACCCACACACACACACATGCACATAAATAGACCAAATATACAGTAAATACAGGAACTATCGCACATTGCGTCGACATTTTTGAATCGCAAATTGTGCACGTCATATAATTAAATTGACATTAGGTCAGAATTCTGATGTGTTTTTCTAACCATGTCCTATTTTTGGCAACCGGTGCCGTTCCTCATTTTTCCCACTGAAGCTGCAATTGCAATTACGATTTCTATTCAAAAATCATCAATTTTATGATTTTGCGCCAGGGCATAATAATGACTAACAACAGAAAATAATTGTTGAAATTTTCAAATTGATTGTCATTTGTGATTGTGATTGATTGAGTCAACGCTCATCCGCATTTGTACAATTTGGTTACAACATGACGCATTCATTTATTTAATAATTTCCTAACCAAGGCTGTATTAAAGTGCCAAGCAGTTGAAATAAATCAGTTAATCATATATAGATGCACCAATAAATCAACAAACATAATAAACTCAACAAGAATCTTGTTGATAAAAATGGAGACAACCTAAATTAATTTACTCACTGCTGGGAAGCAATCTGATCAGATAAAGATAAATGAGTACGAATAAACAAGATTCTCCATTCCATTCAACATTTTTAAAGTTATCAAAAATATATAAAAAAAAAAAATAAAACCATGAAATGCCTTTAGAAACTCACTTGAGTGTGTGCTTTTAATTGAGGAAATCAACAAGAGTCCAAGTCCAAGAAGAGACTGCCAATCGACTTGAGTGGAGTTGAGTCGTGTTGCAAATGAAAATGTTGCTGGAAATTGAGCCTGAAATTGGGGAATTGAAGAAGCTGAAGTGAGCTCAGCGCTGTCCACTTGTCGGATGTCGAGTGGCTGGCCAATCACTTAAAGATGCAATGCCACAAACAGAACTTGCAACCGAAAGTGGGCGGGGCGTGTTTTCTGCTGGGATGCGCTTGGTGGGGATGGAGGGGTAAGATGGTATCTGGATGACCAAGTCAAATCAAAGTTAAGCTGCAGTTTCTGCAACCAATATTGGCTACATGTTACAACATACGCTTGTTCAATTTGCACTTACATAGAAAAGGCAGGTCCTAAACGAATATCCGCCTTCTTCACGCCGTCTCCTTCTCTTCCCTACCTTGCACTCTCAACCCCACCCAACACCACCAACGCTACTCCTCTGGTCAATCAACTGTTGTTTCTCCCACTGACCAACGGACCAAGATACAACGAGCAATGAGAGAGGATAAAATTAGCAACACCTCGAACACCCCACGCTGTTATCCACTTTGCATAATCATATTGTGGGCCACGTTAATGAAGAGAGGGGGCAGGGACGAGGACGGATTGGGAGTGTTGTACTATAATGGAAAAGCAACTAGGTCGCGTGCAATTCAATTAAATCGGTCGACGTTTAAAACCCGAATAAAAAGTCAAATAAAAATCAAAATTAAATTCATGTCGAGTTTCATCGAAATGGACACAGACATTCAACCAGAAGCCGACAGCCGGACATGGCCATCGACAGAGACAGAGATAGAGATAGAGCCACAGACAGAGACAGAGACAGAGGATACAGAGGCGGATGCAGAGGCGGATGCTGATGCGGATACTAAAGCGAACGGAACGTCCATTGGCATTTCAATTTGATTTGCTGGCCATTGGAGTTTTAATGTGCAAATCGTTTCGAATAACTTGAATCAATTAATTTTTGCGGCCATTCATTTGAATTGATGGCATGGCTATTTCTCTCTCCCTCTCTCTCTCTCTTGGATATATGTACATACATATATTAATTTTTTATATGTATATGCGATGAGGAAGGACACTAAACTGATAACAATTGCGGCGGGGACAAGCAAAGAAAAGCACTTCAGATGCAAACTGTGAATCTCGTCCAATAAATAGTGACTCATTGATATTTATTTGGTAGGGAATCAGAGTTGCACTAGAAATGTTCATCAATAATAATAATTCCCTAAAAAGGGGGAAAGTGTTGAGTGAGATATTGAAATAATATTAATTCGTTGTTCTTGTAAAGCCGCACAATTAATTTTTTAATTTTTCTTAATTATTTATCTGAAAAATTAATTTCTTTTTTTTAACATATTTCTTCCATTTCGAATCCATTTGAAATGTTGTTGGAAAGTCATCGGATTTTATGAATATAGCCGTAATATGTGGAAGTCCAAACATATCACATAATTTCTTCGAAACTCTGTTAGTTAGTTTGCTTTTAATGCATTTAACGTGTTTAATTCCCATACGGCTACCCACACTATTCAATTTACCCCATGACAAAAATCATACGATTCAACATTTTGTTAGCTTCTTTTTTTTTTTTTTTTTTGGGCAGAACAACACTGTCAGCTGACAGCATTTGATATGTGAAATCTGGATGTGGGTCTGTGTTTCAGTCTGTGTATCTGTGTACAGTGTCCGGTGTCCAGTGTCCAGTGTCCATTGCGCATTGCGTATCCTTTCCCCATTTATCATTTGTCATGTTTGCGAATCTTTAACCAACAACCACCCGTCCACTGCTCCAACCTTCACTCCCCGACTTCCATTAAACTCTCGTTGTTGTTTGGTCGTTTGGCACGGGGTCAACGTAACTCTTGGTAGTGTCACTGCACCCGCTTCCCCTCCCCGTCCCCCTCCCCCTCCCCCATTCCTACACCCCGTTTCGTGTTTACCATAAGCAAGCAAACTGATTCTCATGTACCCGCCCATTTGCTGATTTTATATAATCGAAACAGTCTGACATTTTCTTGTCGCACTCTCCCGCTCTTGTTGTTGTTGTTTGTTTCTGTGTGTGTTGTTGCTGCTGCTGCCACTGCTGCTGCCACTGCTGCTGCCACTGCTGCTGCTGCTGTACTTAATGCATTTCGTGGCAATATTGCGTTGTGACAAACGTGGCACATACGCAATGTGCACAGCAATTTTCATTTCATTTCTTTAGCTGCAGTCAACGCATCTAGTGTTGTTGTTGTTGTTATTGCTTTTGTTGCAGTTGCAGCTATTATTGTTGTTGTTGTTTTTATTACACCAAATTGTCGCAACGCACAAAACGCTGCAACGCAGCTGACCTCCTTTTTAAAGAGTCCTGTCTCACAGTGAAGTCTTTCCACATTTCCCTTTACCTTCTTCTATATTTACGTTCGGTGTCTTATTTTCTTTTGTCCTTTTCCCTTTTCTTTTTATTTTCTTTTTGAACAGCTGCCTGGCTTAGTGGGAGTGGCCTTTGCCATGGCCACTTTTGTCATTTAATTGCAAATTTTAAGCTTGTTCTAAATTGGCTACACACACACACCGAGAGACCGAATAATACAGTTTGGAGAGCTCGACAAGGTTATACCCTGAAGACAAGTCATAACTTATTACGGCTTAAATATTAAAACCAACACCTTTTTTTAATCTATGTGTGCGCATATTAAAAAAAAAAAAATAAAATTATGGAGATTCTGCTGTTCTGTTGAATTTACTTAAAATGTATAAATATACTTCTATCCGTGTATCTGAAGTGATCTGAATTAAATGTTGTGCAATTGATCAAAGTTGTGCAAAAGCTAATAAAAATGCTGCATATTTGGAATTCTGACTATTATGGATATTTGATGCTCATCATGCATATATATGACTCATTCCTCATCCTTTTTGGGCTGCTTCATAAGGATACACATTTATGTGCGCACATTTCATAATTGCCAAATGCACTCAGTGCTGTTGCTGCAACGGCCATAAACTGCCACGCCCCCGCCAACGCCCTGTTGTGTGTGTGTGTGTGTGTGCGTTTGTGTTTGTGTATCATGTTCATTAGCCTGGTATTCTAGGTTGGCTCGTTTCAACATTTACCAGCAGCCACAACAAAATGCAAAGCGGTTTTGTTGCTAGTTGTTGATGCTCCTGCTGCTGTAGTTGTGAAATTTATGATTTCAAAAAAGGAAACTAACAACAACTGAAGGCCAAACCGGAAGCCCGGAACTGAAAACCCGCTTCTGGAGCCATAGCCGCAGTTGAAGCAGCGACGACAGTAGTTGCTATTGGTAATCACTGGCAGCATTGCAACCCGCATCATGCGGCAAGCAGCAACAGCTCTTGTTGTTTCAATTCATCATTTTTAGGTAGCACTTAGATTGGGGTAGTGGTCGGGAAACTGTATTCCATCAAACGCATTTCATGCAAAATGCCAAGTAAAAACAGCGGCAGCAGCAGCACCACCAGCAGCAGCAACAACTGTTACAAGTGGAGTAGCAATCAGTTGGCTTGCAGCCCATTACTCAAAATGTGCCACATGCAGGCATCCACATGCTGGGCAGGGGTGGGCAGGGGGCCGACCCTATAGCCAAATTGCTACTCAAAATGTTGGCAAGCGGCAAAAATGTTGCCAACTTGCTGTCGGTTCGGTTACTGTTGCGGCTGCTTATCGCACACAATGGATAACAACAACAGAATGGAATGAACATTAATTATGGACTCAATCATAAAATGCACACTGAAATACACTTAACGTAATTTGTGCTTTTAACTATTAGTCTAGCATTTTATTCTGAATTGAACAACTTAAACATTTAATTGAACAATTATTATTTTGGTTTCTGGTTTCTGTGATTTTGCTTCATGACTCTGCGCCGTATAAAATTGTTATATTATTATATTATTTATACCGTTGGAAAGGGCATTATTCTATTTCACAATAGTTCCAGTGAATTCCATAAAACCGATATGTCTCTGAATTTACTGACACATACATTGGCCAATGAAACTAATGCAACCCCTCAAAGCCGCGTTTTGACCATAACTTTACTAATCAGTATTCCCAAAGAAAGGCAATTCCCATATATTGGGTATTTTAGTGCAAGGCTTAGGTTTATTAACACATAAATACTGGTAGATAAGCTGTAACAATATACAATGGAAATAATTGAAGAATAGACCCTGTGCTTTGAGTTTCAGGTCACTCAAAGAAATACCAAATGAAATTCAATGTGAAAATCAAAATATGTATCTGTGGCAGGTATTTTGTATCTATGCGAAATGCAGCGACAGCAGCTGGTTACATACTCGTATGTATCTGTATTTACGTATCTGGTCATCCGTATCTCTCCTCTCCGGCCCCAATAAATATGTCTGCCTGAATATGCTTGTTTGCATTTGGTCCGAAGCATTTTAAATTATCTAAATATTTGTATGCAACTGAAATGCTGCTGGTCCCAGCATCATGGCAAATTTCCAATTGCAATTTAAAAATAGCTGAAGCTGCAATATATCAATACCTCGTCCTAACCAACCTCTGCCTCATCCCCTATAGAGTTACGCAATCAAAATCATTATGTTGATGGTCGGAAAAGTCCATAACAATTGAGTGTCATTGAAATTCAAAGCGTTGCATTATAATTGTTTTGGCTCTCATATATCAGATAAATTTGTATCAAATTATATTAAGCACACACACAAACACACACACATACACATACAATTAAGACGAGTTACATTGAATTACTTATTTGCAATTGATTAAAATCCAATTGGGTCGTAAGTGCTGAAAGAGTTGAACAGAGTCGACGATGTTAAGTTATCGGAATTGTTTCTTCGATTTATAATTTGTCTAAACTAAACTAAATCACAATCACCATTTAATTTAATAAGTTAAAGATAAATAAGGAAGAAAAGACAAGAGATCATAAATATTATGTATTAGAAGAATCAACAGCAGCATCCTTATATGGAAAACACTTCATAGCAGTGAAATAGAGGAAGATAAAGAAGAGACAGTTTATTGATTGTGGTGCGACTGCTGAAGTGGTTGGTGGGGCCATTTAAACATAGAGACTATGTGTGTGTGTGTACGTGTGTGTGTGTGTTTGTTTATATTTGTCCTTTTTTTTTTTTGCATGTGAAGTGGCAAAAATTGTTCTCGATGGCGTGACAAAGCAAAGTGAAAAGCCAACAAAACTAGCAAAGCGTGTATTCATAAAGAGCTGACAAAACACACAACTATGCAAAGACATGGTTGGTGTGTGTTGGGGAAGGGGGCGCGGAGAATGGGGTGTGGCTAGTGCTATTGCTACTGCTACTGCTGCTACTGCTACTGCTGCTACAGCTGCTATTGGCACGCTGCCTAACGATCTATTTACGTTGAGAGTCCATTGAAGCGTATTAATTCTTTTAATGCCAAAATAATAACGACGCCATTATGCCGACAGCAGCAGCAGCAGCAGCAGCAGCAGCGGCAACAACAGCCACTGACTACAACATGAATAACAGCAGAAGGAGCAGCAGAAGGAGCAATCTAGTTACAGCAGCAACAAAAACAACAACAACAACAACAACAACAACAACAACAACAACAACAACAAAACCAACAACAAGCAACGATTTCAATGGTTGTCGTCACTTTGGCGACCGCCCGTCGAGCGACGGTTTCGTGGCGAGCGCCGAAAAGTCTGCTACGAAATGTTTTCCAATTGACCAAACAGCGCACAAATAAAAACCAGACAACACTAACACACGCACAGCTTACGTGTATATCTGTGTATATATCTGGGTGTGTGTCGCACTTATAAACATAAAAACTGATAACGAAATCAGAACGCCAAGCCAAACGATTTGGAAATATATATCGACAGACAGTCAACAACGACAGAAACAGTAAAAGCAAACAAATGTTTGAGCAAGAGGGAAAGTGAGCAAGAGACAGCGACAGCGACAGAGAGAGAGAGAGAGAGAGAGAGAGATAAGCCTTAATACCCTAGCAAAGCAATATATAAATATAGTATATAATAATTAGTTTTCACCATGTACCACCCTGTACATTTTTAGCTGACATACATAATTTTTTTAATTTATTTTTTTTTTTTACTTCATGTATACCTAAAGTTAAACATCTTGTTTATTAACATAAAATATGTCTGAGCTGATTTTGGAAGAAAAAATAATTCAAGAGGAGAGCTAAATTTTCAAAAATGTTTTTTTTTTTATGGAATAGATATAATTTCTAACATTAAGATTAATAGCACTATGTTCATATGAACGAAGCTTCCAGCTGCCACCAGGACATGCATGGCATGGTATCAGAATGCTACTCGTAGCCGAACTCTTATGCGTTTTCTAAGGGTATAACAACAATGAGTAGGTACAACAAAGCGCTGTCCGATAGTCGGGTTGTCCGATTGTTGGGTTGTTCGCTTGTTTGGTTGCTCGGCCGTAACGGGGCCGTTCAGGCAACATCAATGTAACGGCCATACGACATTATTATCATCGCAAATGGCAAGTTAGACAAACACATTGAGTGCCCATTTAATGGCCGGGCCGACAAAGGCGCAGACTGAGAGGCCTGACAAGCGACTGCCAGCGGGTGGGGGAGTGACTGGGAGAAAACCAAACAGGCAGTTGGGCAGTCGGGCAGTCAGGCAGGCAGGCACATAATGACCAAGCTAAACAGCAAATGAACTTTTAAACGTATTGAATTGACGTGCCGGGGATGCTAGTGGAGTAGCTGGGCTGAGGGGCTTGAGCGAGGGGCAGGAAACGAGGCACAGAACACGACTGAACCAGGTCGAAGCAGGCGGGAGCGGGAGCGTCCGTCCGAGTAGGGGGTGAATGGACGCTTGAAGCAGTATTTTCTTGGGGTGCCCTGTACCATTTAATGGGTTGCCCGGGCAACCGGAACAGCAAAAACAACAACGACAACCAAATTGAGAATAAGAATAAGAATACTAAATGTTAAATACCTAAGTAAACGAGTGGGCAAAAGAAAAATACTAAAGTGGGCAACGGATATGAAAGCCCCATACAAACTAAGTAAGCTAAATTTAAATATTGCCTAGCAATCACAACAAAATCTACATAATAGCAAGTATCACTGTAAAAAATACCATACATCTGCAAACATCAACTAAATACAGGAGAGTACGTTGCAATCGGATGTAACCGACAGCGAAATACTATGATACCATAATTTGTTTGCAGTCAAGAAATACTGTTTAAGTTTACCTTTCAGATTGTGGTAGATATAAGATAGTAACTCTTCTTCGAAGTTTGGCTTTAGCTCTTAAATTACGGAAGATATGTGCTTTCCGAGATTTTGTTGGCGGGAGTGGGCGTGGTTGAAAAAAATGAAAGAGAATGTTCCTAATAATCTTTCTTCCAAGTTTGGTAACTGTAGCTCTTACATTGCGGTAGATATGGCCATTTATCGGTTTTGGGAGTGGTCCAAAATGATTTTTTTTACAGATTTTTGAAGGGTGTTACTAGCAATATACCTTTAAAATTTGGTAGCTTAAGCTTTCAAATTTGCTTGAGTTATATGGTGTTATCGATTTTCACCAACAGGTGTATCGGTATAGGTAGCTGGAGTAGGCGTGGCCATCCAATTTTATATCGATCTCTTGGAGGAGTTACCAGTAACATACTATCAAAATTTGGTGACACTAGCTTACAAATTATGGAAGATATGCGCATTCTAAATTTTTTAAGACGAAGTTCCTGAGGGCGGCGGTTGTGGGCGTGGTATAAAAAATGATTTGCCAATCCTTGAAGGAGGTTACCAGAAAAATACTTTTCAAGTTTGGTAGAGTAACAAAATTGTGGGAGATATACGCAGTTATCGATGTACACTTTCCGAAATAACGGCATTGTCGATTATGGGCGCAGGTGTGGGCGATGCAATACAAATTTGTTATCGGTTCTTAAAGGCGACTACCAGTAATATACCTACCAAATTTGACGTTCCCAGCTCAAAAACTGCGAAAGATATAGTAATTTAAAAATTTTAGGAGCGGGGGGGGGCTGGGGGCTTCGGAGACGGGCGTGGCACATGCCGATTTTTGAAGCACACCGCCAACAACCTACCAACCAAAATTGGTGACTGTATTCATAAAATTGTGGGAGATATGTGGCTTTACCAATTTGCGAAAATCGATTATAACGATTTTCTCGCTTCCTAGTGGACGTAGGACTAAAACCTTGACAGACGGACAGACGGATGGTCGGACGGACGGGCAGGATGACGGACATTGCACTTACTCAATATATACTATATACATTTTGTATCACAGTATACAAATGCTGAAATTACTTCAAAATACTTGTGTAATAGAAGTTTTGACAATGATTCTGATTCTTGGCTGCCAGTGTAATCATCAAGCTAATCCAACAAATTAATTGCATAATATGCATATTAGAAATTGTATCATCTTAAAAAATAGTAAAGTAGTCAAAAGTAGTTAGAGAGAAAGAGAGATCGAGAGAGCTCAACCAAAAACAGATATTATCTCATATTTAGTAAAGTCTCACCAATTAACTAAGTACAGAAACAAAGCAAATTTTTAATAAACGAAGTATTAAACGTAGTTACATAATTTGAGGCATTCCTCATTTCAATCAGAGATATACGCAAATAATATTTAGTCTAGCACAACTTCATGGTATACTCCTGGGTCCCATTTGTGGTAATGATTTTGATCATAACCGTATCACCGACTACTGCACGTAGACGAGAGGCATTTTTGAAACAGACGCGAACAATGTCAAAGGCTCGCTCCTTGGTGAGTGGCTTGTACTGATCGGGTGGGATGATTCCACTGTCTGTCTCACCGATGCACTTCTTCAGATTTGCCAGCATAATGGTGCGAGCATCACCAATAACACTGTAGCGGCAACGCTCGCTGTGGCCAATTTCATTAAAGCGGAAGACGACTCCATTGCCGTTATTGTCTAGACCGCCCAGGATTGTGTTCACGAGGCATGGGAAGAATCGCTGGCCGAACATTAAAGCTGGGATCATCGCGCCGAGGGCCTCCGTCGAAATGGTCTGTCTATGATCCCGTTCGTAAATTTCCACACGGTTTTTGACCAAGCCGGTCAACGAGACTACATCGCCCCAGCTTCCAATCGCGCCCATTATCGACTGCCCTGTCATCGAGAAGAGCTTGAAGTTCTTACGTAGATTACCGAATTCGCTGCTAAAACGATTATCGGATGCGATCACCACAAAGTCTGCGCCTGCGATGGATATAATAGAACCGTTGAGAATGATCTTCTTGGCAAACTTAGCTGGAATGTTGTCTTCATCTTCATCACTGGCTGTAACTTCAAGTCCTCTTTTTCGATTCAATGCACGGCCATTGTCCATGTTGTTGCTGAAGTTTCTTAACTTCTAAATAAACTGAAAACTGTACAAATATAATAATTTTATTAGTTTCTAGTTGTGTTGTTTTACACAGATCTAAAATCAACTGACTTTCTGATTTTCTACACGTAATCCCTGACTTACATTTCGATAGCCAATGTTACATTTTTGATACATATCGATAGTGGCGTATCGCATACCACCACATTTCTTGTGTGACAGGGTTGCATTTTGGCGGTTAGGGAGAATTTTCTTCTTGGCGGGCAACTTTTTGATGGGCAAGCGAGGATTTAATAGTATATAAAAGAGTGCGAACCCTCCGTCATTCTTGTGAGCTGTGTGAAATAGAACTTTGGCGTAAGTGCGTTTAAATAATTGTATGTTATATGTGCTAATTTAATGTTATGTGTGTAGGTGGCCAACAGCAGGTCACTCTGGCGATTTTTTTGTGCATTAATTTGAACACTGCCAATCAGATCGGCAACGACGTCGCCCGGGACTCAATCACCGATGTTACTTGTCTGCGACATTGTGGGAGTCGTCCAGAGATTTGGCTAATGTTCGCCGGTGGAGACACCCCTACTCAGCAACAAATCACACAGACGCGCATAAGCAGCGGCACAACACATCCATTATTCATTTACTCCGGTGGAGTCGCGCATGCGCGGCGGCACAACAGGGATTGAGGGTCGTCATTTGTGTTCATTTGATTTGTTGTATTTTTGTATGTTTGTTTTGTTTCTTATTTGGCAAGATTCCTTATTCATATTTCAAAATTGAATTGCCGCGTAAAATCCATACGCCACCTATCGGAAAAAATTGTCATATCCCTCATAAATGAATATATTACTTATTGTGAATAAATTAAAATGAATATCGTGATTTGTGAGTAAGTTCTATGGAGGGGAAATCACCGGGGGCATGGTGTAGATGAACCATACCCCCACCTGGGAAAACAGAGCTAGCTAGGTTTCATTTAAATGTTTTTAAAGACTCAATAACGGATTTTGTTTAAAAAAATTAAAAAATGTAAGTATTTGTAGATTGTCGGATTTTTTCTATGATCAGCTGGTGTCTTGTGAAGACACAAATTCTCAATGATAGCATCCTTGACAAGTGCTATTCGTGACATGGTAAAATGGATTGAGCAGCTGTTGCTCAGCGAGTATAAAATCAAAATCACCTTTAAATGCTTCCCATAAAAGCTATTGTGTGAATTCGCAATTTGGTGTTGCTGCTGACTGGAGAATATCACTAAAATATATCCAATTGGTCACGATCGACGATCATCATCAAAATATTTCAGCTTAAAAGTGGGTGTCGCAAACCATTCAAAGCACGTGGCAACTTTCTCTATCTCTTCCTTTGTCTCCCTCTGTCTCTCTCTCTCGCTGTGTGAGTGTTACGTGACCAGATAGGCTGAGGGAGAAGGAGTGGAAACTTTGACTCATGCAAAATGCTTAGTTGATTTAGATGATGCTGCTATGCAGATGAATTTTTTGTTTGTGTTTTTGTTTATGTTTTCACTGCGTTTTATGTGCTGACAAACTGGTGACAACAACTACTAAAAGCAATAACAAAACTGACAACAACAGCGCCAAATTTTGTCACGCATAATTTAACAATATGGCACAGGATATTGGTGGTTGGGTTGGGTTGTCACCTAGGGGGTAGTTGGGCTTATTTTTTCTCTTTTTCCTTGGCATCGCATCCCAACTTGGCCGACGTTCTGTTTGTGTTTACATTTCATCTTAAGCTGGCTGCCAATGCCACATATCAGTCACATGGACGCCGCTTTTACAGCCTCCACAAGTGGCTGACAGTGGCAGTGAAGGTAGGGAAGGTGGGGGTGTGGGGATGTGTTCTGTGTGTGTGATGCACAACAATCGAGTCGAGTGGATATATCACATGTGCGGGTCGGGTCGGGTCGAGACGAGTTGACGTCGTGCAAATAACCTTAAGCCGTGAAGCTCGTCAAGTGACTTTGCCAGCCACTGTCTACGCATTTGCTTGCCACTTTCCCATACAACTCCACAGCCCCCCCCCCCCCCCCCCCCCACACACACACACATATTCTTCACACCCACGGGCCGCCTTATACTCAACATCTTCGACTTCGTAACGTGGCGTATATTTGCATTTTGTATCACTTAAGCAGCAACTTTTCGTTGTTGCCACTGGCCGCAGGAGACATTTATTGCCACATACACATTTGCAGAAGTTTTGCTTGTAGTCTTTTCGTGCTTAGTTTGGCGTTTGCCAACTTGCTCTATTTGTACGAGTGTCCATGTGTGACATGTGTGTGTGTGTGTGTGTGTGTGTGTGTGTGTGTGTGTGTGTGTGTGTGTGTGTGTGTGTGTGCGTTGTTTGCGACCCAAATGTTAAGTAACGGTATTATTTGTGGGTTTAAGTACTGAGCTATCTATTTGCCACTCACCCTCACTGTCCCTCCATGTCATCCTCATTTGACAATCAAATTTGGTTTGGCTACAATTTGCTTAGGGCTCGAGCAAAGGCAGTCTGTTAAGTAGTCTGAATCCCACACACACGCACACACACACACACACACCCATACATACACCCACCTAAGCACACCACGCTTAGTTCTCGAGAATCCCAATTATGCCTCACATCGAATAGTTTGACGCATTTTTCTGATCTTGCAGAACTCAATTCGCATGGCTGCATCAGAGCTCAAGTATTTTTCAGAGGGAATTCCCCCAATGGACAACTTCTTTCAAGCAGTTCAATAGTAAATTATCAATTAACAATGTTTAAGAAATTTAATTGCATTTTATAAGTTGTTCAAAAAAATAAATAAAAACAATAAATGAATGCGTATGCTGAAAATATAAGAAAATAGAAAATTGTGTTGGGATTTAGTATTAGATTCAGCTGCAATATAAATTTTCATCTGACATTTATGGCCATTTTAGAGTAAGAAAATGCTTTACATTTTGGCAAATGTTAAATGTTATTAAATAATGCCTCGGCATTTTCATTCATTTATTCTTAATTGCTTTGTGACATTTGATGCTTTTCTCTTATTCGTAATTTATCATTCTCTCGTTTAACAACCTCGCTTTGCAATATTATTATTCTGCGCAGTATTTTCTCTGCTCTTAATTCTCTTTTTCATTCAGAAATGTTGCCTTTTCTGTAGCTCTTGTTTTTGTCGCATTTTCTTTTTATTCGCTTTTCTTTTCTTTTTTTCTTTTTTTGTGGATTTACGCGTTGTCTTCACTTTTTCATTCTGTAATTTCCTTTAATTTCCCTGGCAACTCCATCGCCCTCTCTTCATCAGCGTACACTTAACCCCTTTTTCGGCATATTTATTTTAATTTGCCCTCTGCGAGGGGTGCCCCGGGGCCCAGGAGAAAGTATTAAACTTGTCGCCATTACCATAGCCGGGGCATCTGTTCCGGCCACGTCCATGACCGCGACCTCCGAATGGGACCACGCCCACTTCCCATTTCCATGTCACACACCTCTCGGACGCTATGATATCCCCAGTCAAAAAGTTACTCAAGAAGAAGAACAAGCATGCGAATCGCATGGAAGAATAAATGACAATTTTTGCCTGATTTTAATTGTGATTAATTACGAATTTTCTGTGTGAACTTGATCCGAACACCGTTCTTTGACCTTTGGCTCCTAACCATTTTCTGCTGCCGTCTTGTCACCTCTTTATATATATATATGTAATTATAAATATATGTAATTATGGAAATATGGTAATCTGCTTAGCACTTGACGCATTTGTTGGTAATTGCAGCATGGTACAAACAAACCAGTGACCTAAGCTCACTACCCTTTGGCGCCACCTGGTGGCCATTTAATGCGTTAGCGTCATCGTCAGCAAATTTTCATGTTTAGTTTTTGCCATCGCGCCATTAATTTTCAATTAACACAGCGCCAGCTGCAGACATTTTCAGTGCGGGGGGTGGTGTTGCGTGGCAGAGGTATCGGGTTGAGAGTGGGTGGGGAGGGGAGGGGGTGTTGGCGAATGGGGACGGTCTGGTTGCCTGGCAATGCGACTGCCGACTCATTAGCGTTTTAATATAATGCACAAGTAAAAGGAGTACCATTATAGCATAGCGACTACCTCCGGAAGCATCTAACCCCTGTATTTATCCCCCGCTGCCTGCCTAAAAGCCGTGGTTTGTTTACTGTACACAACATTTTCTCTCTGCCAACCCCCACCCACACACCCTTTTAGTTAGCTCGGCTGCAGTTCATTTCATTATTTAGCACCTATTTGCTGTTTACTGTGTATCCGCACCTGCCTCAATTTTAAACATGTTTTGCTTGGTTTTTTACTTGGCACTTCCATTTTTTTTTTTTTTTTTTTCGCTTTGCTTTGCCCATTTACGTTATTTGTTGCCCACTTTTGGCTTTAAGTCGCATTGTCAGCCTATACTACTAGCTACTAAGCCTCAGCCTCCCACCCCGCCCATCGCTTGGGGTGTGCTTTGGATGTTTTCAGCTGGAGGTCAGTTTTTAGAGCTGTATTTTTAGCAGCAGCTGCCTCTACTTCCATTCAGGCACTTCCATTGAAGCACTTAGCTAAAGCGCTTCTAATTGTATTAGAAGCGTATCCTGTGTGACCAGACCACCCCCGTCGAAGCCTTTCCTTTTGTTATGCTCCATAGCATTTGGCACATTGTTGTTGATGTGCCGTTACTCTTTGGCCAAGTGATTTTCATTAGCTGTTATCTACGTCTGTTGCTGCTTCGTTTCTTTTCTTTGGCCCGGGCACAGCTTGGCTTATGGCTTAATTAAGGCCAAAAGTAAACGGGTTGGCCTTGAACTGAGCCTGCAGCAGCTGCCCACTGAGATACACTGATTGTAGCCACTGGCAGCAGTTAGTTGCCATTTTTCCCATTTTTGTTGTGTGTGCCAGAAATGCGTGTGTTTGTGACTATTGCCTTTTGGCCTTGATGCCAGTGCCGTTGTACATATTTTGCTGCTGTCACTCTTCGTCACTTGGCCTTAATGGGCTTAGACATTTATCCGTTCACCGGCCCCGTTTCTTGTTGCAATTGCCTGTTTCCAGTATTTAAGCTATAAGCGCACATCATTTGCAATTTCACTGCGTCTACTTGCGGCCTGCCCTCTGGCCTAAATGTGTTTAGCAGGTGGCGACCCCAACCTGCCTGCCACTCACATTCCTGTAGTTCCATGCTTTCATCGTTTCATGCTCCGTCCTACACTCAGAACTTTCTCAATTTCTACCTTTAAAAAATATATTTCATAAAAATACAAAATAATTCTACACAAAAATATACCAAACCAAAAACTATATAAACTATTTTTATTTTTTTCTTTTTGCGTATGCTTGGAAATTTATTTCTAGAATCTAAAAAATATCATTGCGCTTTTTTCCAAGTGTACATCGCAAACTTTGTGAATGTTAATTAAGCATCATTTACGCATTGAGGCCGCCATAATTTGCCGAGACATCGCCAACAATGCCAACAACAACCACAACAACAATGACACAATGTCTCGACAAGTTTGACAAGACCCTTGACAACCTTCAAGAAGCGCCCTTTTCCTCTGTATTCATCCCTCCCTCTTTCCATCTCATTCGTATTCACTCTATCACAAAATTACGGAAACATTGTTCAGGTCTCTAAAATGTCCCAACGTCAAATTGCCAATTTACATGCCGCGTAACCAAAGATTTGCGTAGAGAATTTGTTATTATATTTCTACAAGAATTTGACTGCAGTATGTTTTCTTTATTACAGTCTCCTTAATACTAATTAAGCTGATTACTCCCCATTCTCTTTGCTTTTAATTCCAAAAGATTCAAAAATTTCTGCTTTTCCCTACTTTGCCTCTCTGTATCCTTGATATCAATAATTTATCCATAAATCACTGAATCTTAACCCTATCTCTCAGTTGTCGTTTATTTGAATTTCTCTGCTGCCATCATTTATCCTCTTCCTCTCTTAAATTGTCTTTTGTTATACTATGATACCGAAAGTATATAGTACATTGGGTTTGTGCAATGTCCGTCATGCTCTATTTAAGTACACAGTGACCAAACTTGGAAGGTAACTTGCTGGTAGCCTGCTCCAAGAATCGCCATATAATTTTTTAGACCACGCTCACAACTGCCGCCCCTAGGAGATTCGGCCCTAGAAATCTGAAATGAGCATGTAAGCTAGAGACACAACATTTTGAAAGTATATTACTGGTAACTCCCCAAAGAGATCGATAAAAATTGGATGGCCACGCCCACTCCGGACTATGAACGCAACTTTTTTCGACACCCTTATAGATAGTGACTTGAAACTTGGAACATTTACTGGTCTGTGCTCCCAATAGATAAAATGTTAAGCATTTTGGAGTACTTCGCCCACTAGGGAGCTAGGAAATCAATAAAATCGATATTCGCAATTCGATAAATCCACACATCTCCAACAATATCCCCCTCCATCATTTAAGAGCTACAGTTACTAATCTTGGAAAAAAGATTATTAGGAACATTCTCTTCAACCGTTTTCAACCACGCCCACTCCCGCCCTCTCGAAGAGCTCATATCTTCCGGAATTTAAGAGCTACAGTTGCCAAACTTCGAAGAAGGGCTACCTCAATCTGATAGGGAAACTTGGACAGTAATTCTTGTCTGAACACAACTTAGGATATCATAGTATTTCGCTGTCGGTTACGTCCGACTGCAACGTTCACTCCGGTTTTTTATTTACCCTTCATCTGTACCCTTGTCTCCCTCTCTCTCTCTCTCTCATCGCATACATATTTCATTCTAATAACAACAATCGGGCTAGGGAAACAAAGTTGCCACAGCAATTTATGCGTTTGTATGCGTCGATATCAAGCAGCTTTTGTCACGCTGCCACTAGAGGCAACGGGTAGTCGATTATGTATACGTCATGAGAGACTATTTCATATTGGCTGTTAGCTATCAAACAGTTATTTAGGGATATTTGGGTCCGTCCACCGTTGGCAACGCCAAAGCAGCGTAAATGTGGCCACAAAGCGCCCGGCAAATATGTCCAACAGCTGGCCAACAAATCCAACAGCCAACAGTCAACAACAGCCACAGGCAACATCCAACGGGCAATGGGCCACAAAAGCAACAAATTGCCAGACGGTAGACAACAACAGACCAAATGGCAAATGAAATTGAAACGAAACAAAAATGAAAATGAAAAGTCGGCTAAGATATAAAGTGCAACAGACCAGGGGACAATGGAATTAAATCGCAGAGACCGAATAATACCCTGTAATTCATAAGGATTAAAAAAAAGTTGACTGATCTGTAAAACGCATAAGAATTTGAAAAAAAGTATTACATACATTGTTAAACTTTGCTGAATGCAAAGAATCATCAGGAATAAATTCAGACTAAAAAATGTAGAGAAAAAGCAAGCAAGACAAACAAAAGCTGACTGCTATGAAGGTTCTTTCTATCACGGTTGATCTCAGTTATTAAAAAACACAAATAATTTATTAATACTAAGCAAGAGCCAATTGCTATATGATTGTAATGTGAAAGTAATTCAAATATAAGCAAATTTTTTTGAAGACTAAATGTGAGCTTAGTTTAAGTCTAAATTCATATACTAAAGGCACACAAAAGCTAAGTGCTATGCCAACTTTAAGTGAAAGAATATTAAATATCAGCGAAAACGACACAAAAGTGCAATTTTAGAGTATTTGCATTAAGTCATAGGATCTAAACATAAGAAGTCCCACGTTGCAAGATACTCAAATGAAATGCAAATTCAAATATAAGACCGACTGTTTTGAATTAAAATAAAAGCTGAAGTTGAAATAAGAATTGGCAAAACGGAACGGCAACAGCAACAATTTGGTTGTGTTTGCCACTTCGGTGCGCCACACCCCACATTCTCCTCCCACCATTAGAGTGCCGCCTGACAGCTTGCCCTGGTGCCCGATTGCCAGAGTCGTAATTCTTTCACACGCACACACACACACACACACACACACACACACACGCACATAGAAGCACACACACATATACATTGTGACTGCGCTGCTTGTCGACATTTTGGTAATAAATTGAGTTTTATGGCAGTCATATTATTCTTTATTAGTGGCTAAGAATTGTTGCCTTTTGTTGGCTTTGTGCAAACGACGTCTCAACCGGGCCAGCAGCCAACGATTCTAACGCCCCAGTGTTAACCCACCGAGCCACGCACCACTGCAGCCTCTCGAGACGCCACCTGCTCGGCAACACATTCGCATAGCGACGCACATTCGAACTCGAATTCTCTCGCATTCCTTATTCTCATTCACAATTACATTCACATTTCCCATTCTCACACTTTCGCTGATGACTTTCTCCCTGAGTGTGTGTGCGTGTGCGTGTGTGTGTGTGTTTGCTCGTGTGTGTGGTTCCAAGTGGTGCCAAGTGGCTTCAGTGTCTGTTTAATTAATTTGCCCCAACACAATGAACTTTGTCAATTCTCAACAGCCCACGAAGAACTGAACAATGCCGAGGCCCAAATCCCAACAAGACACCACAAACCCCATCCCTTTCCGACGTCTACTGACTCTATATATCTTAGCTTAGAGGCAAATCAATCAAAGTGACACAGAGACAAGCACAAAGACAAAGAGAATCTCTCGTTTATTAAACCCACCATCCACCCCGCACAGTAAATCAAAAATGCGGATACACGAGTCCTAATTGAACATTAAATTAGCTACAAAGCGAAAGAATTATGTGGCTAACTGGATATGAAATATGGCCTGAATCTGAGCAACTGTAATCAGAGTCATAAAGCGAGAATATTCTAACAGATAAGATAAGTAGTTCTATTAAAGTTTCCAACTGTAGATGATAGATGGGCTGTTCCAAATCACATGAGTTGCAGATAAGCTGTCATTTTGCTACAACTTGCTACGGATAAATAGATTGCAATGAATAACATTAACCGATTAGCTGTCAAATGTGCCACAAAGATTAATTTAGGTATTGAATACTTTAAAAACTTCACTATGTTAAATATAATAATAATTTCTATAGCACATTTAACAACAACGAATATGTTTTCTCTAAAGGAGTTATGCACTCTGAATCCATTACTCGAAATAATATATACATAACTAAACTTTGACTCCATTTTATTCTTATCTAAATCTGGACACAACTCAACTTTGAGAACCAGTTCAAATACAATGAACATTTAAACATTTCTCGTTAACCAAGTACCAAGCAAGTCTACTTTGGCACTCGAAAACAGATGATCCTTGAAAGTGGTGCTGTCAAAACCGCCAAACAGTAAGTGGAAAACTTGCATTTCATTTCAAACACACACGCTGAGTTTTCGACAGCGTTCTGTGTGTGGCACAAGAAGGAAGGGTGCCACGGGTTTCAGAATGAAATTACATAATGTTACGCTTGTGTAATTTATCATCTTCAAGTTCAGTGCGCGAGTATTTCCACCAGGCAAGACTGCTCCCCTCCCTTCCCACCATTTCTAAATGTGGGTAACATTAGGGGTAGTGGGTGTCGTCTGGTAAACCTTTTAGGCAAAAGTTGCCGGCAGGTGGCGCGTTTAATGATTAATTGCCAAATTGGGCAAGGAAATTTATAAACACTTCAAGAATCGTAAAGTGAATATTGTTGGCGCCCGCTGACAGGTCAGCGACGAGGACGGCGATGATGACAACCTGAACCAACTCACTCCAAGGCAAAGACGTAGATGAAGACCAGGACCAAGCCCAAGACCAAGACCAAGACCAAGACGAAGGCGATGGCGTTGGCGTTGACAGCAGCCACGTCTCGAGCCTCGCGGCTGCCAAAGTTGCCATCTAATTGGCAGGCCCACCTGCAACTAGGGGGCTAATTGAACGCAATCTTAATGACAATACTTGGAATATTTAATAAACACCTTTCGGCGCTATTTTGGTAACTCATTTGAGACAAGTTGACAGCGCGAATTCAGAAAAACTTAATTATCAGCCAAAACCATAATTTAATTTCTTCAAAAGGGAATCTACTGATTTGTGTAGAAATGGAAAACCTGCGATAATAATCGATTTTTATATGTTTATTATAATTACGTTCAGTTCGATGTGATGCCAAGTGTCACATACCAGAATGTTCCGAACTAGGCTCGAGATATGTATATCAACATATCGGCCAGTTTGAATTACAGCTTAGGTAAATTAAGAAAATTTGAATTATTAGCTTCGCAAAAGTCTTTGTGACTTGAATAAATGACATGTCTGCAGTGTCTGTCTACCTGTCTGTCCAGACTGGCTTAGTCTTGAAACTAGCTTTATTTCGTGATCTTTTAATATGAGTCAAGTGGATTTATTTGTATACCCTTGCAGCATTGAAGGAGGCGTGTCCAAACTCACACGGTGCATATGCATATATATTCTTGATCAGCATAATTAGCGGAGTAGGTAAAACCAATTTCGTCTGTCTGTGTTTTTCTCTGAAAACTGCTGTAAAGTAATAAAAAATCATTGTGGGTGGCTTGCAGGAAAGTGAAGTCCTTTTCTAGAGAGGATTAGCTAAATGCAACATTTTTGGGAGCAGTAGAAGAAGCATAAGCAAAAAAAAAAACGTTTGTTTTGTTTTTATTGTTTTTTAGGGGCCAATGAAAAATATGCAAAACATTTACAATAAAAAACATTGCGAGGTGCGCAGAGGAGTTGGTTTTCAGGGACTAAGCAGTCAAAGATAAGACAAAGTACGCAAGGAGGGAGAGGGAAAGAGGGAGAGAGATGCCTATCCAGTTGTGAGTATGCCAAGGATTTGGGCTTTCAATTTAACTTTCCAGCCAGTCCCCAACCCTTAACCCCCGACCTCGAACCCAACCCCCCACCGTCGCACATAAAATGTCTGTTCAATTTTATGACTTGGCCCAAAGGCAGCCAAAGTCAAGCCCAGCCATGTGACACGACCGTCATCCGTCTCAACCCCCGAGCTACCCAAAAAAAAAAAAAAAAAAGAAGAAAAACATCATCCACAGTCCGTTTGGAGCGACCTTTGGGGTGCTCCTGTGCTGCCTTCGCTTTGCAATCAGAAACTCATCATGGCCTATTGATGTTTGTCTTTTTTTTTTTTTTTTTTTTTTGGTTTCTGTTTTTGTTGCTATTTTGTTTTTGTATTTTTACCCGCGCTACTTGAACCAAGACTTGGCTGTGTGTTGTTTCTGTTGCTGTTTGCCTTCCTGTCCTGGTAATTTATTGGAATTTGCCAAAAGGATTAAGTACGCCAATAAGCGTTGCTCAACGTCAATAAGCGCGTCTCCCAAATCTCCCTCCGTCTCCACTCCCGTCTCCTTCTCCTACCGCTCTGGACGGACGTACGTGTCTGTATGCTTGCTGCTATCATTCGCATCATCGTCCTCCACTGTTTTGGTCTATGTCCGTTTCCGTTTCCGTCTCACAAGCTACACTCAACAAAATCAAACAAAACTAAATTAATAAAAAATGCACTGAAATCTGAAAAAAATTTCTGAGAAATGAATTCTTAAATTAAAAAAAATTATACTTAATTTTTCTTAAAGAAATTGGAATTTTTATAATTTGTTTTAGAAAATATTGAAAATATTTCTTAAAAGTAGAAAAAACAACATTGTTTTAAAATTAGCAAATTTTGGTAAGCATTTTGGATTATAAGAAATTTAGTCGATTTCAGGTCGATTTTTGACATTTCAGTGCAATTTTTTCTGAGTGTAACTCCGCTGCCTCTGATACTATTGCTGCTACTGATAAATGCTGCGCGTGTCGAATGATTTTTGCAGCTTCTTTTCGTTGTTGCTTCAGTTGCAAGTTGCCTGATTTGTATGGCTTAATATTTCAATTTTGGGTATGCTACCATTCTTGAGCATAAGAACAGTGTACAAATCACACACGGACACATATAACGCATTGGGGGTACTCGGGTAAAATTATTGGAAATGATAATGAAGTCTAAAAGTAATTTATTTGTTGGTAAATTTTCAAAATTGTAGGTTGTAGTTTTCCTGGTATACAACCCACCCCTCTACTTATAGAATAGCATTTTTTTAAAAGGTTTACAATACAAACTTCTACTTTTTGGATATGTTTCTTGCTGACTTTTAATATCATATAAAATAGGCAGAGGCTTCAAACAGATACTGAAAAATTATTTTGGTGTTTGGTGTAAGGATTAATAGTAGCTTGACTTGTATGCAATTTATTTCATATAATTTTTTAAACGCCTTTTCATTTAATTTATTATGCAGATGTCGCAATTTAAAGTCATTTTGTTCAAGGCACAAGTAGCCAATTACTGAAGCTGCTAATTTACAATTCGTTCTAATAAAATCCGATTAAGCTATTAAAATCCTTTTGTATGCATTGCAGAAACTAAGTAAAGGACATATTTTGCATATAATTTAAGCCTACAAAGTCAATACATTATTGAACAGAAAAAAGTTGAGCTTTTAACTTAAATTTGGCTTTGTTTGTGTTTTGCATGGCAAAGCTTTAAGTAAGAAATGTTTAAATTAACATGAAAATTATTATTTGTGTTGGTGCTTTCAAAAGAAAGAAAACAAAAATCAGATTTTGATTTAATATTAATTTTTTCTAGTACAAATATATGTAATACCCCTAATATTGTTAGGGAAGGGGAAATATAGTGCACAATTTGTTTTCCTTTTGTTCTGTTGCTGTGTTTTCTATTTTCTGTTTTCTTTTCTGTTTTGTTTTCCTTTGCTTCGAGTTTTTTTTGTGCTGCTTTAGCGACTTTAGCCAAGTGCCGCTGGTTTCAAGTTTTCAGCGCTTTATCTCTCTAGAAATATCACATAGTGGTAGTCCCCCTATTCTCTATCCCCTATCCCTTAACCCCTATTCGAAATCACACCTCCACCCACCCATCCATCGTCTTTTGATGTCTGTTTTCAGATGCAGCTGCTGCTGTCCTGTCAACTTAACCGCTGCCACTTGCTATTGTTGCTGTTTATTTTGGGACGCGCGCAAGCGAAAAACTTTGCCACATGCCACACCCTTCCCACTGGCACCTCCCTACCCCACACTATCCGTACTGTATGATGTACGCCCGCTGGTATCTTAGCAAGAGATAGACTAAAATCTCTTCCCATCCCAGCTTTCTCAACGCTGCCAAAACTTTCTATAGCCTACAAATTTTCTTTTAGCCCAAATTGACCAAAATGGACGGGGCAAAAACTTTTACTTGCGGCTACTTTCACCGCAGCCGCACCATCTCCACGAATTCACAACCCCTCCCCCTTGTTGGCTTGTGACTGTGTGTTGTGTTGTGCCGTGATCCGAACACGTACATGTCCTTCGTGAAAATTCCCACGCCCGCAGCTTTCAGAGATACCCAGTTTCACAGCTCCCCGAGCAGTGATTAGGCAATATTTTGTTGGATGTTGGACAGAGGGGTGGGGTGTGGGAGGGGTTGCAAGGAGGGTGTGTGGGGAGGGGGAGGGGCAATTCGCTCGAACAAAGTCACGACCACATGAATTTGGCGTGTCATTGAACAACTCAATTCATTTTTGGACCGGGCTTTACTAATATGTGAACGTTGATAACACGCAATCCACTTTAGCAACCTCCCTCCCCCACCACCTCGATCCCTCCCTTACAGCCACACACAGTCCCACATTTGCCACACAATGAAATACTTTTTGATTGTTGAGCAAATCATGTAAATTTCTCGAAGCGAATTACATTCAAATTATCGAAAAGAAAAACCCCAAATACACACATACAAATGTACATACATATGTATTGTGTGAGTGTCTTTGATTGTGTTGTGTGTGTGGGGAAGGATGGAGGTGGGGGTGGCATTAGGCTAGAGAGTTTTAAATAAATATTAACGCATCTTTTGAAACACGCTCCAATGGGACCTTAAGCTGCCGTAAAGCACCTCACCAACCCCACCCCCACCCCCAACCCCAACCCCATCCAATCCTCATAAGCCTACCCCATCCAATGGCACGCCCACCTGGCTGGCTTTAGCTGGCTTAAATCAAATTGCATTGTTGTAATTTATATGAAAAGTTTTCGACTTTCGAGTTTGCTGAATGCGCATTGTGAATGGGTAATGTTGAAAAGTAAGTGCTTAAAAGATCTTAGTAGACAAGTCCTATACTGTCTACTATATTGTTTACGCATATCTATATATATATAAATAAATATATATGTATATATATATATATATATATATAATAGGGATGAGAGTGTGAAATCAGTCAGCTGCCTGCAGAGCTTTACGCCTTGATCCTAAGGCTTAAATTGACAATGAGTCATTGAATAAATGTAACACAAATGAAAACAAAATATTCTGGCAACGTTGAGGCCAAATCAGGCAAGCTGAAAGTGTTGATAAGTTTGAAGGTATACAGTATATGTAGATGGAGCATGGAAACACTTGAGATAGTTTTGAGCCTTAGGCTTTTGGGCTTAAACCGATGCACAATACAAAAAAATTATGAATTTCTGTAATTCAAGCATTCAAGTTTCTTAAAGTCTTAAGTCAACTTGAAGTGTGCCAGTTTCTTACAGTTTACTTTAAGACTTTAATATTTATTCGAATACATTTGTATCTATACAAGCTGCATTTGTTTTCGGCTTAAGTCAACTGTGTCCATTTTAATTAAGATATGGGCTCAGTGAGTTCAGGTCGGATAGCAATTTGGATTCAGGTGAAGATTGTTATCGAAAATAACCTTAATTGGAGACACATTTCGAGTCGAGCACCGCATGGCGCCATGCGATAGATGAAAGCAATTCGAATGCAGCAGACAAATTTAACGCATAAATTTCGCAACAAAAGCCATATCTCATCGTTCCAATGGAGGCCAGGGGGCAGGGAGGGAGCTGAGAGGAAGTGGCGCAGTTGCAGAGTTGTTAGGCGAATGCAACTGGAATAGCGCTCAAACAGAGTTCAATTTGTTTATAGAGACAACATGGACAACAATGTGGCAGAAAGCTAGTAACAGCAGCATCACTAAATCAAAACAAGGCAATGCTCCAATGCAACCTCCCCCAACCACTGGCTACCTATGGACACCCCGCAAAAAAAAAACCCTGCCTCCTGTCATAAGCTACATTCCACCTGACTGTCTGGCTACATGGGTTGGCAGTTGCAACTCGTTGCCTGGAGCCACGAGCTTGAACCAAATCGCAGTGACAGCATTCAACGTTCTACGTTCAACGTGGCCTTATCCGGAGTGTCGTTGCTGTCGCTTTTGTTGTTGTTGTTGTTGTGATTGTTGTTGCTGCTGCCACAGGCATATAAACAGCAACTGGCCAGAGCTGCAGCGCACACTCAGCTGCTGCTGATGAGCCTGACATCGTTGACAATGTTTGTTGCCTGACCCACTTTTTGGGGTCAGAGTTATGGCTTAAGCCGCTGTCCGTCGCCGGGCGGAACTTGCCCGCACACATTTCCATCTCTCAAGTGTGGAGTGAGGGCAGCGGGATGCATGCAACAAAGTTTGCCTGTCACAACGAGTAAGGGAGCCAGGCTTTGCTGCGGCTTAGCAGTGCAGCTCGAGCAGAAGAAAACGTGGAAAATAAGAAAAATAGGAAAAGTTTAAGGCGTCAAGGATCAGAACAACTCCTCTGTGGGCGTATTCCCTCCTCGATTCATTCACATTCTGATCGATGTTTATTTGCTGCCACTAAATTTCGATAACAATAAAATATGATTTTCTTCAGCTACATTCTACACACAACAAACAAGCAAACAACAACAAAATACACAAAAAGAAATTAAGGAACCTGCCCGAAACAACCGACCCTCTCTCTCTCTCCCCCCCTCTTCTTGTTCCCTGTTCCCCTATCAACCATCCAGCAACGAACCGGAACCCAAGTCGCAACCGAACCCGAACCTAAACCTGAACCTGAACCCCAATGGCGAAAACAAACAACGGCGCAAAAATCCAACAAAGCGCTGAGTAAATATTACAAAAATGTATTTCTATACACACACACACACACACACACACACACACACATACACTAACACAACAACAAAAAAAAGAGAATGTATATGTATATGTATATAAATAAATGGCAGACGTGACAAAAATGCTTAAGTGAAAAGTTACGAGTAAGTGAGAGAGGTATATCGTGTGACAACAAGTGCGAGCGAGAAGGGAGAGCCAGCGAGAACCGCTGCGGAAATCGCTTTTTCACCCTCACAAAAAAAAACCAAAACAAAGAGAAAAAATGGCTTTTTTTTTCGTTGCCAAAGATTAAATACTCTGCATTAATAATTTGGCCAATTAAAAAGATACCAATATTTACATTTACATAGGTCCAATAAAAGTAAAAATTAGCAAACTTTAATAAGCAAAAACTTTGTACACTAAAAACACAATTCTCAACCGATATTTTCAGTGGAATCGTGTGATATATGTGTATATATATATATATGATATGCCAAATAGGAATACTGATATATTTAGCAAATATTTAGCGATCAATCCTGTAGGAATTATTATTATATATTATAGCTTCTCTATCTATATCAGTCAAATTCCGTGATCAGATTCACGAATCTTCTGTAAAAGTCAACTTTAATGGGTTACACATTTGATGTCAAAATTCGAATACCCTGTCCAAGTGTATGGATAACAACAGTGGACTAAAAAGTTTTCTTCGCATGGCGTTCCTATGTTTTCTTCTTCGTTGCCCACCCACTTCCACTTCATCTTCATCTTCATCTTCATCTGCTACTTTTTTTTGGACATCTTCTCTGTTATGTTGTGTTTTGTTGTGTTCACTTGCAGCGCTGCTTAATAATTTCTTGTTTACGCTTTGTATGCCAGAGCCCTTGTTTATCATCCTCAGTCGCAGTCTGAGCTTGCTCTATGGCCTCAGCTTCAGCGCCAGGGCTGCCTTCCCACCATCCTGTTACCAGCTGCTTGTCTCCCGCGCCGTCTTCTTTGAAAACTTTTCACGCACGCCTGCAGCCGGCAAGCGATTTTCCGGCACGGGTTGAGCCGCGCACCAAATCGATTTCCGCTTCATTACCTAACTACCCTAACCCCCTTACATCCTTCCTACCTCCCCCCCACAGAACACTCAACCCACGTAGTATCCTGCCATCCTTTACCGAAGGACTCGACCGTATCAATCATCTTTCAGGCAGCAGCACTTTACTGAGCACTACGATGAGCAGAGCAAAAAATAAGATGTATGCTCCCATCCTCCATCTCTCCAACATATTCCCATACACACCCTCCTCTCCGCCCCAGCTCCACTTCAAACTCCACTCATATGCCTTTAGGCACAGCCAAGTGAAGGCTGGGGGAGCGGAGGAGCTACGCAAATTGTTTGTTTCTCTGTTTTGTTTCGTTCCATTTTGTTTACTTGGACCCCCGTCGTCCCTGAACCACTCAAAAACCCAACAGCTCCGCACTATGCAGCAAAAGCTCGACTCGCCCGCTTCTTGCCTCTTCCCCCTTACACATAAGCACACACACATATGTATATATATATATACATATATACATCTTTGTTATTTTCGAGACCGCTTTTCATGTCATTTCTCAAGTTTACAGAACATATTTCAAGTGTTTGGTGTCGCACCCAACGCGCATCAATTTCTTGAGTCTCTGCCATATTTTTGTTAACTGCTTCTCCATCTTCATGAGCCCCTTCCATCATCGTGTGTTCTTTTGTATCCGGGCGGCAGCTCAATTGAAATGTAAGCCAACCAAAACCAATCAATACATATTGAGTGTAAAATTATCGAATACAGGATCAATGAAAACAGGTCAGTCAAACTGAGTGCAATGAAAGGGTTACAATCAACCCCACTTAGGAGACCGGTTACCTACAACAAAGGGTGAGCAGCATACATGTAAAGGGCACCACGTGGTGAAAGTCTGTCCACCTTTAACAGCTTACAGTTTGCCTAATATGAATCTATGAATCTACTGAGGCGGAACTCTCGAGTGACAAGAGACAAGCGAGAATCACTTTCTCACTGATCGTGTATAATTGTCATACATCTACCCCAAAATCTCCCCATCTCCTATAAATAAGAAGCACGGGACAGTAACCCATTAAAAGAGAAATAAATTATTTATGAACCTAATTAAAATTGGCTGGCCACAAACCGCATGCCGCATCCCGCATGCCGCATCCCGTATGCCTCAAAGCGAAAGCGTTAAATATTACACATACGCCGCGTAAATCCATAATTGCATTTGTTTGACAGCGTTTAAACAGCGAGGGGCAACCAACCAACAAACACCACCATTAAAAACGCAAACATATAAAACATTCCGATATATGTACATAAATATCTTACATATTTTCATATAACTGGCAAATGTGTGTGTTTCCCAAAATCTCTTTCAATTCAATTTCGCAACAATTTTGTTCAAGTATTTTTTTTCATTTTGTAAATCAACAGTGAATAAATTAAGGAAAATATTCCATACCGAAACTTTTTCATTTGATTGCTTTTTCCGCAAATTCTCCAGTTACAAAAATTTGAAAATAAGTTTTGTACGTTTTTATTAAAACCACAAATTTCAAATAAGTCTTTATCGAATTATTGTTTAAGACAAATATGGTTACTTATAAATATCCTGAAATGGAAAAATGGAAAAAACAAAATAAAAAAATTAATTGCACTATTATTCACCGTTTTATGTCCCTAAGCATTTTCTTATATGTTAATATAATAATATCGTTAATATCAACTATTGGCAATTTGAAGGCGAAATCGTTATTAAGGCAAGAGAATTTTTTGTTTGTTTTATTTTTTTATTTTTGTTTTTCTTTTTTATTATTTTTTTTTATTTTTGAGTCGTTGAGATCTTATATGCATTCACATGCTTTTTACTTTATTCGTTTTTGGTTGTATTTCCACTTCAATTTGAACGTGCAACGTATTTTTAAGCGCACGGCCGCGCACTGAGGACCTTTATCAGGGCGTTATTCGGTCTGGGCGTGGCGCACTACATGTTGCCACTGGCAACAATTGCCATTTGCAGCTGCAACAGCAACGATGATCCTTATCGTACGCAGCCGCAGCAGAAATGATGATTGCCACTTGAGTGGCTTTTCCTCCACAAGCAATGTGTTGCAAAGGGTGTTTTTTGTTTTTTTTTTTTTTTTTTTTATTGTTTTTTTGGATGTGGTTTTACTCTTTGTGTGCGGTCAATTATTTGTTGCTACTTTATAAACTGCGCCTTGCTGTTGCTACTGTTGTCCAGCCAAAGTTTCAACAGGAAAAACAAAAAATACCAACACATAAATTGACCTGTCTGTTGTTGCATTGTGGGCGTGGCACATCCTTCCGGCGGTCCCCGTATCTGCAACTGACCCACTGCTGAATTCGTTAGTTTTAATTGTTTATACCCTACATCCGAGTTGGATTTAGTGTAGTTTCGTGCCCAGTTGAAGTCCACTAGAGCACGAATCAAATGATCAAATTATTATCCAATTATTATATATTCATAAATAGAAATGGAACATCTCTAAGTCCCAGCAACTTTAAGCTCATGCTTAGGGTATCTACAAGTCAATCACTCGCAAATGAGTAATTTTATATTTGTTATTTTAATTCTTATTATGGCTATTTCGCCCTCTAGAACTTTCTAAATTGCAACGCAAAGAAAGTTAACAAAACTGGGTGGTTGCAGGTCATTACTGGGATGTTGGGGAAAGGCACCCTATGCTAAATAAAAAATATAAAAAAAAACTACAAATTAAACACAAATCTTTTTGACACGAAAAATACATATTTACCAAACGCTTTAACGCATGTTGTTGAACCAGTTAGTCTTAAGTAAGCCAATAAGGAAATTGTTCAATTTTATGCTGAAAGGCATTGCAAATAATCAGAGTTAAATAATTTCTGTACCAGCGTGATTCTGGCTAGTGGATATAGCCAGGATACAAACAATTTCAAAATAATGTTTTTTTTTGTAATTCCCATGATTTCAACTTTTAAATTTTGTATCAAGTGGCATTCGTAAACGTTTGACTGGCAGTATTCCCAGCAATACATATCACATGGAGCCAATAAATTCTAAAGCTTTCATTGAATTTATGAGATTATATATATACACTAAGAGAAAAAAATGTTCGGTACTAAATTATGTATGCTTTTCGGTGCTTCAACTAATCGGAGCACAAATCATAAGACTTAGGAACTTGTCAGGCTCAAGGGCATTTCAAAGGGGGTGGGGGTCGAATGTAGAGCTTGTAGTATTAACACCTTAGGGTAGCATAAATCGTAGTCATCGTAGACGTGGCACACAGTTCGCACAGTTAAGTGGCTAAAACTAAGCTGGCAATACGTCAAACCGCTGGAGTTTATAAAACCGAATGTGGCAAATGAGAGGCTTTTGGCCATTTTCTATTAAGTGCCAAGAGTTTAATTTACAGCCAAATGGGATGCCGCAGCACATTGAGGGAGAATCAACAACAATAAATTACGCAGCAGACGAGTCCGGAAATGAATGCCATGCCCCGTGTCTGTTTGTCGGATGTGGCAAGTGGCAAATAGCAAGTAGCAAATACCAAATGGCAATTGGCATGTGCCAGCAGAGGGGAGAAGTGGCGGAGTCCAATAGCTCAGCTACAATCTGCAGACTTTTGAGCCTTCAGTCATGTCAAGCAATGCGAATACTAATTAAAATTTAATTGTTTACACTTTGCGACAACCAACGGAAATTGCACACGGGAAATGCGATTGCGGGGTGGCAATTCGGTTAATTCGTTGATTCGTTTCAACCATTGTTGTTGCCAGACTACCCCCAGTTATCCTTAGTACCTTAGCTTTAGTCCCGCACAGACTTTCCATTAGCCTAAACATTGCTGTCGTGACCGGCGCGTTTAATTGTCTTCTGGCCTGATTTACATGGCCGACACCAAAGTTTACAACACAAACAACAGTTGCTCGCTTCTTTCTTTTGGTGGCTTGTGGGTGGTGCGTGGTGGGTGGTAGCTGGTGGCTGCTCGGGTCATGCTCTACTTTCAGTCTTCTCACTGGCTGGCTGGCTGGCTGGGCGAACGTGACTCGCATCCCAATTGAACGCTTATCAAAGTGTATAAAATTCATAGAAATTATGATGCGCGGCCGCCAAAAGTTGCCAACCAAACAAAATTCGATGCACTCAGAAAAAATAGCGATCACCATCAGACATTTCTCTGCTTTCTAGAGAAATATATATGTATATAAATAAATGTAAAAAAAATGTAATTTTGCCCCAAATCGACAAGGGCTTTAGAATCATGAGGTGGCCTCAAAAGTACGCGACTTTTTAATTTCAGTCCGACTTTTTTTGAAGTGTGGGCGTGGTACAAAACAGCAACAGCAGCAGCAGCAGCAGCAACTCTGTGTGCTTAAGCATTTTATTGTCTTTAAGCTTCATTAAGTCAAATGGTGCAAACGTTTAAGTCACTCACAAAACGACAGCAGCAGCAGCAACAGCAGCAGCGGCAGCAGCAGCAGCAGCAGTGGCAGCAGCAGTGGCAGCAGCAGCAGCAGCAGCGGCAGCAACAATGAAGAGCAGCGCAGCGCATTAAGTATACGCATTAAGTATACGCGACATTGTTCGTCCTGTGACTCCAAGGATACCAGGACCACAGCGAATTCCATGTGGTCAACAGCCGACCTATTAAATATGATAAGCCAATCCAGCTGCGTTATGAGAAATATTTGATATGTAGCTGTTCATATTTGATATCTTTTATATTTTGAATGTGCATATATTTATATAGAAATATTTGATATCCTTCATATTTTGAATGTGCATATATTTATATATTCTCCATCTCTCTCATCGCCTATACATATTTAAACAAAATCTGCTCTAAGCCTATATAACAAATAAACTTATTGTTAAATGAAATTGAGGCACACATTTTCTTAATAAAGTTTAAGTTGATTTAAAGCTCTTCTTTATATTTGGTGATTATTAAAATTTGATCAATCATCGATTTCCTTAGAAACACACAGCAATTTAAAATATTCGATTCTCCTTCCACGGGTCATCTAATAGTCCAGCACTCATCGAGATGTCTTTTCGCAACAAATAAGTGAAATTTTAATTGCTTGCATAATTATGCTATGAATACAATTGAAATACATCGCATCGCTTCAATCATTCACACCACACAAATAAACCACATGTGAGCCACCTGGCAATTAAAAAGTTATCGCAGGCGCTAAGCGCGAATTCATGAGAACGAAATCGAGTTGAAATGCTCAAGCAAATTAAATTAAACACAAAACTTTGTTAAGTGCCACCAAATAAGATGTGGCAGGAGTAGGAGTGGTGGGAGAGGTGCTAAGGCAGGAAGTGGCTGGGTTGTGGACGTGGATGAAAAAGAGAAAAGGAGGAACGCGACGGGGCTCCGACGGGGCTCTCATTTCGTTTATTACGTTTTGGACCATCCACCCAACGCTTCGGGACAAAAGTCAAACCACGCGCAAATTATTAAGTAAATTAGAAAAAGGGCGTGGCTCTGGATATGGTAGACTGTAGACTGTGTGGGTGCAGGAGCAAGTGGTGGAATGGAGTGAACAAATGAAATGGCTACAAGGAGAAATTGTCGCGTAATTAAAATTGAATCAGTGGATAAAGCGAGGCGATAATCTAGCATTTCTGTACAGGAAATGTTACATACCAAATTGCGCAACACGGATAAGCTACACACAACCAGGCAGATTAGGATGTAACCGAACCAGCTTATCGGATGAGCTGATGGGTTCTCGTAGAGGCCACGTCACTTTAGCAAATCTGTCCTTTATTTGATACGCATTCTCCCAATAATATTGATCTTGGGTAACTTGCAACTTTTCAACACATATTTCAAAATATTCGCACTTAAAAAATTTAATAATATTAAAATTTTATTGCGAGTAAAACGAAAGTGAACTTTGTTCAGAATTATATTTATAAGAATTCATTGAAAGTATAATTTGAAATGCTTGTGTGAGGCAAGGAGAAGGATTCCAACTGGCATTGATTGACGTTTGTTGACACTAACATATATATATACATATATATACGTATATGTATATACTTGCTTCTATGCATACTGATAAAAAAGTCAGTGTGAAATGCATCCTGCGTCGCTAGGAAATTAAGCAGAGATGGATAAAATTAACCGATGTAAATTTGAACTTTCTGCAATTGACTTGACAGGCTGACACTACTGCGATCCGACATCTACCGGTTGTAATACGGCAAACAGTTAAAGGCTAAAGTTGCCGGAGATAGAATTGGATTTCAAGGATAACACTGCATAGCTCTGATAGCTAGTGAATGTTGAAAATAGAAGAAGAAGAATGCTCAATTGCAGGTCTCAACAGCCCCATCCCTATGTCCATGTCCATTTCCATTTCAACTTTCAGACCGCTGGAAATAGTTAAACCACACGAATTAACTCTGGCAAATGGATTGGAGATGAGTTGAGTGCTTTGATGGGTTGCTTTAGTTATTTGTTTCGATTGTGAGCCGGGCAACAAAGTAAATAATGAAATGGCCACAAAAATGTGCTCACTGCTCGCTGGTCGTCCTGCGGATGGCCAAGGATTATAGGGCGACCATTGACCGAAGCGAACTAGTGAACGGGAGCTGATGTAGAAGATGAGAAAGGAGCCGATAAGGATGTTGTGTGTCCTCCTTGGTCCTGGCTAGCACTGCCTGCTGTGGCTGCTGAACCTGCCACTGCTCGGTCCTTGCTGCTGTCATTTGCGGTTGCTGCTGCTGGTGTGCTTCATTGCTTTTTGATTGTGTTTGGCTGTTTTATTTATTTATTGCTACCAAATCGGAGCTGGGACTCACAACTCACCCAGACTCACACACTCAGTCGCAGCGGCAGACCAGTGTGTAGTTCTCAGAAAATATTATAGCTTGTTTTGCACCCAAACCGATCCTGGACTGAGTCGCAGGTGAGGGGAAACGTGGGCCGAGGCTGACATATAAAGACGACAACTTTAGCATGTCAGGCCTTCGTTGAAAGCAAAGTTAAATTGCAAACAAGTTGAAGCAGTAGCGGAAGTAGGAAGTAGGGAACAAATCTTGCGTCGCAGTTTGCTGGCTTTTTGTATAACTTTTGATTAATAGAGCGTGCAAGCGAATGGAGAATGGAGAATGGAGAAGGGAGAATGGGGGCGTGTGTGTGAGGAATACCCGAGTCCTGACATAATTGCGCCACATGCCCAAAACAAAGAAGCAATAACAACAATAACAACAACAACAGCAACCAAAACACAAAACTCAAGGAAACCCCAAGAGCCAAGTGCAAGACCAAGTCGAGGTCCTTGAGTCCTTGGGCTGCTGCACATGACAAGTAACTGCCGCTGCGGGCGAAGCACCAACAAAAAAAAAAAAAAACAACAACTTTCTTCATGCTAAATTGATTTCGCAGAAACAAGCGGGGTTTTGTAGGGGGAGTAGGTGGCAGTAGGCAGTAGGCAGTCGAAATAGGCACCCAGGATAATGCAGTGAAATGCACTTATGCAACAGCTTGGTACTATTTCAATTCAGTGAATGAAATGACAGCCAATTTTTATTAGTTTCTGCTCTTGTTTAACTCTGAGAAGCGGATTGCTCTGCATCCGCTTGGGCATCTGGCAGCGGCGCAAAGCAACAATCGCATGAAATTTGATTGAGTCACAAAAGGAAGTTTCCAATAACCCAAAAATTAAAGCCAAATCTTGGGCTGCTTGCCAAACAGTTTGGCACGAATTCAGTCATTCAGTGAGCGAAAAACGGGTAAATAATGTATAAATGATATCCGAGTGGAATGAAATGGGAGATTGGCTGTATGATTTTCTGATTACTCAATAATATTTAGAAAACCGATGCAGATAATTGTATTCCTATTTCGTATCCATTAGTCTAAAACATAATATAATAAATATGCAGTTCAGCAAGTGCATTTCTTACAGAGTATTTTTACTAAAATAAAGTAAACTTGCGCCTGGTATACGAGAACATATAATCCAAATTTGAAGTCGCTAGCTCTTATAGTCTCTGATATTGTTTTTTTTTTTTCTTTTTTGGTAATTATTCGTTTTGTAATTTTGTGCTTTCGGCGCTTAGTAGGCAATGAATTATCAAAAAGGCTTCAATACATATAATTTACAAAATAAGTTAAAAATTTCATTAAATTTGAAAAATGAGTACCGTACAATTTACAATAGATGTTCTAAGGCCCATTCCGGAGTCTTTCATAAATCGACTGATATTCAAGGTGCTGGAATTTGTATACCCACCATTTTCTAGGACAACAATAGTAAATTACAAAGTAAAAGTTCCTGAACAGTGCATTGTATATCTTACTATATTTTGTGTCATTACGATTATTTTAACCTTTCTGGTGTCGTTCCTAACTGTAAGTCACCATTGTGAGTAATTTTATTTTTGATATATTATCATTAACAATTCTTATTTAGAATGAACGGGAACATGGCTACATAATGGATGACGAAAGTGACGGGGAAGATGGTTACCTAATGGATATCGAAAATGTCGGGGATCATGCATAAAGTATAATTTTATGTTATAAAGTATGTACAAAGTATGTACAAACAAGTAAGAATGTTGTAGTCGAGTTGGCTCTACTACGATATACTCTTAACTGAGTTGTTAAATATATTCTAGTTTTATTGGCAAATTTCCCTCTAAGATGAAGTGCATTTCTTATCATTTTTATCGTTTATCATGTCATCTCTTTTTGACACATGCGCTTGCCAATTTATATGTATACAGAAAATGATTGGGGCTGCTGATAGAAATGGGATCAATATGAGAATATATTTTCGACCACAACTTGTGTGCTTCTTTCCAGATCTTGATGAAATTTGGGCAATTGATCAAAAACATGTATATGCTATCGGAAATCGAAATGTATCGATAATTGAGAAACTGAGGCTGTTAAATAAAGCAAACTTAATACAGGCGGACGGACAGACGGACAGACGGACAGATAGACATGGCTATATCGACTCGGCTGCTGATCATGATAAGGAATATATATACTTTATGGGATCGGAGATGCTTCCTTCTGCCTGTTACATACATATGCACAAAACCTTTAGACCCTTTTTACCCATTTTTAATGGGTTAAGGGTATTAAAAGAAAACAGATGGAAAATTTATATAATGTGTGCTTTACAAAATTAACGACTAGGTTTTAATAGCACTTGCAGGATTATACAAATATCATCTTCTAATTCTTCTAAATATATTCGATTTGTCATCAATAATTAAAAGCTTCGTTCGTCCAACTATAATTTTTGTTTGTCAGCGCTAAATGCACTAATGAAAATGTCATAAAATAAGACATACGTACATACATACATACGTATATAAGTCAAACAATAAAATCTATTGGTTATAACATAAAACTAGAATTGAATTCCACTAAACCTATTCCGACGATATCCCTACGCAATGTACCATGTGCAAAATGCTGTTCAAGTTGTACTCGAGAACTTGAGTGAATGTCGTCTGACTGAATGACAGACTTACTGCAGCCTGTTGCAAATGGTACCATTGACAGCGCCTGGCAACATAAGTTGACTTTTTAGTTTGAGTGACTGACTGACTGATTGACTGACTGACTGACTGCAAAGGACTCATTGCCGGGTCTCGGTTACGGGGAAGAGTTGAGTTGGTGATTTATTCGTTGTTGCTGTTGTATTTTTTGACTTGGCCACCAGTCCAACTACCAGGAAACCAACCTTAAAGCAGAGGGCCCTAATAAATTATCCCCGACGTACACCCAGATGTATTTAAATGTATATGGATGCATGCAAGTTTATCTGGAGTAGGTGCCGAAGTGTATGCACACTTAAAGCCTCAAGAGTGTCAGGCAAATGACGTCACAGAGATGGATACACCCAGATAAATATACCCATTCAAATATGCAACACCAAGCAACCAACCAATGCCACGCCCACCCATAGGCAACATGGCTGCAAGGGTAGGCCACGAACGAAGCTTTGCAAAAAATACTTTCATAATAATCTTTATGCCACGGTGTTTTAAGGCAGCGAGCAAAATAAAAATAAAAATAAAAATAGACTCAGACGCTTTCCTATCTAAAAAGGACGAACAACATTGAAAACAGGATAGAATTATATAGTCAAGTTCTCTCGACTTGCAGATACCTAAAATGCAATATGAAAATTCATGTTGGCTAACAAAATGAGTCTCTTTCAATTTCGGAGAAATTTGCACAGTTAAGTAATAAAATAATATAAATAAAATAATTATTATATTCCATTTCTAATTGAAAGAGTAGATCGACATAACCAGTTATTGCTGATCAAATATATATTTATATATATATATATACATATATACATATACCTGTTACGCACTTTGATACAGCGTCAGTTTACCCATTTTAGCCATTTTCTATAGGTTCAGGGTATGAAAAACAGCTAAACGAGCATAAAACTTAAGGGTTCAAGGAGGGACATGGACAGGGACAGGACGCAGAGGGGGTGGCACAGGTTGGCGTAGTTGAGTACACTGTGATTTGTTGCTGTTTATATTGTTGTTGTTGTTGTGGTTGTGGTTGTTTTCGCTTGCTCCGTTATTTTCTTGTTTTCTTTTTCCTTTTTCTGTATGCTGTTTTTGTTTTTTTATTAAGTCACAGCTTGGTCTCTTTACATAATGATAGCAAAGAAAAAAAATACCTAAAGAACTGATTTTCAAAGTCTTTGCTTTGGGATTTTAGATTAAAGATACTTTAGTGGAATACAATCTACAGAAAACTTTTAGTGTTGAAGTCTTTGCCTTAGAATTAATCGATACTTCTGAGAATTCTAATTTAGATTAAAGATACTTTAGTGCCATACAATCTACAGGAAACTTTTAGTGTTGAAGTCGTTGCCTTAGGATTAATCGATACTTCTGCGAATTCTAATTTAGATTAAAGATACTTTAGTGCCATACAATCTGCAGGAAACTTGTAGTGTTGAAGTTGTTGCCTTAGGATTAATCGATACTTCTGAGAATTCTGATTTACGAAATGAAAGAACACCGACCAACTATTAACTCTTCATACCCTTTCAAGCTTGAGATACTCTCTTAAACTATCTTTCATATCTTTTAAGGCACAAAGCTTGGTCTACTTTGGGTAATTTGCGATGTTTGAAATACCTTTTATTTTGTAACCTTTGAGATTTCCAGATATGCCCGTTTTTAAATGCAACTATTAACTTTCTTGTATTTTATATTTAATAATTATTTTGTTTTTATTTTATAAAAGTCATAATCATAATCTTAATTGAATATTTAATGAAAAATGAACATTAATAGAAGTTTTACATTTGCTTCAATAAGATATGACTTAACTTGAGATATCTTGCGATATGCTTTGGTCCGTCCTCTGTTATTATTGTTGCTGCTGTTGTTGTTTTTGTTGTTGTTTTTGTTGTTGTTTTTGTTGTTGTTTTTGTTGTTGTTGGACCTGGTCGAAAACTGTTTTTGGGTACTTTTAGCCGCTTGGCCCTCTATCCTTTTTGTGTTTTTTTTCCAATTCTTGTTGTTTTTGGATAGAAAATGCTAAAAGAAAAGTTGGATTATAGCTATGTGTGTGAGCCCATCTGTACTTGACTGCGTGTGTGTGTGTGTGTGTATGTTTGTATGTGTTTGTATGGGTGGGTGTTAAAAGATAATACAAGTCTCTAAAAGGGAATGAGTGCTTATATGTATGTGGGCGTGGCAAAGGCGCCCAAAAGTTTATTACGCTACCTCTCTCGCATCACCTGCTCTCTCTCTCTCCCACTTGCTCTCTCTCTCTCTCTCTCTCTCTCTCTCTCTGTCTCTCTAGTGTTTTATTCTGTTTGCTCACTGGCCAGGTGAGTTTTATATGTAATAATTTTTGTTTTTATACCCTGTACTCAGAGCAGGGCTAACAAAAGGATTTAAGGATTTAAGCTTTAGTTGACGCAGGATTTACAAGGCCATAAAGAGATATGTGGTCCAAGTGCCTTCCATTATAATAGCGCTCTTAAATTTGCAGTGCTTACGTCTAGTATGCATATGGTCCAGTTTATTTTTAAACGATTCGAAGCGAACGAAGTTTATAAGGATTGGGTCATAAGTGTTTGAGGTAATAGTCGTGAAAAATGAGAATGGGATTAAAATGTACAAGTTTTTCGTTTCATTTCTACGGTGGCAATACAATAAAATGTACGCTTATAGGGTATCTCTTACGCTTGGTATTAACTAAGTAGAACTTCTTCTTTTTTTTTTTGGTAATGTGTGGTGGGGCAGACGAGGGTGTGAGTTGCATTTCATAAATTCTAATGTTTGCTTACCGTGGCCAAAAGCTTTCAACCTGTAACCGCACACATGAGAATTTCAAAGGGAGTGATGGGGTCAAAAGGGAAGGAGGGCAGCTTGGCCGGGTGCATAAGGTCAACTTACAGGCAAGAGCTGTTGCTGTTCTTGCTGTATGAGGAGCTGCAGCTGCAGCAGATTTACTTTTATTGCAAATTGCAGAGCCTCAGGAAGGTTGCGTCGTGGTCCTTGCATTCTACACACACACACACACGCACACACACATGCACACACACACAAAGGCACACACATAGATAGAGAAGTGCGCCTGCAGCTAGCAGCTGCCAGCTGAAATGATGTAGACATTCAAATGAATGAGTGGAGGGACAACTGGCAGCAGCAGCAGCAGCAGCAGCTAAATTCTTGGCTCTCAATTTGGCTTCCAAATAGCCGCTGGACCAGAAGGGATTTGGCTGGGCGGGCGGAATGGGACTTAGCAGCTGCAAGCATCAAGCTGAATGCTTCACAAATATTTTGCTTGTTTTTTGTGGCCCAGACAGGAAGAAAGCAGGACGAGTAGACGGAGAAGTAGACGGAGTTGCAGAAGTTGAAGCTGGAATAACAAGTGGCACAGCAGCAGGTCATGTCTGCCACTATTTTAATTAGTAAAACGAATAAATCTGAAGGCAGCTGCCTACAATTTTGAGACTGGATGGAGAGATTCGGAGACCGGAGTTGTGGTGCTTTGTTAGCGCAACCAGTTCCTGATCCAATTGCGTCTGCTAGGCTCCTGTTGGGTCGGCTGCATCGATTGTGGTGGCACCACTGGCAGTGGTGTCATTTGATCCAACTCCTCGTCTTGTGTGGCCATCTGATCGATGTGATCCTGTGTGGCCAGACTGACGCACTGTTGATAGCGATCCATCAACTCGAAGCACTGGAAGGACTCCAGGTGATGATGGCGCAGGCAGCGCAGCAGCTGCGCCTCCACATCCAAACAGGGCATCTGAGCATCATTTGCGAAGTGGCGCTGCGTGTGCTCCGCCAGACGCTCAATTTCGTGGCCAATTGCCTCCGGTGACCTGAGGAGCAGTTTGACCTGAATTGCCAGCACTCGCAGGAATCGTATCTACTCACAAGCGCTGTATATCCTCAATGGCGCCAAGGACGCTGTCCTTTTTCAACTTCGACTTCATCTCAGTCGTGGTCTCCGCCATTGGCTTTGGCTCCAGTTTGTTTCCCATCAATGTAAAATTAAATTTTTGTTTTTTTTTTGGATTTGATTTTCAGATTGGGTGTGTTTTACAAATGTACAAATGACATGTAACTTCCGCCCTGAGATTTGAAGCTTGAATCAAAAAGATTAACTGGACAATTCCAATATTGTGTGGTATTTCAGTTTTTAATTTGTGGTTTTAGTTGAACTGAATGTTAAACTTACAAATGTATATTGGCCATGATTATGTTGAATAATTGAAATGATATTTCAGTTTCTTTAACAACACACTTACATAAATATTTTCGATGAAACCATGACATTTTATGGGGCCACTTCAATTCCAATTGAGTTTCTTAGAAGGTCGAGTTTCTCAAGAATAGCAAATGAGAATTTGAAAACTCAAGTTAGATGTATAAATAAATTTATTTTTAACATTTTAAATTATGGATTTCATCAATATTACAATATCAAAGAAATGTTCATGCGAAAATAACCAAACTTTAGTCATTTCATTAAAATATTGTAACAAATTATTTTTATTTTATTTTTTTTTTTTTCATTTTTACTTTGGCTGTATAATAAGTTAAGAACTGCTCTCATCCTGCTGCCAATTGCCTGAGGCATATATCAAATTTTGAGATGTGAAGTAATGTTTTGAATTTTAAACTTGGCTTCATAGCGCGATTAGGCGCAAAGTTTTGTGAAAATGCCATAAAAGGTGACCCCCACTTGGACCGAAAGAGCTCTATCTCTCTGTCTCTCTCTTTCTCTCTCTCTCTTTCTCGCTGTCTGTCAATTACAGTCTGCACCTTATACGGCGTTGAGTGGGCATCGTAAGTGAAATACTGCTGGACTTGTGGCACGCATAAAAGAAAAACTCAAGAAGTTAGTTTATTTTTTATTCCCTGACCCTGTTGAAAATGGATGAAATTGTAAAGTTTCTTCGACCTCATGAGGTATACATATTTTTTATGTGCACAAATAGCCGACTCCATCTAGTCAATGAACCAGACGCAAGCATAGTCAGTATACATATTTATTGAGAAGAAACCTATAATATAGGATATGTCTATATGTTATTCTGAAGTGCGGATATACCCTTCAGTATCTATGCCTGAGCATAAAAAACAAAAGCAAACTTATTTCAATGGATTTTTGACAAGACAACTAATCTTTTAATTGATGTTGCGTTCAGGGCATCTTCCAGTCGAGTTCCTAGAATTTTCTTTCTTTTACCTTGTTGCGTTTGTTTTTGAAGGAATTTCGTTATTGGCATTTTCATTGGCCACAAAAATACTTTTTCGATTAAACTTTAACGGCGCGTGAAATGCCCGGAAAATACGCACCCGCTGACAACAATGTACAATGCGGCTCCTCCGCTCCATTTCTGTTTTGGCCCATCCATAAAACCAAATCTGAAACACAGTCCAAGTGCCAAATCAGAAAATGATTAATTACAAAAATGTCTGGCCTGGGAATCGAACCCCAATTTCCACAAAATCCATCGCGACGGCGGCAACTTGACCTCATCTCTTTCAGCCCCTAAATGCCAAATGCCAATTAGCGGAAATATTTCCCGTAACTGCTAATGGATATTTTGTAATTTGTAATTTGTAATGATCGCAGCTTTCGTAATAACATTCGGGTGCCAAATATCAAAGGGCATTCCCCAAAAAGAGGCCGCAACCCTTGTGAATGCTCGAACTGAACTCCTCTCACATGTCATAGGCCATTGTTGGCCAATTCCAATTGGCAAATGGAATGAAATATTCGACAACACCGAAACTCGTTAACATTCAGCAACAATGATGACATTGGCATTAGCCCCATTTTCCACAGACACGGCCTGTTGCCATTGCTGCAACCCCACCCTGCCACGCCCAAAGAGTTTTCAGTTTTCTCGGTAAATGTTACAGCGATGCCACAACTGAATATTTGAACTGAAATCCTTGCCCCAAAGCATTTGCAACCTAACAAAAAAACAAGTGTAAACATTGCAGTGGGTGGGTTAATACTACAGTGGTTGTGTGTGCCTGTGTGTGTGTGTGTGTGTGTGTGTGTGTGTATGTGTGGGTGTATGTGAATCAAAAGTAAGCGAGCCGGTAACAAAGTTGGTTACTAACAGAAAGCTGAGTGTTGAATGAATAACTAAACAATGCTGGCTAAAAATCAAATCATTTGGCCATATTAGGAGTACCTTGGTTACCTTTTGTAATGTTATATCTGACATACGATATTTACAAATCGTTTATGAATTGGTTGCATTGTAAGTTAATTAAACAAAAATCAATTTCGTAAATTGTGGCTGATAACTGGTATTTAAATTACAAATGTGAAACCAACACACAAAAGGAATGAAACCCACCAATTTCGGGTTGCCAAATGCCATGTAAGGCATCAAATTAATTTTCATTGAATTTTCATTTGATTGCCAAAGCATGGACTCAGATGAGGACGAGACCAACAGCGGGACTCGGCTGCCAGCTTATGTCGACGTCCTGGTGATAATCGCATATTGGATCATAAGGCGGTGCTGCAAAATTTCACACCGACAGCCACATTGACAACCTATCGATTGTTATTTAATACAAAAATTGAGATTAATATACCCCAAAATACTCAATAATAAATTATATAAAGTGCTGCCGATTAAATGCCTATTTTATGTTATTTTATGGAATTATATTAGCTTAGTTGACCAACTTTAAATTGATAAACTTTATTAAAAATGTTCAAATTGTTAAATAAAATGGGAAAAAATTATGTAAAAATTATGATAAAATAAACAGAAGTCGACAACATTTCCGGACCCATATTTGTATGTGTATATATTCTTCATCAGTATCAAAAGCCGTAAACCTTACTTCATATTGATTCAGATATATGCAAAATGCACAGGAATTTTTGGAAATGTAATTTAATACTTTTTATTGCACATAAGAAAATCACAGGTCTCTGGTAATTCGCATTTTTGGAAAGGTAATTTATCAACTTTTAATTTCATATAAGAAACAGCACAGGTTTCATGTAAAAAAAAGAAAATTACTCGATGTACGAATTGGATTATATATATATATATATATATCTGTAATCTGGAGAGCACGAATATAAACGAATTTATGAGTGGCTACTTAAATATGCAAAAAGTGACTTCGGTCTGCTGCTGTAGTTTATTTTTGGGCAACTTTAGTAGCCAAAATGAAGAGCACTTTTAGCCGTAAAAGTTTCATTTGGCAGTGAATTTCATAAGTGGATTTTAATCAACTCAATGTCAACAATTTATCTGTTAATATATATATTCTGTTCTATATATCTGTTAATCTATATTTAATATGTTAACATTTAGTTGAAACACTCTCTTTATAAGGGGGGTACAAGGTTACTAGTTAAGGCAGATTTACGGCATAGTAGTTTCGTGTCATTTCTCCATATCTTCTCCGGAGACTTATCGCGCTACACCTTTTCCCTGCTCATCAGAAAAACATCTCACTTGGTTTCGTGATCATGTTAGAAAATAAAGATTATAATCAACATGAAAATCAAACGGCAAAACTTTTAACTATCCCCCACGTAATACGTGGCAGTTTTTCATCTGCAACGCTTGAGGATGCTTGCCACACCGCACCGCGTCCCCCGCTCCAACCAATTGAAGAGCCACGCTTGCTGCAGCTGCAGCAGATCCAGCTGCGGCGTCAGTTACTGCAGCTGGGAAAAGTCACAGCAGGGAGCCAGACACGTTCAACATTCTGGTGGCACGCGAAACCGCACAAAATGTCGTCTTCTTTTGCGGCAACTCCAACTGCAATTTTCATTGCCATTCCTACGAATGTCCCAACCCAATCGCATTCTACATGCGGCTGCCTGCCTGCTGCGCATTTTCCGCACAGGCTCCGTATATACATATATATATATACATATATATATATACATACAGATATATATATTAAATTTTTTTTTTCGGTTTATTTACCGAAGCATCGTTGGCTATATTTCTCAGCATATAAATTTTCGTTCAAGCTGAAAAGTTTCACATACTCCTGTCACGTAATGCACGACGTAGGGGCGTTTACGTCCCGGATTCTGTGTGCAAAGTGTAGGACGGGGTGGTAGTCTTTGGCGGAGAGGGGGTGCGGCGTGCGAGTCGCTAATTTATGTCTGACATTAGAATGCAATCATATTCACTTAAAAAACTGCATAACTTTTCGCTTTTCGCTTTTGCTCGTAATAGTTTTAATACTTTGACTTTCGCTCCTTCGCTTTTATTGTGCGAATCTCAATTAAATTGCAATCCCAATTGGTTGGCATCATGCTATTTGTTGCATGCATGCCAGCAGTTGAAGGTGCACCAACAACTTTGCAATATCTCTGATTTTGTGGCGTGCCAACTTAACGTGTTGACTCTGGATCTGAATCTGGATCTGGATGTGGACCATCCCCTCAGCCTGTAACATGGCTGTCAACATGTGAACTTTAAATCACGCAGTTCGCTGCAAAATGTGTTAAGATTCCATTTCAACGATGGAGGTTGTGTTTAACTGGAAATCATGAAATTGCTACGATATACATACATAAGTATTATGACACTAAAACATACATACGTTTATCTATACATATTTACATGCGCTTGTGTGTTTCTGTTAGAGAAGAAGCAACTGACCCGTGACATGTATCCCGGCCCTGGTCTAGAACATAAGCCGCAAAAGGATTTTCGGTGCCTGCAAATTGTGAAACCAAAGAATTATTACTCTGTCCCTGACCCGGATGCCCAACAGACTGTACAGACACTGCGTGTGTGTGTGTGTGTGAGTGTGTGCTGCCATTCCCAGTCTCAATCCCAGTCCCATTGCCACTCCAATTCTCTCATTCTCAGTCACCGCCCTCCAACGTCGCATAATCCCTGGCAACGTGACCCAGCTGACAGTTTACAATTTGCACAGTATTCGAAAAATGTTGTGCGCCCACACACCCACACACACCCACCCACACACACCACTGCTGGGAGGTGTTTGGTTAAGCACATAATTAATTCGAAATTTGATTGCTTTTGCCGCGATGGGACAACGCTCTCCTCGCTCCGCATGTGCCACACATCCATACATAACTAGAGAAGGTCGCACATCCAGTTTTTTGCATTACGACACAATTACAAATCAGCAAATTGCCAACACAAATTACACTCAGTAATTGTAAATGTATTTGTAATATTTAAATGATTACTCCCGATAGTTAAATATTTCAATTTTATACCCTTAACCCATTAAAAATGGGTAAAAAGGGTCTAATGGTTTTGTGCAAATGTATGTAACAGGCAGAAGGAAGCATCTCCGACCCCATGAAGTATATACATTCCCGATCAGGATCAGCAGCCGAGTCGATATAGCTATGTCTATCTGTCCGTCTGTCCGTCCGCCTGTATTAAATTTGCTTTATTTAACAGCCTCAGTTTCTCAATTATCGATACATTTCGATTTCCGATAGCATATACATGTTTTTGATCAATTGCCCAAATTTCATCAAGATCTGGAAAGAAGCACACAAGTTGTGGTCGAAAATATATTCTCAATATATTTGTGTGTATTCTGTAGAGCCCCGATAATTATTATTTCGTGTACGTATGTATGCCTGTATGTATGTATGTACACTTATATGCACGTGTTTGTAGCCAGCGAGTGCGGGTCAGTTCGGGCTTGTGAGTAAAAACACTCTATAAGAAATGCACTTGGAGAGCTGAACATTTGAGTGCATATCATCTTAAAGGGAAATTTGCCAATAAAACTAGAATATATTTAATAATTGCGTAAAGGGTATATCCTAGTCGAGCTCACTCCACTATAGCATTCTTACTTGTTATTGAATTTTTTGGTAGAACGCATCTGCTCCGTTGTTGTCAGCACTGCACTCTGTAAACTAAAAGTGTTCAACTCAAAAGTGTCAATAAGCAGAGTTCTAATGAACAGCGGTTATAGGGTTGTCAACTACCATGAGAACTATTCCATTGCCCGGAGAACATCAAACCGGACTTAGTCTAAACTCTCTGTGCTGGGGATAATATAACCAAAGGTGTTTGAATACATTAACCCATCTACAAATCTATGACTGACTACGGTCCACTTGTGCACGTTTGATATGAGGCACTAAAAGCCGTACACAACCGAAATCATTAACCGCACAGCTACAGTTAACACACGTCAAATAACTACGGAATGCATTCGTATCAGCCGCAAGGGAATCCCTTGAACTCAGACCGTACCGGATAGCCCATAGCCATATTATTAACCACAACAAAGCACAATGCAAGCAGAGCTGGTGAAAATACTGCATTTGACAATGGTCACACCCACGTTAGGAATTTGTGGAATTTGTGGAATTTTGGTAGGTGGTTACACGGAACCGTATTAATAGCCATGTTAATGGGCACATGAATCGAGGCAAAGATGCAGTTGATGCAGGCATTCCGTAAAACAATACACAGATTAATTATCCTGTCACACAATGACAAACAAGGCAAGCACAAGGATCCAGTTATTCAAGTAATGTTGAGCCCGTAATGATCAACTCATTCCGCGTTGAACTTAATTTAAACTCAATGATTTAATTGCAGTGCAGCATTCTTATTAATCAGCTGCAAGATTCACTTTTATTGTTACTTTATCAATACCCACTTGCGATACTTGGTGTAATTATGAACTTAATAATAAATAACCGAAAGCATTTTTATAAAAATAATTGATTAACATTAAGCAAGAGATTTGTGATCACAAATTTCAGTGAACCGTCTGAGTGATTAGCTAATTAATTAAACTAAAACTAATATTTTAATTATTCTAAATATTCAACAAAAACTGATCAATTTCCTGATGTTCGATGAGTCGCAGAAAGACTTTCATGCCTAGTGTTGGCTCAGCCTGGCGAGAATATGTATGCACTTGTGTGTGTGTGTGTGTGTTTCCAAAAGTTATGGAAATTTTTTTAAAGAAAGAGAGTTGAAATTTCGTATGAATTATAAAAATCATTAGCTTTAAATGGGAAAGTTGTATGCGACCTACCAACAGTTTTCCAGTTCAATTTCTGTGACTCGAACTTCACTGAAGTCGCAGTTGCTGCAACTTAAACCAATTTAAATTGAACTTCGTATCGCTTAAATTGCTGTTTAATTCAAGCAGCTTTTTCGATACGTTCATGGGTCGAAATTGTGGTTTTGAAATTCCCAGAACAGGCACTGGAATCGTGTGGAGTCGTGCGGAAAAGAACACGGCACGCGTCCGACTCAAAATGTTACATATAAGAAAGATTCATATGTGTATGCCTATATGTGTGTGTGTGTGTGTGTGTGTGTGTGTGGGAGTGTGTGAGTGTGTGTGTGTGTGGTAAAGTGAGAGTCGAATTAAAGCAGTCTCGGATATCGTTGCGGCTCTGCCGCTGTTGGCGCTGCTGCGGTTCGCCGCTTAAGCGCTTGCGGTTTAATTAATCGACTCATAGTCGATGCTCCCACAGAGTTGATCCGCCCTCCACCGCCACGCCCACTTTTTGTGAGTGACTTCCTGTCGCTGTGGTTGTTCCTTTTTTTTTTGTTGTTGCTATTTTCAAGTGTGTGTGTGTGTGTGTGTGCTGGATGCTTTTTAATATCTTGGATAGAGGAAGTGCGGCAGTTCCGTAACGGCGCCAGTGTCAAACCCGAACCGACGGCGCCAGCACCAAGCGTTGCTCCAGTTCCTGTTCCGGCTTCTGCTTGTGCTTCAGCCTCAGCTGCCAGATTCTGCTGCTCGAATGCCCGTCTGCCTGTCAGCAGATAAAAAACTTTAACTTTTGTTGTGGTTGGCAGCCAGTTCTTATGGCCGAAAATAAATCAAGCACCAAACTACTTTTGCCTCGAAATGATTAATTAACTGCATTTTGTGCTCGACCACGTCCAGCACTGGAGGCGATCACATCGCCGGCTCGACTTGGCTACCACCACCCCTCCACCTATATACATATATATAAATATATATATATATATATGTATATATATAAATATTATATGTATAGTGCTGGGCGTGGGCGCCACTTCAACGTCTCCGTTAAGATATTATTAATGTGCTTGTTAGCGTGGCTGGTTTGCTACTCGCAGCTCCTTCGTATCCTTAAGAATGAGAAAGGGAAAAAGAGAGAAAGAGAGAAACAGCAAGAACGAGAGCGAGAGCGAGAAGACCATGAATTATGTGCACGTTTTTCCCGCTTTCTTCTCCAGTCTCCTCTTGGCCCATCTCAATTAAGAGTAAGCGTTGAGGCGGCACTGTTGACTGCTGGACGGCAATTGAAAAAGGATATAGCCGTGTTTAATCCGGACTCCATTGAGATCAAGTGTTCGCTCTAAGGTCCGATTTATGGTCATTCTCACTGTTGGCTCTCTTTTGCACTTCACTCCGGTTTGTTTACTTTCCAAAATATAATTAAATAAAAATAGCAAATATTCTTTGCTCAACAAACTATTTAACACATCTTATAAAAGCATTAATATGAAAAAAAATATATCGATTATTTTATTTATTTTTTCGTAAATCGAAATTTATGAGTCCTAAGCTGCAGTCCGAAGTACTTCCTGTTAAAAAACAGGTAATGAAGCGATTTCACTAAGGCAACATACAAATTTTGCATATTTCTAAGCCCATAATTATTTTTGGCCAATCTATCAATCCCTCTCCCTAATAAGAAAACCACATCCATTCAATTTGGATTAGTGCTATATTTGTGGCAGCAACTGAATATGTTTTTATATGTTGCCATTTAGGTGCAAGTATATTTATCAAATTCATGTTTGCGTAACTGATTGCTGCACCTAAAGCATTTTTGCATCAAGTGTATTTACCATCCAGGTTAAAAGCTACTGTGGCTTTTTTGTTTGCCGTTATTTATTTTAGTTTCTACAAATATGGTTCGAGTTATTTGAAATTAAAGATGTAGTTTTTGGCAACCACGCAAGGCATGACGGCTTTCAAAATCCAATTAACGCTGCCAAATGCTTAGCACATACACGCACAGGCACACAGACACACAGATACAAACACATACACATATACACATATAAACATAGAATGTATTTGAGCTCCCAAAGGATAATAAGCAGCTTAGGTTCGAGTCCAGGCCAGAACGAGTCGACGCGCACCAAGAATAAAGAACTGTAAGAAAACTTGTTAGCGCCAAATCGAAGCGTATGGCAAAAGATTGGCAACAACTAGAAGAGGTGGAGACGGCGGTGGTCATGCGGATGAGCAGATTTCCCTCAGGTATAGGAAGCACACACACACACATACAGAGTGTGGTGTGGGTGTGGGGTGTGGTGTGGAGTGGAGTGCGGCAGTTGCAGTTGAAGGCAAAAATGGCGTCACTCAATATGATAATGATACAATTTCGATAAAGCTTAACAGGGATTAGACAAACGGTGTAGAAGGAGCAGGAGCAGGAGCAGGAGCAGGATCAGCACGGCACGGCTGACGCCAGGATGAATGATGATATCAGCTAATTGGCAATGTTGCTGATTCTGCTCCTGCTGCTCCCCGTGGCGAATGGCAGCCAAGAATAATGCTCAATAAGCAGACAGCCATGGTACTAAAGTGCAGGCGCAGTTTCACACCACCAACCTGGTCAGGATGTGTCGCCAATGCTGCCAGTTGCAAGTGACAATTTATTAATAAACAGCAGCAGCAGCAACAGACTCGATACGACTCGACTCGACGCGACTCGGCGCGACGCGACTCGACTCGACGCGACTGTTGTCGGCCAATTACCGCCCAGCAATAAATTGCATGTCACTGGCGGCGCCAAACCAGAACTAGGACCTGCTTCAGCCTACCCTCTCCTCAATACACAATCCCAATCGAAAGCGGAAGCAAAACCTCGAGAAATGAGAGGTCTGTGAAGAGGGAGAAAGGGAGAACGAGAGAGAGAGAGCGCCAACCAATGTTGCGTTTAATGGACTCGATAAATTCTGGAGTCTGTCTAACGATGTCGCCTGACAGGCCTCAACGTTTATTAGCCAACAAGGAAGGACTCGACTACATTACAAAAGATGAATTACTTTCAGCTGTTGAAGCAAACGCAGCGCGTGCCTCTCCAAAGCGCGACTGCTCACAAAACCAAAACAGCGAACTGATTCCGCCTCATTCCCAGCAACCAAAGCGTTCCCCTTTTTGGTCAGGCCAAAAACAAATAGGTATATGTAACTGGAAGCAGAAAATGAATCATCTCCGAATCCATAATAAAAATAAATATATTTCTGATTAGATAGATCAGGATATCTTATAGTCGAACTCTCTCTCTACTAATTTATTATTTAATAATAATTGAATGATTTCTATAAAAAGAAACTGTTTAATTATCAAACAAATATTAGTTACCTGAAAAAAATGAAATAACAAGAAGTCAAAAGCTTAAAACTGAAACAACCAACTGATTTGTGTAACTCATTCAAATGGAAACATTAAATGTGACTATTTAATATCGTTATCGTTATCGTTATCGTTATCGTTTCCATAATAAGTGTACATACGGCACATTTCGACGTCTTTTATGAACTATCGGAGAATAGGGAGTAAGCCAACGATTTAAGCATATGGTATGCTTGCCACGCAGCAAATCCCTTAAAGCAATTGAGTCCTTGCCTGCTTGTGACAAGACTTTTATTTTTGCATAAAAATTTCAACAGATTGGCGGCCTATCGCCATTCACAGCAGGACGCCAACACTCCCCAAGCGTAGTGTGAGATTGAAAACTTGTCCGTTGCTGTGATCGCTGCGTCTTTCAATGCACACACACCCATACACACACACACACACACACAACACACACACACACAACACACACACAGACACACACCCAATCAAAGTGAAGCAAGCAACGAAATCAAATTAACCAAAGTGCACAAACAGAATGAGAAATAGTGCAAAGAAGGAGATGGAATGAGAAGAGTGTCAGAGTTGACTGCCTCGTCGGTCGGTCTGTCGGTCGGTCCGTCGGTCCGTCGGTCCATCGGTCCATCGGTCGGTCAGTTGAGAGTGCATTGAATGCATTTCAGTGGCGGCCGCAACCGCAGTCGACAGATGGCTCCGGCAGTGCATCGGCAACGAGCGAACGCTCTTTGCGTATTTTAACTGTAAAGTAGGGAAGATTACATAGCTTTGAATGATATGCCACCAAGATGCTGGCAAATGCTTGCACACAAGCACACACACACACACACACACACACACACACACACACACACACATACACACACACACAAGTCAAGATGAACAGACGTAAAGTGATGCTGAGTCGGGCTGGCGCCAGTTAAGCCAAGAAAGAAAAGTCAACAGAAAGGAAACAGTCGAATAGGAAGCAGCAGTCTCATAGACAAAGTTAACAAAAAAAAAAAAATAAAAATAAAAAGTAAAAAAAAATGGACTTTGGACAAAGGACAACGGGCTACGGTGGCGAGCGCACAGCGGACGGGAAGGAGCGGCACAAGAAATAAAATGGAAAGGCTAAGAGGCCGGATACGTTTCAATGACAGACAGACGAACCAACGGACGGACTCGCCAGCCGACCGACTTTCGGCGAGCGACTGGGCCACTGGCTCGAGTAATTGGTACTATTCTCATACCCAATCCCCCTCTCCCCGTCTCCACTGCTCCCTGCTCCCTGCTCCCTCCTCGTGCTCCTGTTGCCAGCCAGGCGGTCGGCTTGCCTGCAAATGTGACTTTGTCACTGCGTCACTGGAGCGTGCCGTTTCAGCAGCATCCAGAGCAGAAAGCAGTCAGCAAAGCGGCGCCCAGTACAGTGGGCACCTCTAAGAGAGTCACCCACTTCTGTCATGTATGTTCGACCAGATGAAGACAAGTATGTTTCAGGGAATCGGTCTGATCTCTGTTCTAGAGTTGAACGCGCCACCTTCGCACAAAGATGGTAGCCAAGGCGTTGCAGTTAGCGAGTGAAGACTGTGCTATGCAGTAGTCCATTACCAGTTTGGCTGTTCTCCTCCTAGATGCCAGGATGATGTCAACGCCAACGCCATTGCATGGCAACCAGGCAAATGCCTTTGCATATCAAAAGTGAAACTTTGACATATAATTTCTCGCATGGATTTTCACTTTGACGGCATAAACGATGACAATGCCGCCTTCAGAGTGTGCCCCCTGCTACATTCACAAAGACACTCCTCTCTTGGCGCACTCAAAAGAAAAAGGACACACACACACACACACACACTCACACACACACACACACGGGTGTGTTTTTGCTCGTTTCTTCAAAATGCGCGTCAATAGAAAAGACCTACATAGAAAAGGGCTGCTTTTATCGCTCTTGGCAACTTGACAAGTGGCAAGTGGCTAGTGGCAACTGGCAACATCAAATCTCATACATGACCAGCTCACATGCCAAAGGCCAAAACCAAAGCCATTTTCGATGATGGCATGGTTAAATTCAGATAGACCTAAAAGCAACTAATTGGCAATTGTTACCTGCAGCTAAAGAACAAATTTACTTTATTAATCAGCTTAATTGCATCCTATTTGACATGTGAAAGTGGCCAAGAATTTTCAGAAATCGGTCAACAAATGTTAGCTGCATTCTGTTCCTTATTACTTTCATATTTGTCTGATTACAAGCAAAATACAAAATACAAGAGAACTTAATTGAGAGTAGTTTGTGCTTCTGGATACAAAATCACAATTTATTTCAGTTTGTTATCAACTATTTTTGGGGCAACTCAGGCAATTTAATTAAGTTCTTTTTGATTGTTTGGCAAACATATATTTTTGGTATTTATTTCAATTTCTTGTGTTTCACAAAATTCCAATCGCAATCAGCAAGTGTATCCAACTGGTTACTGCACAGATGCAAACAGATAGAAACTTTATTTTTAGTATTTGATATTTGCAAGTATTTCATTTAATTAAAGCAATAATTCCTTGATTGTGATGCAAAAGTTGTGCAAAAATCACACACATCAATATTCATTTGGCTTTATTTTTTGGCAAAGATGGTTTTAGCCAAAAACTGAAACTGTTGAAATTGAAATTGATGTCAAATCATGAGCATTGCTTCAAGAGACCATTTCAGTGTGGCATTGACAAAGTTGTTTACTTTACTCACTACCCAAGAGTCTTAAATGTTGCACTGCAACAAATACTTACTTACCTCATAATGCATTTTGTATTCGTCGCACAATGATTTATGTTTATTGGCATTCAAACTGTGTTTTCCTTGTTGCAGTGAGTCTGGCGAAACGAACAAATGTCAAGTCAGCCATTTACATGAGTGGCATGTGGCACTCCCACCCAGCTAAACAACATTTGAAAGCCGTGGAAAAGTCGCGCACAGAAATCCTCAGGAAAGAGTTTCACAACTACTTTTGACTGTAATCCGCGCTCATAAGCTTTGCCTGAGCCTGCTCCTGTGTCTGCTCCTGTGTCTGCTCCTGTGCCTGCTCCTTTGTCTGCTCCTGTGCCTGCTCCTGTGCCTGCGCCTGTGTCCTGCTGCTGTCTGCCGCATAACGGAACCCGGCGGCGGGAATGGGCGTTGCATGTCGTTTTAAGTGCGCGCCTCACATGCGATGGCATCTTGCCAAGTTGCCAACTTGGCGGCTGCCACTGATATAAATGACTAACGGTTATGGCGCCCGTCGACTTTTAAGCTGCTCGATTTGCGTATCAATCGCAGACAGCTGCAGCTGGAGAACAGCCAACTCTTCCCGTGGGGAATACCACATATATGCAGACAGTATTAAATTACATACGAGTATATCTATAGATCTATATTTTTTGTGTATATTTATTTTACATTTACAGTTGGGTGTAATTTTATGGTCTAGGCTAATATATCTGTCGAATGCTATTCGTACTTAACTTCAACGTCCGATGCATCCTCGTCCTCATCATCATCATCATCATCATCATCATCTTCTTCGATCTCCTCAGATTTGCTTTCATCATTCAGTTCCCATTCATAGGTCCTGGCTGTAATTATGGTTGCCAATTTTGCTGTGACTGCAGTCAGTTTTTGTTCGTAGCTCGAAGATGAAATTTTGAAATTGGTTTCTTGAATGCATTTATTGCGCCAGATTTCAGCTGCACAAAACAATTCCAGTTCGCATCCGGTTCAGTTTTGCTTTGCGAATTCGGTCCTTGATGCGAAATGTTCTCGCAGCCTGCATAAATGGCAATGAAAGAGAAAGAAAAGTGGAAGAGTGGCTGGAGAGCAGTGTTGCACAACGTTTGCATAGCTGATTTGACACACACGCACACACACACACACACACACACACGCACGCACACACACACGCACACATAGCAACATGTTTTGCAACACATTTTTGCACTTTTGTACGTGTTTTGTGTGTGTTTTTGTCGCCCTGCCAGCATTCACATGTTTTCGCTTGTATAACAATATTATGACAAACAAAAGCCGCACACACACACAAACACACACACACACACATGCACACTGGAAAACCCCCATCTACTGTGTGTGTGTGTTCTGTGGAGCGTGTGCCTTGCTTTGTTTGCATGTGTGTGTAAATTTAGAAATTATGTTTTCTTGTCTTTTAATTAATAATCTCAAGGGTGTTTGCGGCTTTTACTTACAGTTGGAGCTGGAGCTGGAGCTGGAGCTGGAGACAAAGCCATTCAAGACACAAGTAGAAGATACTTTTCAATACAAACAAATGATACGTATGTGTGTGTGTGTGTGTGGTTGTGAGTGTGTGTGTGTGTGTGTATGCTTTTTCAATTGGCAGCCGGGCGCACACAATGTGAACTTGTGGCAAACACAATAGATGTATTACTTATACACTGCTTACAGTAAACGCTCGATAATTAAAACAGTTCGTTTAATTAAATACTCTTTTATTAATGTTGAGTTGAGATTGAGACAGATGTTAATTAATACACATTTACTCAACAATAACTAAACGTCTAATTCAGTTCAATCTACGAGTCGGTTCTCAATCGGTGAGGTACTACTGTACACGGATTTCATCTGCCGCCTGCCTGCCTGCCTGTCTGTCTGTCTGTCTGTCCCACAAACATGAGAAACCAATGCCAGATGCTGTTGCTCCGACTCCGGCGACCGCTCCCTCATACGTTCCCCGGTGCCGGTCCCGGTCCCGGTCCCGTATCCCTTTTCCTCCCTCGCCTTATCCATCCTGCCGCTGGTGCGCCGAGGCAGTTTTATGGTCTGATGTTGTTGTGTGAGTTGACAATGTGATTTGCATTTAATTAAAATCGTATTTACTCGTTAGATAAACAAACAGAGCAAAATCGCACAATTGGCAGGCGGTCGGGTGTCGGGTGTCGCGTCGTTTGCTTTCTGCCTCATTTGACTTGAGGAGCAACAACAGCAGCTGGAGAGGATTAAGTTCTAAATGTGGAAAAACCGACGCATGTCATCAGGTGTTGGCATCTCAGTCTCGGCGGCAGCACGAGTACCTCTCCTCATCAGCAAATGTTGTCACCTTGTCAAAAATGAGGACGCCATCGATCGCAGCTCAAAATAAATACATTAAAAAAATGAAAATAAATGAAAAGATAAACATAAAGAAACCTACGTCTCGGCACAAATAACGCAAATTGTAGTCAATTTAAGGGCAAAAACAAATTTAGCCGTATTTTAATGTGAATAGTACATATACAAATATGCTTTGATACATTCATGAAAAATTCAAATTATATTTGATTGGCATATTTTAGACTCAGATGGCAGGACTCAACTCAAGTTCACTTCGGTTTGCTGGACAACTTTTAAGTAGCCATAAACAAAGGAAAACGACGACGACAGAATCTGGATGAGGATTTCAGCTTGAATTTAACAATCGGCACACAATTGTATATTTTTTGTGCTTCTAGGTAAAATTAAATGTTTTTTTTTTTTTTGTTTTTAGAAAGAAAACTTTAGACAAGTCAACTTTATTCCTGTAGGAGAACAAATAGAGAAGTGCAAAGTTTAATTTATATGCTAATACGGTGATGTAACTTTGGATGTGCTGATTGCACAGTTGACTGATTACACACATTGCACATTTCCGGCGTTTATCAAAGCTAATTTGCGTTGCCAACTTTTGCAGTTGACGGAAACAGGAAAATGGCAGCATGCAATGCTGCAACAACTCAGCGGCCCATAAAATGACCACGAAAAATGTCTGTTTAAGTTGCAAAATCAGCTCAACTCTGTCTGTCTGTCTGTCTGTCTGCGTTGTGTGTGTGTGTGTGTGTGTGTGTGTGTGTGTGTGCATGTGTGTGTGCGTGTGTACTTCATGCTAATGTCACATGACATCTTTTGCAACATCTCTCAGTTGCTGTTGTTGTTGTTGTTGCTGTTGTTGCTGCTAATCGATACATTTTGTGCTTTTAACTGGAAGAGTTGTTTCTCGCAACCTCCTCGACAGCAACTGTCCTTTTTTTGGGCTTGTAAAACCAATACAAGGACAAATTTGTGCGACAGCTCAGACAATCGACAAGGGACAATGGACGGACAATTGTGGAGCAGATGGGTCTGGGGGTGGGGGTGGGGGTTGGGTCTAACTTCAAGTGTCAATACATATATAAATCAATGCCCAAAGGTGCTGTTTTTGGCTGCAGAGTGTGACCAGGTCTTTGCTTGGGTCGAGCAATCAATTTTAACAAGCTACATTTCCATTCCGAGCCCTGCATTTATCATGTACCTAGTATGTATGTATATACATATATACAAGTATGTATGTATGTATGTAGATAGTTCATTCTTTCGCCTACATTTTAGCAGGACTGTCTTTCTGTTCTGCATGTCAAATGTTAACTAATTGGTTACTTTCCCGGGGATTATTTGCACTGATCTATGGAGAGAGACTGAGGGGCCGAGAAATACAAGTCTCGCACTTGGTGCAATTTAATAGCATAGCAATTTACTCACACACACACACACACACACACACACACACTTATACATATACAGACACAAATTGCAAGCTTTACCCTATTTTTCAAACGTTTGTTACACGCTGTAATTGGAGAGAAAATTGCTGGGCGCTTACAAAAAAGTTTGTAGACATTTATTTTTTTGTTATTATTATTCCTATATAAGTTTTAAGCTATTTAGTGCTGTTGCTGCTTTTGTTTTTGCTGTAACTCAAGAGCCCCATTAAAGAAAAAACACAACAAAAAATTAAAGCGAAGAGTAAACATGAAAAATAAAACTCAAAAGTCTGCGGTGCTCGTTGCAGGCATGGAAAAATGGTAAAATTAATGCTAGCTCTACAAGAGGAAGCTGCCGCTGCTGCCGCTGCTGCTGCTGTTGTTGCAGCAAAGGGTTGCGAATCTCAGATATCCGAAACTTGCATAAATTAGGCATGGTGCGGTGCGCAACCGCAAACTCTGAGGTTAACTCGAACTGCGATTAATGTTGTGTGGTGAGGATTGGAGCAATTCATCTTTAACTCACTTTAAGAGGCACTGAGATACAAAGTGAACCGGGGCATATTTGGACTTCAACTTTAACGTGCGAATTGTCCAAGTATAAAATAGATTTTTATGAGGAAAAAAATATCAAATTCTGTGGTGACACGAGTATTCCATTAAGTGTCACATTTCCTGTTCGACTCACATGAATTAGTTAAGGATATAATGAACTACAATTCTATAATTAATCATTGATGAAAATATCTACCTTCACTAAGCACTTTGCACAGAATAGTTTAGTAGTCCTACTCGAATGGAAAGTCAAATTGGGACTTAATTTTTATTGGAATCCACTTAGTGAAAAATAACAATAATAAGAAAATATTTTCTGTTAAGCTGCAAAATGAATTTACTGGGCAATAATCGCTATCAGATGCTCTTCATTGATGTGGACGCCGACGACTTTGCAGAAGACCAAACAACTGCTCGACAACAACAAAGAAATGTCCACTGGCAACGATAAAACCAAGAGCCAAGAGTGGTCAATAACAAGAACAAGGAATTGGTTGCCATTCAACAACCGATGCGCCTTAACAAAGCCTGGAGACAATGCCTGGTCCGACGCAGCTACATCAACAGCAACAGCAACTGCAACTGCAATGCCAGCAGGGCAAGAGCTACAACAATAACAAAAACAACTCGCAACGTCACAAAGTGGAAGGCGTGTGGTGCGTATAACGTAGCCACTAGTGGCAGCAACAACAACATCATCAACAACAACAACAACAAAAGTAAGCTTGATCGCCATTCGGGCTCCGAAAAGACGGGCGTCATTTGGCTGTTGCCAACTGGAATTGGGGCAGTGCCGAAGTAAAACGTCATAAGGGTGCAACATCATGTAATAATAACTTCGTCAGCAAGCAGCCACAAGCCGTTACAGCAGCCGCCAATGATGCCAACGTCGATTAGGATTAGGATGAGGATGAGGATGAGGCCGACATCGAGTTCAAGTTCAATGACGATGCTCGCAGACGTCAGTCCATGAGCCACGTTGAGACTGGCCACGTTGAACAACACCCATTCAATGTTGAAGATATTTCACACACTTGGCCGAGTTTGAGGCTAACCGCTAACAGCCACACAATCAATCACTAATCAACCACAAACCAGCTAAACACATCCAAGAAACGAAAACACATCAGCAACTGTTCCATCAACTGGCTGTCGTAACTCGCTAGTTAGTTAACAAATTGGTTAACAATTCATTAGCCCAACAATAGCAAAAACAACAATCAACAATCAACCACATGAAGACAAACTATTACAACAAATTGTAAAACAAAATCTCGCATCGAATTGATTTCCATAAACACCAAGAATTAATCGCTAACTTAAACGATTTGCATGTTTCTAGTGAATGCATTTGAATGCAATTGAATAGCATTCATGAATATTTACTACGCAATTCTGAATAGTACGAGATATAATGGAATTGTATATTGAAACCGTACTTAAACTTTATGATATTCACTAACGGAATTGGAGGGCATATTATATATATAAATAACACTTTTCGATGCTTAGATTCCTGAAAATTATAACAATTTTCTAGTTTTAAGAATGGGTAGTTATTTTATATACATTTATATTCTTTTAATGTGGAAATACTAATTTTTAACAAGTAACAAATTAGTGTAAAAAAAGTAAAAAAGTTTACAAATTTCAGAATCATTTCTTATTTGTATCGATTGAATTCAATTGTACTAAGATATGACCAGAATATACTTGCATATACTTAAACTTTACTTAAAATAAGTAACAGCTAATTTCTAAAAGCACAAAATATTGATTGTCTGTGGCACAAGGGTATGCAATCGTCGGTGTGGCTAAGAAGATTCTTGATTCTTCTTCACTTGTGCAGTTGGCTTTAGTTCTCTTCGTGGGTATTCCTGGCTGCAGTTAGTAGTTGCAAGTCGCCAGTTGCAAGTTGCCAGTTGCCAGTTGCCTTAAGTTAGTATCTGCCATGAATTGGCCATAACTTGCGCTGTTATGCGCCGTTCTGTCTGCCCCTGCACCGTTGGCTGTTAAATTTAACTGCAACTTGTAAAAATTAGTTGGCGCTGCTGCTTTTCATATTTTTCATAATTAAAGTGCAAATAAAAACTATCTGGCAAACAAACAGTTGCAATTAAATTTGTTTTTTTTTTCCTTCTTTTTTTTTGCTTCGTGCTGTTGCTGGATTTTCCCCCCATATACCCTGTAATCATTTAACTGCTCATAAGGCGTATTACGAAGTTATGCAATCTGCTTAATCACCAAACAATGCATAGGTAATTGTTGGGTGAACAATATGATTAACCTAATTAATCTCCATGATTTACGGTGCTCTAAATAGCATATCATTATTAATTCAAATTTGCATCAATTGCTTGATAACAATCTTCAGTGTCCTCTGGTGGTGTGCCTAACCTAAAATCAAATATTCTTGATATACCAAGTATATATCTAGAGGAAACTGAGCAAAGTTCTTGGGTCAGGAATATATTTTCGTAGTTTTAATGATCAGTTTATTATCGAATCAATATCCTTGACTGAAGTTTGCTTTCCCATAACTGCTCATGTCAGTTGTCATTCCTAAGAACACATTCTAGATGCGGGAATGGGAAAGTTAGAATCAGACTGTCTAACCGGAATTAACCGATTGGTCTTGAGTCCTACCAGAATCTAAAGCAAAGCTTGTTTTAAATTAAAATGCATTTTATTGCCTTGCGTCTGTTATGTGTTGAAGTTTGCCAGCTGCAGGATATAGCCAAGTCGAAGGTATCCCTAACTGAATCGTTGCCACTGTTTGCTCCTCTTCTTCTGCTGCTTTGGTTTTTCAGGCATTGCTGCTGCCCGCTAGCACATAATTCACTTTTTATTATCTCATATTTTACGGCTGCGCATGAAGTGCACTAGAGCGTTAGAGATTTGGGTTGGGGTTGAGGGGGTGTGTTGTGCTGTTGCTGGTCGTGGTGGTGGTGGTGGTGGTGGTGTTGCACATATGTATATACACATTAGTCGGCTTGTAAGTGCCACCACACCCCAACTGCTCGGCGCTCCTTGCGTGGATTTGTATCGCTTAACTCATATAGTTTTCATTTTGAGCGCTGTATTTGCTTAATTGTGGTGTGTGTGTGTGTGTGTGTGTGTGTGTGTGTGTCTGCCGATTATGCGCTGCAACGCACACACGCACTTACACACACACACTCTCTCACTCTCTCTCCCTCTCTGTCTCGCACATGCACACATGAGTGCATATTGCAATTACATCAACAGACAAACAACAGCAATAAGCGGACGCTGCAGAAAGCAGAAATTAATCAAAATGTGAAACAATTCAAACAACTGTACTTTACGGCTAAGCCACGCCCACTGTAGCCACTGTTGCCGCCCACTAAAGCTGCATTTGACAGAGCACAACATGCTTAGCGCACACACACACACACACACACACACACACAGGCAGCACTCAAACAAAGTTTGTGTTTAACTAAATGTAAACATTTTAGGAAAGCGTCGCGGCAGCTTCATCTCTGCTTCAGTCGACGTCTCAGACGTCTCTCTGCTGGCAGCATGAATTCATTAAACGACAGATACACGCACACACGCACACATACACACACACACACACACACACACACAGTCGCCTGCTTCATTTCAGAATTTATGTGAAATTATTTTCGATTATTTCGTGTCGCGTTCCTCCCTCAAAAAGTATGCAGTGATTTTTTGGCACACGCCCACACACACACACACACACGCACACTTGCTTAAATCAATATATATATATATATATATATATATATATATATATGTATGCATGTGTAAGTCATGAGATCATAAAATGTGTAGAAAATAAAAGAGGAAGAGAAAAAACGTCACAGAGTGTGAGAGATTTATGGTAAATGTTAATGTAGAACATCGACAAAAGGACGAAGGCTGCAACTTCTCTGCAAGGATATCAAGCATAAAATTTACATATACTGCCAGCATTTCGCATATAGCCTTCCTTCAAGTCAATTTCACAGGCAGACTCGCGACAAAATGTTGAGATATTGAAACTGTTTTCAAATACGATTTATGCCATCATCAAAATACATAATAACAAATGAAATTGTCGCAAATTTGCGCAAAAATGCAAAAATTGTGAATGACAACCAAAACTGCTCAAAAGAAAAACGAATAATCCTTGAAATTATACTCTATAACGTGCTCCAGATCATTTATACATATGTGCATATGGTTTTGGATCATTAAAATAAATATGCTTCGACGTACCTCCATTTTTTTACTTATAAGATTTTTTTTTTATTTTTTAAAAATGTTATGTAAACCTGTTTTTAGGAATATACAATATAAACAAGTATAAGGATGTCAATATCTGGAGAGATTGAATGCAACTCTTAAAAATAGTCAAAGTCGAGTTTCTATAGCTATACGACATCTGAAAAGATTTTCATTTTCTATATATATTATTATTGAATTTATATTGAATTCGCTTCTATTGATTTTTTAGAAATGCTCTCGAAAATTCTAAGCAAACAACAAAGTTTGTTCCTTGACTATTAGAAAAATCTGTCGTCTCGTCTGGTTTATTTGCTATTTTCTATTTTCTACTTTTTTTTGGTTTTTTTTTTTTTTTGTTGTTGCTATTTTTATTGTTAAACTTTCTGGCCTTATTGTTATTTGAATTCGTTTTCTATGCGTATCTCAATCCCTAATCTCGTAATTGTTACAGTCTTGGTCATAAAAATAAAAACTTTTTGCCTGCTGTAACTTATTTTAATTTTTATTGACTTGTTGTTTTCTGTTCGTTTCTGCGTTGCTTTTTCTCCTATTTGTTTTATTTTATTCTGCAGCCTATTTGTGCCTGCTTCTTATACAGCTCCTGTTTTCTTCTTCTTTTTTTTTGCTTTTATGGCTAACGCGTATTCGATGTGCCTTCTCCTGGCTTACACACTAGTCTACGTGTGTGTGTGTGTGTGTGAGTGTGTGTGAGTGTGTGTGTGAGTGTGTGTGTTGCTTTTTGTTGTTTGCTGGCTGCTGTTGTTATTTGATTTCGCCTTTCGACTTGCCATTTTGAATTCAGTTCATTGAATTGTTAATTTTATCGCCACACACACACACACACACACACACACTCACACACACACACACACACACTCACACACACAGATGTAGCCCACATTTTTCTTTTTGCTGTTTCCTTTATTGTCATTGTCGTCTCTGGCCTGGCCTGCTTTTCATTTGACGTTATTACCAGCCATGTTTTCCTTGCACCTCCACCTCCACCACCCGCCCACTCCACACCTCAGCCTTGCTCATCTTGCGCCTCTTTTATTTTGTGGGTTTGTTTATCATTTGGCCATATTACATTTTATTGCCCACTCTGCCAGCCGCAATATGCATCCAAATCCAATATGTTTGATTACATGTCACATAAGTTAGCTGCGAGGGGTGCTCGTAAGGTTTGCATTGAGTCCAACTGTAGCATTCGCTCTCATTTGCTTGTTCATCACAAAAAAAAAAATAATAATAATTTATTTAAGTGAATCAAAATGAGTTTTCCAATGAATTGCGAAAACTTCTTCAATTAAAACAGTCTGAAATATTTTTAAGTTGTGTTTCATTGTGTAAACGCAGCTTCACTCGATGCGAATTCGAGTCATTTTTATTATTAAAATTTGCTGCTGACATTTCGACAAGTTTTTTATGAAAATGCAGCCTTCTTTGCACATATGGCATATATTCTTGTATCCACATGCATAAATGAAAAATATATGTATATATGTATATAAATCTCAGTAACATATGTATATACATATGTATATATATATTATAAGCTGCTCTCCTTGCGCTCATTCTGTGTGCTATGTTTATTTTTTCATCCTTGTGAAGTCCAACATAAAAATTTGCATTTCTTGCAGTAAATTCAATATTATCCTTTATGATTTCGCTGGCGCTGCTGCCAGAAAATGTTACTTGTCTGTGTGTCAGTCCTTTTTATGTGCTGCTCCTGCTGCTTGTGCAAATCATGTGTACACTTCTGCTATGTCACAAGACAAAGAGCCACACTCACACACACACACACACACACACACACACACAAACAGAAACAGGAACAGGCAGCAGCCGTCGCGATTGTCATTTGGCTGATAGACAAGGCTGACTGCTTGCTTTTGCCAGCTTCTTTCTGCCTGCCCAACAGAAGAAGGCACAAACATAAACGAAATATCCTTTAGTCAGCCTGACGCCTGTTGCCCTGTTGCCCTGTGACTTGTCCATGTTCATATTCCTGGTCCTCATCCTGGTGCTGGTCCTCGGCCTTGCTACAGCCAGTGCTGAAATGGCTTCAAGTGCTTTTGCTGATTTCGGAAATTGGTTTGCATTAGAAATCACTTAAGCGCATAAAGTGCTGTGAGTTATTGCCGCAGGATGTGACCAGGACATTCGTGCCCCTCCTGCACCCTGCACCCTGCACCCTGCAGCAAAACCTCCAACTACAACTTCAACAATAACAGCTCATCGAACATTGGCCGCCAATTAATCAAAAATAAATTTTAACTGCTCCTTGAATGTCAGTCAAAGGCAACTCCCCTCCCCCACTATTCCCCATCTGCCTGCAGCTGAAATGTGTATTTGTTTTGCACCGTGTCGCAGCTTATTCGCCATGTTTTCAGCACACTTTTGTCTCATGGACATCAAAGAAATTGCACAAATTGCTCCTCGCTCCACTGGCGCCACCCATCCACCTGGCCATTCATCCTATGCCAGAAGGGAGTGGAGAATAAGCTACAGCGTGAAAACATTTTAGTTGGCAGGCTTTTTAGTGTCATTCGCCCATTCTTTTGTTTTACCAAACAAATCGAACCACTTTCAATGCAAAAATAACATTTCTTCATAAAGCATATTTCACTTAAGTTTCTAATAACGTGAAAATACCTCTTATTTCTCTTTATTTTCAGTCAACGCCTTCTTCTCTTTCTCAGTTCGATCTGCCTCGTCTCAGTCCTCACCTAATCTCAGTCTTAATGTCAGTACTTTACCTCCCGGTTAAGACTTTTCTCTTGGTCTTTTCATCTCCATTCATTCTGCAGCCATATCTCAATCGACATTCCTCTCCGGTCTCAGACTTGGTTACACTAAGAACAAAACGATTGAACGAAATTCTTTGGTTTAAGCCTTAATCCGAGCATATTGCATCTTGCCTGACTGCCTGGTTGCCTGGCTGCCTGGTTGCTGCCTGGTTGCTGCCTGGTTGCTGCCTGGTTGCTGCCTGGTTGCTGCCTGGTTGCTGCCTGGTTGCTGCCTGGTTGCTGCCTGGTTGCTGCCTGGCTGCTTCAGTAATTCTCGCTTTTATTTTGTAGTCTGTGTGTTTGTGTTTGTTCTGTGTTGCTTTTCGCGCGCTGCGTTGCTAATTTTCTTCATTAAACAGTTCAGGCAGAGCACTAATTTGTTGCTTGCGGTATCCAGGCAACAGTACAAAAAGACAGACACACACTGCAGCTCGAAACAATTATGTCAGCCATTCCAGACTGAGTGTAAGGGACGGAGTCTCAACCAGACACGTGAATGACATTGTAAGCAGTTGTGGCACGAAATCGCTTAAAATGCTTAAAGCTTAAAAAAGCAGTGCAAATAAGGCAGCTCCAATTTGGAGCCTATCAACACCCCTAAGCCGGAAACAAAAGATACTTGCATTACTAAAAAAAAAAAAACTGTTGATAGGAAACACCCTGTAAGCATCCCCAATTTCCAATTTTCGAAAATGATCCAATCAACAATCAAAGAAAAAATTCAAAATATTTCACTTACCAGCAACAGCAACATAAATTACATTTCTTTCACTTGAACAAGAAAAAGAAAGTAAGAAGGCTGCAGCGACAACCAAGTCTTTCCTTATCCGTCTGTCCGTCTGTGTGGCTGTCTGGCTGTCCGTCTGCATCTGCGAAAATATAAGAGCAAATTTGTAAATACAAGATCTCGTATACCAAGCACAGACCCGGCCTCAAGAATCTGTTTTTTAATCTTCGTGCAGTGTATCCCGCAGTCGAGCACTTTCGACTACAGCATTCTTACCTCTTTGCATTTCTTGTCAGGTATTTGTGCATGCTCTTAAGCATAATGTTCCTTGCAATAGTGATACACTATCCGTGACAGACTTGAGAAGTTTCCATAAATTATTCACGAGCTTTTCGAGGCACTTCTCCAATTTGTCAAAAATGTAAGCAAGAAAAACAAAGAACGAAAAAAAAATTCGGCAAAAAAAATACCGGGAAAACGATATTTAAATGATGTTTGCCAAGGATGCAAGCAACCTAAAAATCAGGCCGCAAAAATCCTTGAGTTTTAGCTGACAACTTTACGTAAACAGGATCCCCCATCCCCGCCACCCCCCAGAATGCTGCAGCTTGTTGGAAGAATGTGGGTGTGTGCGTGTGTGTTGAGTGCTTGTGTGGTTGTTTGGTTGTTCGGTTGTTTGGGAGGCTGGCAAAAGTTTTGCAAAGTTGTCGATATCGGATTACGCATACGTCACGTTGTCGCCCATCGGCGCAGCCAAATTTAACGAGCAAGAAAATCGCTTAAAAAGCAAAGGAGTACGAGCGAAATGGATAGCGTTGCAATGCAACTATATGTATCATGTTTGCTGCCACAATCGACGACAGCGTCATCATCCTTGGGCCCGCCGTCGGCATCGACATCAGCATCAGCACCAACATCAGCATCAGGATGGATCCTCGACACACACTCGACTTGTAATTTAATTTGTTTTGACTAAAAGTTTAAAGGCATCGCTGCTGCGACAGCGACAGCGACTGCGGCTGCGGCTGCGGCAGCGGCTGCGGTGAGTGCCTCACAGCTTAAAACTTGCTGAACAGCCGCAGCTGTAGCTGCAACTTACCTGCAACACTCGCCGTATACACAACCCACCCTCCCTTCCAGCATCTTTTTGGCCCTTTTTTGGGCGCCACAACATTGCAGCATTTGAGAACCCACAATTCCGTCGAGCGTCGTCGGCAACTTTGTCCATTAAAACAAACTTTTCGGCAGGTGAGCGCATCGATGGCTTTTGGCTGATGCTGCTGCACCCATTCCATTTTCCTCTTTTCCTCCCCATCACTATAGACCTCAACCCTTACCCCCTGCCACCACACCTTGCAACTGCATGCAGCCCAGCATTATTTAGCTGAAAAACTGATACGCCAAATGCAGCCAACCAATTTTGTAATGTGAATTTAATGTCAGTTTTGCGACAGATGCGTTACCAGGTCACGCCCAAAGGGATGAGGTGTGTGTGTGTGTGTGTGTGTGTGTGTGTGCCTTGTGCCTTTGGCCAAGTGGATATTCGCTTTGCAACCGATTGCTTTCACTGCTTCTGTGTGTGTGTGTGTGTGTGTGTGTGTGTGTGTGTGTGTGTGTGTGTGTGTATGTGTGTGTGTGTCTGTTTGTGTTTGGCTTAATGCATTGCATTTGCAGTTATTGGCAAAGTTTGGCTGCGGCTTTTAGGTGTGCTTAAGCGAAAGCTCGACAGGCCCAACAAACACCATTAAACAAATTGCCTCAACTTCTTCACCCACTCAGCCAAAGAGTCCGCAGTGATGCGAGTAAAAACCAGCACTTAAACATTTAATTAATGAGCAACTCCAAAGATTGGTTGTTGGCCACTCTTTCTCAAGGACAATGATTAATTGTCTCAGGGATAAACAGGTGGACAAGGAAAAAGAAAAAAAGGCCCAAGAGATCAAGTAATCTTGCTTACCAAACAATATCAGCAAAAATGGTAAATAGAATTAGGCTCATTAAAAAACATTAAAAAATTTAAGCTAAATTAATAATAATTAATTTTATCGAATAGCTTTGGGGATCCTACGATATTTACCACCTACCTTTGTAATATTATGGAATACCTGTAAAAAGTAAGAGGTCCTTTATCGTGCGTGTGTGTGTGTGTGTGTGTCTGCTTTGAGGCATCATTAGTTTAGTTTTTGTATTAAATTAGCATCGTATTCTATTTTGTTCTTTTTGTTGTGTGTTAATTCTGCTAACAGAAAAATGGGAAAATTTTGACAAATAATCCGCTGGAAATATAATGAAAATTAATGACTGGCACTTTGAGTGATTATTGTCAGAGTGCCATCAGCTGGCAGCCATGTAGCAACTTACCCATACCCCTTCCTATCCCCTCCTCCTGCATCCATGAAGTATATATAAATATATATATATATGTGTGTGTGTGTGTGTGTATTTGGAGCTGTGTGTGTATCAGTAGGTTTGCCATTGGCTTGGCTGCGCTTTCATTGCCTTTAATATTGAAATTGGGTTAATGAGTTTTTGTTTATGGCCGCGTTGCGAAACCGTTCGGACCACGCCCAAGCGCCAAAGCGCCCACGCTCTGTCTCCCCATGTCACTTTATCTCTCTCTCTCTCTCTCTCTCTCTCTCTCACCCTAGCTGTGGTCACATACGCTACCGCTTCAGCACTCGCTTTGTGCTTCTTTGCGTCGGCAATGCAAATTTACCAAGCACTGCGTCCCAACTTGTCTGCTTATGTGTGTGTGTGTGTGTGTGTGTGTGTGTGTGCTAGGCATTTGCCTTTGGTTATGGGCGTGGCATAAGCGAGTGTCGCATCAGCCACTCAACATTCCCCCACTACCCCATTGCCTTTCGTCAATGTAATGAAAACAATTTTCTGCTATTCACTGACTATGGCTGGGGGAATGAGGAAGGGAGGGAGGGAAAAGTGGCGACCGCTTCAGGAGGTTAGCCAACAAAAGGCTTAATGTTAATTAAGTGGCTGACAGTGTGTCAGAGCCAACCCGCCTCACCGCATCGTAGCTTGATCCTGACCGCAACCTGATCCCGTTTCGCAAGTCGATTTAAGAGCTCTGCACAAGCCGCAAAATTCACTTTAAAATCTTTTTTCATTAAACTAATTAAATTGTTTGTGGACTTGAATATTTCAGCAATATTGATTCACACTCTATCAAAGCAGAGAAAATTATTTAATCGACAAAACTCTTTCTCGGCTAATAGGCCTAATGGAAATCTGAATTTCTAGTTCACTTCAACTAAGCCGAAAGTTGTTTAATTGAAATTGCGCTTTAAATTTAGTAAATTTAGTGAGCCTTCAAAACACCCTGTATATTTGTGGGCAGTTTTTTGGAAGCAAGTCTGAATGTGTATATATATATATATATATAACAACAATATATATACATATTGTTAATTAACATATTTTTTCACCCTGATTAATGCGGTCTGTAGCTGTATATAAATAAATACATATCTGTTTATAAATATAAAAATACCAAGAAAAATAATATATATATGTAACCGAACTTAATTAACTGCCGACCAGATATCGATACCTTATACAAAAATTAAAAATAAAAATAAATTCAAATAATTAAAATTTTAGTATAGAAATAGCTATTTCACCAAAACTTTCCACATATTTTTTTTTTTGTCAAAATTTAAGAAATTTGCAAAGCTTCTCTAAGGAAAGTAATTCGAATATTGTAAATAATTTTGAAGCAGGAAACAGCAGCTGCCACAGGGTATCTACCAAGTCAAGCAGACATTGCGTTGTCGGCTCATCTACTTTTCGGAATTTCTAAATGCATTTACAAATACATTTGAGCACAAAATACATTTGTATATGTATTCAATTTGCCCTAATTGCCACGCCCATTTGCATAGGGATCCAGTGCGGACTTATAAATGCGTAAAATTCAATTAACAACCCAATTGGGATTTATTATTCGTATTTTTGTGCATTCCAATTTATGCCATTTGTTTATATTTTGTTTGACATTTGTAATACTCCTTTGTTTCTATTTTATTTGTTTATTTCATTTATTTTTGTTTATTTATTTTATTTATTTTATTTTATTTTTTTTTTTTGTTTCAAGCTTCTTAAATGCTTTCGATTCACGACAGCTAATAAATTATGGCAATTATTTGGATTGTAAATAGGTTGCTGTTGCTGTTGCTGACTGCAACAGTTGCTGTCATAATTATGATTTAGTTGGCCATTTATCCCTGTTGCGTTAACGTAATTGCAGCTGCTGCTGCTTCTGCCAGTTCGCAGCTCTCAGCGGAATGTTGTTTTGTAGTTGTTTTGGGGGATTTTTTTTTTTTGTTTGTAATTAAGTTCAGCTTATGGGCCACTCTACATAATACAATAACAATTTTTAATTAAATTACCAAACTGTTTTCAAATTACAAATATCCCAAACTTTATTACAGTTAGCTGTTTTTTCTGAGTCTGTTTTTTTTTTCCGCCGAACTAACATTGGGTGCGGAAATTTGTATGATTTGCTATGCTTTTTATATAGTAGTAATATTATATGGACGTATTCATATAAAATTGTCTAAACAAACTGAAAAAGATAAGATCGGTTAGTGCAAATCAATTAAGTCACATATCTCCCAAAATTTTAAAGAAAAAGTCACCAAACGATCCTTAGAAATTTGGTATATTGCATCCAATGCCTTTTGCACTTTGCCCCCATATTTTGCATAAAGTATTTTAATCAATCGAATTCTTAAGAAACTTTAAGTCTATTTTGAAATATTTTCGAAATTTGACTGTTGTTTTTAAACATTTCAAGCATGAAGCAACAGAACAATTTTTCTCTTTGCATATAAGAGCTTTTAATTAATAATGAAAAGCACATGATTACATATTTAAATTACTTAATTATACAACTAACAACTAAAAGCTAATTAAATTGTAACTATGCAGTTTCCTTCATTTTCAGCTATTTTATTGTACTCAAAACTTGAAAAAGTTTCGCAGTGCATTTTCTGTTAATTCTTTTCTCGGCTTTCAAGTTTTTTTTTTATTTTTTTGTATTTTTTTTTTTTTTTTGAAGCCAACTGAAATTAAGGATAGAAGCGAAGTGAGAAGTTTGAGGGAGAATTCAAAGTATTTTTCATTCGCACTTCTTTGCTTTGCTATTGCCACAATTGGTATTGTTGTTGTTGTTGTTGTTGTTGCTGTTGTCGAACATTGTAGTTGTCATTTTATATTTGGCACTTTTACTTGACGCATTGACCTAATTCAATTTCACGCTGCGCCACACACAAACAACGCAAGAAGAAAAGAAACAGAAAATAGAAAATGGAAAATAGAAAGAAAACAACAACAACGGCATACAAAAAGCGAAAAACTTCATCAAATAAAATACATGAAGAAAATGAACTTAACTTAAAAGTGTGTTCCAAGGCCAGGGGTTTGGGTACAGAACGGGGCGAAGGAGCAGCTGGAACGGACTGCGGCAAATTGTAGGCGTGGCTCGCGACAGGCGGTTTGCAGCAGCATGAAAACTGAACAACGACAAACTAAATTATGAAAAATATGCTCATTGCAAACAAAATAATAAACACAACAACAACAACAGCAAGAACAAAATAAATAAGCAACTGCTACGAACAGAGAGGAAGGCCAGGGGGGGAGTGGGGCGAACAGCGCAGAACCGAAAACTTTCAGAGACTTCGTTGCCTGCAGATTTTTCTATTAACTGGCGTGCAACACCAGCAACAACAACTGCAAGCTAACATAATAACAGTAAAGTAAAAAAAATGAGAAATTTAAGCTAAAAGAAAGCTGCATAGCTGTGGTGTTCATGGTGGTGGTGCTGGTGGTGGTGGTGGTGCTGCTGCTAGCTCCGCACAATGGTTGACACAAAGCACATTGCCAACCAGTCAAGCAGCCAAGCAGCCGTCAACCCGCATCTCTGCTGATTGTCCCATTTCGAGTCCTTCGCTGCAAACTACAGTTTGTATATCCTTGCAGTGAGCAGAGATACCTAACTGTATCGTAAGGTTTTCATTGCATCAAGGGAGACGTCTCCGATTTTATAAGGTATATACAAGACAACCAACTAATCGGTGCTTTCGTTGTTCAGTTCATAGCTACCAGTTGAGTTACCTTTTTTAAGAAAAAAAAAAAAACAACAATTTGAATACAATGCTAATGAAATCGCTAACTAATTAACAGTTTTAATTAATAAATTGTTGCCTTCAATGTCGATAGAGAAGGCATCGAGATAATTATAATTATCCGCAACAGATTTGTTCTTTCTTTTAAAATGTCCCAAATTTCGCCCAAGCGCCAAATAATTAATAAAATTCCTTAGCTTTATTCTGATCCTAGGTTGTTTGCACAGACTTTGCTAATTAGACTCCGGCGATGTAATATTTTGAACAGTAGATTAAAAATGCATTTATTTACTTTCTCTTTAAGAAAATTGACGCTCATAAATGTATTTTTCAAAAATAATCCCATAAATTACACACTCGACTTTCTTTTAACACAAAGGGTAGTTGGTCGTCACATATTCAACCTTTTTCTTCTCCTTAGTTGCTTTTAATAAAATTACATCGACGACAACTTTACACGGGACTCGACTTTCAAGGCAGCTTCACAGTTTGTGCTCATTATCAGCCCGCCTACCCCCACAACCACCCCCACAACCACCCCCACAACCACCCCCACAACCACCCCCACAACCACCCCCTCCCTGTGAACAAAACACCAAGCAGCGAGCTAACGTTTTACATCTTTCAATTAGGGTTGCCAACGCTGCGAAGGAGCACGATTGGGCGTGTGTGTGTGTGTGTGTGTTGGCCGCAGTATAGAAATGGTGTCTGCCTTAGAGTCTGAGTCCCGACTTGTGGCCTGCACTCAATGGCTGCTTGACTGTTGGCTGATAATTATGAAAATGTTGTTTAACAATTTGCTAGCCATAATTGAACCTATTTATGAGCAAATTGTAAAGCTTAACAAGTTGAGGAGTGGTGAGCCGGGTAGGGGAGGGCGTGAGCGGGGGGAAAGAGAAAATAATGGTTTCTCCCTATATTGCACGTTGCTTGGTTGCACTTCCAACGAAATTGAGTTAACATCCAGCAACTCAAATAACGATAACCAACTGATATGAACAAAAAAAACCTTCATTGCAAACGTGTTCGAAATAATAAATTAGAGCTATCATTTTTTTTTTACATTTACTGTTGAAACGTAAACGTAATTACTTATGTAATTTTGTTATTAAGGACGTAACACATTTTGCATATTTTCCGGGTATAATTTCTATAGAATCTTTTGTTATTTAACTTTTACTTTTCTTGTTACTAAACTATTAACGAAAACAACTTTTGCATTTTAATACCCACAGATTTATTAGCTATCTAATTTAATTATTTTTATATAAATAATCGAATTTGGAACTCAAATTTTAATTTTAAATTTTATTTATTTATTTTGTCCATCTCTGTCAATATCTAAACGTATGAATAATGATGCTCAAGCAAAATTTCTTTCAATATGCATCTTTATCAAAGTTCATAATTTCTCTTTAATGTTTTCTTGACATTTCTGAACCTTTCATTTTCATACTAAGTTGGTTACTTACGAATATAACTGTACAACTTTTGTGTTCTTATAGATATTTATATTAAAAAAAAAATACGAGTTTCACTTTGATTTATAATACGATTCTAGGGAATTATATATAACTGGTAATTTATGAATCGAGAACAAGAATTTATTTTGTGAATATATAAATATTCTTTATGCTAGTTCCTTATCAGTTAAAAAATTGGAAATTTCATTCATTCGAATTCGATTACTTTGCGTTTCATTAAATATTGGCTTGGAATTGGTAAACATATCGCAGATAGAAAGTGTATTTAATGAACGACAATTCTTAAATGTATTTTGTTGATTCATCAATTGCCCTCTGCCACGTCGAGCAGTTGCAGACTGTCAGTCGAATTTAATTTGTTGTCATGACGGTAGTGTGCTGAAGCTAGCTGTCTGACTGACTGTCTGTCTGGCTGACTGGCTGTCCGGCTGCCTAAGTGGTTGTGTGGTTGAGTGGCTCAATGGCCACTTTAGCGTGCAAAATTGAAATAAATGTGCTTTTAATTATGCTCTGAGTGCCAGTTCCTCTCATCCAGTCAATCAATTATATGCGTTCCCTCCCCTTGGCGCCCTCGTTGCTTTGCGACCCTCCGAACCGTTTTACCATCAGCGTCTAGCAACAGCATCAGCTCCAGCTCCAGCTCCACCTCCACATCCACCTCCAGTTTCTAGTTGCTTGCATGTATGTGTCCAATGCAGGACAACTGGCTATTCGCCTGGCGGCAGTTTGTTGGAAGTTTCCCCTTGTTGAATATGGCCGCATAACTAAAAGTAAATTTACCCAGCAAACGAGCGAAAATGTTGCAAAAATATTTGAGCTGCATAAGCGACAACGAGGACGACAACGCAAGCAAAAAAAAAAAGCCAATAGCAGTGGCGTCTCCAGGATCGCTGCCATCATTCACTCCATCTGCTGCCGCAGCCGCTGCTGCTGCCGCTGCTGCTGCCGCTGCTGCAAGTGCTGTATCTAATGCTCCTGCCCCATCTGCTGCTCATGTGTATATATAGTTTGATATAATGACTGCCTACTGATGGCGCATGTTTGTCACGGCAACTACTTGCAACAGCAACAGCAACAACACTACACTACACGACACTGGCTCTGACTCTGGTACAAAAAGTAGCAAACTAAAGCACCAATTATTTTTTTGGGAAGTGCTGATGCGAATTTTTATAATTTATCACAGCCATTTTGCTTTAAAGTTGAATTCAAATTAATACATTTTTATTGCTTCAAAAACTGAACAGATATTTTTTTTTTTAATTTTATGCAAGTGTGGTAAATCCTATAAAAATTCAAATTATTGCCTGTGATAAATGCAGATTTTTATACCATTTTATAAACGATGACAGCAAAAGAATTTTTATATGCATACAAATAATTTATTTATAAAATAAGATTCGCTATAATTCGTTATAAGGTGCCTCACATTTATAAGGTGCCTTTGTGCATTAAATTGGTAGAGAACTAGTTTATTACACGTAATGCCTGTGCTGGAATAATGAAGGTGATATTGTCCAGGGGAAGGGTCCGATGAGGGGATTACAACAAACAATTCAGTTATTTTGTGCATTCGTTCAAAGAACCTAAGACTGGACTGGGCGAAGAACAGGGGTAAAAATCAGCAAAAATGAAATAACGAAAGCAAAGTAGGACACAGGGAGGTGTTGGGGGCATGACGAGCAGCGGAGCAGAGGAGCCAGCAAAGAGAGGCAACGGCAGCTGCTACGTGATTTGTTTGCCAAATTGTGGCAAATGTGTGTGGCGCATTCCCTGTATATATATACATATATATCTTTCTGTGTGTGTGCCACTAATTGAGTTGTTGCTGCCACACACACACACACACACACAAATACACACACACACAAATACACAACATACACACAGTGCATTCCCCAAGCAGTCAGTTTCTGGTTTCCTCCCTCACTTCCGTATTTGGTTTATTGAGTTTGCATGACCCTAATTTAAAGATGATTTCAAATTCCCGCAGCGAAATTAACCAAACGTCCGATCAGCTCAGTTCATCTGCAGGACTTCGAAGTCAATTCCCTCGGCCAGCTCTCCACCCATCCTCCCATCCTCCCTACTTTTCCTATCTGCAATGTGTTTCTGGAGGGTGGTTTATTGTTTGGTGCGGATGACTCGCTAATGCGACGCATTTATCATGCAGCTGGCGACTGAGGGGACTGGCGGAATAGGGATGGGGAGTTGGGGCAACCGACAATCGGTAGCTGGGCAACTGTAGCGCTAATGGTCACTACTTGGAGCAACATAAATTATGTTTAATCAACAGCAGCAAATTGCAACAACTGTTGTTTATCCTTTAATCGTCATTGCCAATGACAAACAAGGATCTAAGCAGATACAAATGCATCCATCAGATACATCAGCAGCAGCAGCAGCTGCCACATAAAAGAGATGTGATTTATATGTGATAAATATATATATTGTATTTGTAGCACTATCCCAAACGGACAGAGCAAATATTGGTTGTAGTTCCCATGAGTTCCCATTCTGTCAACATTTCTTTTTACAACTGTTCAACTTCTACGGGGAGACAATCAATTTTTATTTCAACACATACATTTAGCAATCTACAAATTAGTTTTCGAGAACTAAATAGAAGCTATTGCTGTTTGCGGCATGTCATATATCAGGCAGTAGCAGAGGAGGCAGTGGCAAGTTCAGCTGCCTGTCATCATATCACGTCAATCAGGAGCAGTGAAGCACTTTAGTCCAGAGACCAAGGCGAAGATGATGTCTGATGGGATCGTGGGTGGTATTCCAGCGGGTAGCAATGGGTGCTACAATAAACTAAGCTGCCAGCGAAATGGCGAACTAAGTGGTGGACCAACCTCACTTTAACCCCACATGCCCCCACAAGCTGGAGTTGAACTACAACAAGTACGTGCTGTGGTCCAAGTGCTGCTGTGCTATTTGTGGGTGTGAATGTGTGTGTGTGTGTGTGTGTGTGAATGTGTGTGAGTGTGTGTGTGTGCGTGTGAGTGTGCTGACAGGCCAACTGCTTAAGCAGACGTGGACGGTGTTGGGGCTGCCGACATAATGACGATACTTAGGTACATTTAACGAACTGTCTGGCGAAAGTGTTTTCTGTTAGGTGCATTTGGAAAGCACTGCCACAAAGTATGCAACACTCTGGCAACGCTAACCGCTAACAGAAGCTTGTTGCAGCTTATTCTTGGCTTCATCAGCGGATTGGCGATGGTGCTGCTCAGCAATTGCCTCAAAAATCGCTCGTGCAAAATTTTGTTGGCTATTCCCGGAAATTTGATTTACTTAGTTCCGTTTAAAAATCAAACAGTGAATTAATTAAACCAACAAAGTGAATAATATTAAAGCCACTTGCTTCAGATTTCAACCTTAAGTTCAAGTGCCTTAAAATCGAATCTTATGCGATTATATATATATATATATGTTAGGATCCAGCAGGGAGCAGTGTTGAAATACCACAAGAGAAACATATTTGAGACGATTTAAGTAATTCATCCTCATCTTTAAAAAACTCGTAAGCAAATGATAATGTTTTAATTACGTTATTCTTCTTATTTTATTACTATGATTGAATATTTTCGGTTATATATCTGCGAAAAATGAAAATATAATAATTTCTAGCCTCAAAAATTAAGTGAAGTACCGTTTAGGATAGCTGCATGGCAAAGCAAGTAAAAAGTTTGGATGCACATTTAATTGTATTGAATAAAATGCTTTTAAAAAGTGAAAAACATCTGGCTGTGAATGCTAATATAAAGTGACTTTGAAGTCCCGCAAAACAAATTAAAAAGAAGCAAAGCAATAGTTTTTTTCCGTTATCCTTCCGTACACAAATGAACCGTTAATGCAACGCGGGATTTATCGGAGTGGTTCGATAGCAAATGCCCCCTGGGTATCTTTCTCGTTTGGTGTGTGTTTAATTTAAAGACATGCCTTTAATTGTTTCCTGTGTTTCCTTCTCTCTTTTCTCTCTCTCTCTCTCTCTCTCTTTCTATCTCTCTCTGCATATGTCTATCTCTATTTATGGCTATACTTTTTTCTCTCTTACTCTCAACACTCTGGGTATCTGTTGGAACACAATCATCTTGTCTTTCAGTTGTCCCCCTCCGGATCCCACTCCAAAGCGCAATTTATGAAACGCGTTTGGCCTTTTGGCGCTTTGCCGGCTTTTTTCAGTTTCCCATTTTTCGCTGATGATGTTTTCCTTTTTCTCATTTTTTGCTTTTCATTTGCCTTTTTCTTGTTTTTGGGCTTTGCCGGCGTTATCTTTTGCGTAGATTCGCTGCCACACCAGACAGAAATATGAATTTATTCCATTTTCCCATTTTTTAGTTGCTCATATTGTTTCGCTCGCAAAATTCCTGGAACACAATGTAATTTATAGCTACGAGTTTTGTGCCAAGGATTCAGATGAACAAAGCCAGCCCAGGCAGGCAGGCGGGCATTCACAACAAAAGAAGTGGAAGAGGAATAGAGCGAATAGCGGAGAATCTCAAATTCAGGATGAGAGCGATGCGGTGGTACCCCGGGGGGGTGTGGATGGATGTGGGATGGGATGGGATGGGATGAGATAGGTGGCATAGTTAGATCCTCTACGTTGGAACGTTGCTAACTTTAGCAGGTAACGCTTTTAATTATGGTTGATTTATTTATTGCGCATACGCTTCGTATGCAGGTGCAGGTGCAACAGCAGCAGCAACAGCAGCTGCAGCTGCAACTGGGCAAATGGGCAACGTGGTAGAAGCCGTTGGCTAGAAGCTGAAGGCGTTAGTCACAAAGTCACAAACATATGACGACGGGCGATAAATTGTCATTAAAATTGAATGTAGGCAGCATGCAAAATGCAAAATGCAAAATGCAACGTGCAACGTGCAGCAGGCAGCAACTAGCGCTGCCAACTCGTTAGCATGTGCAATTAAAATTTAATTGTGGAAAATATGCTGCGCCCAGTTTCAGAGTCAGTTTCAGCTTTAGTTTAATTTATAGTTGCAGCTCCAGACTCGACCGCGGCAGCAACCACAGGCAGAGCCTGAGGCAGCGATAGCGGCAGACGCTGATGATAATGATGACGCAGCTCAAAACAATAGACCAAAAACGTGGAGTGCTCGACTGGGTAATACCCTGTAGCGAGCCTTAAATGCAGTGGTCATTCAAGAACTCATCTCCCCACCGATCGCTCCTAAACTTAATGATCCGATCTGACCAAATATAACAATAATACAATCGTATTCAAAATTCCAGCAAAATGTCTTTAAGATGGTAGATTTAAACATTGGCAACAGTGTTGTAAGCACTTGTTGTAGATTGCTGCACTGCATCGTTAGAAGTGGCTGCAACTGATGTAGCAGCATCGCCATCAAGTTCATCCAGGCAGTTGCGAGCATTAACCTCAAATCTCAGAGCGCTTTCCCCAGATGGTCTCTAAACTGGAGATGCAACATCGCGATCTTTTGGAGAGCTCCAATCAATCAGATCAGCTCCATGATGTTCTCCAGATGAAGTTTATCACGATGGGCTCGTTTCAGCTGTGTGATAAACGATTGCGGCTCAGTGGCAACAGCAAATTGTTTGCATTCAACACCTGCCTCATCTACAATGAGAGGCAACGAAAGGATGCAAGCAGCTGCTATTTCGTGCCAATTTCCTACCGCCGGACATCTGCTTTGTGGCCAAATCGAAATCCTTTGTGCCATGCCACAAGCAGCGCCAAATCAAGTTCATCTGCCCGCAGTCAGCCCAACTGCACAAATGGCAGGTGATTGTGTGTCAGTTGCTCGAATAGGTCTTCGATGGCGATAGAGTGGCCTCAGACCAAGCATCTGGTAAGCCATAATCATGGCCACTTTTCCTAAATAGAGAGAGAGACTCCTTTTAGCTCAAAAAATCATGTGTGCTTTAAGCCAAAAGATTTTTTGGGTTTGGAATAAATGCAAATTTCACTTAACACAAAATAAACAAAAAACAAAAACCCACAAAAAAAATTAGAGAAAAACTAATTACATTTTTAATAAAACGTTTTAAAAGTTTTTGGCATAAATCAAAGAGATAAGTCACTATTTACGCATCCCCGCCGCGGGCTTGTATACAAAAAGAGGGTAACAACATTTTACAGAGCGACAAGTAAACTGTGCAAAAAGTGCTAACGAGAAAATTGAAATTAAGCATAACGACTTTAGAATGCTCTTTGCAGTCAGTGAAAATAAAATATGAATTATCGATAATTACAAAAAAAAATTGTTGTAATAAATATATATAACAAACGACATGAACTTATCGTAGTGAAATTAAAGTCTACCCTTCAAAATTCAATTGATTGCCACTCGACAAGTTATTTTAAGCACATTAAACTATTTTTATTTCATCTAATCTCACTGCATTAAAATTAAAAAAAATATATTAGAAAAATATATGCTAGAATCATATATATAATAAAAATATGCTGCTATAAATTGAAATCCCAACCATTTTGTTAGTAATTATTACGAAGTATTTTAAACAGTGATTTCAACTGTTGCAACTCTAGTTTGCATAGAGCATATCGTCTTCGTTAAATTTGAATTTATTGTTAATAATAAAATAAAGATTATTGCAGAAGCAGTCGTTGGCCCGAAACCACACTTTGACCACATGTAAAAAACTTTTATTGTTTGTGGTTGTTGTTGATTTTGTTTGCTGCGTCCAGAAATTTCAATAATTGCGCCCCGGAGCTCTGTAACAAACATGCTGGCAAAGAAACACACACACACACACACACACACACACACACACACACACACACACACACACACACACACACACACACACACATACACATTTGTAGGTGTGTGTGGGTTGTCGTAATATTTGACTGTTAGTCGATGAATTGATTTATGTGCTTGTTTCTCAGTTGACCTGCAACTTGTGTGTATAAATTTGGGAATAGCTGCCCCGCATTGCTCATACGGCGAGTGGTGTGCCCACAACTAATACACATGTCCAAAGTTTACCCAAAAACAACAACAACAACAACAACATCAACAACTTAGGTGCACGTCAAGCAGCAGTTGGGGCTACTGTTGCCGGGGTGGAGAGGTGCAAGGTGCTGCTTGACATTGCCCCGCAGCCTGCTTTCGACAAGTTTTCGTGTCGCCTGCCACCAAAAACTTTGCCCGGCATCTTCATAAATATTTTGAGTTGATGTCTAACGGTACTATGTATTGTGTGGCATGGCGAGACGAGGCGAGGCAAGTGCTACTTGAAAACAGCCACAAAAGCAACAACAGCGATTATTTAGAAGCAGCAACACAACTAGAAACAGAACAAGAACAAGAACAAGAACAAGCTAAGAACAAACAACAAGTATGTTGAACTGCATTAAGCGCGCCTAAAAGTCTTGCAACAAAATATATTTTAGTATTTAGCTCACCTTGCCACAATAAAGAAGAGGAACTCGAGCAAGCTGAAAAATAACTTACAACTTGTGCTTTTGCTGGATTTCCCCTCCTGAAAGTTCTACGAAAACTTTGCATTAAGTCACTTCCGCTTGATCGGAGCTCGCTAATAAACTCGTTGCAAGAATATTTAAAAAAAAATATCTGAGAGAAACTTATTCACTAGTTTCTGAATGTACATATGTGTGTATAAATTAAATATATATCATATCAAATAAATAGATACACAAAGCAAAGCTCGTTTTAATTTAGCCAATTGGATGCAAATGCTTATCATCGAAAAATAAATAATTATGCAATTTGGGAAGCCTTAAGGATTAAATACTAAAAGCAAGTGATTAAAGCACATCATGTGATTTTCAATACAAATAGATGAATGCGAAGAAGAAGAAGAAGAAGAAACAAACCCGTCTTTCAAGTGCACTTGGATGGACTGCGAGTGTTGTTTATTGCATGACTACTGTACTCTCATGACAGCACTCTCGAGTGCAGACCGACTCGTGCTGTGCGGAAATCGCAGGCTGTCGCAAAGGCATTAATGCCCATAACTAACACAAATGGCTGGAATGGCCAACCGAAACAAGTTGAACGATGAAGGATGAAGGATGGAGGCGAACAATGAGCTCCGCCTCGAGTGCGCTGTGTGCACCAAATGAAAATCACACTACAATTTCCACTTTCATTTCGTCGCTGTTGGCGTTGCTGTTGCGATTGCGGCAAACTAACAGCGACAAACAGCAGGCGATCCAAATGCCACTAGCCGTCCATCACCCAAACCCTCAACCCCCATCCTCCCTTATATGTACATATATGCACTCCAACCCTACCCCTATTTGTTGGCCGTGGTCGTGTTTTCGGTACACATGCAAGCAACAATAGCAGAACTTGGCTCCTCACTCAAAATAATGATGACTTTCCACTTTTGGTCAAATAGATGTGTGTGTGTGTGTGTGTGTGTGTGCGTGTGTGAGCGTGGGCGTATGCGTGAGCGTGTGTGTGATGGGTTTTCACACCTTTGTCGTGTGTGCTGTAAACAAGTAAGAAAGTTCTCGACAACACACCAAAAGAGAGAGAAATCAAACTGATTTCCAATTATCGATAGCTATGTTCGATAACAATTTTGGAGTTTTTATAAAATACAAAGTTATTGATAACAGTAAAAATTAAAGTGCGTGAATTGTTTATCTGTTGAGAATAGATACTTGTATTTCTGAAAATTAACAACCATATTTTACTATATATATAATTAGTGTGAAGCCTAAATTAATTATATAATAACATTATTTTTTAAATAGACACTTAACTAATTCAAAAATGATCTCTTTGTGATACGTTTCATGAAATCGACATTCGATAAAATCATAGCTTATGTGCAAATCTACAGATAACATATCTCTGCTGTTCATAAATCAAAGATGATTTGCATACTGTAAAATGTAATCGATTATAATTGATAAATGAATTTAGCCATGCAATCGATTTATGGTATAAGTCATATGTACGAGTTAAGTAGAGCACACAGTTTGCTGAGTTATCGCTCGATAAGAATCGATAAATCTATGGTTGCCACTGGTTTTGTGGCGGCTCAATTTGAGCTCCACTTCGGACCGATCTATTTAAGTCGCTGGCTTTTCCAACTCGTTAATCAGTCATAATAACAGCACAGCAGCCCATGGTGGAACACAGCTCCTCCAACGGCATCCCCCAACTCTCATCCATCGTTGCTCCGTTGGGGCTAACCAAGTGTAATGCTCAGCGCACTGCATGCAGAAAATGTTACACGCGATTCGCCTCGGCAAGCAAAAAACTTGCACAGCATCACTTCCCTGCACACACCACACATGTGTGTCCATAAGGACACCCTCATCCTCTCCCACGTTCCACGTTCCACGTGCCCCCATACCCATTTACTTGTTCAGCTGGTGCAAGTGAACACGGTAGATTTGCCACTTTCAAAACCAGCAACAAAAAGCATAAATGGAGCACACACAAATGCAGCACACATGTCTGTCTCTTGCTCTCTCTCTCTCTCTCGCTCTGTCTATCTTTCTCTTTTGCTCTATGTTTGAGTTACATTTGGCCTTGTTTGCACCCGCGGGGCCAACTTCAATTCAAAGCGAACAAACTAATTTCCTATGCAAATTGAATGGCAGTCAAGTGTGCGAAGTTCGAGATACATTTGCAGAATGCAGCCAAATGCTTTTAAAAACAACCCCTCCTCTTGCCACCCCCTACAGACAGCAGCCCGCCACCTCTCTCAATTCCCAACACAACCCCAGCTTACACACACACACACACACACACACACACACACATGTGATGTGTGTAGCCCAAAAATTGTGTCAGTTTAAGGCTAAGCCTGGGTGCTTCTGTCTGTGGCCAGCAGCTGCAGCTGCTGCTTTTAACCTTCTAACCTCTAACCCTTAAGCCCTCACCACCCCCCACCCACACCCCTTCCTTAATCACCTCTTTCTGCTTGTTGTTGGCTTGGTTATATAATTTACATTTCATTTTAATTACTAAGTGGTTTGTGCAAATTAAATGCCACCCGCACTCGAATCCGTATCCGACGCAATTGTTATACCCAGCTTGGGGTTGCCCCAAGGGTGAGTATGTGGGTGTGTGGGTGTGGAAGTGTGTTGCAGCAAATATTTGACTGCAAATTACGCTGCAAGAGCACGTGTGCCGAGGCTATAGAATTGTTTTTTCTCGTTTTTTTCATATTTGCATAGCCCAAAATCAAACAACGAACGCATTCCGATAACGATATCAATGCGAATATGGGTTAAGGGAGGGGGAGGAGTGGTTGTGTGTGTGTGTGTGTGTACTACTATTACTGTATCGTGTTTGGAGTATGGATATGCATCAGAACAAATGATATGCATATGGAAATTGGAACTGTAATCTGCATGCAAATACACCACACACAAAATAAACAACAAATATATTAAATGATCGCCGTGGAATACCCTGTAGTAAGCTTTATTGCATTCAAAAATAAGTGAGTAATACTGATATAGTTGAGCCTATTAAATCTTTATTTTTCAATTTATAAGTTTGATCATATGTGATAAGGATTCTAAATTTGGAGTATAGCATATCAAAATAGTCAAATTGATTTGACAAAGTATTTAAAAACGTGAGAAAAATATAAATTCAATTCCTAATCGCTGAATGACATTTAAAGTTTAGAATGCTGCGGCTGTTACACAAAATACACATATATATATATATATATATATATATATATAGCGTATAAAATAGTGGTAAGTAGGACGTATGGCAACCTTTTGAGGCGTAATCTGCTGCATGAGGCTTTGCTTTTCTTGAAAGGTGCAACTCAAGTACTTACAACCTACACCTATCTATACTTTATGTGCAAACACAGATTTAAAAATAAAATAAAATAATAATTTTATAGTTAAATTAATGATACTTATACTTGATATTTATAGATGAAAACAGTAGAACTCGGATACGCTTTGAAACTAGCTAAATAATAATAATTGATATAAATGGATATGTGGCAAACAAAGTTATTTCAATTCAAATATAAAAACAAATACAATTTCCAATGACATATTATTTGCTCATTGCTGCAACATATTTAAGCAAGCCACATCATGAGGCTGGCAGACTGAGTTAGGGGCGGGGGCGGGGGCGGGGGCGTGGTGGCCAGGCCACACTTAAAAATTCCCAACAGATAAGACCTGGCTGACAAGTAGCACGATGCGTGGCCAGAGTAAAAATGAAACTCATTCGTCATACAAAGAGGAGGCTGGAAGACACAGAAGGAGAGATGATGGGATGATGGGATCTGAGAGTTGGGACAGACGCACGTGCGTTGACTATAACAAGAACCATTCACCAAGGAGCACAAAAATAGGCAGCTGATGTTGCCTGTTTGTTTGTTGTTTGTTGTTGTTGCAACTCTGACAGCATTTATGATGCTTTAATAAATTGAAGTGCTTGACGCGCACACAGATGGAGACTTGGAAGCTACAGAGAGAGAAAGAGAGAGAGAGCGTGACAAATAGAAAGAGAGATAGAGAGTGAAAGGAGGGACAAAGAGACAGATATATAGAAATTACTATATCGACGTCGCAGACTTGTCATTCGATGCATTACAAACTTCAGATTCAAGTTAAAATACAGTCTTTTATGGCCTATGAATTCGTTAATTTTTATTGTATTAAACTTAGACTGACTCGTTTAATTTCATTTCGTTCTACTCAATAAAAAATTATATCGAATTATTCGAAATATTCGTTTGTTGCACAATAGCTTATAACTGATACATAAAAACAAAAAAAAAATAGAAAGAAAACTACATTTGCCGCAATTTTCTCGCACATTGGAAAAATGCAACTTGGGCTTTGCAATTTTAAATGCTTTGCTTATCCCATCTTTTCACTCTCCATGTCTCTCTCTCTCTCTCTCTCTCTCTCTCTCTCTCCCTCATTGTCTCTCTTCTGTTGCTTGAATAGCTTATGCATATGCATGAGATTTCAGAGAGGTGAGCTGACATTGGAGGGGATTGAGGGCACGCCCCGAAAATTATCGACACCTAAAATGTTGCAAGCATCGCTGGATTTTTCGGGGCTCTGCAACGATATGCCCGAGCCTCTGACGCTTATGTAATCTTAATGTTTATGCAGCTTATGCTTCATAAATTCGCCACGACAAAAAGTGGAGCGGGACAGAGGGGCGGGGTCGTGGCAGTCTCTGATGTCTTTGCCTTCCGGTGCGATGGCCCCGCCATTTTGTGCGCTTTGCTTCCACTTCCGTTGCGCTGTACCATTTGTTTATTGCTCGTTTTCATTGCTTCATTTTGCCAGTCCAACATGCCCCCAGGCCACCCCCCCCCCCCCTCTCACATCCACGCCCACTTCCCCTATCTTTTCACAACTCGCTTTGGCTGATGAAAATATTTTTACGACAAGTTTTTCACGAAGATTTGCAACATTTGCAGAAAAGCAGCAGCAACAACAAACAAAACGGAAGTTGTGCGAATCAGCGCAAAATGAGCGCCAGCGGGTTGCAAGTGAGTGGAGGGAGGGAGTGCGGGAGTCTTGAAGGGCATCTCAAATGAAACGCACATTCTGGCCATAAAACGCTTTACGTTCACATTCCCCACTTAGTACCTACCTACACTCTACCCTCCTCCTCCTCCTCCTCCTCCTCCTCCTTCTCCTCACCCCGCCAAACACTTTGCCCTGTGTAGCAGTCGGAAGTTGTCATGTTTTATGTTTACATCAGCGCCAAGTGAAAATGGCAAAATAGCAGCAAAAGCCAGACGGAGGCTGAGGCAGAGGCAGAGGCAGTGGAGAGCAGAGCCACAATGTTGTGTATGCAACGCTTGCTGCTCAACTCAAACTCCCGGCCCCACACCCACACCCACACCCACTCCCCCTCCCACACACACTCATGAATTTTGCATGCGCCGGCAGAAATTGCAAAATTATAATTAGGCAACAGAAAGTGAAGCGTGTTGCAAATACAACAACACTAACAAACGCCACTGATAGGGCTAGTAAGTGAGCTGAGCTGGGAGGGAGGTGGCATGGAGTAGGGACATTCGGCAATAACTATCATGTTTCGTCCCGTTCTCCGTTTGATTCTTTCGCTACGTGTGCTGCTGCTGCTTCTGCTCCTGCTCCTGCTGCTACTCCGCCTCCTGCCTCTGCCCCTGCCACTGTTCCAGCTTTGTGTTTGAAGTCCACGCACGTTTGCGCATAAAGTTCATTTTATTAGCTGACGTTTCTCACTCTATCTCTCTCTCTCTCTCTCTCTCTCTCTCTCTCTCTCTCTATCTGTCTCTCTCTCCCTCCTCTTCACTTACAATTCTTTCGTTATTGCATTCTGTTGCCACTTCTAATCTGCGACTTGTGTGTTGTGCGTTTGATGCGCCAGCCAACAAACAGTGTGTCCAGCCAGTGGTTAGTTAACGAATATTAATGGAGTACAAAGATCTCAAAGTAACTGCAAAAATTGCATGTTTCCCAAATAAGAGAAGAAGAAGAAAGATCACACTATTGCAATAATAATTTTTGTGACTTTTTCAACAGACTTGGATCAAAGCTCTGCTTTCAGCAACTTTAAGTAAAAACAATTCAATACAGTCCGTAAATCAAGCTTGGAAAAATTAAAGTTGAAAATCTTGGAGATTACAGAAACCAACTAAAATCAATTCCTAAACAAAAAGACTTTGTTTATAATACGAATTTGTGAAAGGCTACTTAGCAAAGTGGCCAACAAATAACACTTCATTCAGACGAAAAATTGAAATGAATTTTCGAGAATCGTCATGATTTTGGCGACTAGAACAAATTACATATTACATATTATTTATGTAACCATTTTAAATAATTTATAAGTTAATTTTCTAGTTTTCAGGATGATTCCAATTGTGGACATTTTTGTTTTAGTATTGAAACAATGCTTCATTCAATTTTTAATTTTTTATCAGTCGAAAAAAAAATAAAAACAGAACAGAGATTTAAAAGCAAAAAAAAATTGTATAATGAAGTAAGAAATAAAAAAAAATAAAAAAATAAAATTGCTAATCTTAAATTTATGTTCAAACAAAAGTGATTTAATTTTTTTTTTAATGTTTTTAGTGGACATGAAAATTAATGAAATGAAAATCACTTATTTCTCAATATTAATTCAAGATACAATTTTAATCAGCATCCGTCAAAACAATCATTCGATCATTTACTTAATTTGGTTATCTACGTGTGTATTTTTTGGCATATTGTTATATTTGTGATCTGGTCACACTGTTTTATGTGTGCCTGATTAGCGAAGTGCGATTTTGGCTACTGCTTTTATGGCTTTTTTTTTGTTTTTTCTGTTTGTGGCAGCTGCAAAATGATTCTGCTACTGCTTGTGCGTAATAACTTTTAGTTAAATGGCACGCCCCCAACGAAGGCGTTAATAAATATTCAATTGCAAATGCCTGACATTAGTGTGTGTGTGTGGAGGGGGCTGTGGTTCGGGGGTTGTATTAGAGGCAATGACACCGTCGCGTCGCCGCCGCCAAATGGACGCGTTCAAATTGCAAATTGCGCTCGTTTACAAGCGAAATAAATGCGTGCGCGCCCCGCCATTTGGCCAACACCCCTAACCACCCCCAACCCCCCACACACACAACATTTTGCCTGGTTAGAAAAATGAAACGTCGTGCCGCAAAAGACAGCCTGTCTCTCAGTTGTTCTTGCTGTGGCATTTTTGTGTTGCGTGTGTTTTTTTTTTTCTTTGTTTTTTTGGTCGCATAATTATATAAGCAGCAGCAGCGGCTGCGGCAGCAACAGTAACAATGTCTAGCCAAGCCCTGCAATAAGCCCCTGATAGCAGCCCCGCCCCCGCCCCATCCCAACCGCTAAACAGTTCTGCGCTGTCGCCCTGGCCAAGAGGATAGTCACAACAAGCTGTTGACAGATGGCGCATCATAAAAGCTGCGACGCCAGTAGCAACAATGCGCCCCAAAATGTCTAAGGTTACGGCCAGAGGCGCACCTGAAAGGGGGGGTTGTGGGATGAGGCGGTGAGGGGAGGTGAGGTGTTTTTGGGGCAGGCACAACATGCAATTATACGCAATCAACATAAATCATTCAAATTGCCACGGAAAAAGGCACGAAATGTACACTTTGAATGCGGTCGAGCGGGCAGGCAAAAGTACGAGTATGAAATCAGAGGGGGCGGTGGGCGGGGCGGTTGTGTGGGTTAGAAAGAAGCGGAAAGTAAACGGGAGGAGGGGAGGCTAATTTGCAATTGAAATGCCTGAGCCAAGACAAATTTAGCGTTTTGGCGTTGTGCGCAGAAGGTTCGGCAGGGCACAACAACAAAAGAGAAATAATGGGGCACAGAAAGAAGGGAGAGGGTAGAGGGGAGAGAGGAGAGGAGAGGGGAGAGTGAACCAAAAGCAGGACAACACAAAATAGGGCACGACCGCATTACGCATACGCCGTGTTGTCAACAATTTAGCTCCAAGTCTGTGTGTGTGTGTTGTGTGTGTGTATTGTGTGTGTGTGTGTGTGTGTGTGTGTATTGTGTGTGTGTGTGTGTGTTGTGTGTGTGTGTGTTGTGTACCTGCTTCAGCTGACAAATGCGACAACGGCACGTGAGTCCAGAGCCAGCGAAATGAAGTGAGTTCAAGTCAAGTCAAGGGAAGTGAAGACGAGCGAAGAGAAGAGAAGAGAAGGGAAGAGAAGACTTGCCAAGGCCACGCCTGTCCAGCCAGAGAATGTCAATGTCACTTGCCACAAATGTACAGCCACAAGTATTAACCACAAGCTCATCGCTCTGCTATGTGGCACAATCATCCCGAAATTTAGGTATGTCAATTTCGTTTGTATTGAGTTCAATAAAAGCACGTCTTCCACACAAATTGGAGTAGTAAACAGAAAGAGTAACGAACGATTTTTATAATGAAATTTATTACGGATACTCTTACAAACTCAGATCCATTGATAGGATTAAAAGAATTGAGCGAGTTTAACGGAGCTTACTTGTTAAATTATAATCATATATAATATAGAAAAAAAGTTATTTACTTAAAGGGTTTTTCAAATCCGAATATGCTTAAAGTACAATAAAATGATGTATACAAAAAATGTGTAAAGAGCTAAGAATTAATCATAAAAACCAGAAATTATCACAAAAGTAGATACAGACATTTTTCCCAATTTTTTGGGCATATTTTAATGAGTTTCTTTAATGAGAAATTATCACAAAAGTAGATACAGACATTTTTCCCAATTTCTTGGGCATATTTTAATGAGTTTCTTTACTGAAAATCAAGGCGACACCTTCACAATTGTGTTCTTCAAGTGTACAGGGTATATCCAAAACAACATACTCGTATTGTATGTAATGGTATATAAAGCATAATGATACATTTAAATAGTGTAATCACCGGCAGCAGAAATATAAATTAATCCACTTAGCAACAATATATCAATTTTCTCACTACACTTTGCACAAAAAAAATAAAATAAAATAAAATAAAAAGTAACACATTAAATTTCGCTTAAACGCATTGAATTTCGTTGCTCTCGACGCAGCCAAAACAAATTGATTTAATAAAAAAAAAAACAATAATAATAAAAATAAGAAGAAAAATAATGTACACATAATTAATGTAATCTTCTTTTTTTTGTGTATAATGTAATAAATGTGATTCGCTCGAATAATCAGCGGTTAATTAATATAGTAAATATAAGTACAGTTACGATTTATATAATTAATGAATGTAAACAAAAATCTAACTCATTTTTTGATTACTAAAATACAATTACTTTAATATACGATTTATATATATCCGAAATTTTATATCCAAAACAATAATATTCGAAAATCTGATGAGTCTGTGTTCAATTCAACAATTGGTATTCGGTTGTTTATTCTGTTCTTTGGCTTTAATATCATGTGTTTGCTTTAGCCCAAATCAAGACAAATCAATTCTTAGTTTAAGTCAACTAAGGTGTCGGATGCTAGGAACAATGAGTACCTCACGGTGACAATTAAGACGAGCGAAATTTTTTAGTCAAACGTACTGGGCTCTGGATTCTCCACTGGCGGACTAAAGATGTGCGGAAACGTCAGCAGAGTGTATTGAATGACAGCGATGGGACAGAGAGCAAGTGCCTCCTGGAAAGTAACCCACTTGGAGAGACCATCCCCTGGGCACGTAACATACATGTAAACAATGTTATTGACCAAGGTATGGCTGATAATCGCCATTGGGCTGTTGTTGACTGTCGGATTCAGATTGATAACCATCTGCAAAGGAAGGAGAATGCCTGAGATTATTGCAAAATAAATCTCTAAACTAGAATGCTTTACACTTGTCTTATATTCAGGTCTCCCAGATGGACTCCGTGCTAGTTGTGCTCTTTGTCCCTGTGACCCTCTATGTTTGCCTTTCGCCGGAAATCTTATTGATAATTTACGATAATGTTGGTGTACACTGAAGTTTATAATTTTTTTATTTGAAAGTGGAGTCGATTTTACACAGGCTACTCAATCCTGCTTACTAAAAATATTCTCATTCCCAAGCTTAACATGTCAAAAATTGTGAAGACATTTATCACACCACAATCTATCCAGAAAAATAATTAACATTTCATTTTTAAGTGTCAGCAACTTTTTCATTTTATTTTACTTAACCAAACTAACCTTTTTCTTCTCAAGACCTTTTCTGCAATATTCTGTTCTCCTACTTCGAACCACTTTCACATTAATTACATTGATGAGAGTTCCCCCCTCCCCCCTTTCCACACTATTTTCCTTTTCCATTCCGTTATTAATTTCCGGATTTTCACAGCACACATGGCTCGCTCTGACACATTTCCCAACAAGTTCATAGTTATTTTACTTTTCCATTTTATTCAATTCCATATGAGTTTTACATCATTCGCCTGCTTTCATGATGTTCTCCAGTTGCCACTTTGTGGCATATACAAATGGCACTTGACAGTCACCACAAATTGCATCCGTAAAATTTTCCAACTTTATTTCTGTCTCACAACATTGATTTAAAATCGATGGCCTGGGAACAATTGTTGCTAGTTTTATTTTTGAACGCAATTGTTGTTGTTCCTGTTGCAGCCACCATCGACAATTAGCAAAAGACAACAATGGAGTAGCAATAAACATGGTCTGCTGAAAGTCAGCATAAAACCGGAGTTGGCCTGTGGAAGAGGGATAGCTTCAAGGATAAACCGGGCGGGTTCAGTGTCTGTTTTCTTGTTGTTGCTGCTGCTGCTGCTGCTGCCAGCAACGAATGAACTGAACAAATGAAAGTAACAGGACAAAGTTGTCGACATGGCGTATACGTAGCTGCAGCCATGCCCTCCAGTATCCTGCCACAACTCCATCCCATCTCCTTGCCCCTCTGATGCGGCAGGCTAAACAACTGCGCTGTGCTTAGCGCTTTATTTATGGCGGCAAGTGCAACGCGTAAATCACAAAACATACAAACACATACGCACACCCTGACGCAAAGCAATTAAGCCGAGGTGGGAGTGGGGGGCGTGGCATGGCCTGTGCAACAAGACAAACAATCAAACGGAAATTAAAAGCGGCATGTGGTAACAATAAAAACCGAAAAGCATGGAAGCTGTCTCTTTCTCTCTCTATCTCTCTCTCTCTCTCTCTCTCTCTCTCGAAACGATTCAATAAATTTTTAATCTGAGTGGAGCTTTAAGGACCTATGGAACGAATACAATCAATAAATAGATTTGAGCTTACGATACAGGTTTATCAAAGAGCTAATGAAATACGGCTCTTATTTCTAAAGAAAATATAATTATCCCAGACATACGAGTATAATAATAAGCTTTGATATGTTTTCAGTTTTTGACTAATTTTAATTAATTAATTAAGTTTTTAATTAAACTAAAGTTTCTTTTCCAAATTGACATTTAAACATTTTGCGTGTTCTTTTCCTTGTTTAAACTTTATAGCACTTTAAATTTATTGCTTGAAAATTGTCAAAATAAATAAGAATATAAATTAATTTTAATTTAATTTTTTTCTTCTTTTAATTTTATTCTTCATCTTAAGTAAAATGTTATTTGTATATTAGAGTATTTTAGTTTTATTCATAAATAAATATATTAAAACTTCATTTCTTAAAAAAGTCAAACTGAAATGTAATGCCATGAATTGAATGTTCAGTTTAATTAATCAGATAGGTCTACTTTGGCACAGACAATTTAATAACTGTATGATATTGCGAATATTAGCTGCTAACTGTTTTTGAGCATGACTTGACAACTTTGTTTGTTTTGCCTTTTGTTGAGGCTATAAACATTAGCATAACAAACGAGCTTCAAAATTAAAAAAAAAAAAACAGAAAAGAAAAGAAAAGAACGGAATATTGTGACACATTTTCCGCTTGCGGCATTTCGTTGAGCCACTTTTGAATAAGAGATTTTCGATAGTCGATGCACTACGTACCACATCCGAGCAATCTCCTAATCCTGACCTTATCCTTTGACAAGTCTTAATTAAGACATCGTTACAAGCCATTTTCTGTACCCTGCTGATAGAATGACAATTGAAGTTCTGAATTTCACACACACACACAAACACACACGCACACACACGTGCGCACAATACCCACACATACTGGCAGACTCATGTTGCCCATTCGTAAATGGTGCTGGGTGGGATTTGGAGCTGGCAATTGGTAGCTGAAGCGTTCGGCATGCATAATTAAAATTGCACAACTCTGGGGAGTGGGCAGGAGAGATTCTTCGGCAAAGGAATGGTGGTGGTGCGGGATGGGGGGTCGTCTCTTGTCGTTCAGCTTATAATGAGCCGCCTGGCTGGAGCGTCAAATGCGTTAAATCTTCATGAAATATTTGACAGAACTCAGGCAGAGATAACTGGAATGAGACACATAGAGACAGAGAGAGAGAGAGAGAGGGAGAGCGGAAGATTGAGAGAGACGCAATAACTGCAGGAAACTGCAGTCCGGATTTGGTTGAGCACACTCATTGCTTTGGTTACACATTGCCTTCGACTTGGGTTCACATCCGGTTAGCTGGCACATCCGTCGCATCATCCGCTGCGCTGCACTGCGCCTTCGTTCTTGCATCCTGACATTTACCTGCTCCTGGCTGCTCCTGGCTGCATTTAGCCAGATACCAGCTGGCAGCCAAGCGTAAGAAATTGGCAACCACAATGCAAACGCTGTGGCAGCCAACAGCCTTAAATCCTCCATATTCCACCTCATGATAGCTACGTTGCACACAAACACACACACGCACACACACGTGCACACACACACACACACACACACACACACACTTCATAATGCAAGATACCTAGCATTTTATTGTAATAACGATGACAAGTTAAAGCCAAGGTTAAGAAGCGCTCAATGGTTGCTGGTGAAAATCCTTTTTCGAATGTGAAACTGTATTTTAAAGGGTTTTTTATAAGCTAATTTTTCTTCAAAAGAGCCAAGTGTTTCTAAGTGAATTCCTATGCAGTTTCTTTAATAGAACTAAGCAACTTCCTGATGAGAGTGAATTGATTGCCATATTTTTGGTTCAATGAAATCTTTCTTAACTTGAACCAACTCTACCATTAAATTAGTGACTTCTCAAAAAAAACAACAATAATAATAATAATATAAAAAAAAAATAATAATAATACAAATAAATAACCAATGATAAATCTGATTCCTCTTAATAGTACCACAACTATGCCTCACAGACTCTAAACCTGATTAGGTCAGATCACTGGTCCTTTTTTTTGAAGTGAGTTCCCAAATATCCCAGTAAAAAGTAAAATTTCCGAGTTCTAAGATTAATGATGAAAGAAAGCTGATATCCAATTTGAACTGAAATGAAATCCAATGCTCCTGATTTGAAATGAATGCACGAACTAACAGATATTTGCCAACGGCAGTGTATCTGTTAGTCGTGCACGCCTTTTCTCTGTCTCTGTCCAACACTTAATGCCAAAGAGTGTTGATAAACACTTTAACTAACATGTGCAAGTCTCTTTATTTAGTTGGCTGCACTGGGCAAAACTCTTGGCGTGCTGACGCCTCTGTGACGCTGTCACCCGTTATCCTTCCCCTTCCGGTTTCCGTTCTTTGCCCAGCGCTGTGTCACGCCCCACCTGCTGTTGCACGCCCATTTTTGTAGTGTGTCTGCAAAGGTCAGGCAAAAGAAGTTCAACGACTGACACAAATATTTGCCAGGTTCACCTCTTTGTTATTGCTGCTCTGGGTTTACGGAATTGCGGCTCGGTGGTGGCTGGGTTATTAGGTTTCTGGTTACGGTGTGGGATTTTTCGGAGGGACTTGGACTTTAGGTTTTGGCTAGCTGCAGCCACAGACAAAAACAAGCAGCACAAGCGACAGGACAACGGGACAACGGGACAGCAGCAACATAAACAATTTATGCACAACGAGCTCCTCTTTCAATGGAAAACTTGTGGGACCAATGGAAGCTAGTGGGAATATGCCACGATGCCGGGGGTGTGGCATGTGGAAAGGGTTGAGACTTGACTGCAGCTTGCCAACTTTTAGCTTTGCTTGTTAGTTTAGTGTAAACAAGTTGGCCGACGAGGGCAGGCGGCTAAAAGTAAAAACAAACAAAAGTAAACAAACAAAAAAACATAAAGTACAAAATCAAGTCACATATGAATGTGCTGGCTGAGTGTGTGTGTGTGTGTGTGTGTGTGTGTGTGTGTGTTCAGAGAGGGGTAGGTATGTGTGTGTGTGACTGCGATATACCCTGCCCATTTATTTGGAAATGATTTGATTTGAATGTATTATTAAATTTAAAATTTTTACTCTTAAAAAAAGCTTGCAGCTGAATTAACTGATCCACTAGATGCTTATATATATATATATATATATATGTATATATATATCTATATATGTACCACACCTGCGATTACTTTTATAATTGGCACAAATTTTAATATTACAGACGAAGTATTTCACACCTGAGACCAAATGGGACCAAATGAACAGATTATATGCCTTTCACGGACACAAGTGAATTACGTTTCTTTTTTTTACAGGGTATAAAAAGGGATGGAAAAGGCGGATAATTTTTTTTTTTTTTGGTGTTTGGGTTAGCTGGCCTTGCAGGTTGCCGGTTCCTCGGCGGACCGCACAGCATCAGTGATAAGCAATGAAGCCGCAGCGAGCGTCGGCCGGCGGTCAAAGAAGTCAGCATCCAAGGAGGCAAGGCGAAGGACGAGGAAGGCTGGGCTGTCAACGGAGGAGCAAGCAGAGGCGCAGGCAAAGAGATATTGGTAAATATTTAGCTCTCGGCTGCACTTGAGATTAACTTCCATACAGATGCACTCGAGTGTCGCATGTGTGTGTGTGTGTGTGTGTGTAAAGACACAACACAAACACACTCAAAAGTGAAAATGGAAAAAGTTTCAATGGTTTTATCATGTTTACTTTTATTTGTGTCACTGAGTGGTTGTATAAGCCCCAACGACGACCCAAGCTCGGACCAGAGCCAACACCAACAGCAAGCAGCATGACTCGCATTCAATACACACACACACACATACACACATATATACACACACACCCACACATACACACACACACACACTGCATACAAGGCTGTCGTATGTTGAACACACTCCAGGGAGATCACTGGCAGCCGTGGCTTGTCGCCTCGACCCCACTGCACATTCCCCGTTCACATCCCTTTAAGAAGGCGAACTGACAGCGCTGGATTTCGATAAGGACAAAGGACAAAGGACACATACCCAAACACAAAGTAATAGGAAGCAAAGCAAGAGCAGCAGCAGCAGTATCGCGCCAAGGACAATGAAATGTGCTCCTACACGTTTGAGTCCTTAGCGCCTGAGTTCGAAGCCGCTTTTCAGTTTGGAGTTGCACGCGTGACACGTGTTCCCTTTCGTGACACGACCAGCACACAAATACATTTGATAACAAAAATAGAAAGAAAATTGCCCGGAAATGCAGAAATTTCATTCTAAAATGAAAATCGGTCTGAAAAGGAAAATGTTCGTAAAATTTTAACAAATAATTTCAAAATATACAAAAGAAATTTCTTAAAAATAGATATGCTATATCAATTCCTTGTTCACTATATTAAAAAAAAAAATTGTTTTTATTTTTTTAAGAACACTTAATTTTTAAAACGATTCTTGCCAAAATTCCGACAAAATGTCATGACATTTTCAACACACACAGAATACTCATAGTATGTGTTGGAAATAACCAATTTAGAAATGTTTTTTCCATCGAAATTTAATAAAAATCCATATATTCTTTATTTCATATGAAATCTAAAAATTAACGCATTAAATGAGTGCCACTTTCGATGTGAGCACTTGCAACATCTGCAGCGATTTTTGGCATTGATTCAATTTGTCACACTTCCATCTCTATTCCACCGGCAACCCCCACCCTTCCCCCAACTTGACTTGCTTGCAAACCATCGAACTGTGTGTGCATTTTCCTATCTAACCCTACCATGAGATCCATTCCTTACCCCTCCCCCAATCCGCACTCTTTCCCTGCTCATATCGCTTCCTGTTTAATAAGCTGCTAAGCTGAACGGAAAGAAGACGCTTAGAGTACGCCCAAGTCTCAAATGATTTGACACAGTTTATGATAGTGACACCTCTACTCTGGCGCCTGGCTGCCAGCAGGAATCACCTGCTCCCAGCTCAGCTCCCAGTCTGGAGCGCAACACTTTACTCATTTAACGAGACAAGCAGCCTGGAAAAGCGCCGGCAAATGAACTTTTAAGCAGACTTTTAGACAAGGCTTTTAGCCGCAGTTGTTGGTTTCAGTTAGTTTGCATGAAAATTGTGAAAATATTTATCAGACTAAATCGTACATTTCTAGGTATTTGTAGGGATATCAATTTAGAGTACAATTATTCATCGATTCAGGGGTGTTTCCAATCATAGTTAATCTGTGTACTAAACTCAGAGAGAAATTTATTTTAGTAATCATCGTTTAATTGATAGGTGTATTCTGCAATTGTTGTTGTTGTACTTCCAGTCTAATTTATTAAAATTAATATATTTTTCAAATTAAATGCAAGGGAATTTAAAATATCTCGTTCTGCAGTTGAACAATGAAATTAACCACAATTTCTCATTAGCATCTGCTGTTTTCTGCATTTTGCCTTCACCTTGCAGAAGTTCAGGTATCCTTTTTATGGTCCATAAATGTATATTTCCTGGCACCCGCATAGTTGTTCGCACTAATTAATGAAATATTCAGTGTGCTCCTTACAAACCCAAACACACCCACAAACACCCATTCACACACACACACACACACACACACACACACACACAAAAAGCTGCTCAACATGTTGCACTGTTGGCTTCTCTACGAATTTTCCTCATTGGCAGCTGATTGATTTTAAATACACCCTGTAAATTTATAGTGGCTTCTCGTTGAGCTCAAAGGCAACTATTGGTCCAGTTACAGGGTATCTACCAAGCCAAGCGTTCTCTAGTTGACCACTATTACACGTTGTACGTGCTCGGTACTGTTGAAAATCTTGCCATTGTGTTTATGGGCCATTGTGTTGCATTGCCTACTGTCAACACATCCACAGACACCCCCTCGCCACGCCTCTCCTGTACGTCCAACCAACCTAGCCACCCTCCTCCCCATCCCTAAGCCAACACACTTCCCGGTGTGGTCTCGGCGAGGTGCGACAAGTGTGCGATCAGCGATAAATACGAGGACTTTCATTGTTGCCCCTTTTCACTTTGTTGCTGTTTGTTCTGTTACTGTATCTTTTGTTTGGCCTTTAATCAAGTAATTACACACACTACACCCTGTACACACTTCTATGTATTGTTTATGTGTGTGTTGGTGTGTGTGTGTGTGTGTGTGTGTGTGTGTGTTGGTGTGTGTGTGTGTGTGTGGCTGCCATAATTGCTAAAGGTCAGCCAAGGGCTGATTAATAACTGTGCAGCACTAATTAAAATCGCTAAATTTGTGGTAAATATATTCCGCATGATTGAAATTAATAATCCTCTGACTAGTATAACTGGTTGGAGAGAGACGGATAGTGACAGGGAGAGAGAGAGAGAGTGATATATATATTAATAGAGGAGGGAGATGTATAATATGCAAATTGTATAGTTGCTTAGATCATTTCTAAGTTATAGTGAAAACCTAAATTCTATTTGTGTAGATAAAATAATATCAATTTTACTACTATTTTAATTAATTAATTAAGTACACTCACCTAGCTACCAACTAAATTAGTATTGAGTAGTATAATTAGTATTAACATTTAATATACACAAACTTTTTTTATTTTTAATTTTGATTCTTTTTTTCCGATTTGAAACCAACGAATAAGATAAAAATATTATTTATTTATTTTATAAAGTTATATGTCTATATATATATAGTTATATATATTTATTAAGATATAAAATATAATCATTGATTCTGAACCCGTTTTCTGGCTGATTGAGTAAGGTTCTCTCGCTGTTCTCAGTTCTGTCTCACGTCCTGTCTCAGATTTCTCTTTTTATTTTTTTTTTTTTACCAAAAGCTGCAGAAAAGCTCATTAAAACAAGAACTTTTCAAGTTGAGTGCCAGCTAGCAGCTAGTGGGAGTGGGAGGGGTGGGGGGGGGTGGGGCCTCACCCTGTTTGCCATCTGCTTCTTCACTGTTTCCTTTTAAGTGTATATTTCGTTTGCTCTGCGCTTACAATTTTTAAGCGGATTTTTTTTCCTTTTTGTTTTGCTTATTTTTTTTTACTTTATTTTATTTTTGTACCATTTGAACTTTTAATGTGCGTGTTGTGCCCCGTGTCCGAATGCCTCTCTAAACAGCTCTTTGCTGCGCAGTGTTCACCCCCACAGCTGTTCACATTGTGCCACACTGCATCCTACCCCACGTTTGTGCCCCGTTCAGTTTATTGCACACATTGCGATCCATTCCATTAAAGTTTATATGCCACGCTGTGGCGAAACATTTCAATCAAAGCGAACACCAGTCCACCATCCCATCCCTCACCCACCCTCCTCCCCTGCCTTTTTTGCTCTTGCTTAAAAAAGAGACGGATACCGGGGCAATCGCACGCATTCCCTGGGCCCCGATCAGTCTTCCACTTAAGCACTTGAACTTTTGGCCAGTTGCATTTTCAAACCATTTCAGTGTGTCGGCGCTTGTGTGGAACGTGTGAGGGAGAGAGATACAGAGGGAGGGAGAGGGAGATAGGGTGTGTTGTAACAAGTCAAATGCACTCAATAAGGTCAAAACATAAGTCGATTCGTGCTGCGAAATAAAACTTTTGCGCTCAGCAGCAACATCAAGAATTCGAATCGCATGCCACGCACCGTCCATCCTCTGCTTGCACCCCTATCCTTGCAACCTCGTACAATGGATACCATTTCAATTCCTTAAATGGGCCTTAACATTTATTATATTCTTTTCTGTCTCACCCACACACACACACACACACACACACACACACACACACACACAGCACTGACACCACGCATTTTATTATATTGTTTACCCCTACCGAAAGGGTATTCAACAATTTGTCATCATATGTTGGGGCCGAATTCGTACAAGCAAAGCTGGAAAAAGAAAAGCAAACAAAGGTTACTGTGTGGAAAATAGAAAATCTTAAATTGGAAAATCATTAAAGCTAATTAAATGGCGAAAGCCACAGCTGAGAATCAGTGCGAAGTACAAAGTATATTTATTTTGCGGCCTGCTCGAAGCAATTGTTGACAATGCTTTCCTGTTTAGCTTACTCGCTTCGCCGTGCAACCATGCCCCTTTCGCCCCTCTCCATCCTCCTCGCACACTCACTGCACACCGTGATTTATTATACCCTGGACGCATTAAGAATGTGTTAAAAGATTATCGTAAAGTTGTGGAAATGCAGGCAACAGGCAAAGTCAAATTTTCTCAGACCAGATCAACTTTACGCAAAAGTTATTTAAGATTCAATTCCCATAGTTTATGTTTAGCATAATTGAGCTGAGTATGTTGAGTATTAAAGTTGTGTGCAGGGTATTTGTTAGTTGAGCATGTTTATTTATTTTTCTGTTTTTCTGTTTTTTTTTTTTTGCTTGTTCCATTTTGTTTAGCGCATTTTCGACAATTTGCAAAATTGAAATGTGCGCAAATTTAAATTGCCGCTGCATGCTTTTAGGCGCCATCGTTAGCTGGCATTTTCCAGGCGCTTGAGCACACGCCAGCCAGTCACACACACACACACATACATACCTATATAGAGAAAGAGAGAGAGAGACAGAGAGAGAGGGAAAGCGAAACAGAGCGTGGAATGGAGTGGACTGGAGTGGCGCGGCGTGGCATGGCGTGGCGTGGCGTGGCGTGGCGTGGAGGAACTGCCTCATTTAGAGCATGGTAAATATTGCGCATACGTCATGTTGGCTTTGGCGTTGGCGACAATTACCGTTAACGGCTGCTGCAATTTATGCGTTGCATACTTCTCAACGCTAACAATTCTCAATGCATTTGGCTGGCAACTAAACCCATCCCAATCCACCTTCCATCCTTCACCCACATCCACTCCATTCCGCTAGCACTCCTCTGTTCGTTTTGCTGGTCTAGACAGCTCATGCACACAAATTAGCCAAGTTAAATTGGCTGCCACTTGACGACGACTGGCGACGCTAGCTGGTTGCTGCTAGCTGGTAGTTGGTTTTTGCCACGCCCCATCCCCCACCCCTCTCATCGTACGCCTTCTACTAGCCTAATGAATTTGTATTTCAACTGGATTTTCACATTTTCTTCCATGCACACAAAAAACTATAAATTAAAAAGGTTTACAACATAAACACCACCAGCACCACCAGCACCACCAACAACAACAACCACAGCAAACGCATCAAATTCAAGCGCATTGTTTGCGTTAACAACTTTTTGTAGCTTGTGGTTAACCGTTATTTGTGTTCTTTTTCAGCATACCCAGTGCTTCGAAAAGTTTCGCCTAGAGTATCTTAATAGAACAGACACAAATTATTTATAATAACAACAGTTAAGTTTTCTAATTGGACATTTTTTAGCTTTAAATTAAGCTGCAAAACGAGCATAAAAAATCTTTGATATATTTAAGTTATACGATTTTTAAACAACATTTTTACAACGCAGGGTATTTTGTCGATTTGTTTTGTTTCTTATATTTATATATATACACATATACATATGGTGTATGTATATAATTATGTACATGTCGTCGTGCCCAAGACGGATGTTGATGCGGATGTGGATGCGGATGCGGATGCGGTTGGGCAAATGCGGTACATCTTCATACAGCTCATTAAATTAGCATTGATAATTATTTTAAATTATTTGAAATGAGTTCATTAAGTTGTGAAAAATGTTGCTCCGTGTTTTGTTGTTTGTTCGTTGTTTGTTGCACTCACAGCGATTTGTACTTGTCCCTTTGTTAAGACTTTTTTTGTTGTTGTTTTGCTTACATTTGTTGTTGTTTAATCCGCTCATGTAACTGAAATTAATTTGATTGTTGATGTTGTCTCAGCTGCTGCATTAATCAAAGCACCGAGGGACAACTGTCTATCCCTCTCTCTTTCTCTCGTTCTCTTTTTCTCTCGGTCTCTGTTTCTCTCTTCCCACACAGTGTCCATCATCCACGCTGTGTGCCTCTGTCAGGGTTTTTCTCGCTTTTTCATTCATGAATAATTAAATATGGAACATAGTTATACCGTTTGCCCGTCCAGGCGGCTCAAAACTTATCCATCAAATGACATTTGCGTTGATTCGGGTTTCCCCAACTCTTCCCTAGCCCCAACTCCAAGCACAATCCCCAAACTCTACATCCATTTCCATGTTGTCGCCATTTCACCTCCCAGCTGCGAGTCTGCCTGTCTGCCCCATTTTTGATTCCCTGGTCTTTTTGGGTATCTGTGGTCTATGGTTTTGGGTTCTCGTTTTTCGTTCCCGTTCTGTTTCAGTTTCTGTTTCTGTTTCTGTTTCTGGTGTTTTGTTTGTCTTTCGTCTTTGGTCTCAGCTGCTGTCGCATCTTGTGCATCGCATCCATTCATCCACCTCTTAATGTTCAGCTTTCGGCATACATCACAAATTGTGTCAAAATTTGAGTATAACAATGAACAAAAAAAGAAGCAGAAAATAACAGATTTTCTACGTACACCGAAGATTGTCTACCCTTGCGGACAATTTTCTGAAAATACTTTTTAAATGGAAATGAGCGACAAGAAAGTTCAAAGAACGGAGATAAATTCAGGAAATTTTAAAGATCACTCAAATTGGATAACTACCTTGGCTGCCACAGTTGCATCAAAGTTGAGTTTGATTTCAACGAATCGATATTTTCATAGTCTTTAATAAGAATAAGAATGGATTTTCAAATCAAATGTTGGCAGGTTGACTCGGATCTGGAAGGGTGCAAAGTCGTTTTTTGCTTGTTTTATTTTTTCTTCGTTTTTTTTATATTATTTTTGCGTACATCATTTCTCAACTCGAATTAGGAAGGGCATTCAAGTTTTTCGCCATTGTCAAGTTGAGTTTAGCATCTTGTTTCAGTTCGGAAACCACCCCCTTCAGCCTCAACCAAAGCACTGATTTCATCTTTATTTCATTCTTCGTGTGTGTGTGTGTGTGTGTGTTTGTATTAGTGTTATCAGGGTTTTTTTTGGCAGGACATCACCACAAAAATAAAAACAGAAATAAAAGACTAGCGAAAAAAAAGGGAAAACTGTTTTACCGGTTCTGAAATATTGAATTTCTTTTTTATTATTATTATTTTTATATTTTTATTTATGTATTTATTATTTTTTTTTTTTTTGAATGGGGCGGTTTTTGTTGTTGTTTGTAAGTGGAGGTGGTAAAAATCCTGAATAATATTTACACATGCTGCAAAACGCGAACATGTGGTGTATATTCTGCCTTTTGTTGTTGATTGTTGTTTTTGTTGTTGTTGTTGTTGCTGCTGTTGTTGCTGTTGTTGCGCAATTCACAGCACAAAATGACAGCAGGGGGCGTGGCGTTTCTTTTAAGGATTTGTCATGTGTGGAGCATTCATGCAAATATCCAAAACACAGCACTCACTTTTTAAGCCCATTTGCATGACCACATCCTGTTTGTGTAATCAAAAAGCAGCTGTAAAAACTATGCGCTTCGCTTCCATTTTTTTTGGTTTTTCTTTTTTTTTTTTAAGGGTGTGTCTTAGTCGTGTCGCAATGTTGCACGACTTTTCAGTTGAGATATTACACATGTTTAAATGTAGTTACTTTAGCTATTTTTCTGTTTTACGATGTATATTTTGCATGGTTTTTTTGAGTATTCGTTGTATTTTAGAGGGCATCACTTGGTGCATGCATCTGAATGTTGCTTATGTTGGTTCTTTGTTGTTTTGCTTGTAATTTCTGACTGGCAAATGAGTTTCGTGTGGTCGGTCAACCGCTTGGAAATTTACACCTCATACCCAGATGAGTGGCGCTGTCACCCCTCCTCAGCAGCCGAGCGGAGGCAAGTGCCTTTCGTCAGTGTGAATTCTATGCAAAAACAAAAGGCAAAAGGAATTCGTTTTATGAATTTGTTGACTACAAAACACGAAATCAACAGCAGACAAAGCAGAGAGCAACACAAACAAATTCATTACATTCGCTCCGACAGAACTGGGTAAAAAACAGTCAACTTTAAGAGGCTTCAAGCATGAAACTAGAGACAAACAGTGAGAGAGACAATGATAGTGTGGGAGAGGGAGAGAGAGAGAGAAAGGTTGCAGCTAGAACTGGCCATGGCCAAAACTGCAGTTGAAATGTGGCACGAGAGCAGCGATTTCCAGTTCAGTTTCCTTCCCCATTTCCCATTCCCCATTTCCCTAAAATTGCTGCTTCTTTTTAGCTGTTGCTGTTGCTGTTGCTGTTGTTGGTAATGTGATTGAGGTTCATTCTTGTTTGGGAGCTTTCTTCATGAATTTCATTAGCTTCGTCTCGCATTTCAGCTTTTACCCAATGGTATCGCCACTGATTATTCCAAGTGCGTCTCGAGCCAGCATCCACCTTCAGCCTTAAGTTTACCCAACTGCTCCTTCACCCATTGATGTTGTTGCTGCTGCTGCTGTTGTTGCTGCTGTTGTTGCTGCTGCTGCTGCTGTTGCTGCTGTTGCTGCTGATGCTGCTGCTGCTGTTGCTGCTGTTGCTGCTGCTGCTGCACAATCTGTATAATTGAGCAACACACAGGGATATGAACGAAATGTCCAGCACACTCAACGAATTGAACGGCCAAAAGGAAGCAATTGGCAATGTTGAAAACTGAAATGCGTAAAACGTTGCACGAATACCCTTTCACCTGAAAATAGCACAAATTTTGCAATTCTTTATTTAATAAAATAATAGCATTAGCACAAATTATATCACAAATTAAACCAAGCGAGTTGCCTTTTTGCATTATCATCCAATTACGAAGATTTATTGATTGGTGTGTTGCAAGCCTCAAGACGCACTCGAGCGGATTGAGCGAAATGTAAGGGTATCTGGTTCCAAATGGTTGACATCGACAGCGAAGGCCATTAAAGTCGATGCCACACTCGTTTGCTAGCCTCTCAGGATTCAGGCAGGAGTTGAAGTCATTATGCGACAAGCTTCGATTCCTTTTCACAAACACAGAGAGCGAAAGAACAGGCAGTAGGGTGTGTGTGTGTGTGTGTGTGTGTGTGTGTGTGTGTGTGTGTGTGTGTGTGTGTGTATGTGTATGTGTGTGTGTGTGTGTGTGTGTGTGTGTGTATTCTGTTCTGCTTCGTGTGGCACTTGCAGATTATGAATTGGCGATTATGTTAATGAGCTGGGCGACTAAGCAAAGCGCTGCCCAGTCCCCAGTTTCATAACTGAGTCATTGTTATGTACATAATAAAACCCATATATGTGTGTATCCATTTGACTGTATACATATATACATATACATATATACATATATATATAAATATTTATATATAGTCAAGCCACACGAGGCACATTCTATAAGCGGCGTCTATTCGTAAAGGGTGGCAGCCACACGTACTCCACACTCATGGCAGCTTCACACACACACACACACTCACACACACACACACATACGCACTTGTGCTAGGACAGCACTCAATTTTAAATTAAATATTTGCAGTAATTTCTCTTCTTCGTCTTCGTCTTCGTCTTCTTCTTCCAGTCTTTTTGCTAGCTGTTGATTTGTTGCATTCGCGTGGTGCACATTATTCTATGGCCGCCATAAACTGAAAGTTGAAGGAGAGCGAAAGAGAGAACGAGAGGGGGGGGGGGGGGGAGAGAGCTTAAGCCGCAGCCGAAAACCAAAGCTTTCGAGTATGAAAATAAATAAGTTGTACTTGAAAATAAATAAGTTGCACTTCAGCATTCTGCGCAAACTTTTCGCCGGTCAAGAGATAGTCCCCAAGTGGACTCCTCAGCGGACGCAATAAAAATATCGCGCAGAACTTTGATAAAGTTAAGCGCTGAAAATGTGCAACAACAGTGAATAGTGAATATAGTGAACAGTGCCACGACTGAACGATTCCCTGTTCTTCATTTTGAAACAACTACTTAATTGAATGCAAAAACAAAAGGACTTTTGTCAAACTGAATTTACCAGCAGTCAAACTCATCTGATTTCAGAATGGATTATTTTATATACCTTGCTTTTCAGGTAGAAAATTGTAGTTGTGAGATATATTTTAAAAGCAATACTTTTCGCAAAATTCTATAGCCTTTTATGTATCTTACTTATTTATTTTATATAATTAGAAAATTATATTATTAGTAGAAAATTGTAGTTGCGAGATATATTTTAAAAGCAATACTTTTCGTCAAATTCTATAGCATTTTATGTATCTTACTTATTTATTTTATATTATTATTATTTTTTATTATAAAAGATTACAATTAAAAAGTATGAATATATTTAGAAAATTACAATCAAATTTAATTAAATTTTAACTAATTTAAAGGAATAGCTTATATTAATAATAATATAATATAAATATATAAAAGCTTGTCATGTTTTTACAATCTCAGAAAATATTTCTTGGACCAACTATTGCAACACGTTGTCTGCTTGCATATTTTAATGTGCATTTGTGGATAGATACGTTTATTGTGCCTGTTACATACAACTCCCCCACTTAAGTATACCCTTTGGGGGAACATAATACAAATACAAGTGCATCAGCAATAACAACAACAAATACAACAACAGCAACAACAACAACAACAACAGCTATATCAATGGAGACAAGCAAATCGCATTCAAGTTGAGTCGAGTGGCTTCAGTACTAAGTATTGTGAGCTACATTGAGGGCTGCTGGTTGGGTTTTCATGGATATGGGGAGTTCAAGGAGGATTCGAGGAGGGGCTGAGGTGAAGCGAGCAGCTGCAAACCAAATTGCTTAGAGAGTATGCAACGAAATATTTCATTTATATAACAGCAGCCACAGCAACAAAATTAAATTGTGTTCGGGCAACAAACTTTTGCAAAAGTCTACAACCAAATGCCATGGATGTATGCGTGTGTGTGTGTGTGTGTGTGTGTGTGTGTAAGTGTGAGTGTGTGAGTTTGAGTGTGTGAGTGTGTGAGTTTGAGTGTGTATCAGAGCCACCAATAAGTATTGAGCACAGGTGAATGGGTGAAGCGCAGGCAGCAACTATAGTTGTTGTGTGTGTGTGTGTGTGTGTGTGTGTGTGTGTGTGTGTGTGTGTGTGTGTGTGTGTGTGTGTGTGTGTGTGTGTATATATATTATTTATTCAGTCGTCTTTGCTTCAATCGGATCAGCAAGTTAATTTGCATGCAATTCAATCAGTGCCGCATTGTGCTGCCTTCAGCCTTATAGCCTGCCCCGTGTAGCCTACACATTATGTGACATGCAACAGTGCCATTCGGCATAACATCACTAGCGAGGCAATGCCCAAAATTCATGCCAGCAAATTTCTGTGGCACGATTGGCTGACAAGTTGAATCGACAGAAAATACACCTGCAACTGTCAGCTTAAGTGTGTGTTTCTGGGTTAGTGTGTGTGTGTGTGTGTGTGTGTGTGTGTGTGTGTGTGTTGCTTTTGTTGTTCCTATATCTCGTAACTGATAAGTGGAAATGAAATGCTTGGGAGCAACACAATATTAGTTGCCACAATATCGATAGCAATGTCGATGATTGTGTGGAAGGGTCGAGTCTGCTTTTGTTACACTCACAAAAATATCACACTACATTTTCGAAAGCCTTCCGAGACAAATGTACATCAGCTTATTAATTCTTCTAAATCTGGATTTTTATTTTCCTAATTCAAGGGTATAATTTTTCAATACTTAAAAAAAGATGTAAAATTTCAAGAATGTTTTTTTATATACATAAATATATTTAACTACTTATGATAATTAAACATTAGTATTTTAGTACTTATTTTCTTAATTTCAAAAGGAATTGATTAGAAGAATAAAGGATCCATTATTAGTTTTTGAAAACATTATTCATTATTATGAAAAAAAAATCTAACAAAAAAATGTTTTCATACACTAAAAATACTTTCTCGTTTTCAAGACGATTTTCTAAAATTCGGTGCGATTTTTGTTTGCTACGGTTGCTGCTACTGATGAGGGGTTGCTGCAAGCTCATAATATAACTGTATGCAACAACGGCAACAGCAGCAGCAATTTTGCTTGTGCGTGATGAAATTATTTGATAGACTCTGCTCAATATTTGAAACTCTCTCCTGCTCATCAATTCCACTTTGCTAGGCGACTGCAATGGACACAACATGTTCATTTGGCAGTGATTCATCATTTGTCGCTTGTATGTGTATGTGTGCTATGTGTGTGTGTGTGTGTGTGTGTGTGTGTGTGTGTGTGTGTGGTTTTGTGCTGCTGCCAAAAATGTATCGATATGCGTGGGAGCAAAGCAGGTTGACAGCAATCAGAAAGTTAGCACGAATGGAACGGAAAGCTATTCAAAGGTTTATATATGTATATAGACCAGGCACATGCACACAAACACATACACACACACACACACACACACACACATGCATATACACATACACTCACTTAATTAAAAATTAATTAAAATTCAGCAAATACAGCGAACAGCAACGTTGCATGTCGTTGCGGTCAGTCGCTGTTACACATGCCCCAAATGACACCGGATTTTTTTATTAATTGCAGTTGACAAATTAACAAGCACACATATGCATATGCATATATGTACATATATAAGCCATACTTGCACACACACACATATACACGTGAACAATTTGCAGCGTGTTGCTATTTGGAGGCTGCCACAAGTTTTCAGAACTTAACGGGGAAACTTTGGCTTGTGCATAAGATAAAAACACAATTTCAACATTATAAGTTATATTTTTTGATCAATAAAAATGGATTTGTGCTAAAGTATGTAACAGTCAGAAGGAAGCATCTCCGACCGCATAAAGTATTTATAATCTTGAACTAATAAAGCAATTAAAAATGAAATGCAATAAGCCACTTCCTGTCATAGGATCCCCAAATCCCTACTACTGTTAAAGGTATAGTCAATTGCAAATAAATTACGAGTATGTAATTCTCAAATGAACTCCTCCAAAATGGTTGGACAATTTTTGGCCTGCATATGTTAGATTAGCAAGTGCTGGTTTTCAGATACGATATCAATGCTGGTGTTTGCCAAAAATACCATTTCAAAATGGCAAAAACAGAAACACAAGCAATTCCTCGAAAAATGGCCTCCAAGTAACACGGCCATTTTATGCTAAGCATTTTTAGCTAATATTTACACACCGACACACTCAAAGAGCTCGCATTGTTCTATGCATAATGCACACAGCACTGTAATCGCACCCGTTGGGCTATAAACATGAAAACACACACAGAGACACACACACACACTCACACACACACACACACACACTCACACACTCACACACACATCCATACATACAAGCTTGCATAATATGAGCCTCCATCGCGCACTCACACTACCCATTACACACTCACACACACACACACACACACACATACAGAGCCATGCATATGCCGCAATGACTTTTGGTTTGCATTTTTCATGAAGAGCACACAAAAAAAAAAAGTACACAAAATAAGAAAGAAAGTAAAAAAAAAATAACCAAAAAATAGATGAAGAAAACGCAAACGAACTTTTCTGGTGAACATTTTCATTTCGGATTTTGCGTTCCGTTTCACTTTGTGCACTTTGGCGCTTGTTGGTTTTTATCATTATGCCAAATGCACAGACACGCCCCCCGCCAGCATACAAAAAATAAAAATTAAATTTTAAAAATAAAACGAAAAAGAAGAAGCAGCAGCAGCAGCAGCAGCGGCAGCGGCTAAAACCAAAGCAGCTGCAAACAAAGTGCCGTTGATTGCCGCACCGCGCCCTTGAAACAACGCCAAAAACACCAAAACTTACACACACATACACACGTACAGTGCACACACACACACACACACACACACACTCACATACACCAACAGACATCTACATGCATACATAGATTGACGTAAATGGAAGCACGCACACACAGCCGTAATTACGTATGCCACGTAATGCGTTGAGCAAATTACGTAATGTGGACGCCAAACTGATCACAAAAACGTAAATATGTAAGTTGGCTGACTGGCATAGGGGTGGACAATGGGGATAAGGATAACGGAGCGGAGCGGAGCCCCTTGGACAGAAATTCACCATGTAAATGCAACAAAAAGTTTATTCAACGTGCAAAACTACAAATTTAGTTTTTCACAGTGAAAAGAATTCCACTGATTTTTCGATAATCTTCAGATCTTCTTTCAGAAAGTATATTTGACACATTTGTGGAAGAGTGTGTCTTTCTAAGAATCAGTGTATTTCTTTTCTTAATGAAAGAGTGCATTTTGTTTCTTAAATTAGCAAAAACAGAACTCAATTTTACTTAAGTCCATTTTCCTAACTTTACAATTAGTTTTTCTGCACAATTTCTAGTAAATAGCCGTGAAAATCAACATTCAAATTTACAGCGATTTTTTTTTGGTTAGAGAACTTTGTCGAAAAATCACTGAATATTTAATGCAAAACGTTGTTTGACTTACTCTCAAAATAAAAACTACATTTCAAATTGGAGACACAATTTTTTATAAAAATACATATTCTAACGGTATCTAAGTTAGTTTTGTCCATATTTTAAATTCACTTTTAAATTTTCTAAATTAATTATTAAAGTACGTTGACTTAGATGCTTTTAACATGTACACTTGAACAGAAATTAATAATAATAAGCTATATTTATGTATATATATATTCGTAATTATATATATTTTTGAGTGCGTATATATATATATATATATATATATATATATATATATATATGTATATTGCCTCCATCAATTTGCTTTCATCCGTTGTCTATTCTTTGGATTTGCATAGGATTAACAAGTTGCATTACATATTGTGTTTGTAGGCACGCATTGTGTGCGTTGGGGTTACGCCCCACTGTGCTATACTTATATTACTTATGCACTCACACACACACACACACACACACACACACACTCACATACACACGCACATACACTCTAACATGAACATTAAAAGCCGCAAGCGAGCGACAGCATCTCGAGTTTTTCAATGCAAACTGAAAGTTCAGCCATGTGGGTAGGTGAGTGTGTGTTGGCTGTGGTTAAGGTATATATATATATATATATAAATATGTGTGTGTGTGTGTGTTATTGCATGCCTCACTGCGCTGGATAGCTGCCGGCCGACAACCTTTTATTTTTAGTAGTCAACGCGTAAAAAATAGCAAAAAGAATGGCGAAAAAAATAAAAAGGCAAATGCAAATGCCAAATAAAAAAAAGAAATGTGGAAAAATAAAACGAAGAAAATCAAACAAACATTTGCAAGCTGGAAATCTTTGGCAGCTCGGTACAGCCCCAAAATCTCAGCGAGGCGTGGCAAGCGCCAACGTTGACGTTGACGTCGACGTCGGCGTCGGCGTCGACATAGACGCCGTCTTGCAAAAGTGTTTTGCTATGCAATTTGAATAATTTAATGGATTTTTATGAGCAGTAAAACGTTTGAAGGATGGATGCACTGCCTCAACTGGCAGCCAGTCAGAACAAATACGAGCGCCAGAACGTACATGCACAAAACACACACACACACTCACACACACACATACACGCGTATGTTTGTGTGTGTGTGTGTGTGTCTCACATATTTACGGAGATAAGCGCGTGCCGAATAATTTTAACTGGGGAAATATCAAGTTGAAAATATTTCAAATTTCTATGTGAAAAGCGTTGTATTTTTCTTTTTTTTTTGTTATTTTGTACTCATCCAAAATCCAATCAAGCCTTGAATGAAAGCTTTAATCTTAAACTTTTAATTTATATAGCTTACATTGAAATTTTTCAACTCGTAGCTATCAAAAATCAATAAAGTCTAGAATAGAAGTTTTAACCTTATTCTGTTGTCATCTTGACTTAAGTACTTATATAACATTTATTAAGAAATTTTGTGCAAGCTTTTCTTTAAAAATTGAACAGAAAAATAATGAGCAATTATTTTTTGAAAATCAAAAATGATTTTTTCTCGAATTGAGTCGGATGTGTTTCGTGTCACGTAAAAAACGAAAGCAATGCAAAAATGGCCAACTCTAAAACAGATCTGTTCTGCCTGCTGCTTTGGCTGAGTGCAAAAACGCCGTAAATTTGTGAGTCGTTTCGTTTTGGGATTTAGTTTTGCAGCTCGCGACTGGAGCTCAAGATGCGGCCTTTTCGTTGGGCTTTGTTTGGCTGCTGGCTGTTGGCTGTTGGCGCCTTTGTCTGGTTGGGGCATGTCTAAAATCGTCTGCTTTGGTTTGGTTTGGTTCGGTTTGTTTTCTCTGGGCTTATTCAATTTCGCAATCGCCGATTTGCTGGCGTCGTTGAATCTGTGCAACTGGCTCCAATTGACTGCCGTGCCACTTCCGACAACGACAGCGACACCGACGACGACAACAAACACGACGCCAAAGGCAGTCAAGCGCTTGGCTGCTGAATGCACAGCAGCAACAGCAACAGCAACAACAACAACAACGGCAGCAACAGCAACAGCAGCCAGGACGACAACGTTGGCAGCAAATGCAATAAATTTTCAAGTCATTTCAACTTCCGGTGTGTGGCTCGATTACAGTTTAGTAGCTGTAAATATATAGGCACACACACACACACACACACACACACACACACACACACACACACATACACAGACATTTACTTTATCGCACTCTTTCCCTCTCCCTCATTCTTACTGCTGGCTGCTGCCCATTAAGTGTCGCCTCGCTTAAATTTTTGTTGCCTACTTTTCAGCGTCGCACAGATTTTTTACGCCATTGCCTACTTTTAAGGGCGCCATTTTAATTACAGTTCAATCCACTTGAGAATACGTGCAACAGAGAGACAGAGGCAGAGAGAGAAAGAGAGAGCGCGCGCAAGAAAGAGACACTCAATTATCGCAGTTCTGTAAAGCAAAAATTATTACAAGGCCAGAAAACTGTGTGGAGAAATATTTGAAGAGGATGGTGGGAGGTGGATAGGGCGTTAGGGGGTGGTTAACTTTAGCTGATGCTGAGACATGGCGGCGACTATGCTCAGAAGTTATTTTTGCCGACACGTTATTTGCACTGTCATTGTCATAGGCTGACGTTGACGTTGATGCTGCTTTCGATACCCTGTACCCAAAAAAGTTAGCAGGCAGGACATGATAGGCGTTTTGCACAGGTATGCAGCAAATGTCTCTCAACCCATTCAAAATATATACATTCTTGATTAGTCGCTGAATACATTTAAATACTAATTTTTTTCAATCTGTCCTTATGCTTTATCCGACTTACATTAAATTATGTAATTATAAAAATAGTTTATAAAAACAATTTCCAACTTAAATATAGAAGGGAAATATGGTTTCATACCATTATATGTTAATAATAGTAATAATAATAATCATCATCAAAATAGGGTATTCATTTAGTCGGTTACTCTCCAGCACTAGAGCACTCTACATATTATTGTTCCCGTTGTTATTGCTGTTGTTGTTGTTGTCACTGGCGCCATTATTACAAATATTTTCATTGTTGTTCGTTAGCGTCGCCTAGTGACGCGGTTTTTCTTCCTGTAACTGTCACATTTGCCAGCCACTTCATCATTATCGTCATCAACAGCAACAAGAAGAAGAAGAAGAACATCAACATCATTATCTGCATTCGCATCCGCTACCATTGAGCTACCCAATACAATGTGGCCAAATTTCTTTGGCTGGCTTTGAGTTGTGTGTGAGCGCTGCTTGTCTGTGTGTGAGTGTGTGTGTGTGTGTGTGTGTGTGGGTAATGCTTTGGACTGCTCGCACTCCGCGAAATGTGTTAACAAAGTTCTCATCTTCTACCGGCTTGAGTGCAAGCCCTTCAACTGCTCTCTCGCTCACTCATTAACTCACTCACTCGCTCGCACTTATTGCTGCGGCTAATGATTAGCAGCAGTAGCAGCAGCGATAATGTCGATAAAAAAAAATGGCAAATGACTGCCACTTGAGGTATAAACGAGCGAATTTAACACTCAAAAAAAAAGAATAAAAATGTATCAACGCTTAGAGCGAGAGAGACAGAGAAGTAGTTGGGCGATAACAATATTGCAGATCAATACTAAATTAATCGATTTAACAGCTATCGATATCTATTACGTTTAATGTGAAATCAAAACGGATGTTTGTCAACCATATATTTATCACTAAAATATTAATCGCAAATATTCGTGACTCCCACTCAAAACATATCAATTCGCTTTTGTGGCATGCCAAAATAACAAGAACATTATTCATCTTAATGATGAGCACAAAAGGCAGCAGCTGCATTGTTGCACTTAAGTGCTCCTCAAATTGCAATTGCAGAGTTGCCGAGTTGCCGAGTTGAGGAGCTTACATTAAAGCAGATTATGGCCTTCATTGAAATTGTCATTAGACAGACGGTATTTTATGTGGCCGACAGTAGCAACTGCTTGTTGGTTGAATGTTGGCCAAGGGCCGATGGCACTGACACGGGAGGGAGTGACTGGGGGCGTTGACTGCTCTATTTTTGTAGAGTTGTCGGCTCAGAGACCGTTACATTTTGTATAACAGTCCAGTTTCCAAGCCACCACACTCCATTTCCGTTTCCAGTCTACATATTTAGCCAAGTTGCACACCAGCAGCTGCCAGCGCCGTTGCCACTTAGATAAATTTAGTTACACCGAAAACGGCACAAGTGTACAATTTTCAGTATAAGAGAAGTTTCAATACCTTAATGGTAAACATTAATAAGAGTCAATTTAAAAAAATTTATTGTAAGCTCAAATGCTGTATGCACAGTAGTATGCTGTATGACAAAATATGGTACATATGTACACTTGTACCTACCTCAAGTTTTTGCTGTGCTTAGAAAGGGACAGGGCTGCCAGACCGTTCGCTGCTCTTGGCTAAACAGCTGTGTCCATTTCTATAACTGGAAACGACCGCGCAATTATTCAGAGTAAACGACAAATAAATATATATATAAATATATAAACATATTGATTTATATATAAGTGAGATAAATTATAATTAGAAGCTGTATAACACAGTAGTCCGATGTTGATAACACTTTGGCAGCATTATAACACAAAACTGCAATGTACCAGTTTTTGGTACATATGTACACTTGTACCTCCTCAAATTTCTGCTGTGCTTAGAAAGGGAAAGGGCTGCCAGAAAGTTTGCTGTTGTTGGCCAAACAGCTGTTTCCTTTTCTCTAACTGGAAACGGCCGCGCAATTATTCGGAGTAAACGGCAAACGAACTATATATAAATAAATATTTATGTATATTTATGTGAGATAAAATATATCGAGATCAGATATTGGCTTTTTAATTTGCATGGCTGTCGTCAGTGCGCCCCGCTCCATCTTTGACCGCCCACCCGTCGATATGCTGACAATTCTGTGCCGTCGCTTGTCGCTTTTGATAACAAATTGTTTAAATAAACACTTGCCTCACACACATCACATGCAAAACACACGCACACACACACACTTGCCCCACACACACAGATGAAAATAGAGCTGCAAGCCGCAAAGTTTTTTACACAATTGTACATGTAAATTCCGCATTAGCATTTAGAAATCGAATTCCAAGAAAAACTAAATCGTTATTATTTCATAGATTTTCAGTCATTTCCAGTGATTATTGTTAATATTAAATAATGATGTCAACTAATGGGGATCAAACTGTAGCAAATCATAGCAGCAACGGCAGCGGCTCCAGCACGGAACCGATACAGTTGATGTTGAACAGTCGCAGCGTGTCCATTGAGCAGTCAATAATCGGTATGCCGCCGTCGCCCACAATGCAACCGAATCTATTAAAAATGGCAACAGGCACACAAAATGCTGTAATGCGACGCAATCACAGCGATGGCAACCTGATGACCCAGGACGTGAAGGAGGCACGTGTCCGGGTCATTTATACGGGCGGCACCATTGGCATGATGCGCAACGAGCACAACGGTATTACAATTATTCAGCTACTCCTCTCATCTCTCCATCTTTCTCATCCCTCTTAATTTGTTTGCAGTGCTTGCGCCGATTCCGAAAGCGTTGGTGCGTCTCATCCGCAAATATCCGAATATCCATGATGAGGAGTATGCACAGCGTCGCTTTGGCGCCGGCGCCTCAATGGCGCCGCTGGTGCTGCCATATGTCCAGGGCGAGACCAGACGCGTCCTCTACCAGGTGACCGAATATGAGCCGCTCCTCGACTCCAGCAACATGACCATGCAGGATTGGGCGCGCATTGCCAACGATATACATGTGAGTAGCGGCACCAAAATTGCTTAACACTTAACACTTCAAAAGCTTTTCAAATTAATTATGGAAATGCAGAACATTTGATAGCTTCCAAAATAGTTAATTTTTGGTAAAAATGTCGGTAGCTTGAATAGATAAAGCATTAATTTCTCACTCGCCGGGAAGCTATTGTCCATATCAATTAATGATCCAAAATCATAATCTTAGTTCTGCAGGATTAATCGGATCTGTTCATTTTGTAGCAATCGTACGAGTTCTTTGATGGCTTCGTGGTGCTACATGGAACGGATACGTTATCGTATACGGCATCGGCGTTATCCTTTATGCTGGAGAATCTGGGCAAAACGGTGATCATAACGGGTTCACAGCTGCCCATCTTTGAGACGCGCACAGATGGCAAGGATAACTTTACATCGGCCCTGATTATCGCTGGCAACTATGTGATACCCGAGGTGTGCATCTTCTTTGGCAATAAGCTACTCCGCGGTAATCGCACCGTGAAAGTCAGCTCCAATTCGCTGGATGCGTTCAATTCACCAAATGTGCCGCCGCTGGCAAAGATTGGCATCAATGTGAATGTCGACTATCGGCTGATCTTTCGTCCATGCAGCGTGGAGCGTTTCGGTGTCCATTTGCAAATGGACGAGAATGTTGGGCTCTTGCGTATTTTTCCCAGCATTTCGCTGGCCACATTTTGTGCATTTCTGGCGCCGCCCATGAAGGGCGTGGTACTCCAATCGTTTGGTTCCGGCAACATGCCCACCAACCGCACCGAGCTCATCGATGAGCTGAAGGCGGCCGCCGATCGCGGTGTCCTCATCATCAATTGCACCCAGTGCCCAAATGGCTCCGTTGCCGAGATCTATCACACGGGCAAAGTGCTCTTCGATGTGGGCGTTATACCCGGCTACGATATGACGCCCGAGGCAGCCCTCACCAAGCTCTCCTATGTGCTTGGCAAGAGCGACTGGTCACTGGATGTTAAGAAGCAGGTACGTCGATAGCTTTACTTGTTTTGCTTGTTATCCAAAATTCAATGCCATTTTGCAGATGATGCAATCGAATCTAAGGGGCGAGCTGACATCGGTAGCAGCGCCCAAAATGGATGACTATGATTTGGTCGATGCTGTTGCCCGCTCGCTACATTTGTCATCGCCCCAGGAATTGGATCAACTGGGTGCAACACTATTTCCGGCCATGATAAATGCCGCCGTTGTTGAGGGTGACATCAAAAAGATCAACAATCTGAAGGCATACGGTGCCGATTTGTCCGGCTCGAATCATGACCATCGCACAGCATTGCATCTGGCCTGCCAGATGGGCGATATGCGGATTGTGCGATTCTTACTCCAGAATGGCGTCTCGGTGCATATACGGGATCGGTATGATCGGACGCCACTGCAGGAGGCTGTGTCCACGGATAGCCATGAGATCATCCAGCTGCTAATAAGTTGTGGTGCCCATTTGACCGGCTCCTCGCGTGCCGTTGGCGAGCAACTGTGTGCCGCTGCATCACGTGGCGCACTGCAGCGCATCCAATCGTATCAACTGGCAGGGGCGGATCTGTCACAGCCGGATCCATCTGGACGCACAGCATTGCATGTGGCGGCACTGCATGGCTTTATTGAGCTGGTGCATTATCTACTGCCCTATATGGAGAGTATCGACAACAAGGATATGCTCGGACTGATGCCCGAGGACTATGCTGCTCGTGGCAAGCATCAGGATATTGTCGACTTGCTCAAGGCAGCTGTGCGGAATCCCTAATCCGATAGCATTTCGTTCTATGTTGCGTACTTAAAGTTGTTCGTTACTTGTGTATATATCTTATATATCTCCTTATCCCTACCTCTGATTCATCTGGTCATCGTTGCAACGGCTCTTGTTCCTAAGCCCAAAGAAGTGAAATGTTTAAATGCTGGCATTTATGTATTTGATGTTTTAATATTTTACACGAATTCTCATATACACTCGAATTCAAATGATTTTCAATAAAGAGGTTATATACATACTATATTTATACAATTTATATTGACATTTACAAAAATGGATGTAGCCATTTAAAGGTTTTAGGAGTGGGGAGCTGGGGGCGACGGAGGTGGGCGTGGCGTATTTCGATCTTTGAAGGACATCGCCAACAACCTACCAACCAGAATTGTGCTTGTAGCCATAAAATTGTGGGAGATATGTGGATTTATCGATTTGCGAATATCGATTTTCTAGCTTCCTAGTGGACGTAGGACTCCAATCTTAACACTATCATTTGAGGGTACTTTCTAGTATAAGTTCCAAGTTTCAAGTCTCTATCTGTAAGGGTGTCGTAAAAAGTTGAGTTCTTACAGACGGACAGACAGCATGACGGACATTACACAAACCCAATACACTATTATACCTTCGGCATTATAGTATAAAAACAAATTAATAGAATAAGACTTGATTTGTTATACGACTTCGTGATAATGAACGATTTTTGTTTAAATGCTTAGCAATCGCACAGTTCCAATTCGATAAATAATAAATTATCGATTTAATGTGAACTGCCCTGTTCAATTACAGACAAGGGCACCAACAACGACTTCGGAGCCCTGGTATTTAAGTTTTTTGTTAGCATTGCTTAATTGTAGTTGGTAAGTGTTTTTTTTAATGAACTCTAATTCAAAACGTGTCCACGCACATAAACATTAACCCAAATGATGCCAAACGAGTTGCCTTTGAAATTAACTCCACCCAAGTGACCGAAATTCAAAAAGACGACACACACACATGCACACACGCAGAAACACACACGCACACAATCAAGAAGTGCACACGTCAGTGCCACGAAATCTGCTCAAAATTGTCAAACGAAAGCAGAAGGCTTTCTGTATTAAATTAAAGACTGATATATTGGAACGATATGTTCTTCTACCATTGCAGTCAATGTCGATAGATAGGAGCACGACGAACTTAACGAAACACACTCGACGACGACATTGGACACATCCATACAACAGATAGTCCAGTGCTTTCTTTTTTCCCTCCTCCGAGGGATTTATACTATTATTGTTAGTTTTTTTTTTTATATATAGCTAGTTGAATTTAGTTTGCATTTGAATGTTCGGTATGGCCGAACTGAGCCAGCACACGGAGCCAGAGAATACGGATGACATCAGCAGCATCACAGAGTTATCGCTAATAATGGTGAGCTAATTTTACCATTTGAAATTTGTCTGTTTCTGATTCTGATTAGCTAACTCATTCCATTTAGCAGCAGCAGCAACAGGCGACAACTGGTGGCGGTGGCAAGGGACGCCTGGACAGTCTGCGTGAGAATTTGTCCAAACAACAGGTTAGTTAATGCGCATTCTAGCAGCCTCCCAATCCTAACCAATACGCATCCATATCTGCCTAACCAGGAACGCTTGACGGCGCTGCGTGAGCGTGCTTTGAGGAAATCCGATGATGCTGGCTTGCGACGCATGTCCAGTATGAGTGATTCAATGGAATCACTCAAATCGCTGGGCCACAAACGTACTATGCTCAAGACACACAACAGCACGGCTGAGGAGCAGCTGCTGGAGCAGGATTTCTTAACGCCTGCAAGGCATACTGGCGTCAGTGGGCAGCTGGAATTTAGTGGCAGTGAGAAACTGCAAATGCTCAATCAGCGCACCGAGCAAAATCGTGCGCTGCTCGAGCAACGTAAACGGGATATGGCCAAATCACTGCAGTCCGTCAAATCGGGTCTGAGGCAGAGCGTCGGAGGTGAACTGGGCTCCTCGATGAACGATCTGCGTGCGTTGACGCAACTGACGCCGATGACGGCAGCGACGCCAGTTGCTCGACATCATTCGGCTGTTGATCTGGAACAGATGCCGGGAAATACGGATGAGGGACGGCTCAAGCTGCTCAAGAACAAGATGAAGCTCAACGAGATGAAGCAGAGTCGCAAGGAGCAGGAGCTGCAGCAGGAGCTGCACGATATGCGCCAGGAGTTGACGCGTAGCGAGCAACTCATCCAGCAGCTGGAGAGCACGCTGTCGCAGCAGAGCGAACAGCTGGAGACACTGCGTCCGCTGGCCGAGCAGTTGCGCGAGCGTAACGCCGAGCTGGAGCACAGCAGTGAGATGCTGGAGGCAACGCGACTGGAGCTGCACAATGCCAGGGAGCAACTTTTAGAGGAGCAGGCCAACAATGCTTCCGTCGCTGCTGCCTCCACCGATGCCCAGGTCAATGTGGAGCTGGCCAAGCAGGTACAGGAGCTTGAGAATCAGCTGCAAGACCTACGCAACAGCAGCGCCGAACAGCAGCCGGTGATGCAGCCAATGGATGCGCCTCCCACTGAGGTCAGTGAATTGGAGGCAACCATCGCCGAGCAGCGCAAGGAGCTGGCGGGGCAAGCCGAGCAGCTGGCGGAAAAAACAACTGAGCTGAATGTCCTCAATGTGAATTTGCGTGTGCTCGAGGAGAAGCTGACGCAGAGCGTCAAGAGCAAGCCCATATTTTTGGATGTCAGCGATTCCATTGGCAGCGAGCAGCTACAAACGGATCTGCAGCAGCTCAAACAGAAGCTGGATGAGTGCAACAAGAGCAACATCAAGCTGAAGCTCAAATGCAAGCAGGCGGAGAAACAGCTACAGAAGATTCAGTCCACGGATGCACAACAGCAGCTGGAGCAATTGAGTGCCGAGAATGAGCAGCTGCAGCAGCGCATCACTGTGCTCGAGGATGAGAAGGGTCAGTGGCAATTGGAGCATGTCGAAACAGATGATGTGGAACAGGAGCAGCAGCAGCAACAGATGACGGAGTTGGGCAGCAGCAACAGCAGTGGCAAACATAAATCCAGTCAAACAGCTGGACATGAAACGATACGCCTGCTCGAGGAGCAAAAGGAGGAGCTGCAGCAGGCACTGGAGTCATTACAGCGAGGCAGTGAATCGGCGCGTGTTGTGTCCGAGCTGATCGAACTGCAGCTGGAGGAGCAGTTGACGCAGCGCGTCCAGCAGCTCGAAACGGAGGCGGAGGAGCAGCGACAGCAGCTTGGCACATTGCAATCGGAAAAGGAGGCACTAGACAAGAAGCTGACGCACTACATCAACGAGAACATGGAGCTCCTGGACAAACTAGAGAAGCTCAGCTCTTCCAGCTCCGCGGAATCCATTGAGATTGTCGAGCGACCCACAGAGCGCCACTTCAATCAGCGTCCAGCGAGCGAGGGAGATGCCGACACGGAACGAAATGATGCTGCTGTTTCAGATCCAAGCAGTTCCTCCACTGCCATAGAGCCTGCCATCCAATTGCCCAGTTTTGTGAGTGAGCTGACCCAAACGGATGTGCAGATCAACGAGAGTATCGAGCTGCTCCAGAAGATCGAGCTCTTCACGAACGAACGGCGCGAGGTGCTGGCCAAAATGGAGCAGCTGCAGTCGGAGAATGCGTCGCTTCAGGCGCAACTGGACGAACTGCAGCGGGATAAGCAGCAGTTGTCGCTGCAGCTGATGGAAAAATCGAATCTCTCGCAGGAGCTGAGCTCGATGCAACGTTCTTCCGAGGTGGTCGCCGCCTTGGACGATGGTGGCTCCCCACTCCTGGACAAATGCGAGCGTTCGCTCTCCAAGCTCAGTTCCGAGTTGGAGGCCTATCGCCAGGCCAACGATCGCAATGCCAAACTGAATGTCTCCAAGAAGCTGGCCAAGGAGGCGAAAAATGTGCTCAACCAGCTGACAGAGCTGCTGCACAAGGTGAAGGAGGCCAGCAGCGCTGTGGAAACGGTCACCGTGGTGGAAACAGTTGTCGCTGTCACCGCACCGAATGGCAAAGCACTTGCGGAATACGAGCAGCTCACAGCACAGAATGCGGAGCTGAAATCAGCGCTAGCTGCGCTCGAACAGGAACTCAACGAACTGCGCGATAGTTACGAGCCCGTGGAGCAAACGAAATCACCCCAGGCCATCGAGCAGCGGGAGTATCTGGAGTTGATAGCAGAGCGGGAACGAGAGCGGGAGCAACTGGAGTCAACAATTGCTGAGCTGCATGCGGCCCAGGAGCATCTGCAGCGCATTAATAAGGAGCTGCGGCAAAAGCAACTCGATATGGAGCAGGCGCACCAGTTTGAACTGAATCAGCTGCAACATCAGCTGGCCGAACATGATGCCAGCGAGCGAGAGCATCTGCAGCAGATAGCCAGCCAGGGTGCGGAGCTGGCGCAGCTTCAACAGCAGGCGGAGGAACACGATCGAAGGATGAACGACAGCGAAATGGCGCACGAGAAGCACATGGAGCAGCAGCAACGTCAGCGGCACGAGCTGCAGTCCCGCATCACAACGCTCGAGGGGCAGCAGAGCATCCTGCAGGCGCTCGTCGCGGAGCAGAAGCAACAGCTCATCGAGAGCTACAGCGAGAGTGAGCACGAATCAAATCTGAAGATGCTGAAGTTGCAGCAGTGTCGCCAGGACTTGGAGACCAGTGAGACGCGCAACAAGGAGCTGCGCGAAAAACTCAAAAAGTATGCTCTGAATCTAAAGAAGCGTGCCGCCGAGCACTCCGAACTGGAGGATCAGCTGCAAAAGGAGCGCACCAAAGCATTGGCACTGGAGGAGCAAGTAAAGTCCACTGGCGCCGAGGATCAAACGGTAATGGAACTGCAGCAGCAACTGCAACAGGAGCAAAATATTCAGCAGGAGTTGCGAGAGCAACTGCAGCAGAAGGAAAATACGCAGCAGGAGCTGCGAGAGCAACTGCAGCAGGAAACGGAAAGTCATCAGGAGCTGCGACAGCAGCTGACCCAGCAGCAATCCAAACTCTCGGCCCTGTCCAACGCGAAGGAGGATGTGCAGCGCCTGCAAGTAGATCTTCAGAATACGATGCATGCGAATACGACACTGCACCAGGAGATCAGCGAACTGGAACAGCAGATAGAGAAGCAGACGAACCACCTGTCTCGCCAGCTGGAGCAGAAATCACTCAAGTTTGACAAGTCCAAGGAGGTGATCAAGAACCGCAATGCTACCATACAGGGATTGCAGCGTGAACTGGCCGAGCTGCGTGCCAGGCTGCAGGAACAGCCCGAGGAGGAGGTGGCCGAAGCGGAGCAGGCAGAGATGCAGATACAGCTGCACTCGCTGCGGCAACAGAACGAGCAGCTTACCGCGGAAAAGGTCAACTTTGAGCTGGCCATTGGACGGCTAGAGACGCTGCATGAGGGCATTCAGGCCAAACTGCAGCAGGATCAGTCCTACATCGAATCGCTAGAGACGCAGAATGTCGAGCTGCAGGCGAAGGGCGCTGCGCTCGAAGACCAGGCGGCCGCTGCCAGTGCCCTGCACTCGCTCAGCCAGGAGCAATTGCTGCTGGTGGAGCAACAGCTGCGAGACCAGAGCGCCCAGCAGGCCACACACGAGGCGGAGCTGAGCGAACGCGTCAAACAGCTGACGGAGCGGGAGCAGAGCCAATGTCGTCAATTGCAGCTGCTAGGCAACGAGGCGGAGGAGGCACGCGACCAGATGGCAACACTGCAAACGGCCCACGAAACGCTGCTGGCGCGACACAAGCAGCAGACGCAGCAGGCACAACAGGCGCAGGCGGAACGCGATCAACTGAATAGCAGCAGTGAACAGGAGCTGCATGAGCTGCAGCAACAGCTGCAGCAGCGCAGCCAGGAGCTGTTGCGTCAGCGTCAACAGTACGATGCCAAGCTGGCAGCCAAGGCCACCGAACTGGATGAGCTCGAGTGCGATCTAAGCGCCCACATGGAACGGGCGACGGCAGAGACGCGCGATCTCACCCAACAATTGGAACGGGCCCAGGAACAGTTGCAAGCACGTAGCGAAGAATTGCAGCGACTCAACGAGGAGCTGATCGATGTGGAGCGCGAACGTTCGACGTTGAGCAGGGAGGCGGTCTTTTTGCGACTACAGCAGGACAGCGCCGAGCAGGATGTGCTCGAGTCGCAGGAGTTGCGCATGCAGGCGCTCCAGGATAAAACCGAAATGGACAATCTGCGCACACAGATCGATGCACTGTGCGCCAATCACAACCAGGAACTGCAGGCACTCCAACAGCAGCTGGCCGAACTGGACACCCTTGGCCAGAATCAAACCGACGATCAAGTCTACATCGAGACGGAGAACAAGCGACTCGCCGAGCAGCTTCATGAAATGCAAACCCGCCTCGATGAACAGGCCGAACAGATTGCACAACACCAGCAGCAACAACAACAGCAGCAGCAGCAACAACAACAACATCAGCAGCAGCAACAATCTCAACCGGCAGCAGCTGCGATAAACTTTCAAGCACCGGCCCAGGTGCAGCCTCAGCCTGCCGACGATTGGCTATATTCGTGGTCCCGGCCGAACCCCAACATGATGCAATCAAATCAAAGGCACTCCTTGGAGCAGGTACGCAGCAGCAGAAGTAGCGCCAACAAGTGCCAAATGTTGTCAATTGATTGAGCCAGTTGTTTATTGTATCCATTGAGATTAGTCATTTCTTGGCAATTCCCCGAAAATAATCGCTTTTGTTTTGTTGCAGAATAATCCTCTGCCTGCGCCGGCGATATTCTTTGGCGGCGATGCAGCGGCGGCGCCATCGCCCTTCGATGAGATTGTTGCCCCACCGCTTAGGGTGAGCACACAGAATATGGGCATGGGTGTGAGTGAGTTAAGTAACGCGGAGTCGACCATTGAGGATTTGCAGCGCAACGTGTCCGATCTGGAGAAGCATGCCAAGGAGCTGGAGACAAAGCTGTTGGCGCGCAATCAGGCGCTGGCCGAGCACGAGGAGCGATGTGTGCAGTTGGAGCGGCTGCTCAAGGAGCGGGAACAGGAGTTGGCACAACTGTGTACCGCTGTCGAAGAGCGGGAACGAATGGCGGCCATCGAAAGACTCATACAGCCCCCAGAACAGGAGCAGGTAGCGCCGTTGCCAGTGAAGACGGCCGCAGCTCCTACGCTGGACATGTTCTTTGGCGTTGAAACGGTAACGGATGGTGCAGCTGCTATGAGCAGTCTGGAACTGGGCATGCCACAGACAGAGCCCGTTGTGGAGCCGCTTATTCAACCAAAGAAGGCGTATCTCTGCCATCCCGAAGAGCAGCAGCAACAGCAGATAGACTGGGGTGTCGACATGGATGAGGATCCTTGGGCATCAGCAGCAGCAGCAGTGCAACAGCAACAACAGAGTGTCACTCCCTCATCAGATGCTGTGGCAATGGCAGCGCTGCAGTCCAAGATTGAGCACCTGGAGCGCGAGAAGTCCGAGCTGCACACGAAAACGGCGAAGCTTATGAAACGTCTTAAGGAGTACCGCAGCAAGGAGCAGCAGCAGCAGCAGCAACAACAACAGCTGGATCAATCTCGAATTGGCAACAACAATGATCTGGATGGTGCCATCATTGAGGAACTTAAACATCAGCTGGAACTGCACGAAATGCGTCAAACGAAAACGGAGGAGTTGCTGCAGCAACATGCCCTCGAGAAGGAGAAGCTAGCGAAGCGCATCGATGTCCTCACCGCGGGCAATGAGCGCATGGCGGAGCTGAAGGAGCGCCAGGATATGGATGTGCAGATGTACCAGGCGCGCATACGTGAGCTGCAAGAGAAGCTGCAGCAGCTTGAGAGCTGGGGCGAAGATGGATCAGGAGCCGTGCCAGCTGCAACTACAGCAGAAACTATATCTCCGGAGTCCGTGGCCAGAATAGAGAATCTGCAGGCAGAGAATCAGGATTTGAACAGCGAGTGCCAAGAGCTGCAGTCGCAGCTGGAGCAGGAGAAGCAGCAGGTACAGCGGGCACAGGCAGGTGCGGAGCAACTGCATCTACAGCTGAGGGAGTTGAGCGTCAAGCATCTGGAGCTGGAAGAGATGAGAGCAAAAGAGATGGAGGAGCTGAAAGTCAAACAACAGGAGCTGGAAGAGCTGAAAGTCAAGCAACTGAAGCTGGAGGAGCTGAAGGCCAAACATGTGGAGCTGGAGGAGCTAAGGGCCACACAACTGGAGCTGGAGGAGCTCAAGGCCAAGCAGCTGGAGCCAGAACTGAAACCAGCTGCACCAAGTGATGAGAGCCAGGTGCTGCTGCAGGAGAAGGAAGCGGAAATAGTGCATCTGAAGCAACGCATCGAGGAGCTGATGCGCGAGGATCAAACCGAGAAGCTGGTTTTAGAGATACTCACCAAAAACCAGGAGCTTCAAATGCTGCGCATGCAAAACAAGCAACTGCAGGAAGAGCATCTGCATCAGCAACAGCAGCAGGAGCAGGAGCAGGAGAAACTAAATGCCAGTCAGGCAGCCAACGAAGCAGAGCATCCAGATGTCAAGCTGGAGTTGCAGCGTGAGCTGGAACAACTGCAACAGCATTTCGCACAGCTGCAGCAGGAGAAAACCGAAATGGAGGAGGAGCTGCGTGTGCTTAACAATCATGTGCTCTCCAGCCTGGAGCTGGAGGACAGAATGAAACAGACCATTCTCGAGCTGGACATGAAAAACATCGAGATAACCGAGCTACGTAAATCGCAGCAGGCCCAGGTACATGCACAGGCAGAGGCAGCTGCACCAGCAAAAGTAGCAGTAACAGCACCCGATCTCACTGCTCTCAACAAGCAATGGGAGGCGGTTGTGGAGCAAAAATGCAGCGAGGTGGCAGGCATCTGGCAGGAGCATCTCGCCCAGCGTGAGGCTGCCTACGAAGCACAAATTCAGCAGCTGACAGCAAAAGTAGCATCGCTAGCATCTACTGTGGCATCTACTGGCCAAGTGGGCGCCACCAGCGTCACTGCGGATGATGATAATGGCAACGAGATGCTGCTCAAAATGCAAAAGGTACTGGAGGCCCAGGAAATGGAAATTGTAACACTCAAGGAACAGCTGGCGATACGATCTGCGGAATATGCCCGTCTTGCCTCACAATACGATCCCTTCCGGCTGCAGAATACGCTTGGAGTGGCTGCTGCTGCTGCCGCTGGTGCCGGCGCCATGTCAACAGGCAATGCAGGCAACCAGGAGCCGCTTCCAGAGTACGTCCTAAAAGCGGATCTAGACTATGCCCTCATGATGCTCCATCAGCGGGACATGCGTGTCGAGGAGATGATCGTCGAGCTGGTCCAGCTGCTCGAGGAGCGTGACCATCTCCAGCTCAAACTCTCAGACACTCTGCGCCAGCTGGAGGCCGAGCGCAGTCGCATCAGCGATGAACGTAAGTAATAATATGATCAATAAATATTAAATTTATTATATATATATATATATATATATATATGTATATATATATATATATATATATATATATATATATATATATATATATATATGTTTATATATATATATATATTATGTAGCATTGGCAATATATAATTTATTTTGTATTATTTTGCAGCAGGCAGTGCGGGGCATGCGACGGGCAGCGCAACAATCAACGCTGCTAACACCACCAATACCACAGCCACCGGTTCGTCCTCATCGGCCACCTCGGGCAGTCCCAGCAAATTCAGCATTGGGAGCAGCAGCAGCGATCTATCCGCCTCCACAGCTGCCAGTGGCAGTGATCTTAAGCAAAAGTAAGATAGTGAAAATCGATATTAAGACAACAACTATACGTATATATGGAATTCGGGCTATGCTCGTTCACAGATTGGCCGAGCTGCAAACGGTGAAGCATTCCAAGGACAAGGTGATTGTCGATGAGCGTGAGCAGCGTCTGCAGCAGATGATTCAGCTGCAAAGGGACATGGCTAAGACATCAGCAGCAGGAGCAACGATAGCGATTGCACCAGATGGAGCAGCAGTAGCACCATCAGCAGCAGCAGCAACATCAACTTATCCACTGCAGCAACAGCAGCAGCTGGATATGGATCCATGTAGGTGTCACACAATTCTCCATCATTGTATATAGAATTTATTTCTCAGACTAATTGTCACACAGCACAAACATCGATGCGTTCGCCCTCAATGGTACTTATGGATTGGATATTGGGGAATAACAATAAGACCGAGGACGGTGCTCCTCAGCCGCAGAGTCAACCATCGAGCAACTAGCACCGAGTAAAGTGTCGAACGCGTTGCGCCTAGTTTGAATGAAAGCAAACGAAAAAATCTGGCTTATAAATTTATTTTTGATTTAAAATCTAACATTAGAGTTCTATATTATGTACCTTGGAATGAAAAAAAAATAAGCAAAATCAACCCAGATAAACAAAAAGAAAGAAAGAAAATATTCCCAAATTGTATAGCCGCAGCAATAAATGGGGCACGCCTACATTTTATGTTGTAGATATGTACAAATTGTAAAAAATTAAACGTTAATAACAACAACACATAAAAAGAAAAAAAAAACCAAAACGAAAGTAAATAAAATTTAAAACAACTGATTTTATTGATTATTGACGAATCGATTTTTAGTTTTCAATCGATAACACGGGAAGTAGCAGCTGTTCAGTCTATCTATAATTTAAAAAGCAATTAATAAATAACGGTTTTCCAGGACATAATTGGGCATTTATTATACACATGTACGAATTGATTATTGATTTGCAATGACGGAAATTGGCTACAGAAAAAAGACAACATTGCGCCTGGCCAACATGCATTCGACGATGACGAACTTTGCCACCGTTGGAGTAATCATTGCCAAATCGGAGCCAAATGTGTTTCTCGATAAACTGAGCAACGAGATGCGCGGAGTGATCAGCTTCACGTTGCGCGATTCCAAGCGGGACATTGCCAATTGCAAGTGCTGGGGCCGCAAGGCCAGTGTGGATGAATACAATGCGATGCTGCAGATTGGCGATGTCATCGATGTTATTGGCGCCAAGGTGATGGCCATTATTCCGCCAAGTTTTGCGGACATCGGCGCACCGCGTTATCAGCCACGTGGCACGCTCCCCTTTGCGCTTGTAATCAACGAGGGCCAGGGCTATCTGATTAAGCATTCCAGCGACGATGTGACAGTAGTGCAGCCACTGACCCAGCTACTGCATCAATCCCATAAGCCAACAAGCGCCGCTCTCAAGCTATCGGATGTGCGTTGTGTCGCTCCAGGCGCTGAGCAGCGGCCAGCCGTGTACATAGATCTGTTCGTGGCGGTTGCCTCGCTGCGTCCGGTGCGTGAAATGAAGCGCAAGGTGGCCCGCAATGGTAATGTCCTGCTGCACTGTCTCGAACTGGTGGTCATCGATGGCAGCTATCCCGACGGGATGGTGTTAACCCTCTGGCATTTGGACTGGATAAAACGCGCCAAATACTGGCAGCCACGCAAGACCCAGCTGCATCTGATCGATGTGCGCATCTCGCACTCACAATTCTATGGCTGCCCGGTGCTCAGTCATGCCAGCTGCACACTCATCTATGAGAATCCGCAGCCCCTCAGCGCCGAATCTCAGGCGTTGTCAGCCTTTGCAGCCACAGCGCCACTCAAAACCTTTGACATATTCGCCCAAACGGAGATGGACAGCTTGCCGGCGGGTGAGTAGCTAATTCTCAAATATACCAAGCAGATCGTTAACAAATTTTATTTTTACATCAAATCAAAATGTTTTCGTTATTGAAAGCAGCTGATCAGATCCAGACGCAGATGACCGTGCGGCAAATCTATGCTCGAGCCGAGGGCGAATTGCAGGATGCAACCAGCGAGCAATTTACGAGCGTGCTTTACGGCATGGTCACCAAATTCGACATTGATGGATTTGCGATGTGCATCAGCAAGAAATGGTAGTTGAGTATTTTTTGAATATATCTATGTTTGCATACAACAATACTAGTTTCCCCGCCCGATTGCAGCAAAGCGTGCCACAGGATTATCCCTTACAGCCGCAACGACTGCGACAATGAGCACTGCCTGCTGGAGTTCTCGCTGCACCACAGTGGTGCGCGTTTTGAGCACTTCTTCAACATCAATATCCAACTGTCCGATCACACGGGCACACTGTTCGAGACACGCCTCAGTGGCGCTGTAGCGGAACGTTTGCTGGACATCAAAGCGGATGCCTTTCAGCTACTGTCGGAGCGCAGGAAGACCGATCTCAAATGGCGTTTTCTCTTAAAATACTTTGAGGTCAAACTGCTGGTGAGGAAGCCGGCAGCGATGCGTAAAACTCTAGCTGTTATAGTGGTGGACATGGAGCTCATCGAGCTGGGGAGGCTTATAGAAAAAACAGTTGTGTTTTGAATTGTGAATAGGGAATTACTAATCTATATATTCACTATATCTTAAAATAATCAAACGCATATTTAAGATCTCAAAGAAAATATTTTGGAAATTCATCTCTTATGTGAACTTAATATAAATTTAAACTTTAAAATTAAAAAACAAAACATATTTAAATATATGATATAGTGCAAATATACCCTTTTCATATTCATCTTTAAAAAATCTAAATACAAATTGTTAATATAAGCTTCTAAAACATATAATTAAGATGAAATTTTTGTTAAGATCTGAAACGAAAATTAAATTCGTATCTTGAATATAAATAGATATTTAAAATGAACGTAAGAAATTTAATAAATCGAGAAATGTCTACATAAATAGCATCTTTATTTCGCTTGGGTCTGTTGTTAATATTGTTTACACATAAAACGTTGCAACTGCAATATACATAAATAGTTATCCAATACAATACGATCCGATGTTTTGACTGTCCCGTTTTTGGAATACATATGCTACTATTTGGTTTATTTAAATTACACAGGTGCTTAATCGATTACTTCGAAATTGAATTAAATCCGATTTTTTTTTTATCTATAGACAATTACAATTACAATTACATTATGTATTTGTTTTTTTTATGTTTTTATTTGTTGTTTTTTTTTGGTGCTGTTTACTTGCTAAAATCACAATATTCGACTCCAGTTAATTACAATGCGGCACCGGCACCAAAAATGTCTTTTCATTATTACTTTTTCGTGTATCTTTGCTCTGGTCTAATATATTTGGTATTTGATTGGGATTTGTGTGTTTTTCGTTATATGGGAATGTGGTCTAAATGGAACAATTTGGTTTAACGCTTAATACTGAGACTACGCAAAGCAATACAAATACAAATTGGTGTATAGAATATCATATGCTAAAATATAACAAACATTTTATTTTCCTAAACAACTACAAAAGAAGCCAACAACTAAACAGGTGTATTTATGTGAGTATCTAAGTGTGTGTGTGTGTGTGAGAAGAGTGACAGCTAGAAGAAGTTGAGGTAAGAGTAGGGGAGTAGAAGGAAAAGTTGCCAAAGACACACCATTAAATGGGCTGCAGCTTTGTACAGGGTCAGATATTTGTTAATACTAAACTCTCAAGGTACTCTGAAATTAGTTACACATAAATAAAAAATATACTTCGAAGGCCAGAGCGAGCTGGCAATACAGTTAGATCGAGACAGAGAGAGTGAGAGAGATAGAGAGCAAAATTAACACATAAGACAAAAAATAAATAAATAAACAATAACAACAAACAAAAAAAAAAGAGGCTGCGTCTACTTGGAGCCCGTGGAGCCATGCGACGACGAATGCGTTGGATGATGATGCGCATGGAGTAGATGCGAATGCTGCTGCTGCTGTTGCTGCTGATGTGACTGCTGTGCAGAGCTTTGATGATACGGCGACAGCTGTGACGGCAGCTGATGGTAATGTTCCTTGGGATGCCCCATTGAACTGCCCGATGCAGACGATGATGATGAGGAGCCATGTCCATGTTGATTTGAGCCATGATGGCTATTGTGACTATTATTGTAGTTAAGTGGCAATGCTGCAACGGCAGCCAGTGCGGCTGCCGCCGATGCAGCTGCCACACCGCCAGCAGTGGCCGTAGTTAATTTATTACCGACACCATTGCCGCTGTTCACCTTCAGCTGTCGTATTTCGGGAAAGAACTCAATCATCAAGATCTCGAGCAACTCCTGCAAATTTTTGAAATATGATTAAATGATTTCTATACTAATCCGTAAGACACTGAGCAACTCACATAGAATAGCTGTTTGTTGTATGCGGGATTCTGTAGAGCATCAAAGACTTTTAGTACGCCACGTTTGGCCGCCTGGGCACCAACCAGATTGCAGAGCACCTCTGGTATATGATCCGTAAGCAAGGCTTTGGCTGCATTGGTGGTCATCTCCTTCATATCATCGGATCGCACTGGATAGGCCGAGGCGAGAACGCCGCCTGGCCAAAACGATTTCAATATGGCTGAGAAATAGTTGTGCAGCATGGATTCCTCGAAAAGATAGGCGATAGATTCACGTATCTGCCGATTTATGGTGCGTCCATATGTGATCTGCACGAACGAGATGATACTCTTGCGCAGCCATTTAAAGACGCCGCCCATGTCAAAAACCTCGCCCATTAGTGCGTACATGGGTTCGGCAATTGAGTCCTTGCTGTCAATATCCGCCAGGAGTTTAGCATCGCTGCTCGTCTCGCCATCCAGATAGGTGGACATATCGTCATCATCACGCTGCAATCCCCAGAATGGATCGCTCGCCTTGCTCGACTCGTGCGCCTTCGTCGCGTCGCTCTTGAAAAGCGTTGATAGAGAGAATTTCGATTTCTTCGGCGAGGGCAGCGTCTGCTTCAAATGATCCGAGCTTGGACTGAGAAATGTGTAGATTGCCTCGCTGCCATTTAAATGATCATCCTCCAGTATAAACTGTATGCAACGATTTGGTTTACAGACAGGGATTAACTGGCATTGCACAGAACACATATACATACATTTAGAAACTTTTGTATTTGCCCCTTGGCCTTCTCCTGCGCATGACGATCTGTCTTCAAAAAGAAGAACTTGAAATTTGTTGGCAAATCCAGCGATTTCAAATTGGAGCATACGTGCCGCAGTTTACGTTGCAGCTCCTGAAATGTAAACAAGCAAGGTATTAGTATCGATCCGTAATTTGTTATTAACCACACTTACATGAACTTGGTTTAGGGAGCGCATGACCACCCAGCCACTAGAGATGCCCGAGGGACGACGTCTCTGCGCTCGGCCAGTGTTGCTGTCTCCATTCTTGTGAGCTGACTGCGCCGGCGCATTAATATCCTCGTCCACATGCACTAGGATCATAAACTGCAGTGACTCCTTTTCATCGGACACCTGAAATGGAACAGTAAAAACAGTTGATTGAGGCACGCAAATATCAAAAGTAAACTACGGAAAAAACTAGTCGAATTATAATAGTTAAATACCCACCTCGACACTTTGTATAGTGGCCTTCCACTTACCCAGATGCTCAGTCCAAGCATCTGTGCGTCGCAAATGAGCCTCTGTTTGTCGTTTTTCGCTCTTGAGCCACTCCATTTCCTTCTCGAGAATCTGCAGCACTTTTGACTCTGGCTTCACTGAGTATTTAAGTGCGTCGAGTGCCTGATTCTTCTTATCGATGCGCTCCTGTATCTGCTCCAGTTTCTTGCGTGCATATGATGTGTGAGCGGCGACATCGATGGCAGCGGGCGCACCGCTGGTGCCATTAAGGCCATCCGTGACAAAGGCCTGCTCGTCGTCGGCTACATCGCCCAGCAATGTGGGGCACGTTAGCAAGGTGGGATCGTTAAATTCGTTAGAGTCGAGCGCCTCCTTTAGCTGGCGATACTGTTCGCTCTGAACAAACGGTGGATAGTATTTGTCCTCCAGGGTGCGCAAAATGTTGCGTTGTATATCATAGAATATATCTGGACCCGCATCGCCCAGCACAAAAGTTTCGATCAGTTTGCGGTCGTGCTTATCGATTTGTATCTCTGGCTTGGGCACACGTATGTACGTGTAGAAGATCTCCGTGCCCAACTGATGTGTGGCAGATTTGTGCGAATGCTTCATCTCATCCACGGCCAGGTAAAAACCAACCAGGGCGCTGGCCTTTAGCGGCTCCAGGAACAGCGTAAAAAATCGCCTTCCCACAGCCGTATTGAGTATTTCCACCAGAGTTAAGTCCTGTGTTTATTTTTAAAGAGTTAATGATTATAATTTCATAGTTAAAAAAACTACAACTTACTGTATCGCTCGAGTAATTGCCGTTCCAGCCAAACTTGGCTAGATTCTTTTCGCACTGGCCCTTAGCCAGTGATAGTTGGTGCACGTAGCGCTTTAGCCGCACAGCGGCTGTCAGCTCTGACTTGGTCAGCGTATGATCCTCGGTGTCCGGATCGAGGCCTTTGGCACGTTGCAAATTCTGCATGCTGGTGGCATGCATCAGATCATTGACAATACTTTTTCGTATCAGCGACAGCTCCTCCAGATTCCCCGAATTATTGATGATCTTGAGGAATTCCTCAAAGCTTGCAGCGTACTCGTAGCTCCGTTTACTTATAGCTGCCGCCGCGAGACGCGTCTCAATGTTCTGCACAACCTTCTGATTGATATAGTCTGGTGCGGTTACCATTTTAATCATTGGAAAGAATACTACAAAAAACGAAGGTAAAAATTACGGATTTCAATAAATTTCTCTATTTTGAATCTGCCAAGAGATTTTAAGCCAAGCTTCAACCTGTTTCACGCATATTTTGCGAATCTAATTTGGAACTTACTCTTAAAAGAGAGGATCTCACTAAGCAGCACCTTGAGTGGGGGCAGTGAGTAACCGCGCGGCAGCAGCAATATGACCATAATCTCGCACAGCTTGCGCAAAAACTCCATTTCCTTCTCCTCATCGGCCAGGTACGAATTTGTGCTAAACACCGGAGCGCTATGCGTGTCCGCGCTGCACAAAAGCAAGAAGCATAGTTAGGGAGAGGTCGATATGCTTGCAGGGAAAACGAACTTACACACGCGCCTCGGCAATGCGTATCTTTTCTAGATGCACTGTGACGCGATTGACCATATCGACTGCTATGATCTTGGCTGGATCCATTTTGGCGGCACGCTCGTGTATCTTCTGAATGGCATTCCACATATCCTCGCGTATAACATCGTTAATAAGCTTTGGCTTCGTTACCACATAGCTGTGCATAGAACGATAATTTCGAGTTTAGAATCGGTTTAAAAGATAGAGAGGCTTCAGTTGATACCTACCCCAGCCAGGGCACCATAAAGTCACGCAGCACATATTCAATGATCTGCTGTAGCTGCAGATCGACTGTCTTGCCAAAGATTAAAGGTAAATTCGATGGATTCTTGATGGGATTTGGCAAATCAAAAATGTTGCATCTGTAAATAGAACAATAACCGTGAGAAATCTTTTCCGGGGGTTAATGGAATTGTTATCGTTACTTACTTGGTGGCATTGTAGAGCAACTTTGAGGGCAGCCGATTGGGCTTTGGGGGCTCATTGGTCGTAAATATGTAATGAATATAAACGGTGCCAGCGACAGCTGTTGATTTACCCAAAGGGTAACGACGATTCGAGATAAATTTTTAATTAACCAAAAAACAAAAACTTATGTACATATATATTTATATAAATATATATTTTTATATATGTATATTTATATATGTATATTTACATATTATATATCATATGAAAATTTTGCTGATAAGGAATGAGTCAGTGGTGAGATTAGGAATGGATTTGCTTACTGTAACTGGCACAACAGATAAGTGTATCGAGTTCTCGGCACGATTTTTACCTGCAAAGACCAGCACCAGGGAGTAGATGACGAATGCGAAGAACAAGAAGAACGTTGGATAATACCAAATAACGGCCAATAGCGTCAATGTAATGCCCGAAATGATAATCTTCCAGTTTAATTGCAGGGCACGTAGCAAACTAAAAATATAAAAAAAAAATCATAATAATGAATTAAAGTAATGAGCACAAAGTGTGGGCAGGCAGGCAGGCAGGCAGACAGGAAGCACAACGGAATCTATTAATAATAATAATGACAACCCACCGCCGCCACGCGCTCTCTCAGCCCCTCCCCCACACTACCAACCCCTTTTAATGGTCGTCACTCATTAAGCATTCACTCTTGACCCACACATATGAATGTATGTACGCCTGCTGGATTGCATGCATATATGTATGTATGTATCTATGTACATATGTATATATATATCCATGCAAAGGATACACACACGCATTTGAAAAAAGTTTGAATTGCAGCGTTTCCACTTACCGCGTTGCGAGCTGCGTCAGGCGCTGTGTGGGCGTTGTTGGCGGCTCAGGTTCAATGGGAAACAATGGGCGACGTCGCTCCATGGCGGCCAGCTGAGTCACAATAATCTGCCTGTGTCTTCCTATTACCAGTTACTCGTGTTGCTGTTGCTCTTTCCAAATAATGTTTGTTGTTGCTGCTGTTGTCGATTGTTGTGATTTTTCCTCGTATTTAAATATTTGATGAGTTTTGTACATTTTGTGACAACGTCGGTCGTTAACCGTCTCAGCTTAATTTGTAGCTCTTGTTGTGGCTTTTGCCATCCCTTGCCACTCGATGCACATACGTATATTAAAAATAGTTCTCTATAACCACTTCCGCCACCCCTCCACGACCAACGAACTGTACACCCCTACTGCGCCCTTGCCACCAATTGTCCGAGCAGTGACGTCTTCTTTTAACACTTGAATTTGTGTGGTCTTCAACCTTTCGTTCGGGGTGCAATTAAAAACATACACACAGCATCCGCAGAGTCGACGTTTATCGCAACAAGTTGATATTGATAACTGCAGAAGGGGCGGCGCGCCTCACGACGATAAGTGATAAGAGCGGCGCAGCGGTGGCGGCGAATGATGTCTGCAGCTTGGTGTCCTTCAAATCGGTGACTGCTGTTGTTATTTTTTTTTTATTTTGTGGTTTATGGTGTTTTTGTTGTTGTTGCCACTGCTGCGTACATTATCACAAGTTGGAATTGTGGTGCTGGTCAGGCGGCTTTGTTATAATTATAATCACACTGTGACACTTCCACTTTCAAACAAAATCACAAATACAATAAAGTAAAATCAAAGTTCTCAATTGTGTTGGATTTGTTGATATTATATCGATAACGATAATAGCATTTCGAAAATTGAGTGCGCAGCTCGTTAATGCGTTTAATCGATATACCGCCACACATACTATCGATGGCTTTTTAATAAGTAAACAAAAGTGCCGGCCGTTAAGTTCAATAAGTTTCCAATTTATTTCAGTTACATAACAACAGTTAAATACATTTGAAAAAATAAACTTAATTTTTGTTTTCGTATTACAAGTTTTGTCTGTTTTTTTTTATTTACTGTGTAATTTTGTGCCCCCCCGTCGCGTGTCGTTTCGTTAGGCATTCCATTTCCACCTCTTTCACATTTCCTCTTCTTAAGACCGTCGGACAGACTCTAAGTGGCATCGATAATTTTCAGATTTTGGCATTGTCATTATTGTTCCTTTTCTAGGTGTCGACGAGCACGCTTACGTGTAGCTGAAATATTCTTAAGAACCTCGTTCCTGGCAAACTGCGCACCGAAAACAGCCTCTATAACATGTATGACCAGTTGAAGCAATGCATGTGGTAAATATCCAGCGGTTTGTGTGGCAAAGCCGAGTGTCGCCAATGCTGATTTCACATACGTTTCGGGCGATGGTGCAAACCAACTCGGCTTACGTATCTTGGACATGTTGGTGGCCACAAAACCAGGCTGCACATTCTGTATAAGTATGCCATGCGCCTTGTACTCTGTCTGCAGATCATCACTGAACTTATTCACAAATGCCTAAAGAAACACAAACACAGCGTCTTAATAAATTAACTACAAATTAGGTACTCAATGTGCTCACCTTTGTACTGCTGTAGACGCTCAGCAAGGGACCGGGGATTACCGCTGAAGTCGAGGATACATTTATAATGACACCCTTGCGCTTTTCCACCATGCGAGGCATAAAAAGCGCCGTCATGTGCGTCACGGAATGTATATTAGCGGCGACAATATTGAGCAGGAACTTGGGATCGGCTTCGTACAAATCCAAAAAGTATTCCGGATGACTGTAGCTAATGCCCACATTGTTGACCAGTACACCAATATCCAGACCATTTGTTCCCTCACGAATTTTACTATAGATGTCCAAGCCACCTGTAAAGTCCACATCGATGACGCGCGTCTCAACCCCGAATTCATCCCCTGGAAGTATGCCATGATTTTGAATTGGAAGCCTGGCCCAAACACTAAGCCATATTCATCTCTTACCAATTTCCTTAGCAACAGTATTTAGTTTCTCCAATGAGCGACTAATCAACACCAGTTTCAGTCCTTTGCGTGCTAACTGCAAATGTGACGACAATTAATAAAATTATTTTTACATTCAATATTGTTATTGTTATGTTATTGTATAATCTGAGATGTGTAATCAGTTCTCAATCAGTCCCTCGAAAATGCATGAGATAATTAAGTACACTCGAAAACTAGAAAGCTTTTATTTCATTACAGTACTATACAAAATTATAATTTATTATAATTGTAATTATAATCCAAACATACATTATTCGAATAGTTTAGCAACAATCAGACAAAACACTATTTAAATGACGACACTGGACGCCTGGTGACCCGCCCATCCGTCGAGCATTTTAAAGTTTTTTATTTGAGCTTACTCGATGCGCATAATAAGCGTTCTTTAAATTAGCAATCCATGCTTGGTTGGAGACTAACAGAAAACACATGAATGCTAAGCAGATGCGTTGGGTGCAGTCCAAAAGAAAGCGCTGTGTGTGTTTGTTTGGATTGTTTATAAATTAGAGGGCAACTCGGGTAGTTAAAAGTCAAAGTGTCTTGTTTATATTCAATAATGCAATTTGGTAATCAAATTGTGTTGCCACTCGTTTTGCTAACTGGACGTTGACACTTTGAAACCCATATGCAAAAGTGCTACATCAACATTTCTAGGGTTTTGTAAACATTGTCAAGCGTTGGCTAAATAAACAAAAGCTGGTTATAAATTATGAACTGAACTTGCACTTTCAAATTTTTGTTGTTTATTTTGTTGAGTTCTGGTGTCAAACCTAATGAATAATTAGCACTAAGTGAATTGCAACAAAGTGCATTAACGTATAATACAAATATTGAAGAATACAATGTTCAAGTCATGATCTAATGTCTTATCCAATGACAATTCGTTGGCTGCACTTTTTGCACTGAGTTTGTTTTTTCTGGACAACACCCACACAAATTGCAGTCGTCATGGATTTTGAAATGCAAGACAGACTCTAGCTAAAGTTCTACGGCAAATCCGCTCCAGCAATGCCCTCTTCAATCAATACATTAATAATAAGTAAATCAATTTCAAAATTGCAATTAAATTAACATAACTTCATTGGCTTTAAGTTTATACTTGTTCGGTCTAAAAGCTATTTAGAATTTTCATTTGTGATATCTAAATCAAAAGTCATTTTAGAACTATACTAATTGCAATGTAAACCAACATTTTCTGGGTGTGCAATTCATAAAATCTTATTGCCTGAGTTCGTTCGATTTATCCATTGATCCACTTGTGTGTACATACCTCCCTTGCATAAGCCTTTCCAATGCCATCCGTGGAGCCGGTAATAACTATAAAATATATACAACAATAATTGGTAGCCATTATCAAAAAGTATAAAACTGATACATGAGTAATGGACGCCTTATCAGGGTTTCGGTCAGGACCGTCGTCGTATTTATATCGTTCAAAGTTCAAATGCCAAATGAAATTGAGACTTACCTGCCCATTCGCCCATCTTCGCCAGATTCACCGAGGAGCCAAGCAGCTTTGGTCCGAGCACATTCACATAGATCCAGGGCAGGACTTTGCGACAGATCTGAAAGCCAACAATGCTCATGGCAATGCCGCCCAATATGCTCAAATCACGCGAATATTCTCCCATTTCAAAAAAGTCGTATATAATTCTAAACTGCAATTCCCAAAGATCGCAGCGCTGTTGTGTGCCGTTGTGGGCTAATGTCTCGACTCTACGGACTCCGTTTGGGGTTCGTTGTTCGATGTGCTGCTGCTGCTGCCTCTGCTGTGTTCTGCTGCCAGCGTTGTTTTTTCGCTGTATTGGTTTCGAAGTACTGCCCTCTCTCTCCGGCTGAATTTGTCAATTGAATTCAATGTGTGGAATTATGCGGGGTATTTTGTCGGCTGTGTCTGTTTAGTATTCAAAGCAGATTAGCGCGCAAGTTCGACAATTCTGCTGTTATGCATATAAAGGGCGATGAATTTCCTTTTGGTATAAGCTTGTTATGGTTTAGTTTTGTTTATTATTATTTTTTTTTTTGCCGAAAACTATATTGAAATTTAAAAGAAATACAATTACTGTATGAAATGTCACCGCTGAGACTGAATATGAAATGAACAGTTTTTTTTATTGAGCATATTTTGGGTGTGTGTGTGTGTGTGAGAGAGAGTATGCGTGTGTTTCTAGCGTCGCGCCACTTATGCGTTTGCAGCTGTGTGGTGTGCTCGGCTGACGGGGTCGTTCTCTCACGATTTTCAGCTTGATTTTGAGCGGGCATATCGCACCACCGCCAATAAGCGATAACGGGGCACACATGTGCTTGGTCAGACACAGACACAGACACACACACACACACGCACACACATACACATACAAAACACATTTACTTACTCTCACTGAAAATTGCACATGCGCAGGAAGTAGACACTAAAAACCGATGACGATAATTTCAGGCGCTAAACGGCGATTTTGATTTTGCGCTTGGACTCTCATTGAATATTAAATTGTTATTATTAAAGTTTGGTGTTTTCGGAAATTTTGCTCCATATTCGAAATGCTCACTAGATGTCGCGCCGCAGTCAACAACAAGTGTTGCATACTTTTAAGCTGTCGATAAATGTGCCTTATTATTTATGCATGTGGAATTTGAAAATAAGAACAACACTATGCAGATGGCGCCATGGCAACCCCAATGACTGAAGACCAGAATCCTTATGTTCATCTCCATACAGATGAAAGAGAATAAGAGAGAGAGAGAAAGAGGAAACAGTTGCACGACCGCTTAATTGGCAAATGGAATTCGAGTCCTTTCTCCGGCAGTCTCGAGCCAATTGCGTGTGAACCAACAACGTTGTTCTGACCGGCAAATGCAAAATGGGCATATATATAATGATATTTATAAAAGTGAGCAACTCTGTTGAGTTTTAGAGGCGCAAAAAAAAAATACGCAACTTTTTTTTTGTTGTTATTATTATCATAGTTTGCACAATTAATACAAAGTTAGTTAAATCGGTCCAATTGGGAATATAAATAAAACAAGTGGTTCACTTATATATTTAACATTGTCCTAATTTGATACAACAAAAAAAAAAATAAAATAAAAAATTGCGCATAAATACAATCCAATATGGGTACTTGTTTGCCACAGTTAAAATGCCATAAGCAAGCAATCCAATAAAACGTTTCCTATCAAAATCTTGAGAGCCCATTAAAATCTGCTGTGTTCCATGATAGGCCAACAAAAGAGCTGCCGAGCGTTCGTTTATTGTTGAGTGTTTTGGCATGCGCACATCCTATCCTGACCTACATTTCAATTATTGGTCATCTAAGCAGCATCGCCATCCAAGCAAGAAAAAAAAATATATACAAATAAATAAATAAAAAAAAGAGCAATTGAAATGAAAATACAACCAAGATACAATACACACACACACACACTACGCTGCACATTCGTACATTTGTACATATAAACTGATAAAGCTAATAAACGTTTTCTTGTCCTGCACAGTGAAATCAGTGTTATCAATCAATCGAGGAACGCACGCACAAACAATTCAAATGATTGAATAAAAGCAAACCATGCATGTCCTCCCCACAAATTGCAATATGGTGAACAGCAGCAGCCAATTATAAAGGATACGAAAGGAAAATTGTGAAACATTTAAATAAATAAAATCAATTCATGAGAAGCAACTCAGTGCCAGAAAAGATGTTGTTAATTAGATAAAAGAAGAAGAAGACGACGACGAAGAAGAAGAAGAGAAGAAAAGAACATCAATTATATTGGATTCAACGTAAATTTGCATATGCTGCGGTGAGTTTTTCACTTGTCTTACTATGTAGTTCCTACGAATAGGTATGACACTTGCTAAATATATATTGTGTATATATTCGAAATGTTTGTTGCAGTGATGAAATCTAGATTGTTTTGGATATTTGCAATTATATATTCATCGCTACATCATATAGGTTCCGGATCCACCTCGACGACCTGTAAGTATTAAAATATTTTAATTATACCCAGTTTATATCTATGTATAGCTAGCCCCTTCTACTCCTACTACCCCCTCCCCCTAGTCTCTCCATCCATCTGTTCCAATTGTTTTGTCTCTTGTGCCCACCCTAAATTTGTAATCTATCTCGATGGAAATTAGTATATTTTTGACTTTTTGCTTTTGTTTACAATGACGAGAGTAAACAGTTTAAATACAAATTATTCGAACTGACAACAAAAATTTAGATGTTAGCAGACTAACATCGGTTTATGAGGTTTTTGCTGGACCACAGATGACTTGTAATGTGAATAACTTTTTTTCCGACCAAACTCATCAGTTAAAAATTTATTTATTATTTATTATATCAAAATTAAGTACTCCGAACTGGAACGAACACATAGCTCTTCTTTCTGGTTTTGTTTCATAATATGTGTAATTGATCAATTGCAGTAAAACGTCCCCGAGCTGGAGATCCGTTTGACACGTTCCCAAAAAACTTCTGGCAAGAGTTCTCATCGCCGTTCACAGACACGCCCGAAGATGAGGAGCTTGAGGTTACCGAGACGACAACGCACGAACCGTTTCCGTTCTTCGCCGATCCCTACACGACAATTAATGTAAGCACCCAGCTGTCATCGAATGTCTATCTGCACTGTCGGGTTAATGATCTGCAAGGGAAGACGGTCTCGTGGATGCGACGCAAGGGTGATGATCTGACCCTAATCACCTTCGGTCAGCATACGTATAGCGGAGATTCGCGATACTCGTTGGAGTTCGATGAGCCAAACGATTGGAAACTCTCGATTCAATTTGCCAATGAACGGGATGAGGGACCCTATGAGTGCCAAGTATCATCGCATCCACCACTGGTACTTTTGGTTTACCTAACTATAATTGGTAAGTTAATCGAGAACCTTTATTATCATCTACATCATGTGCTCCTCAGTTCCTCATGTGGAAATTCTCGATGAGCGAGGATCAGCCACACCGGAGAAATACTACAAGGCTGGCAGCACAATCGAGTTGCAGTGCGTCATCTCAAAGATTCCACATCCATCGTCATATATTACCTGGCGTCATGGCGTCCGTTTGCTCAACTACGACACCAGTCGTGGAGGCATTAGGTATCTATTAGTATATCTATACATACATATATGCTTATCCCAGAGTGTATACGAATTTATTCTATTTCTGTATTGCACAGCGTTAAAACAGACATGCTGCCTGGCCGGGCCTTAAGTCGTCTCTATATAGCCAATGCAAATCGGCAGGATACCGGCAACTATACCTGCATGCTGGGAAATGAGATTACAGAAACGGTTGTTGTGCATGTGCTTAACGGTAAGTGCAGGTTCCTGTTTAAATAAATTAGCAATCTTCTTGACAAGTGACATGCACAAAGGACCGACAAAAAATTGGTAAATTGCTAAATTGAAACTAATTTTGGGTAAAGCTGTTTCGGCATACTTAAAAAAAAAAAAACAAAATCCAGACTAAATCAAACCTGCTAGTTTTTCTTAAGAGTGTTTTGGTTTTTTTTTTACAATGAATCTGAATGACTTGAGATGCTTGAATATATACGATAATTGATATCTATGTGTATTACAGGTGAAGAGCCAGCTGCAATGCAACATGCGAATGGGACTCGATTTATATCCAGCCCTCTAACTATGGTTGTGTTTTTTATAGTATTTGCGATAGTTAAACCTTTTCAGCGATGACAACATTACGAATGATCCAAATCAAAATTGGAAACGCTATCAAAATAACTTTAATATTCTTAGAAAACGAAGCATAAGAAGAATAAGAAGTATTATGGGAAAATGCATAAGCCAAAATATATAATCTTGTCCAGGATTGCATTTTCAACTTTTACTCTAATCATGGGTTGTTTAAAAATACATAGCATAAATGAATACTAACTGTAAGCTTAAAAGAAACTTGTAACAAAAAACAAACAAAAACATAAAGAAAACGACAGAGGAAAAGGAAAACTCGTATATAAGGGCGTACGTGAAAATTTAAGAAATTGATTTTGCAATTGAAAATGAAAATGAATGTGAATACTACAACTTAAATCGTACTACAAAAGGCCGTGTTTTTGTTGGCTAAAGTACAATTTTCCTTACCCGCTCCCCAACTCTCACATCTCATAACACCCACACACACAGTTATTTTATAATTTTTAACATCACCTTCCGATTTAGAAAAAAGAATAGCCATTATATATGTACATAATATTTCATGTTGGTGGTTGTAGCTTCTTGAAATCAAACGGCATATCAGTTGGGATCATTAGACCATTCTTGGATAGCATTTTGCAATTAGTTTTAAACATAGTACATAAAATATTAAAGAATCGCCTCCCCCGCCCCAATTGTTTTCCGCAGGTCCATCATCAGCTCCTTGCTAACGAATAATCGGATATGATATAATAATTAATGATCTCCTAGTTAAAGTGTTCAGTTTTTGGTTCTATCACAGTTCTAGATATATTCCAACTACCAAAATAAATACCGAATACTTACGTAGACGTTAGGTGACTGTAGTGCACAAATACCCTAGATACCCTGATATTTACAAAAGAATACTGTGCCATTCAAAATGGATACATATCTTTTAATTTAATGTGTACTATTATACAAATTGTTCTTAATTACATACTTAGGTTGCGGAACCAAATGACCATCGTATCTTGTATGTACAGACTTATGTAGTTTATCTCTTTTTGGAAACCTAAACCGAAATCTGAAATCCGAATATCGAGTGTACAACCAAACGGACCAAATGGGTTAAAGATGAATTGTGCTTTGATTTTTTATTTTTGTCCCTTTCCAATTTCCCCCAACACACACAGACACACACAAAAAAAACACACAATTTGTAGCTTTCTTTGATTGGGGCATGATACATGGCATGTATTATTTGGTATTCACATAGAATAGGTTTATATTAAACATTTATACTATGCTTGATCGCTTTATTACTCTTGCTTGCATCATTATTATTATTATTAACTATGTACCTATGTAATATTGGTCTATTAGAGCAACTATTTCGGATATTTGAACACAACTGCTAGCGGCAGTTTTTTTTTTATTTTCTACTCCCCTATTTGGTATATTCTAAAAAAAAAAAAAAAAAAAAAAAAAAATTACGAGAAAAATCGAAAAATTAAAGCCCAGCTTAAAACTACATACAATTAATTGATAAGAACTTAAACCTTAAACAAACTTGGCTAATTTCGAATGGTCCACAGTAGTTATTGTAAATTATTCAATTGATCCCAATCAGCCTACTGGTCTGGTTGGTTTATTATGGTGTATGCCCTTAAATACAAAAACAAATGTTGGAGTGAGATAACGAAACAATACTTAGAGACTAATGAAAGTGACGAAACTTTTAGAAGCATTTTGGTTACAGTAAAATATTTAAGATTATTACAAAATTGATATTATAAATAACTACATAAATATTTATGTATGCGGCCAATGTCAATGTCAATGTCAAATGCCGTCATTAATATAATAATGCAACATTGTAAAAAAATAAAACACAAACAAAACCACTCACCCACATCTACACACTCATATACACATACATTTCTTTTTTCTATTAAAAAAGAACATTTAAAATCCAATAATATTGTTTTCATTTTTGAAAAAATAGAAAACCTCCCAAAAACGGCAACGCTTTTTTTAAATAACAAAACTTCATTAAAAATGCGCGCCAGTGTCGTAGGGTTGCATCGATGTTAAAAGAAACAAATCGATTTTGGAGAAAACTATCGATGTTTGAATTTAGTTGAAAAACATCGATGCATCGATGTTTCTCGAATTCAATTGTTGATAAAATTTTGATTGTTTTTGTTTTTGACTAGTCTTTGTGGCTGATGCGCATCGCCATTGAAACGGCATTTTATTGATTGCATATGGCAAACTGGCGCTTGGCACGCGACGCCGGCCTCCATCCCAAGGACACTAGCGACCCCTACATAGGCAGACGGCATTAACGTGTTTGTTTTGTTATGTTTTGTTTTGTTTAGCTTAGTAATTCAAGACCAAAACCGCTCAAATTGTGTTTGTTTTGCTTAGCTCGGCCATTCACTCAGTGCCGTGCATTTGTGGCAGCCGTGTTTTGGCGTGTGACGACAAACTAAGGGAGCATTAGCATAATAAGCACTGTTCCTTAATTATTTTAATTAAATAACAATAAAAACATGTCGACTACAACTGACCGCTGCGAAACCGATCGCATCTCCAACATTGAGCTGCAATCAAGTAAACGCATGCTTTACTTTAGCGATGGCGTCATGGAGGAACTCTCCTCCAGCGATAGCGATATAGAGGCGGACGTGCCCGATAAGGCCTACAATGTCCAGCTTGAGGTTTGTCACACACCACATGACACACTTCCGACTCAAAAACTTCTTAACGTTTGTGACTCATTTCATTTGCAGCGCGAATTGCCGCTGGTGCCACGCCTACGTTACAAGGCCAGCAAGATGGGCAACAACATATTGGCCGGCATTGACTATGTGGGCGGTGGGCTGGCCTCCTTCCTCGGTATCTCAGGCTCCAAATACGCCAGCGAACTGAAATATCATCAGCGGGAGAGGGAACAGAAGGAATCCGAGGCTGCCGCCACCGACGAGGACCCTGACAACAATTGGCAATCGCCAGTAACGAACAACAACAGCAGCGGGAGCAGGGGCAATAATCGTCACAACAACACGATTGTCGTTTGTGAGCCCGTTCGCAGTAACGGCTACGTGGAAACGCAACCACAGCCTTCGTTGCCACCTAGTCGACAATAAAAATTAAATGTTCGATGACCTCGCCAGTAATAATAAAACATGCAATGATAAAACAACCTTGCCATGAAAATGCTCATCGGGGGAAAACGTAAGAATCGTGTGTAAGCTCTGTACATAATCAATATGTATAAAAAGTATAAACTTCAATCATTTTCGACACTTTATTCACTATAAATAAGTTACAAAATATAAAATACATATTTATGAACAATTTAAACACATTGTTTCATTAGACAAAAAAAAAGGCGCCACAATTAAATTTGGCCAAATATACAATATTAATAATATAATATATAGATAGTGTATTTATATATTTGTAGTATTTTCAAAACAATGATTTTAATATACAAATTACAATTTTGACATTTTTTGCATTTTCAATTAGTCTCATTTAAGAAAAATATAATACACATTTTTTTTGTTTACTTTGAAAGTTCAGATTTCCCAGCGAGCCGTTATATGGCTATATAATTTTTTTTAAATAGCTCGTTCAAAAATATATTTAACCAATAAGTTTAAGCCAGACTTTAATAGACACTTTCATAAGGCCACATATACATATAAATATAGATTAGAGTACATTGATAATTAAGTACTTGGAAGTTCTTTTAGTAAATTCTTAAACTAATGGCACATTGAATACAATGACAATTGCGTTATATTTTAAGTACACTTGCACAATTTATGTTTTGTAGGTCAATCGAAATGGTTAGATAATTATTTTGATTTGAATTATTGTTTATTTTTAAAGTTTAAGCACATGTATCACAGTATTTTGTTGCTGCGTAAACAAATAAAAAAAAAACCAAAAGCAAAATTAAAAAAAAAAGATTAAATGAATTACATTTATGCTACAAATATTGTATGCGGGCAAGAATTATTTAGTGGATTGTACTTTGGTGTCATCGGCAGCAGACCTAAATTTAATATTAAAAAATATATACATATACTTATAAAAGAACCATGCCATAACATTTAGTTATCAATGAATTCTCAAAATGAAATAGCTCACTCAAATTTCTAAAAATGTATATTAATAATATGTTTATATCTATATCTAAGGCAAGTTGTTTTCTATTTCACATTTTTGGAAGCCAGTAATTTCATTTTGAGTTTTCTTCAGTTATTACATGGAATTATACACGAAAAACACAAGGAAGCAATGCACAACATAAAAGTTAAGACATTCATTTAACACACATTATTTGAAACTAATACAATTACAGAAATACATTTAGGTTGATTCCCAAAAAGTTAGTGCAAGAAAATCCACAATAAGAATTAATCACAATTATACACTTATCACCATTGTGCATAGTACATTTAGCGATAATTATGATTGCAATTGTATTTCTGTGTTTGTGTAGCATTTTACAACAGTTTAATAACTGAAACTGGTACAATGGGCATTAGTTGACCTAGACAGGTTTAATACACGGCAAGTAGCACAAGTTGGGAGGTTTGCCGCAACTAAAAACGTTGCATGTGGAATCTTTCATTGCTAACCAGATTGAAAGTTTGGATAGAAACTTTTTACGCTAACAAGCCTTGTAAAATGTGCCAAAAAATTGGGCACAAGCTCATGATCCAACTTAAAAGCTAAACTAGACAGATCTAAGCTGACCTTGGCAGGAACGTTTGTGGTTAAGCAGCCGCAACAGTTTGGGAATCTTAGTGCGGCCTCAGACTTGAAAGAACTGCTGGCCATAATGATGACGTGACAGGAACGTGCTGCAAGTTGAGAGCATACAAGCAAATGTGAGTCAGGATAAGGATAAGCTGAAGTTATTCAGTTGACTTACCCATACGCTCACAGGAGCGTCTCATTGCCGTAGCGCTGTAGTTGCGGATAATGCGAATAGCTAGTGTGATGTGCCTGATGACCATGATGATGCTTCTGCGGCGCATAATACAAGCGATGATGCGAGGAGTGAGCATGCGGCGGCGATTGCTGCCGAACGCTGCGTCCCAGCGAATAGTTGGACATTTGATTCAAAGATATGGAGCCAGCGCTCGTTTGCGATTTGTGCTTGTACGGACTGCTGATTAATGGCGGTGAACTGGCCATCGACTGATGTGACGGACGCACCGAATGGTAGGAGACAACCGTGCTGCTGCAGGCAATATGCGAGCCACGCGAACTACTCTGTCCGTCGAGCGTGTGCTGCTGCTGCTGATGATGATGATGATGGTGATTATGTGGCTGTAGCTGCTGCTGCAACGGCTGCTGATGCTGCTGTTGCTGATGAGTTGGGTGTATTGTGCGCTCACCGCCCGATGTTTGCTTGAGCGGACGCAGAGACAACTGTCGCTTGTACATGCTGGATATGCTTGGTCCCAGCACCCAAGCGAAACAACAAATGCCCAGCATGAGCTCCATGAAGGCTCGCGTTAAATATGGCCAAAGTGGTGTGCTCGTCTCGCGCGCACTTAGCCACACATCAATGTTGGCAAACTCATAGATAACAGCGAGCAGCAGCAGCGCACAGGCGGCGCCATAAATGAAAAGAAATATGCCAATGCCGGAGCTGTTGTGCGTGGCCAGCTGCAGTTGCTGCTGCAGACTCAGGGCATTACTATTGCGCAGGATCTCCTTGTTGCGGCAGTGCACCAAATAACCAGATATTAGGTTCATTGAGCCAAAGATCCAGTAACAGAAAACGGGCGTGGCGACCAGCACCTGCAGCGCCTTATCCGACTGATTGCCCACGAAGCAGGCGCCTGTTCAAAATTATAGAAATTATGTTGGAAATTCGTTCGAATTGATACACAAAAAGCACACGCAAGGACTCACCCAGTAGCTCATCGGCATCCACCAGTCGCATTACAATGACCGCTGCCGTTTGAAATGCCGGCAGTCCCCAGGCCACAAAGCAAACAAAATTATTGCGTGCCAAATCCTGTTGGGCGGTGTTGCCACTCGTACTGCCACCATGCCTCTTGGCGACGGCAGGCAGCGCAATGTGGCCTTTGGTGTCCGGACTATTGCGGCGTATATCGCGATGCCAACCAAGGCATAAAATTGCCCACCTGTGAACAGACGAAACAAATATACATAAAGTGCTGACCTAAAAGATACCCTGCAAAATAGATTCATGGGCATTTTCATTCCCTTTTTTTTTTACATTTAAAATCAATTTAAGATAGCCATTGAATTTGTTGACCAAACTTATGGCTTACGGATTTCCGACTCCAGAATCCTTATAATTATTATCATGGAAAAGATTGGATGACAGCAAACTTACCAGGCACAGGCAGCCATGCCAAAATAGTAGCGCAATAGAAAGACGCTGGCACAGGCCGCATTGGAGAGTCCATCCACGCTGAGGAGGAGCTCATTTGGCGCTTGGGGATCCGTGCCGCAGGATGTGCCCGTTCGTCCGACAATAAAACGGACCGTCCACCCAATGGTGATCATGTTGTGGCACCAGAGCAACGGTGACAATAGACGCGACCATTTGGCGCCCGCATTGCGTCCACAATTATCGCCACCCAGGAGGAGCAGACAAAGTGTGGCGACGCAAGCGAGTCCCAGCGCCGCATATGCCCACGTGGATACCCAGATCTCGGACAAATGCTTCTCACTCGGCGTAAATAGAATGTCCGCCTCGCAGAGTGGGGCACAGCGTCCGGAGCGATGCAGCTTTACATATAAATGGGATTTGGCCAATGCTGAACAATCGAGTGGCAGAGATGGTGCCAATTTGATGCCAGTTCCTGGCATATTCATATTTGGACCATATATGTCATGCTCCTCCTGCATGGGCAGATGCGTCTCACCGGGTCCCTCCATGCACATGGTCTCGTGATTGTTCTCACGCGGAAAACGCTCACAATCGAGCGCCGGCGGCCAGGGAAACCCAAATCCCTGCAGCACCGGATGGCAACGTATCCGTACAGATTCACACAGACTGCGACAGGGTCCAATGGAATGTACCGGCGCCTTGGGCGTACACATTGGCACATATGCGGCGCAGAGGAACAGCTTCAGCTGGGAGCTGCAATCGTATTCGATGAGTGGCGCGAATGTTTGCAATGTGTATTCCACATCCGTTTGCAGCTCGTGTCCAACGAGATTGGGCATGGATGTCTCATTGTAGCCAATGCCGCGGCACATTTCGATCCGAATGGGCTCGCACTGGCGAAAGATTATCTCCGACGGCGCGTGGCTACTACTACTACTACTACTGCTGCTACTACTGATACTACTACTGCTACTACTACTACTGCTACTACTACTGCTGCTGCTGTCCCCTGCTCCTCTACCGACAACGATTGCTGTCCGCGCCTGGAGCAGTTGCAGAAGCAGCAATGCTGCTGCCAACTTCCATTTTGCATTCATTCTGCTTCTGCTTCTACTTGTTGCTCTTGTTGTTGCTTCTCTTACTGATTTGCATAGTGCGCATCAGTGTTGCCTGTCTGGATTAAGCAAAAAAGCTACAAAAAATATATTGAAATAAATTTATTTTTTTTTAAGCGCAAAGTTATCTGATTTTTAATTATGTTATCTGAGCAATGAAAATGTTTCTCTAATTTGAGAAATGAATTTTACCCCGCTAAGAAGAACAGAAAAAAAAGCTGAATTAGCAGCACTGCTGTGCACCTCGGACCCTTTTCTACATACAAAAACTGGTTTCACATGCTCTCGCACTCGTTAATATGTGCGATCTCTTTCGCACAACTCATTCGTTGCAGACATCGCCGTCGCCACCCGCCCGACCGCCTGTCTGGCCCGGACTCCCCTTGTCAACTCGTTAACTACCTTGGCGTCGTTCTTGTTATCGTGCCGTCGCTGCTGCTGTTGCTGCCGCTGTCGCCGTTGCTGCTGCAAACTAGTTTGGTGTTCTTGTTCTTTCACAATTGGTATGCAGATTATCTTCTCCCAATTACAAATTTCATATGCACTTTAACACATTTTAACTAGTACTGTTTTTTTTTTTTATATTTTGTATGTTGCTTGTGCTGCTGCACAAATTTGAAGTTGTTTATGTTTTCGATCGTTTAGGAATTTTGGTTCGTCAATTTGGTTTGTTTACTTAAGTCGCAGGTAAAAATATCTTTTCATTTGTATGGTTGGCTAGTCACATAATTTGCATTGGATATAAATATATTTATTATCTTTCTTACATTTATATGATTTTACACTACCAATTTGATTTTGTGCTCACTAGTTGAATGTTTACTTTAACTTATAGATCGAAAAAGTTGTAAATATTGCGTTGAATCGTTCGCTAGAATATGTAATTTTGTTTCTATCGATAACACACGGCTAGTTAAATGTGGTGGCACAACGATGACTCTAGTGCTATTAAAAATTTAGTGTTGGCAAACAGCCTGTCAGTCATACCATCCACAAAAGAATAAAATAATTCAAAATCTACAACATCCACTTTGGGAAAATTGCAAGCACAGTGGAAGAAAAGCGTTATTTTTGTTTGTAATTTTTATTTATTTTTTATTGAATTTAAATAGAATTATTAACTGGTATATATATGAAGATAGCAACAAGTAACACAAATTGCACCCTTTCCATCAACGCTATACCAAAAACAATTTTCTAACGATTCACAACAATATATACCCAAATTTTTACAAATTCAATAACAATATCGTTTTTAACTATACACACCACTACAAGAGCGAAATGCATATGTATTAAAGATCGACAGAATCAAACAACATGCACTTTATCTATTTTGCATTTGTATATATCTCTCTTTAAGACACATGCTGTCTTGCTTGCTTTTATGATTGGCCTGATTGCGGTTTAGTCTGTTTTTGAAAATACGGCCGCAAATGCTCTATCTATCTCTCTTTCTCTATCTTTCTCTTTATCTTAGGGGAAAAATCAAGAATTTGCATTTTTAGCCACATATCCTTTTGTGTGTAGACTTTCGTTAACCGCTTTTGTATATTTATAATATAGTATATATGTAATAATATTTGTATATGTTGTTATAGATAATTGTTTGTTTTAAGAATATTACAAATACTTTACATTATTTAATTAGTGCGAGTAACATTACAATAAAATCGAAAAACAAGCACAATATATGCTCAAAATATGAAATAGTTTTGAAGTTCTGTTTTGTTTTTTTTTTTTTTTGTTTTTGGGTATGCTTAAATATATGCAGAATATGTATGTGTATATGTATGTATATCTATGTACGTATGCCATATGAGGATTGACAACAATTGTTCAACAAAAACGAATATCAGCGATAACAAGAATTATCTTCGGCTGCCAACGGCCGAAGCAGCCCGCATTATTACTCTCACCCAAAATTGTGGCACATAAATGTTAATATATTGACTATTGTTTGTTTTTGCTTTTCTTTGTCCTATGCATCCAAATCTTTGGTTGAATTTGGGGGTTTGGGCAATACTTCTATTTCATAGTATATTGCTTCTACTCATCGTAGTCGGTGATCATGAGGCCCCGTTTGGTGAAGTTTATCGAAGAGATCGTTGAGAGATGCGGTGCCGTATCTATCCCATCGAAGAGGTCACTAGTAGCTGAACTATTTAACGAATTTAGCGTTACGTTGAATGATCCGCCAGCGGTATTGAAACGCAGCTCCTGCAGCTCCTGTTGCTGTTTTAGGTTCTCTAACTCATCCCTCAATGCTTGATTGCTTAGACGCAGACTCTCCGCCTCTTGCAGACAGTCGCGCAAGCTGCAAAATGTACATCATTTTAATAAATGTATATATGTATATTTATGTATATGTTTAATTTTCAATTCATTTTTGTTATGCATTCAATAATGACGAACGAATATCAATTTTGTTTTCATAGAAAGACCAACCCCCATGTATAAATTTACTTCGAGAAGATCGAACTTCAATTGGAATATTCTTGGCATAATAATTAAATGCAGAGCTTCAACGAGAAACCATAACAGTAATTCAATTCAAGTGTTTAGTCTGAAATTAACTTCAATTGAAATTCAATTCAATGCGACAATATCTAACACATATACAAAAAAGAAATAAAGAAGTAATTCAAACAAATATAACTGAAATGAGTTTATAATGAAATTCAATTCTACTTGCAAATGAAACCGGTTATTCAATTTGTTTATTTCATTATTCTTAACAAAAGAATGGATTTGAAAGAGTTTTTCGCCTATATTTGATTATATTATTGAATATACTTATACTTGAAGTTCAAAATGGTAATTAAATTGATTGAATTCGACAAAAATAAAATTGAACCGTTTCTCTTCGATGCACTCACCACCCAACCACGCTCACTTACTTATCAATTTCGTTCTGCATGCTCTTGATGTAGTCGCAGGCCTTGATCAGGATTTGCGATTTAGAGTCGTTGGGTGGTGTGCGTCCATTGTTGTGGCTGCTACGCAGGCTCGTCGTAGTTGTTGTCGTCATCATCGTCTTGTTGCTGCCGTCTACCGTTTCAGCCGAGGGATTTGCATTTGGCTTATAGCGATTGCCCTCCGTGGGCAGCATCTCCTTTAATTTGAAGATCCAGCAGTTGATCTTGTCGCGCCGGCGACGCTCGACTTCGTTGTGGGTGGCACGACGCTTATCGTCCCTTTTCTTATACGCATCCAGCTTGACATTAAAGTGAGATGGAGCAGCTGCTGTCTGGGAAGCATGAGCTGGAAGAGTTACTTGATGTGAATGGTTGGCCACTGCAAGAGAGGAAATGCTGCCGTTGCCATTGCTGGGTGGAGTTGAATCTTTGTTGGCAGCAACAACAACATTGTGTGTGGTGGGCGTGGCAGCGCCACCGCCACTAACGAATAGCACGCTCGTGGACGGTATGGAGTCCGGCTCCAATTTGATGGATGCCATCGCTGTTGTGTTTGTTGTTGATGTTGTTGTTGGGATCGTATGTTTCATTTGCAGCATTTGTTCGCTCGTTTTGGTGTCCTTAACTAAATATATTTCACAACCGGTTGGCAGCTGCAGATTTGTGGGTAAAATGGCATGCAGTGCATCCAAATCTGGTTCCTGCTTAATGCTCTCAATGGCATAGAATTCTTGAGATTCATTCGAGTTGTCATCATCGCCGCATATGGTTAAATATATTTGTGCACCATTATTAATGTCAGCAACGCCTCCCATGCTGCTGCTGCCGCTGCCGCCGCCGCTGCTGCTGGTTGTCAGAAACAGACCGCTTGTGGTGCCTCCCCCAACAATATTTGCAACGTTGCCATAAACTGAATTGCTCAGGAGTGCAACGTCTGTGGCTGTGGCAGTGGCAGCTGTTGCTAGCTCCAGACGTGGCCGTTTCTTCACATTCATTGCAGCTGTTTGTTATTGCTTGTTGCTGTTGCAATAGTTGTTGTTGCAGTTGCATTAGCTGGCATCTCACGTTAATGTTGGGTGTCTCCTCCTCAATTTTTTTTTTTTTTTTTTGTGTTTTGTTGTTCACGTAACTTTTACTGGCGTATTAACTACCGTTATGCCGAAACGTTGCGACACACTGCGTTGACAATTCGTATCGAATTGGTTTTGCCATCTAGCTGGCTACAATAAACATAATATCAACACATTTGTTGTTGGCTTAAACAACAATAATGATTGCAATTGCGACGATGTGCGTTGGCTGTTCTTTTTTGTGTCTGGCATCCTTATCTGGCAGACTTCAGCTGGCAACCTCACCCGCAACGAAGTGAATCAAGAATTATCGCATTTTGAAGATAACGTCCATGCAAAATACAAATGGCGCAAAACGTTCGCTCTGCGCATCTACGTCATATGCACAAAATTATGCCATATCAATATCACTGTTAAAATAAAATATTGCAGTATATTTCAAGCAATAATACGAATTTAGAGCTCTTAAAAGCATATGGACCAATAAGAGGTATTTTCTGATTGGATTGGATTATTTTGTCTCTGACGTCACGCACACATATTCTTAGAAAGCTGCGCATGCTGCAACCTTCTAGCATCCAACATTCTTGGCGTGTACCCGATACATTTGAATTTCGATATACCAATGACCACCGTTTGATTTTTACAATACAACGCTAGAACGTAAACAAAAAAGAACCTCTTGGGTTGTGAGTCTATATATTTTATATATTAATATATATTAATATATCCTGATGGCCATCTCTTCAGCACGTGAATCACTCTCTTTGGCGTTAAACAATCGATTTCTGCCCAATCTCGAGTACTTGCTGCAAGGCTCCATTTTAGACACTGCCGTCGAGCATTTGATGCACAGGTGCGTTAAAAAGAGCGAGGGAAACTTCAGAATAAACTCATTACGTGCTCAACAGGTTGAAGGGTCTATGTGATAATGTTGATACTTCGCCAGAAAGATTTCACGATCTGGAGGTATGCATGAGCCTGAGGCAGCCAACATCACCGCAGCCGCTGTTGTTACGCGTGCGACGCGCCCTTGGACAAGATGCTCCATTTCAGATGCGCTATTTGGGTCAACCCGAGGTGGATATGCGTCGACCAACACTTGTTCGCAGCTGCATGGACTGCGCCTGCACCAATGGAATTCTCGATTTTCTTACCGAAATGGGCTTTCGTCTCGAATTCGAGTATATAGCAAAAGGTGGTAACCTTTTTGTGTTATGTATAGCAAAAGGATTAAAAAATATATATCGTTTTCTATGCAGGCTACATGTTTCGCAAGGGTCGCATGAAAATTACCGTGTCAAAGCTGATTAAAATTGTGCCCGGCAAGCAGCAGGACATGGCGAATGAGCCCATCTCACAGAGCTATATTGTCGAGTTGTCTGTGGTGGCGCCCACTGGTCAGGAGAACGTGGGTGAGGAAATGCGCGTGTTTGCGGAGCAGCTAAAACCATTGGTTCAATTAGAAAAGATCGACTACAAACGTTTGGGTAATTTACCATAAGTTCATTGTCTCATACCACTCCTACCAAAAACCGTTGTGGTGCCGTGTGGATAGAGATTTAGACAGAAAGGTTATCAGAAGAAAGAAAAGAAGGAAGATCGTACTACTACTGGAATAGACAAACAGCAAACAGCCATGCCTGCAGCGGGACCTGAACCCGTGACTGATAGATGTAAACGATGCAAAGACTCAACTCTTACGACCATCAGGCAGGCTAAATATCCAAACCCATACTTAAGTTTAAAATGTAGCATATTATTGAAATAAAAAAAAATGCATGCGAATTGTCCTTTTTTCCGTGTGTTTACCATTTTAATGCCTTGTAAAAGAAATTTGTCACAAAATTTGTAGTACAGTGTAAAGATTTGCGTTCCCATAACGATTGACTAGCTCCAAAATTTAAAGATCAATCAATAAAGATGGGACACACTTAAAACGAACTAACATATCATTATTGTTATACAATAGATTATAGAATATTCGGTCCACTTGTACACTTTCATGTTCGATCGAACCACTTAATTCCTGTTCCTTAAAAACTTAGGTAGGTAGGTAGGTTATACGGTACTCAACGCTTACGACCATCAAGTCGGCTCCTTTAAAACTTAGACATACAAAAAACCATTTTTAATGGGTTAAGGGTATAAAAAACATTCAATACAATGTGTGTACAACAAAAATATGTATATGGAAAGAGTGACAAATTGCGGGGGAATGCTAAATACAAGTATGTATTTTTCGCTTTTTGATTTTGTCCTATTCAAAGCTAGCACCAAAAAAATGTGACCAAGTGCTAATCCTTGAAGGCCTCGTTAAGGGCGTCCAAATTTCGATCGCTTAGATGACCCTGAAGATCGCTGCGACCCATCAGCGATATGACCATCTTCAGAGTGCTCCAAATGGACTCGGACATTTGATTTTGGCCAACCGCCTGGGCATTGGGCAGCTCACGGGCTGCATTTGTATGCGCCTGCATGGTGAGAGCGGTGATCAGATGCTCAGCGGCCTCCTTGTAGGCCTTCAGATTCATGCAGCAAACGCCTACGTTGTAGCGGACTCGTATGAATCCCGGCTGGAGCTGAAGTGCCTGCTGATACGCCTCAACAGCCTCCACGGAACGTGAGCCGTTTGCTAAGCTGGCACCAAGGCGATTCCATAGCTTGGCGTTTTGCGGATCAACTTGGACGGTAGAGCGATAGCAATCGACTGCCTTGTCAAACTCGCCTGATAGATTGTAGAGAACGCCGAGTGCCTCTTGCAGATCGGAATCGATTTGAGCAGGCTGCATTCGCACCGCCTCCAAATAGACCTGCTGCAGAGCACGCAGCTTGGGGCCGCCAATTAGGGAGGAAGCCAACGAGGTTCCCTCTGATTGCAGCTGCGGATAAGCGGTCAATAGATGCTTATATTTCGGATTCACCTCCAGCCACGTGGATAACATTTTCACCGCATAGCTCTGCAAACCCTCGTTGGTATAGCAAACTGATAAAGCCATCAGCACCTGCCGATTATCTGGCTGTATTTCGAGTGCACGCTTCAGTGCCGCAATGCCCTGAGGATCCATTTCGTTTTCGGCTTGGGACATGCCCAGCAGCTGCCAGACTTCGGCACGTTCCGGCTCCTTTTTGGCGGCTACCTCAAAGCAGAGCACCGCACTGGGTATGTCACCTTTGTTTAGGTACTCCTTGCCCTTTTCAAATGCATTGTCCAGTTCGGACATGGGATTCTGTTCGGCAAACTCGTACTCCTTGTACGCATCCAGATTCTCATTGTATTCGGAGAGCCACGGATGCTCGTTCTCGTCGGCAAGCTTTTGCCATTCGTCCTGCAATTGCTGCCAGAACTTTTCATTGAAATTCGATGCAGTCTGCTCGCTTTGCTCGTTGTTGCGCTGATAGTCGTTAATCCAGTCGTTGACAGATTCGCCAGAATTCGCCACCTTTGGCAGATTATCAGTTATAATTGTTTCCATGCCCTCATCGAAAAAGGCATCGTGCTGCTGTTGCAGCTGTGGTGGCCCTGTGATGGCCATATATGGTTGTCGCATCATCTGTGGCGGCATGAAATTTTGGCTGGTAATTAGTGGCTCATCGAAGAATTCCTGGGCATGTTGCATGTGCTGCTGTTGCGGCTGCATGTGCAACATATGGTTTGACAGCTGTTGTTGCTGTACAAAGTCGCGACTCCACTGGCCAGCCATCGCTGCCTCCTGCCGCTGCTGCTGTGCTGCTCCGCTATTGATTTCAATGCCACGCATCTCCTGCAGCAGTTTATCCATTTGAAAGGATTGCGGTGGTGCGGCAACTTGGCCGAGAAAATCATTGACCATCTGCTCGTCCGGTCGCAGGCTGCGCTCGAATTGCGCCTGTTGAAAACCTTCATCCTTGTGGGCTACATCTCGGGTGAATTGGCCGCCCAGCTGCATCAAAGGATTCACAGCGCCGCAGTCGCCTTCCACAAGTGGACGTAACGACATCGTTGCTACGTAACAATTAACTTGCGTCGGTTACTCTAAACACTTTGAGGAGGATGAAGTTCTTCAAGATAAGAAGTGAAACAAAAGTCCAAATGTCCACAATGGAGATGGACAATATATATTTTTTTATATGAATGCAATTCATTCCAAATAAATATATCGAAAGCAAAAAGACTTTGTTTTACCTATCGATATATTATGCGTCGCATATATCGATTATGAGTAAGTAGCGGTACTTTGCAACCGCTTGGAAGATTTAAAAATAAACACTTTCTGAAAATGTTTAAAAACCCAGATTGGGTATAATTTGTACTTATATGTGTATATTGAAATGTAAATGTATTTTTGTACTAGGTACTAAGTGCTGCTTGAAGGACCTGCTGCAATCGCTGCAGACACTTGCGTATGCCTACATCCTCGCCTGCGGCTCGCTTTAGCTCTACATGGACGGCCTGCTCACGCACAAAGCCATAGAGTGGTGCCACCAATTGTGGCGCCTGCTCCGCCAGCTTGATAAGCATCTGGAAGTAGAAATAAGTGCAGTGCGCCATATGCTTTTCGGCCAGCGAGCGTATGTCACCGGAGCAGATCTCCTGTGCCACCATTGAATGTTGAAACACACCGAGATGGACCATCTGACGATAGAGATTCAACACCTGGATGCGACTCGGCTCCAGTTCGCCGACAAACATGATATGCTCCAGCAGTGGAATATTCACAGCTCTAAGGAGCGTTAAGAGCTGTGGCTCTGCACTCGGCGCATCCTTTGTCTCACCCAATCGCACGAAGAGCTGCTGTATCACCATTAGAATTAATCCAACATTTGCACCCACTTGGCTGCGCTGCACACTCAGAAATTGACTTGCCAAATGCTGCAGCACAAACTGGGCCAGGTCGCCATCCGCATCCGCTTGCAGGAGCGTGGCAAATGGACGTGCCACCAGTTTGACATTGCTCGTGAAGCCAAAATGCGGTGTCCAGTGAACGATGAGCTGCTCGAGTGTCCGACCGAGATACGTATCCGTGCGATATGGCAACCGTCCAATGCCCTGCAACAGCACCGGGAATATCTTGTGCACTAATTGAGGCAGACGACCCTCCGGTTGAATCCCCGCCTGCAGCTGTGTGGTCAGCAGAAAACGTACCATAGACAGGTGGAAAAAGCAAGTGGGTTTGGAGCGTATATAGGTCAATGTGGCGCAATTATAAATAACAATGGCCAAAAAGTTATAGAAGCGTGCCCCAATCTCCGGCCGCTGCTCCGCCAGTGCTGGCGGTAGCCAGTGCTCAAAATGCGCCACATAGCCATGCAACTTGTGGCTGAGCTGCATGCGGACATGCGCCACTGTATCCTGTTGCTGGGCGCGACGACCCAAGGCTCCAAAGAACGCACACAACGGTTCACGGCCCTCCAGCGACGAAGCATCTAATCCCAACGCACGAAACTCGGCCAGCTGGGCAACGTGTGGCGTTAGGGCCAGCACGGATTCGTGCTGTGCCGTGAGAAGCACCAGCGATTTAATCCACACTTGGACGACAAGCACACTAGATGCGACAGCCACAGGAACAGCATCATCCTGTTGTTGCACCAGCACATGGAGCAGCAGTTGGGCACTGGCTGCCGTATTTGCTGGTTCTGTGCCCAGAAGCAATAACTCCAGCAACTTGCGATCCTTGTCCAGGGCAACGAAATCGGCAGCCAATTTGGGCAACCAGACGCTGTACCCGTTGGCATATTGCAGTCGCAACTGTGGCAGTACATGCTGCTGCAGTGCATCCCACATGGCAGTCGACGGATTTGCATTTAGTTTTTGGCACAGCAGATGCAACGCCTGCCAAACGCGCTCCTGTGCCGCCTGCCCACTGTGTTCCAGATAGTGCGTCAGCCACGAGGACACAAGAATTTGCTCACCACGTGCATAATCATCAGCCAGCTCGAAGATGGGCTGCAGCGCCGCCCCATAGATGCCAGCAACATCAACATCATTGCGCACGGCCGCCAATTGAGCTAGCAGCTTGGTCACATAGTCCTCCATCGGCTGTCGGCGCTGCGCATGGAGCAGCAAGAGGGCCATGTGTCCTTTGGCAGCCAGTTGGCGTCGAGCCGGGGGCAACTTGTCCAGCGCCAAACACAGCAGCAATTCACGCAACTTGGGCGCCAGTTCGCCAAACTCAGAATAAGTGAGCAGCAGGCAAAGGAACAACTCGATCACATGATGTATGCCAGATTCGTTTAAGGCCAACAGCTTGGCGGCACTAAACTTGCTAAAGATGCGACCCATTAGCTTTTGCGCCTGATTCCCGGCACGTCCCAGTGATGGCAGCTGTTGCAGCGTCTTACCCAACAACAGCACAAAGATCGTAAAGCTGCTCAGATTTAAGTCCTCGATTTGCGGCCGGGCGAGCAGCGTACGATAGCGATCCACATAGGCAGCGCCGCTGGTGCAGATCAATGGCAGCTGTTCGAGCAGCTGCACACTAAAGCTGGAGTTGAGCATACGATGCAGGTACTCCCACAGCTGGCACAGCACATCCGTATCGGGTTGTGCCCAGCGAAGCTGCAGAGGCGCTATCAGGCAGAGATAAACGCGACGCTGCTGTTCATCCGGCTGGCAAGCTAGAAACTGCCGCAGCAGGCTTCCAGTCTGCAACAGATCCGCGGCGACAGTTGCTGGTTTGCTCAACTGCAAACCATCTGTGGCATAAGCAGCCAAGCGAGCGAGACTAAGACGCAGCCAGGCATAGAACTCATGGTAAGCCAAGGCGGCAGCGTTGTTGTTGTTGCCACACTCCACTGCAAGAAAATATAATGTAAGATTAACAAGAAGACATCGCTATCAAGTTGAAAACATACGCTGCAGTTGCGCCTTGTGACGCTGCATCGCCCGGTGGAATAGTGGCCAGAAGGTGCATTCCAAGCCCATTTGCTGATGGAGCAGCAGCCAGAGTTCCTTGCTGCAGCGGCACACGAATGCCGAAGTGTGTAACAGTTCAGCGCTGTGTTTGCTACGATAGTGATAGTTGGCGCAAAGCACCAGATCATCTAAGATGCGCGCCAGTTGCGTCTGATAGCAGAGCTGATCCTCTTCCTCCTCCGCGGCTACAATTAGATGCTTTCGCAGCAGGCACAAATCGAGCAGTCGCCACTCGAGTGCACCGTGGTAGAGTTGATAGGCAGGCGCCTGGCACTCATTGCCCTTGCCGTGCTCTGCAAAATAGAGAACACGCCATGCAGACGCATCCAGGCAACTGTTGAGCAGCTCGCGCAGCTGCCGAACTCCGGGTGAGAATAGATGCCACTGTTCCGATATCTGTACGTCGTGCAGCAGCCAATGGTAGAAGTGTGTGACCTGCTGGCGTGCCTTATACCAGCTGGCAGCGGCAGCACTTAACGAGGATTTGGTTTGAAGCTGCTGCTGACCTGCCACAGCGCCAAACAGCTTCTGTATATTCTTGCTGGAATGAATTCGATTCTAATTATAGGATACAGGACGTAGTCGGATAAATACTCACCATGCCTCGCCCTGCAGATAACGCACTACGACGCACACTTGCAGCTGTCCCTCCTCGAAATCAAAGCTTAATCTGTCCAGGCGGCTGCGTGGCACCGGCGCATCTAGTGTATAGCCATTTCGCACAAATCCCGTGTTGGGCAAATCATTTGACGCTCTGCTCGTATCCCGTCCGTTGCAGTTAAATTCGGGCAGCAAGTCCAGTGCATCCCTATCGTCATACGCAGCAGCACAGAACTCTTCATTATTGTCCAATATTTGCAGCTCCACCTGCGGCTCTGGCGGTAACTTTTGCGACACTTGCAAATAGGCACTCAGAATATCCTCATCGTCATCCGACTGGAATAGATCATAGTCCATGGTAGTTACAAGTCTAATTTTATTATAATCATTTGTTTTTATTGACAACACATGTTGAACTGCAGCATTTTAGCGGCAAATTTGCTGGCTGCACATATTCAGCTGGCAATATCGATAGCCAGCAACTATCGATTACCAACAACGATACTGATCAAGAAATTAGTACAAGTGAATTACACATTTCGTAAAGCCGTTATCCAAGTTTACGGTGGCACTCTTGTTACGTTATTGGTTCTTGTTTGCGGAATATAGGTGAGATGAGATAGCATCTTACCCTCATTATCTGTAAATATCCATAGTTCACGAATTTCTATAAGAGAATCTGTTATTTTTTATATTGAACTTAAGACTTATTTTAGGCTTCGATACAAATTTAAATTCACTTTATTTACGTACATAAGTTTAAAAAAAAAAGAAAAAGAATACTTCACTTTAGGGGACAAGACGTGTAAATATATAGTTATATCATTGTGCTTGCCTAATCCTCGTTGTAACTGCGAACAATCCGTCTCAAAAGGAATACAAATTAATGTCAACGGCTTGCAGAACGAGTTCGACTTGAAGTAGAACTAGACAACATTCTTGGCGTCGCGGGGTATGCGATTCGTGAGTAACTTGGATGGCAGGAACCCGGAGTCGCCCAGATACTTTATGGATACATTGCCGGATGCACTGATTGTCAGCCAAGTGATTGATGCATGATTGATGCTAATGCGCAACCACGCCTCGGCCGGAAACTGCAAGGCGCGACAGACAAAGTAGCGTATCACATTGCCATGGCCAACGATGAGCGTATAGCTCTCCTTCTCCTGGTCCGGATAGGCACGATGGAAGTAGCGTCGGAAGGCGGCCTCAATTCGCGCACCATCCCGGAAAAACTGCTGCAAATAAACCGACAAAGTTGGGCAGTAGTTATACAGTCCGATTCAATCTACATATATATATATTCAATTCTATGCGACTAGATTATATATCTGATTGGGGATTAAATCGTCGGAACAGCTCGCTTTCTGTTTTATATAACACTTGGCAATTACTACGAATTCTTTAGTTAATTCACTTCTTCTGGACGGAGATATGCATAATTATGAAAGACACTGTATGTTGTATGTTGCATAGAGTAGGGTTCTGGATTACTCACCGATCCTTCAGGCTTCCAGTGACCGACGGGCGGCTGTGGCGGTATTGGGGCACCTTCGCGTAGAAATGGACAATTCTTCACCTTGGCCCTGTCGTACTCAATCTCGTTGAGTATAATATCTGCCGTTTCCTGGGCACGCACCATATTCGAGGCAATCACCTTGTCCCATTTTATGCCTAGTTCGTGCAGACGCTGCCCGGTATATTTGGCCTGCTCACAGCCGCGATCAGTCAGATGGTGTGTATCATCAGTGTCGCCCACATCCAGATATTCGCCATGTCGGATCAGTATAATGTGACGTGCTTTCTTTGGCACATGCTTCTCTAGTTCGCTGTTGTAGCGATTCTGCTCCTGCGGATTGTCAGTCTTTAACGGCCGCACCAGGCTCTTTGGATCGCGAAAATCCCAGTTGCTGTTCCACAGCGCACAATCGCTAATTGGCGTCTCGCTGTTCGTCCACGAGTTGTGGACCCTCAGCTGGGGATCGTTCAATCGCTGGATGTAGTAGGCGGAGAGGCCGGCAATGGTGCCGCATGCCAATGCTGTGAATTTTCGCATTTTTTCAAAGCTTTTTGCGCGATTTATTGTTCTCTTCACAAATAGGCCAAAAGGCGGCATAAGACAGCTGTGTATGGAAGCAGCGAGCGTTGCCACATCTCCCAATTGCGTAAAGCTCGCGCGATTGCGCTGTGGCAACGCCCTCCAGATACAAATGCATATTACTATTGTTACCTTTATTAATCGACGACTTTTGAAAACGTAGAAAACTTTAATATTGCCTAGTCAGAGTAACGAGCTGTAAACATGCGCATTGTTTATTGATGATTGAACAGCTGAACGCATAAGCATGTAATCGCTGCCAGCCCAGCCCATTTGCGCGCTGTAAATTTGAATTTTATTTTATTTTACTTTTTTAAATTTATTGATATATTTGTAATAAAACTACTACCAACATATTATATAATAACCATGCATTAAATAAGTATGAGTTTTATATAATACTGTGTCTATATAGGTATTACATTTACTTGATATATGTTTACGTGTGCATTATTCATTTATAAATTAGGTTGCTCTCTCTCGCGCTCTGTCTTCAGTGCTGTTTAACACTAATTATTAATTTAAACTAGGGCTTTAAAAACTAAATTACTGCACATTTAAAGCTGCCGCTTTAGTAGTTGCGAGTTTTTTCCCCCATTAAGAAAACATAGTTTGCTTCGCTTTGTTCTAAGCACTTTCGGCAGTTGATGCTGCAGGTATTTCCGGCTGATCAGCCACTGGCTGCTGCCCTTGCTGCTGATCTACGCTGATTGTGCGCACAAACGTTGCGCTGGCTTCGACTACAATTGTGGGCAACTCATTGGCAGCAGGTGGACTCGCAGCAGCCACTTCGACTGCTTCCACTGGGTTAGGCACTGCTTCTGATTTAGCTTCGCCTGCCGACTCAACATGCTCCACTACCCCAACCTCTGTTTCTGCTGGCTGCGCAGTTGTTGTTGCTGGTGCCACTGTGGCTTTCACATCCGTCTCCGGTGGCTGATCAATGACAACAAGGGGCGCAGTCATGCCTAAAGCTGCTTCCACAACTGGAGATTCAACTGCGGGAGTTTCTGCTGTTGCAATGGGAGCAACTGTAGTAGCTTCTACAACAGGAGCAGCGTCTGCAACAGGAATAGCTTCTGCAACAGGAATAGCTTCTGCAACAGGAGCAGCTGCTGAAATAGGTGCAGGAGCAGCTTCTGCAACAGGAGCAGCTGCCACAACAGAAACAGGAGCAGTTTCTGCAACAGGAGCAGCTTCTGCAACTGGAGCTGCTCTTGGCACATCGGGCGATGGTGATTTTGACTTGGACTTAACCGCCGGCGATGGTGTTCGAGAATTTATCGCCATTAAATTTTTCTCATGCGTTGCTTTATCGAGCAATACTGAAGTCGACTGTGGCGCTGGACTTGCGCCCCGCTTGATCTCATCAATCTTGGATGTCAGCTCATGACGTATCTCCACAATGGGACGCAGCAGGAAGATGGGCACATCATCGTCGCGACGCTGATAAAGCATCTCGCCCTCAAATTCCAGCAATTTGTGCTTCCGAGCGCGCAACAGTATCCCCACGACTTTGTCCGAAATGTAGTTGTAAATCTAAGGAGATGGAGGAGAAACAGGTGAAACCATGCAGCTGAAGAGGATGGACGAAGTTAAGCTCACATTAAACAACTCTCCGAATGGAATAACTCGCATCGTTGGCTCATCCTTCACCTGATAGCCCTCGGAGTCAATGATCTGGCATAGCTCAAGCATTTCCTTCATCACATGCATATTGGCCTTTTGGCCACGCATCTCTGTCAGACTGCCGGCAAGGGGCTTGCCATACTGATCCTTGGAGAAAGTCGGCTTTGGAGATGAGGATCGGCCATCGTGCGAGAAGGGGTTCAATAACTGCGACTGCTTATGCTGTGTCGCCTGATTGTTGAACATGGCCACCTTCGATGATAGCGGCGAATCCTGCAAGTGCAAAACAAAAATGTTCTCTCAATTCAAATGCTCGCAACGGGAAGCCAAAATTATGCAAAAGAGAGCCAAGCTCAATTTGGCTGGCGTTGCCAGGCTGTTAACTACTAGTAAGTCTGTCACCGTGCCAGATGGCTTATACCGTATTTCACTTGGCGCGCACTTGAATCAATTCGAAAATATCGCGACACGCGGCAAGTTGTTTAATAAATTGGCTGTAATTAAATAACAGCAGATTAACATGTTCTTTCATTTTTCATTTTTCATTTAATAAGTGGAAAATAGTTTAGAAATGAGAAAAACATGCTATATACACATGCACAGACATAAATATAGTGCACAAGCAAATGAGACGAAAAGAATGTGCAAATGTCGGCCCATAAATAAAAACAAAACTTTGACGAAAACATGTAGTTTGAATATACTATCACTTCCTCAAGCAGCCAGTCAGCGAACACAAAGAAATTAAATTTCATAAAAACAAACTTAAAAACTAAAGAAATAAAATTAAAATAAAAGCCAGCAAACGGCCTTCACAACCAAAATTTTTGTAAATGTATTTTAGTTGTGGCTCATTTCTTATAACATACCAATTTGAGCTAGCGACATGTGAATTGTTTTTTTCTGTGAACAATTTTTGAATAATGTGTCTTTCAGTTTTGTTAAGTTTATTGCATAAATCTTTCAAGCGGATCTACTGTTGTTTGCCACATATCTACGTATGTAGACTATTTGCATATGTATACTTTTGCCAGCTGTTTGCTTTATTTAACTGCGAATTTGGATTGGCAGTGACAAAAAGCAAATAATTAATATATGCAAATAGAAAAGCCAGGCAGTGACGTTGTCAATGGCGCTGTTGTCTTCCTTTTTGATCAATATCCAAAATTTCTTCAATCAATTTCGGCTGCCAGCTTATTTGCTTCATGAATTTTCATTCATATAAATAAAATAAAAATGCGCAGCTAAGCGCCATGCCATGAATGAAAATGTTAAGTATACGAATTTGGCAATAAGACTGAAAGTTATATAGGATATATATATATATATATATATATATATATATATATATATGTTTATGTATGTGCATATATGTATGCTAACTACATAATATGTTTTTGATGTGCAGTAAATTCGCACAAAGGTGAAAGTCGTGTGTGAAAATGTTAAGCGTAATGCAGAAATTTCAATTGAAATACAAATTTTCCCATGCTAGCGAAAAATATCAACGAAACAGAAGATAAATAAATAAATATGCACGTGATATGAGATGAAATTTATATGTTTTATGACTGCATTAAAGCATACAATTTAAATGCAAAGCCAATGAACCGAACCGGTTCAAAAGAGCGGTCGCAACAAAAGCTAAAAAGAAGTTTTTCTACACTTTGACTTGCGTAGGTACTTATGTGATATATGTGTCTTATATCTTAAACCTGTAGTATATGTATATAACTAGAGCATTTTGTCGGCGCCGTTGTCATTCAGCAGAAGTCGTCGCATTTAATATAGAATACATAAAGTCATACATAGATATTTACACTAATACACTAATACGTATTTGGTATTTATATATGTATATAAGGCTACATAACACTTAGATATTTCAACTCAAATGATGGTCATTGCCAAGAATTTTTCCGTGTTTTGATCTTTTGCACAGTGCGACAAAAAATTTGTTTCTTTTGTCAGCTAAAGTATACACAGACATACATACATGTAGAACATACAAGAGTGTATATATAGATGTATATATACACATACATCGTACATACTGCATATATTCACTCTTTTGGCAATTCATGTGGCGACAAATTAAAGCAAAAAGCAAATAAAAATTGAAAACCGTTTTTGTTGCTGTTTCGAATTGTTGTTTCGGTTTTTTTCTCCTTTTTTTAAAATAATATTTAATGATTTTTAATCGTGATGGCTTTTTGACTTTTGGGAAACAGCAACAATTTCTCACACAGAAATGAAAATACAATTTCTGTGCGACATTTTTCCACGCTTAGTATTGTTATTTGCTTGGCTTGTTGACTTGTGTTTTATTATTATTATTTTCCATTTTCCCCATTTTTTTCGAGAGATTTTTTTTGCGCACATAAATAATGTTCAGGCATTTGTCGCACGAGATATTCGCAATACAATAATAATGCTCATGGGAATTATAAAAATAACTAAATAAATTTCTCTTTCTTAGTATATATTTTATTTATTTTTTTTTTTTTAGGTTTGTACGCTACATTCCAAACTATTTCTTACTGCCAAGTTTGAGTCTTGTCTAATGGGGTATAATGTTTATTAGAGTTGGAAATGCCTTCTTTTTGTGTGTGAATATATTCTGATGTGTTTAGGCTGTGCACCACATTCAACCAATGATACGATTTTTTCGTGATACCAATTTTACTATTTAATATTTATTAGAATTTAAAATTTTGACTTGATAATTTTTGTAGAGATTCGTTACTTACCACTACAAAGCGTAGGGCGCCCAATTCATGCGATACATCGGCCATACTGTTACTGGGATTGGGTTGTTGCTGTTTTGCAAATATTGACTTAGAAAAGCGTTCGGCAGCCGTTCCTGAAGAAGATTCACGTGTTGCAATAAAGACAGTCTTGCCTCTATTGTTGAACCTCGAGTTTGCCAAAAAAAAATACTTTGGGTACTGTAAATGTAAATAAAGGCCAATTAAAGTTTGCGAAACGTTAACAAAAAAAATCTAAATACAAAAAAAAAAACAAACAATAAACAACTAAACGGAAAAGAAACGCTACATGAAAAAGACAACCACAACATACACCCATAATAACAATGAAAATTTGTTTCGTTTGAGCGCCCATTGTGTTTTTGCTATTTTTTTTTTTTTTTTTTTTTTTTTTGCCCTAGCATTGCTACACCATTTCTTTTGTGAACCATAGTAAAAGACCAAAAAAAAAAAAGATAAAAAAAAGTTGATAGATAAAAACAGAGCGGCCCCTAAAGAAAGAAGCAAAACAAAGTTAAATTACTTGGCAGCAAAAGAAGCAATAGCAACAATAATAAAATACACAAAAACACACACACACTCACACACACACTCATACACAACCTAGAAACAGAGCTGGGCCAACTGGCTTGAACTTTTAACTCTGCAGAGTTGCGCATGCGCAATGCGAATGCACAGTTGAGCTAGAAAATTTCTAATTTGCCGTTTTTTTTTCCCATTGAAAAAGTGGCCGGTTAACCCTGCTTCTTTTCCTCCTTCTCCTCCTCCTTCCCCCAACTTCACACAACAATAAATCGTTGCTTATCAGTGAGAGTAATTTATTTGGTTTTGATTTATCGAAGCTGAATTTCAATCGTTTTGCACAATCGATCGTTTTCCAGATGAGAGCAGCAAACAGGATGCCAATAATACAAAAAATGGCGGCAAAACTAGTGCTTTAAAACTGTGCACTCACTTTAAATGGTTGTTGTTATTTTTGGCTTCCGTTTTGAACGCTTTGATTATGGAATTCCTTTTGGTTTTTACACTACGTATTCGCACTTCAATGCAAATGCACTTGGACTTGAGCAATATGTGTGTGTGTGTGTGTGTGTTGTGTTTATAATTTAAGTAGTTTCAACACTATTTATACAAAACATATAAAAAAAGAGAACACGAAATAACCGCTAAGAAATATTTTTAATTTAATTCTTTTTGCGTTTCTGTGTTGATTTTTTGTTGTTCACCGTTTGGTTGCTGGGACCAAAAGTGAGCGCTGAAAGCGAGCGCGCTTTCTTTTTATAGCTGCACCGTGGGCAACATAGACACACACACACACAGACAGACACTCACTCTCTCATACACAGACACACACACACACACACACACATACACACTCTCTCATAGAGTGCCTCTCTGCGCGCCAATATAAAAAGCAAGTCGTCAAAAGTTTCCACAGCTGCTCTCAACATTTTCTTTTAATTTTAGATAGCTTTTCTTATTACGCTCATCAGCAAAAACAAAAACAGAAGAAGAAAAACGACGATACGATGCTCTCTGCAGTGATAACGCACATGATATATTAATCAATTGTTAGGTGGATTGAATGTAGAAATTAAATTTAAAAAAAAAACTTACAAGTTATACAAATTGTTGTTATTTTTGTTAGGACCTATAACTGCTGTATATTATTGTTCTAATAATAACTGCGGTTATTTGGAATTGCCCCACAAGCTAGTGTGCATATATATATATAGACCTATCCCTAATATTTTCAGACATTGTTACCAACCTTTTTTCGGTATTTCATTATTATATGTAACACTGCACAAAATGTTTGCATATTCTGCATGCTTCGTGTCAATAAATTCGGAAACGTTTTACTGGCTGATATTTTGTGACTGGTATGCTGCTTTGGAATTTTGTTTTTATTTATTTTTTAGTAAATTTGCTGCTGCTGTTTTAACTTTTATACTTTTTACATAACATTTTCATATTCTACTTATTTATAATACAATTTCGCCATTGACTTTTTAATAAGTTATTCTATTTAATTATGAGTGTAGAAACAGTCAGAATACTAATGCTGGCAGCCACTTAGTAAACACAAAAACACCTGCCACTTTGAGGAAGAAAGCAAAGCAATAAAAAAATAATGCAATTTTTATGACTTGTTTCGCTTTATGGATTGTTGATCCCAAGAAGAACGGCGCTCGATACGCTTCGCTTCTTCTGCTGGGAGGTTAAGGTTAGGTTTAGGGTTAGGACACTGAACAGAACAAACCGCAATCCAATCAGAGAATCAGCGCTGGTAATAGAAACCTGAAACTGATCGGGACTTGGGGTCATGTACGGACGTAGTAAGTGTGAACGGGTCAGTCTGAAAAGCGAACGTCTGTTGCCAAGCATACGAAATAAAATGATGCAAAGGGGAATTTAAATTCTTTTTTGCCTTTGGGAAAAACCGGAAGTGATCGCAACACAGCACCCCAAACGCACCCCCATTTCGTAGGTTCTTGTCTAGCGAAAAACCAAAGACAATCAAAAATAGATTGTTTCATCTATTGGGCAAGTGATCAGCGACAGTAGAGCACTATGCTGCTGCTATGAGTACACAGTGGGAATTGCAACTATGCAAAACTACATACAGTTCTAGTCAAGATCATAAGCACATCTCCTCGAAATAATGCATAACAAATGCTAAGAGCAGAGTTCCTACTTTTAACTTCGGTTTAAAGTTTAAATTTTGGACAACAAAGTAAGTACATTTATCTATTTAGGTTTTAAAAATAAAAATAAAAAGATTGTTGACGATTTGAGTCATGTTTTTTAATGGTTCGTTTATGTTTTTTTTTTTATTGTAGTTATGTGTATAATTAAGCTATACGTAGAAAACATTCATACCAATTCTCAACTCATTCAACATTTTGCTAGTGTACTTATTATTTTGACTAGAAGTGTACACATAAATACATAAGCAAAAATGTTGGATGCTATTCAAAAATGGCAGCTGTCTATTCGAGAATGAAACGCAGCTCCTCCTCGATTCGGTTCGGATCGGATGGGATCGGGATCCTGTTAAGAAATGCGTTAAGTATAAGCGTGCCCAGCTGCCTTGGCTTGTCAAATTGGCTCATAAGCAAATATTTATACAATATACATATGTAAACAAAGTTTCGTTAATTAAACAAATTCGAATTGCATTGTTTAACACTGTTGTGTTGTTGTTGTAGCTTTCTGTTTGGCTGACAGCCACAAGTGCATGGCGATGTTGGGCAATTTCTCATTATACATATGTTTATAATAATATATACATATATAATAAAAACAAAAAAAAATAAGTTTTCCATATATAAAAACTTATTTTTTTCGCCTTATAATCTGGCCATTTTTTGCATTTCTCAAGCATTTCTGGAATTTGTTTTTGAAGTTGGGAAATGCATTCCTTTCTTCAATCACAGCTTTGAAATACTCTAGAAAATTGTATTATTAAAAATACATGTTGAAGAGCACTTTCAAATATAAAATATGGAAATCAGTTAAGGTTACTGTGGGAAAGTAGAAGCTTTTTTTAACAGTGCCAAAAATTAAACAAAAAAATATAAATATTAATATAATTAATGTGTAAAATTATTTAAACGATGCTGAACTCTTTTTCTAACTTTTCTCCTTAACATGTAAAGTAAATTTCTGTTCGTCACAAATTGGCAACCGGCTGCGGGTAAACTTTGGGTATTTGGCATCGAGACCCGCCACACGAGAAGAACACACATTAATAAAATCAAGTCATGAATGAAAATGCGTTTGCCTCAGCGATTTCCTGTTGCAGTTTGAACTCGTATTTTGCATTTTATATTATTTAACCGTTTTTTTTTTTTTGGTTTTTTTTTTTTTTTTTGTTGTATTCTAATGTAAAAGTGCCGCAAAATGGTTGAGCATAAATTATTTGATACATTTGGGGGCGTTGAAAGGCCTAGCAGAACAATTCTTACTTTGTGCAACGCTTGCAAAAATTGGCACTTGACCAATTTCAACCATATTCCGTAGCATTGGCATCCTGCATACGGTTTAAATACTAAATGCTTGGCAAATAGTTTAGACAAGTAATGCATATATAAATATGAGCATAACTGAAAGTGCAATTTGTCTTTGGCGTCTACATAAGAGATCAATCAACAGCTCGAAAATTAAAAAATTGAATTTAAATTTGAGGAAATTATTTGGTAAAGTCACATTTTTGTATAATGTATGTATATTGTCTGATTTATATTTAGGCATTTTATTATATGGCCAATATCCAATAGTATATTCCACTATCTTAATAATCTTATCTTCAAATGGGGAAGTTAAGCGTTATAACTTTGGAAAATTACTACAAGCGATTTCTAATATTTGAATTTTAACTTATGTAAATTTTGACAAAACATCCTGTTTCTACATGTAATTGTAACATTTTATTATTATTGTAATATATATATACAAATTAACCATTATTGAAAGAATTTAAAAATGTATACGAGATTTTGTAGGCTAATATTTAATTTTTATTTTTACGTAAATTTTAAGCAAAAAAAAAAAAAAAAAAACACTGTAGAATTTACGAGAACAATTTTTCGAACAAAACCAAGCGATTTCTTCATACTTCTGTAACAAAACTAAGGACTTAAAAACTGCTGTTCCTATTCCGGAACTGTATGTAGTGTTACAGATAGATAATACTCTATACTGTATATGGAAATATGGGACTATACATTGAGTACACTTAGCCCGTGCCCACAAATATATAGACGGTAGTCGGCATAAGGCACTCGTCGTTTTGCCTCAGTATGCGACTATGACACATGCCGACACAATTGTTTCAAAATAGCAACCAAAAACGTCAAATGCGCAACGGGCAAGGGGCAAGGACCGCAAGAGATCATATTGGTAAGGGGAGGGGCCCGTAAGGGGCTGGTCGGGGCAGGATAGATGGCGGACATGAGACAATGAGTCATCGTCGGTTGTGCCGTTCGTATTGAGATGGCCAACAAATTGTGAATTATATATAATAATATGATAAAAAAATTATAATTGAACATTTGAATAATTGAGTTATAATAATTAGTTGAACATTAAAGTGAATTCTTTGAAAATAAATAATTTTGAGACGTAATTTTTAATGTATTTAATTTAAAATCACAATTCTTTCGATCAAAATTTAAGTTAATATTTTACGAGTATTGTATATATTTACCTGCAATTAGCTGTAAAGTATTTCGTTTAATGGAAATTCATTAAATTGGAATCGTATTATTGTGAAACGATTAAGCCATAAAGTTTGCCATATTTGGCTATAAACTTCAGTGTTTTATGGAAATTCCTTTAATTCGGATGGCTGAAAACACGTGGCGAATGCGCAATGCATGAAAATTGCGCATACGCAGCGTTTGCCTGAATCGCTTGGGTTTCTGTTTCTATTTTTTGTAGATTATTATTATTATTATTTTGCTTTATGGCGCAGAATATATTTTGGTGATGGCCCAATGCTTAGATCTATATGTATAATATGTACATATATATGTGAAACGTGCGTGTGTGTGTGTGTGTGTGTGTGTGTGTTTAGGGGTGGGATGGGGAGGTATTGTGTTGAAAGCACTCGCGCCAAATGACGCAAAATGCGCTGCGCCAAAGCGAAATTGTTATTATAATTTTGCGTTGTTGTTGTTGTTGTTCTTGTTGTAGTTTTTTCACTTATTATGATGTATTTGTATATGTATGTGCAATTTCATCAAACGCTGAGTGCTCCATGAGGCACGTCTTGGCCCTGATGGCCTCTCTCCCCATGATGGTCATGTGCGAATCGAATGCCCAATATGGCCAAGGAAACTCTCAATCTCAGCCTCTCTTCTTTCTTTTCGCTTGCGCCACGAAAAACAATAAATTGAGTAAGCAAAAAAGAGTTCCATGCCGCATTGAACTTTGGTGGCAAGAGTGCAAAATTTACAAAACGAAATTAAAATAGAAAATCGCAAAAGAAAAAAAAAAAAAAAATTGAAAAAAAATCAAGACTCACACAAAATGTACAAAATTGGAAATGCCAATGAAATTCCAATGCGCACACATGCAGCTATATCTATATAAATAAATATATATATATGTGTATATAGTAGAGACGATCTATATATTGATCGATATATACATATCCGACAGTGAGAAATCGCCAACTCTTGTAAGACATGTGTAAATATTTACGTTTCATGAGGCGAAATGACGTCGACGTCGAGACGCAAAAATTTTGGAATTTGGCATGCTTGAAGGACGCCAACTTGTTGTTGTTTCTCTTTTTTTTATGGCATTGTTACTGTGTACGTAATCGAGTGGAATCTGTTGGATGTTCCATGAATCACAATATATATATATATATACTTATATATATATATATATATATATATATGAGTACAGTTTTGCGTTGAGAGCTCGCCCAGTTTGACTTGGTTATTTGTTTTGCAGATAATCAGTACAATATTTTTAATAAATTATGCTGACTTGTAGAATTTGTGTGTGTGTGTTTTTGGGTTCGTTTAAAGATTAAAAATGTTATATGTGAACTTTTGTGCATATACTATAAATAATCAATGAATTTCAACATCAAATACACAGATGAAGTGCTTGCTTCTTACTTTACTACTTTATTTCGTATATTGTGGATCTATCTATCTATTTATAGAATAAGGACAGGAGATTTGTCCAGCAGCGTGAACAATATCAGAAATATATTTTAATATATTCAATATTATGTAAATCAATTTTATATTATTTATATTTATTATTGTGTAGATGGAGTAGTGTTCTCTTTAATTTTGATCTATGTTCAGCATATACTCTATATATTTAGCAGCTGCAAGATTCTTGGCCATCTGTTGCGCTCAGTGTATTTGTGGGACAAACCAATTGGTCAACAACAATGTGCTAGGCTAGCTGGGCATAAAAATAAAATCAAGAGAACGCAATTAATTTGTATAATTATCATTATGTTTGGATGTTTCTTTCTGTGCTTATCTCCCCCTCTCTCTCTCTCTCGGTCTCTCTCTCTCTCTCTCTTTCATTGCAGGCATTACCATATGGACAAATGTGTCATGACCTGTGCCATGCCGCTAGCGACGTCATGGCTCCCACTATAAAACCAAAAAACCACAATCGAAACCAAAACAAAATATGAAATGTAAACACCTGAAAAATCAAGGAACACCCACTCGATGCGTTTGCTCGTCCGGACGTGGCGTCACACTGGCCACATATTTTAAATCTATTTTTAATCGAAATATCTTATTTTAAACTCGCCAATGAGTGGAACAACTTGAACTAGATCTTGACAAGTCATCAGTAACCGATAGATAACCTCGTAACGCCTGTTGCTGATTAGCGCATCTGACGGCTTCCATATGGTGAAATACTTTGTGTTTCAAATTTAGTCGCAGATTATTGCTGCCTAACAAATGATGTCGTTCCATCTGCCACTGCTCATCGCCGCTGTTTGCATTGTCCTGGCGCTGGCGGCGCTCAGCTGGCTGCCATTGCGTTCGTGGGTGAGACGCCGCCGGCGGGCTTTTGAGTTGGCCGCTTTATTGCCAGGACCCAAGACGATGCCGCTGCTCGGCAATGTGAATCTGTTTTTGGGCCTGGAGCCATCACAGGTGTTGTTGACGATTCAAGATCTAGCCAATAAATATGGCGATACCTACAAACTGAAAATGGGCACCAACTTTAGCTTCATGATGTTCACGCCTCAAGACGCGGAGGCCGTTCTCGGCAGCACTCACCTGCTGGACAAGTCCATGGAGTACGACTTTCTCAATGGCTGGTTGAATGAGGGCCTTCTCATCAGTGCCGGACGAAAATGGCATCAGCGCAGAAAGATCATAACACCCGCCTTTCATTTTAAGATCCTCGATCAGTTTGTCAATATATTTCAGCGGCAAGCTGAACTCTTGTTAACTAACTTGGAAAAAGAGCGGCGACAGCAGGGAAATACAGGTTTTAATCTATACGATTGGACTAATCTGTGTACCATGGACACACTTTGTGGTTGGTATTTTCGATCAGCGTGATTTCTTTTCTAGCTTCCTGATATTCCATGAACGTATCTACTTAAGGTTGGCTATATACACATATGAGAAAATCTGTTCAGTTAAGACAATCTTAATGCTGGGTAAGGTTTAGACCCGATCTGCTCTCTAAATTTAAAAGCTATCTTGTTCAAACTGGAAATACATCCGTAAGGCAGACCATTTTTGTCTGTCGTTATATATGATATGATGTCTTATAGCTCCCAATGGAGCTATCCGACGGGTTTCAATATAATTTAATTAATAAATTAATTTACTTTTTGCTTTCGTTTGCTCTACGCAAAACAGAATCCGCTATGGGTGTCTCAGCCAATGCACAGACCAATGTGGACTCGGAATATGTCCAAGCGGTGAAGACCATATCGATGGTGCTGCATAAGCGGATGTTCAACATATTCTATCGCTTTGATTTGACCTACATGCTGACCCCGCTGGCCAGGGCAGAGAAACGTGCTCTCAATGTCCTGCACAATTTCACGGAGAAGATTATTGTGCAGCGTCGGGAGGAACTGCTGCGTACTGGGCAGCAGGATGCTAATCGCCAGAGTGCAGATGATGCAGACGTAGGTGCGAGGCGCAAGATGGCATTTCTAGACATCCTTCTGCATTCGACCATTGATGACAAGCCGCTGACCAATATGGATATACGCGAGGAGGTTGATACCTTCATGTTCGCTGGCCATGATACCACCTCGTCGGCCCTAATGTTCTTCTTCTATAACATTGCCACGTATCCGGATTGCCAGCGCAAGTGCTTTGATGAGATTATTTCAGTGATGGGCAACGATAAGGACTCGCCAGTCACATATGATCTGTTGAACAAACTGTCCTATGTGGAGCTGTGCATCAAGGAGACGCTGCGCATGTTTCCACCGGTACCGCTGCTGGGACGCAAGGTGCTCAAGGAGTGCGAAATAAGTGAGTCTACTTATTAAAAGTTTTCTTGATGATATAAAAAAATAATAACTTATTATTATTTTTTAATTCAATTGCCAATTTTTGTTTTACAATAAGATGGCAAGATTATTCCTGCCGGCTCCAACATCGGCATTTCCCCATTATATTTGGGCCGTCGTGAGGACCTCTTCAGTGATCCACATAGCTTCAAACCAGAGCGCTTTGATGTCGTTACCAGTGTCGAGAAGCAAAATCCATATTCCTATATACCTTTTTCGGCGGGACCGCGTAATTGCATTGGCCAAAAGTTTGCCATGCTGGAGATCAAAGCGATTGTTGCTAATGTTCTGCGTCACTATGAGGTTGAGTTTGTGGGCAATGCAGCAGAGCCGCCAGTGCTAATAGCTGAATTGATCCTGCGCACCAAGGATCCGCTCATGTTCAAGCTGAAGGAGCGCGTCTACTAAATAAAACCCAAACCTTTTTTTTGTGCGCCGGGTATATATTTTAATAAATTCTATAAACAAATATTAATTAGCGAAAAGTAAAACGAGCTGGTCAAAGAGAAGGAAATTCGATATTGGTGTGAGATGGGCATGGACTTTTTTAGGGTTACCAACCTACAAACTTAACAAGAGAGAACGTTGTAGTCTGACGTAACCGACAGCGAAATACTATGATACCATCATTTGTGTGCAGCCAAAAAATACTGTCCAAGTTTGCCTTTCAGATTGAGGTAGATATAAGATAGAAACCCTTCGTCGAAGTTTGGCTGAAGCTCTTAAATTAGGAAGATATGAAATTTTCGAGATTTTGCGGGCGGAAGTGGGCGTGGTTAAAATAAAAATGAAGGAAAATGTTCCTAATAATCTGACTTCCAAGTTTAGTAACTGTAGCTATTAAATTGCGGGAGATATGACCATTTATCGGTTTTGGGGCGGGAGTGGGCGCGGCTCAAAAAATTTTTGAAGTTCGCTCTTAGTAATATACTTTACAAGTTTGGTAGCTACAGCTCCTAAATTGCGGGCGTGGCACATGCCGATCTTTGTCAACAACCTACCAACCAAAATTGGTGTCTGTATCCATGAAATTGTGAGAAATATGTGGCTTTATCGATTTGCGAAAATCGAATTTATCGATTTTCTAGCTCCCTAGTGGACGTAGGACCAAAACCTTGACACTTTAACTTTCGGGGGTATTTTCCAGTATAAGTTTCAAGTTTCAAATCTCTAAGGGTGTCGGAGAAACGCGCATTCATACAGACGGACCGACGGATGGACAGCATGACGGACATTGCACAAAATCAATATACCTTTGGTATCATATTATAAAAATGGATGGCAGCCCTCTAAAAGTGATGCGATGGATTCGATTATAACTGACAGTGCATTTCAGCGAAGAACCTTTTTACACGTGTGTCACAATAATCGATGAAATCGTAAAATCATCAGCAATTTTAGAGTTAGAGTTGGTTATTTATTAGTAATCGCCTCCTTGATAAGATAATTTCCTGGCCATATGCGAGATAATCGCCGCGACCATAAATGAATGAAATTATATTATACATAACAGCTGGGTTCAGGGTATATCGACTACAGCATTCCTATTTGTCTTTAGTTTTTTTTTTTTTTAATTTTTTTTATGAATAATATGATTTCATTTATTATGATTAGCATTTTGAGAACTTGCCGAGTTAAAGTTAATTGAATTCGACCCTGACCGTGACAATCAAATTTGAATTTTGTCTGACAACCCGTCAAAGTGTATTTCGAATGTAATTTCGAGAGCAGCTCGTAAAGATGTGATTAGAAAATCGAGCCAACGATTATACCACCAACGATTAGACCACAACTCAAAATATATACGTTTAGGCTGATTGCAGTAGGCGGATAAGTGCAGCGATTAGATTTCACCCCAGTTCAGCTAACAGAAAATGCATATTTTTTTTACCATTTAGTGTTCAAATAGATTTCAATTGCTGCAACTGAAATAAAAAAAATATGTTTCTGCTGTTGGGGTTTATTTTGGGTAGTGCCATATTTGTGGGTCTACTCATCTATCAGCTGAAGTTTAAACACCTCATCGAGGTGACGCGAGATTTGGGTAGTCCACCAGCGTTGCCTTTGGTCGGACATGGACATCACTTCATTGGACGGGAGCCACATCAGATGATACAGATCATTGCCGGTTTCATGGACAAGTATGCCAAGGATATGACCCTGAAGATTTGGCTGGGTGCGGAGCTCAATGTCTTAATGGGCGATCCCGAAGATATAAAGATCGTTCTAGGCACACTTATCTTCAATGACAAGGCCGCCGAATATAAAGCCTTAGAGCCATGGCTTAAGGAGGGTCTACTTATTAGTCGTGGCCCCAAATGGCATCAGCGCAGAAAGATCATAACACCCGCCTTTCATTTTAAGATCCTCGATCAGTTTGTCAATATATTTCAGCGGCAAGCTGAACTCTTGTTAACTAACTTGGAAAAAGAGCGGCGACAGCAGGGAAATACAGGTTTTAATCTATACGATTGGACTAATCTGTGTACCATGGACACACTTTGTGGTTGGTATTTTCGATCAGCGTGATTTCTTTTCTAGCTTCCTGATATTCCATGAACGTATCTACTTAAGGTTGGCTATATACACATATGAGAAAATCTGTTCAGTTAAGACAATTTTAATGCTGGGTAAGGTTTAGACCCGATCTGCTCTCTAAATTTAAAAGCTATCTTGTTCAAACTGGAAATACATCCGTAAGGCAGACCATTTTTGTCTGTCGTTATATATGATATGATGTCTTATAGCTCCCAATGGAGCTATCCGACGGGTTTCAATATAATTTAATTAATAAATTAATTTACTTTTTACTTTCGTTTGCTCTACGCAAAACAGAATCCGCTATGGGTGTCTCAGCCAATGCACAGACCAATGTGGACTCGGAATATGTCCAAGCGGTAAAGACCATATCGATGGTGCTGCATAAGCGGATGTTCAACATATTCTATCGCTTTGATTTGACCTACATGCTGACCCCGCTGGCCAGAGCAGAGAAACGTGCTCTCAATGTCCTGCACAATTTCACGGAGAAGATTATTGTGCAGCGTCGGGAGGAACTGCTGCGTACTGGGCAGCAGGATGCTAATCGCCAGAGTGCAGATGATGCAGACGTAGCTGCGAGGAGCAAGATGGCATTTTTGGACATCCTTCTGCATTCGACCATTGATGACATGCCGCTGACCAATATGGATATACGCGAGGAGGTTGATACCTTCATGTTCGCTGGCCATGATACCACCTCGTCGGCCCTAATGTTCTTCTTCTATAACATTGCCACGTATCCGGATTGCCAGCGCAAGTGCTTTGATGAGATTATTTCAGTGATGGGCAACGATAAGGACTCGCCAGTCACATATGATCTGTTGAACAAACTGTCCTATGTGGAGCTGTGCATCAAGGAGACGCTGCGCATGTTTCCACCGGTACCGCTGCTGGGACGCAAGGTTCTCAAGGAGTGCGAAATAAGTGAGTCTACTTATTAAAAGTTTTCTTGATGATATAACAAAATAATGACTTAATATTAACTTCAAATTCTATTGCCAATTTTTCTTTTCCAATAAGATGGCAAGATTATTCCTGCCGGCTCCAACATCGGCATTTCCCCATTATATTTGGGCCGTCGTGAGGACCTCTTCAGTGATCCACATAGCTTCAAACCAGAGCGCTTTGATGTCGTTACCAGTGTCGAGAAGCAAAATCCATATTCCTATATACCTTTTTCGGCGGGACCGCGTAATTGCATTGGCCAAAAGTTTGCCATGCTGGAGATCAAAGCGATTGTTGCTAATGTTCTGCGTCACTATGAGGTTGAGTTTGTGGGCAATGCAGCAGAGCCGCCAGTGCTAATAGCTGAATTGATCCTGCGCACCAAGGATCCGCTCATGTTCAAGCTGAAGGAGCGCGTCTACTAAATAATACCCAAACCTTTTTTTGTGCGCCGGGTATATATTTTAATAAATTCTATGAAGAAAAAATAATTACCCGTATAATATAGCGAAAAGTAAAACGAACATGTCAAAGAGAAAGAAATTCGATATTGGTGTGAGATGTGCATGAACTTGTTTAGGGATACCAACCTACAAACTTAAAAATTGAAAAAAAATGGTAGGGATCAGTGATCAACAATTGCTGAGCCGTGGTATCTATGGCAGCCTTGCGGACCTGGGACACTTTGATGCTTTTGAAGCCGCTGTTTACGGCATGAACTCAAGTGCTCCTCGTAATGTTGATTCATGTAATTCTTTTGTTACCCATGTAAAGACATGTCATCCTCCTATAAGGGCGAGTGAGGCGTATGAAATATTGTCTCTGCTTTTGTGTGGCATTAAATCGAACGCTCCAGCTGAGAAAGGCATGGAGTAAATTACTCCTCTTCACAGCTGCGTCCCTGTGTTCTCAGTATCTTTTGGGCCCGTAGTCAAATGTATCAAATTTCTCGGAAGTTAACATAGCTGTCCGTTATTTTAAAATTGTATGCAACATTATGTTAAGTAACACGATGGAGATTTTATGTTGTTGTTCGTTATTTTAAAAATTGATACAATTGATAGGTTAAGTTACACGATGAAGATTTTTTGTTCAAGTGTTTCACTAATTAATTTATAAATAACAGAGTTGTTATTTGTTATTTGTAAATTTTGCTGATACAGATGATAGTTGCGATTTCCGCTTATATATTTGCCCATACTATTGATATGGTCTGCTTGACGTCACAAATCAGTAGAATAACAGTCCTGAGCCTTGCAACATCTTCTGCAGTTTATATTATGTTGCCAATTAATAAACACAATATTAAAAATGGGTGGCAGCCCTATAAAAGTGACAGTGCATTTCAGCGAAGAATCTTTTTATTTGTGTGTCACATTTTTTTTAATAGGCAGCAAAAATGTCGGATTTAAGCGATAATGCGTGTGACTCTGCAAAGAACGCGGAGCTTGTAAGCCTACAGCAGTCGAGGCAAGTGATTGGAGACGCCACAATAAAGAAAATGTTGAAAAGATTTTTGTCGCAATGTTGTGCTAATACGGTAATTTGCTGCAAGCAATAATTGTAATTGGCGTCGTTTTGATTGATAAAGTGTTTTATGCAGGACACGGGTAACCAAAGCGTCGCTCAGACCATCACCCTTGATAACATCAGATGTAATGAAATCCTAGGAGAGAAGATGCGGCTTATGTGCGGTCTGACCCGTCCAATTGGAAACAAAATGTTAACAGTGGTGCATATCAATGATTTGGTACAGAAAATGTTGGGACAGTTAAAAATGTTGTTTAATTCTGTGGATGAATATTTACATGCATATAATGCCCATTGTAACAAGGTCATCAGTGAACGTATGGCGCACACCAATTCTGCGGAATATGACGAATATACCTTAATGGTGACTATACATTTTAAATACTACATTCCAGAGTTTGATTTTTATGTTTTTGCGAATAGGACGCTATAACTCTGTCGGATGTCATCGATAATAAGCGAAAAGCACATCATGACGATCAAATTGTTTGCGCAGATAATATAATCAAATTTGAGCTGGAGCGCAAGGCTAATGATGCGAAGTATAAGTCAGCATTGAAGGAGCTGGAAACCTTTGAAAGTTACTACCAAATGGCTTTGTAAGTTCTGTTAAATAAATTGTAAGAAATACTCATGAATCTGATATTGCAGCGACAATTTCGAGCAGCAGAAATTCAACTCGGAAGGACTTTTTCGGAATCTCAAGAAAAAATATGAATAATTTTTTTACACAATTATAATTGACAGAATTTCAAATTAATTTTGCCAATGTATACTCAACAGTTACTTTAATAATAACATACATCAAATTACTGAAAAATTTCGATGTATCGTTAAAATTTTTAATTTTTCTATGTTATTGAATTTCACATTTAAATTACATAAATTCAATAACGATTTACTACCTTGAAAATGGAATAATTGATAATAAATATTGCTACAGAGCAAACTTTCAATTTTTGTTAGTGCATTCAATGATCAGGCGGGTAAATGAATATCGATGTTTTTATTCTGCTTAGGTTATATACATCGATAGATAAATCAGCTGTTATGCTGTTATCGAAAATCGAAAGGATGTCGCTGACGTGAGAGCTAATGCTCGTTTGGTATTTTGGTTATTAACAAAAATTGTGAAATTGTTTAGCATTGTTTGGCCAAGTGAGCGCGAACATCATTTATATTTTGGGGCATGGACGATTTCTCGCGTCAACAGATCGATGACTGGCACCTGCGCCCGCCCAGCGATGTGCGCACAACGTGGGTAGACGACAAAGAATTAATTTATCTACTTTCAACCATTCTATTTAACCTTACTGTAGAAATGTGCCGGCGGCGCCGAAATCCGTACCTGACAATAAATCACGCAAAACGGAGCTGCACGTGCTGCGATTGAGCGATGAGTCACAGCAGCTAACTATGGATACTTTGCGCTCAATACATGGTCCGGATTTTAAGCTGGATGACATTGGCAAATACAAGGACCGAGGTCGTGGCGGCAAAGGCATTAAGCACGCCTACTGGGAGGATAGGGGTACGCTGCAAGTTCAGAGTGTGCAGGGCGTCAGTGGACCAAGCAGCACTGCCGACGTTGATCGACTGCGTCGCTATGCTCTGCTTAAGCTGGAGAATTACGGATTTCATCCGGTGCACTGCCTGGAGGCTTACGAGCATTGCTCTAACGATACAGAGGCAGCGCTACTACTACTCTATAGACGCTACATGCGCGTGCCCAGCGGTGAGCCGACGGCATTGGAGATGCCAGATGAAGCAGCGCTACTGGACATGCGTACCGATGAAAAGGAGGCGCTGCAATCCATCTATGATCGGGCGTACGAAGAGCGTGAATACAATAGCGTCTGGAATCTAAAGTTCAAAATCGAGCATCTGCTTGCCCACAGTCCGTCGGAGGTGCGGAAAGCACGTGAAGCCGTCAATGCGGCAGCAGCTGCTCTCCGCAAGGCAGCGCTGGACAAAAAGAAGAAGGCTCCGCAACGTTGTCGCAATTTCGATCGCGATGGCACCTGTAAATTTGGGCCCAAGTGCCGCTTTGCGCATATGCCGCCGCAGCCGGAGGGGCTGAGTACGCCCGAGCGCAAGCGTGCCGACAATCTGGATGAGAATGAGAATGAGCTGTGGTTCCATGTAGAGGTACGCTTTCCCCCCGGAAGTCGCTATCCGTACGAGGCGCCCTTTATCTATCTGAAGACCACCTGCCATGATATTCCGCATGAGCTACGCTTGCGCTTTGCTCGGCATTTGTATCGGGAGGCGCGTGAGATTTGTCAGTATGGCACACCCTGCGTCTATAGCGTCTGTGACATGCTGCAAACGGATGAGGGATTGGCTGACAGTTTGGACATCACACGCTTTCCTTCACCCAAGCATTCGCTCTTCCACGAGGAACCGAATGGCGGCGATGTCGATGGCAATGCGGATGGTGCTGCTACAGTGCCTCGGCCCAGTCACTATGAGCGTGGACAGACGGCGCGCAACGATGGCAACACCCAGCGACGCAATGCAGCCGAATTGGCGCGCGAGAATCGACGTCTTCTGCAACTGTTTAACGAGCGACGTCGGGATGAGCGATATCACAAGCTCATCGAGGCAAGAACGAAGCTGCCTGCATTTGCTGAAATGGAGCGCATTCTGGCACTGATTGATAGCTCACCGGTGGTGGTCATCTCCGGTGAGACGGGTTGCGGAAAGAGCACTCAGGTGCCTCAGTTCATCCTAGACAATTGGTTCTTTAAGGCACAGCAGCTGCCTGCCAAGTCGGATCTACCTCATGTAGAGATTCTGTGCACACAACCGCGTCGCCTGTCCGCGATTGGTGTTGCGGAGCGTGTCGCAAACGAGCGGCTGGATCGCATTGGGCAGCTGGTCGGCTATCAGATACGCCTGGAGAACAAGATTTCGGCGAGCACAAGGCTCAGCTTCTGCACGACAGGCATCTTATTGCGTCGCCTCGCATCCGATCCGCTGCTGAGCAATGTGACCCATGTCATTGTCGATGAGGTGCATGAGCGATCGCAGGACTCGGATTTTTTGCTGCTCATACTTAAGAATATTTTGCGGGAGCGCAAGGATCTCAAGATAATACTCATGTCCGCCACACTGAATGCGGCCCTCTTCTCCGATTACTTTGGCGGTGCTCCCGTGTTGGATATACCGGGACGCACCTTTCCCGTCCAGCAGCTGTTTCTCGAGGATATACTGGATGCAAGTGATTTTGTTATGGAATGTGACACGAAATTCTGTCGTAAGCTCAAGAAAAAGGAGCAAGATGCCCTGGAGCATGCGCTAGAATTTGCTGATGTTCAGGCATCAAGTGAACCGCCGGGCCAAAAGATCAAGGACGAAAATCTAACCCTAGCCGAAACATATGCACGTTATGCGGGTAAGTTGTAGTCTATAGACTTTGGATTTTACAGTTAACTGTCATATCTCTCTGGGTTTGGGTAATTGCAGACTTCAGCAAGACGACATGCAAGAACATCTACCTCATGGAGCCGATGATGATAAATCCGGAGCTAATTGAATCCGTGCTCAAATACATTGTGGAGGGCGAACATGAATGGCCACACGAGGGTAGCATCCTCATTTTTTTGCCCGGCTTCCAGGAGATACAGTCGGTGCACAATGCACTCCTGGACAGCTCGATATTTGCGCCGCGTGCTGGCAAATATGTGCTGGTGCCACTGCATTCGGCGCTCTCCAGCGAGGATCAGGCTCTGGTTTTCAAGCGTGCACCGACAGGCAAGCGGAAAATTGTCCTTAGCACGAATATTGCTGAAACATCGGTCACCATCGATGATTGCGTCTTTGTAATCGACTGTGGCTTGATGAAGGAGAAGGGTTTCGACTCGAACCGCAATATGGAATCACTGGATCTGGTGTGGGTATCGCGTGCGAATGCCAAACAACGCAAGGGTCGAGCGGGTCGTGTCATGCCTGGCGTTTGTATTCATTTGTATACCAGCTATCGTTATCAACATCATATCCTTGCCCAACCAGTGCCGGAGATACAGCGTGTGCCGCTCGAGCAAATTGTACTGCGCATCAAGACACTCCAGACTTTCGCGTCACGCAACACATTGGCTGTTCTATTGGAGACACTCGAGGCGCCCAAAGAGGATAGCGTACTGGGCGCTCTGATGCGTCTGCGCGATGTAGGCGCTTTGGATGCAGAGGATCAACTAACACCGCTGGGTCATCATCTTGCCGCGTTGCCAGTCGATGTGCGCATTGGCAAACTGATGTTGTACGGAGCGATCTTCCAGTGTCTGGACAGCGTACTTACCATCGCCGCCTGTCTTAGCAACAAGTCACCATTCCTCAGTCCATTAAATAAGCGCGTTGAGGCGGACAAACGCAAGCGACAGTTTGCCCTCGATCACAGCGATCATTTAACCGTTCTCAATGCCTATCGAGTGAGTAACTAACTAACTGGTATTACAATCTAAAATTCACACTTAGTTTCCAAATTAATCGAAATGTTCCCCTTCACAGAAATGGCTGGCAGTGGCGAAACGTGGCCATTATGGCGCCAGTCGCAATTATGCCAGCGAGAATTATCTATCGATCAATACCCTGGAGACGATAGCTGACCTTAAGTATCAGTATCTGGAGCTGCTCGTCTCCATTGGTTTTGTGCCTGTTAATGTGCCCCGCAGACGTCCAAATGCCAGCGACAATATTCTGCAATTAACAGGTGAGTAAAATAACTAAAAAAAAAAAAAACAAAAAATAAAAGAAAACTTCAAAATCAAAATTTTACTCTCGTCACGCAGGACATGAACAGAATGTGAATGGTGAGAATAATCGCTTGCTAACCTCACTGCTGTGCGCTGCTTTATATCCGAACATTGTCAAGATTATGACACCAGATCGCATCTATATACAAACCGCTGGTGGTGCTGTGCCCCGCGAACCCGGCCATCAGGATTTGCGTTTTAAGACGCGCGGCGATGGTTATGTGCGCATACATCCGTCATCGGTTAACTCACAGGTCTCTGTGTTCCAAGCACCATTTCTCGTCTACCAGGAGAAAGTGAGCACCAGTTCCATCTATATACGCGACTGCTCCATGCTGCCACTCATCGCGCTCGTTCTGTTCGCCGGCTCTGATTTCAAGGTGGAGCTTCACGATGGCGATTTTCTGTTTCTGCTCGAGAGCGGCTGGATCATATTGAAGGCGCACAATCACGAAACAGCCGAGCTCGTCCAGTGCCTACGTACGGAGCTGATCAAGCTGCTCGAGGAGAAGATACGCGATCCGTGCCTTAATTTGCTGCACCACAAAAACGGCTGCAAGATCATCTCCAACATCGCGTATCTGATAAGCAACAATTACTGATGTCAATACAACGTTTACACTCATGATCAATGTTTTTATTTTAAATTTCTAATTGTTAAACTAGCCAAGTTTACGATGTATAATTGCCAATTAAGCCAATTTGTAGAGCGATTAACAACCATTTATATTAATATAAATAGGGCTACCAACTGGCCAAAGGACTTTCAAATCGTCCCTGTAGTTTCCGAGCTATTAAGGATCCCACTCTTTTAGACAGCTTCCATCCGTGCTCTGCTTAAAATGATTCTGGTGTTTGGTTTTCAGAATGCCAAAGGATAGAGTTGATCGTTGTGATCCTAACATGCCAGGCGCATCGAAAATCTGTAGGGATATTGTCCTTGCCTTGTCCAGGTTCTTTGAACCATTATTATTTTTTACTGTTCTTTTAGGAATTTATTTTACTATTCTTCAAGCTTACGAATATATTGAAGCTCAATTGGTGATTCAGTTTATGAATCCACTTTTTTTTATAGTAAGAGGATTCCACGGACTTAAAACTAATTAAAATGGATATTTAGTCCAAAAGTATAATCTTTGTGTCGCTTTGAAGCTTGTAGATTTTTGATTTATCCTAAAAGAAGGCAATATTTTGAAGCTGTTTGGCTGTGCTCTAAATATATATAGAATCTTGTTGCAAGACACTTGAATTGTGTGTTGAATTTCTTAAAATTTGCTGAGACCACAAATTAAACGCACATTCAACTTCATAAAAAAAAAATTCATTTATTTAAATATGTTATTGCCATCTGTTGTAAATCTTATTTTGCATATTTTTCAGCCGTCTTAATTAAAAAGTAAAAATATCTTTCGATGCTTAAGTTAAAGGTATCCATTTACTGATTTATCAATAATCATAATCATGTTTTATTTGCCATACATCCGTCAAACGATTTTGACCGTTTATTGATTCGTCTACATTAAGGGGTAAGTTCCTCAATCAAAATAGAATATTTATCATTTTATCGGGTTGGCATGAAGGTTGTTCAAACAAGAACTATATACATACATACATGTACGTATGTATGCGCAGGTATTAAACAAATATGAAACACTGCCGCCTGGCGACCATCACAATTTCGATCCCTCGATCGATCTATAAATCAGGTAAGTGACGCGGTTAACAGTGAGTTGACATTTGTTCATGGACATCAATTACAATTAATTTGAATTTATTTAAATACACTTGATTCGCTTTGGCAAGGTGGTTTTATTTGTTTAGGTTTTCTATTTTATTCATAACTGTTGATATCAACATCGATACATCAAAGTATCAAATGAACCTAATTCGATAGTAATTAATTAAACTTATCAATGATAAGACGTAAGAAATGTGCGCGTTGTGCAAATGAATCACAATCCAAATCAGAATCGGATGTGAATATTTAAATTGAGTCCAATGAGGAATTTAAGCAGTTCGTCTCTCTTTCAAGATCACCGAAAATGATAAGAGAGATCTGATCGCCACATTTCTATATCAGCTGATAATCGCACTCGGATTCGGATTCGGATTCGGATTGTTAATATTTCTGTTAAACATTACGATTGTTTTAAATGTTTTAGTTCCAGTTCGGGCTCTTCTCTTTTGTAATTTCTCTCTCTCTCTCTCTCTCTCTGTATATATACGTATGTATATATCTCGCTCATTTATTTATCTCAGTTTTGCTCTCAATGAAATTTCGCACTTCTTTTGTTGGCTCCACTGCATCTTTTAGCACCTAGTTGAGTTATTTGCACGCTCTGATTTTGGATTATTGGTTTTGTGCTCTAATCTAAAACTAATACGGGACTACACGATCTGAATGTGAAGCTTGTAACACATATCTGTGGATATATGGACATATAGATATATTCGAATATTTACTATTTAAATAACATATTTTCAAGATTTAATTGATCTATCTAAGAAAATTGAAAATAAAAATATTTGTATAAATAAAATCCCAATTAAAAAAAAAACCCGTAACTGTTTTTTATTATCATTTCTAGCATACTCTAATGTTAAATACAAGAAAATAATGTTTGTTTTCAAAAATAGGTACCAATAATTTTTAGTTAATCATCTTTCTCTTATCATCTTCCGGGAGGGGACTTACAAAGCTCGCATACCAAAGTCGTTGCCAGGTTGAAACATAAACGGCAACGTACAACATTTCGTAGCGTGCGTCAGATGGCACGTGACTTAAGAGTTTCAATTACAACATTTTTTTTTTTAATTACATTCATAGCATTAACTATTTTTAAGGAGACGTTTGTAATTGATGTAGTTTGTATTTAAGAGCCTCGGTAGGGCATTTCTTGACTCCGACTGACAAATTGCCATTGTCATGGTCCGCAACGGTGGCCGTTTGCTCCACATTATTTTATTTATTTATTTTTATTTGTATTTTATTTTTATTTTTTTTTTTTTTTTGTTGTGTGGTGGCTACCACTTAAGCGTGAGTTTTGTTTGTGATCACTAAGCTGCAAGTGTTGGCACCGACGGCATCTGTTATCCGCTGCGAAAATGTGGGAATGAGATTCTCGAGTGTTTGTCATCAACACTATCTTTTGCTGTGGAAGTGCTGTTTGCTGTTGTTCTTGTTGTGCTTGTTGCTACTGCTTGGAAAAATATAAATGGGACAAAATATATATAAAAAAATAAATTAAGCATATAAATATTAAATAAATTTATAATAAATAAACGGGAAGATGTTTGCAAATTAAAGGGGTTAGTGGGATTCAAAGCTGGGATCCGAACTTATTTTACGTATTTGCATTTTTCATGCAATATGGCACATGTTTTGAGATTTGTTCAACATTTTTTTCTCCGTGTACATTTGTTTGTATACAGCTTACAATATAAAAGCTGACTCAACTGATTAGAGTCCTAAGTAGAGGGAACGAAGGAAAAACAATGCGATAATTTAGCTCGAATAATCAGTGCGATCACAATATTGAAAGATGAACAGTGGAACAGGTACAGTGTCCGCATATCTAAAAGAAACCAGCTGAATCTTGCAACTTTACGCATGCGTCACTCCTGCCAGATCAAAGGAATCAGCAATACATAATGTCATGTGGTATAAGTTGACGGGGTGGGTTGCATTGCTGTTTTGGGTGGGTCTTTTTAAGTTTTGTGCCTCCGTCGTAAAGCACTAAATCCGCAGACAAAACATTTGTTGGTATTGTTGTGGGTGTGTTTGGGTTTGGCGTCAGCAACGGCAACGGAATCGGCACCCATTTGGGCGGGGGAGGCTCCACATTGCCCCGTTGTACATTCATTTCGTATTGTGGCAGTAGTATTGAGCTTGAACGGAGACCCGTCTGTGTGTAAAAGCGCTCACAAATTTGCTACTATGCCAGTAAAAATACCAACAACAACAGCAGCAACAACATCTAAAGAGCATAAGAACAATACACAGCCGAAATCAATGTTTACCCGAGCACAGTGGTTATTTAGTTGTAGGAAATGTAAACCTTCATTTCCATCCAAGTCCAAAGCAAAATTGCATACATAGATGGGTAAGAAAATAGATTCCTAAATGTAACATCATAGATCCTCTCGAAAAGAGTAAAACTTTTTGTGATCGAGGAAAGTCGTTTGTTTAAAAATTATTTTCCTGCAATGTAGTTAAGATATTGTTGAAAATAATTACGTTGTTTATCGACCGATCATACGTTAACCTTTTGATGTTATATAACTCAGTCTCTTTGTGGAAGATGACGGCTCAGCTTAGCGAAGTTCGATTGCATATCCTGGCACAGCTAAAAGACTAGCTTGTTTTCTTATACATAGTTTTGTTGGAGATCGCGAATTTTTGTTTAGACTCACGAACATTATACCACTGTGCGATCGTTGTACATTGGTAGCAAAAACGTAAGCACTATTCTGCTGTAGATATTAATGTGGGCCCAAGGGGGGTAAAGGAGATGGCTAAATAAAACTGCTCGCGATTTTCGTAGTTGTCTTTTGTCGATTGACGGATTTTTTTTTTTTTTTAATGTTTATGTGTAGTAGTTAGTCGCAGTAGACAAGTGCGCTAACTGAGCATGTTGAGTGGTTGTGTGTCTGTGTGTGTTTGTAGGAGGAGCGGGGGCATGGGAGATGTGGTGTCAGGTCGGCGTTCAGCTCATCGTCGCCGCTTTTGACATAAACCACTCACTCACTCAAATGCGATTCGTCCCTCTTCTCACGAATCGCAGTTGTCGCATTCCCCAATCGAACGTCGAGCTAGTCGACGGAAAGACTCCGATCAGGGGTCTTGAGTTTTTTCGGCTCAAAAGTGAGTGAGCTGCTGGGATTAACAATAATATTTAAAAAAAAAATCAAAAAGCAAAACAAAAATAGGCAACCAAATTTATAAAATACAAATGTAACACATTTTCAACAAAGCGAGCGTGAGAGATAGAGAGAGAAAAAAAAGAGACAGAGAGAGCAAAGAAGTGTGAACGAGCTAAACGAAAACAAAATCAAAGACGAAGACGAAGACGATCGGCTTCGTCAAAGGAGTTTTGTGCTGTGTTTTAGTCGGACTCGAGCTTTAGCTTCCCAGTCTTATGATGGACGTACCGCGTATTGTAGCGGCGTAGCGTTCGTTTGAGACCCGTAAAACCGTAACCGTTACCTTACCGTTTTACCGTTAAGCGCGCATCGAAATTCTAATTTGTCAATTCGCTGGGCTGCGCAGCTGGCGCGAGCAGTGGCTGTGGAAGCAGAGACGTGAGCTTCCAAGCATTTTAATTTACAAATCAACGTCACCAAACACATACACACCTAGACACACACACACACACTTAAGCACTCAACAAAAGTGTCAACACGTCGCCTGCAGCGTTCAATTTCAATTCAATGCGCGCCGCGTAACGGTAACCGTCCTGTTCGTCGCGTGATCACCGGTTCTGTACATTTTATTTTTTATTTTTGGTCTCTCCTGCATCGCATCTTTCTTTTCATCTTCGGCTCGCGTGTATTTGTTCTTGTTTGTAACGGACTCAAGCCAAAAGTGCAGTGCGAAAAATTGCTTGTTTTTTGTTTAGTTTTTGGATTTGCTTAAAAGTGGGTATCGTAATATGATATTATTATTTATGCCAAAGCCAAACCGCACGTAAATTGTTTGTCCATCGGAGGAAACACGTTAATTGTCGCAAGCATTTTAGATTAGAGTTTCTGTGCTTAAGGATCTGTTTTGCCAGTGTCAATAATAAAGTAAAAAATCTGTTGTTATTATTCACAAAATTACACATCTGTTGTTAGAGGATCTTTTTTTTAAAGACTTTTCGTCTGTGGCTGATAACATACAACAAAATTAAATAATAATTATACGCATGTTATGGCAGCGATTGTTATTATTATTATTATTGTTAGTCGTTTCCCTATAACGAACTGTGATTCCGTTCTGCAAATACACATATGCAAGATCTATTGTATTCCTCCCTCGTTGACCGATACAAAAGTGCGAGTGTCAAAATGATATAGCTGTATTATCATAATTTTTGTACTTATAAAAATATAAGATTATGTCTGCCTGTGTTTATGGTCACTTTCACCGGCTTATCAGAAGAACCGTTCCAGAACGCATACATATGAATGTAATAATGAATATGTTTGCCTACATACATAAGTATATAGACTGACAATTGTAGATATTTTCAATTTTGCTGTTACTGTCCCAAGAAAAAACACAATCAGAGCGAAGCTGAATTAATTACATAGATCAATAAATACAGCTAAGCTTTAATGGTATAGGTTATTGACCGACTATGTGTTATCAACACTTGTTTCCAAAATTGCAGAAGTTTTATATCCTTCAAACTGACTTCCACGTGAAAAACAAACCCTACCAAAATAATGTGATTAGGCAGTTTTCTCACGTAAATACAATTTTATGCATACCGAAAGATATTGCCGCCAAATTATATTTGATCTTAAATAGCCATAAGAAACTCTTAAGATTCTGCGTCTATAAATGCAACAATAAAATTATAAAGAAAAATTAATATAGTGTGCCTATTATAATGTATATAAAACTTAATTTAAACAAATTATACTACAGAAAAGGCTCAATTAGATTAAAAAACAATTTTTTTTTAATATAACCTTTTTTGAAGATAATCGCGCTTAGGCTACAATTACATATTGTTCCCTCACAATCGAAGCGAAAGTGTATAGTCTAGACAATTTCATTATAATACAACAATTCCACTAATTAAACGCATTCTTCATTCACAAAATATCAGTCGATTTATAGAATACATAAGTCTACGGAGGTTAAAGGCCCCCGCAGATTGATTACAAATAAAAATATATATATATATATATGTATATGGGTGCATATAAGTACAGATATGTAATGCATTCAAGCTGCAAGTAGACGTGCTGTCTGAACTAGAGCACAGTTGCACTTTAAAGATCGTTAAGATTGTTAAAAAAGAAATGAAAAAACAAAATCGAACAAGTCAAGAAATGAGACGTGCAAATAATGTAAATCAAGATTTCTTGACGTAACATCAAGTCAAAAGTAAAGCTGAACTTGAAAGTCAAGTGGCTAAGCATTTACTTAAGATTAGTTCTTATAGTATATTTTAATCGCAGATGTTCAACTGTCTATATACAAATTAATAAATTTCACAACTTACTTGCAGAAATTTGAATATTTACCTAATTGAAATTACTTCTAAGGCACAAAGCTATTAATTTTATAGTAATCACTAAAGTTAGTATATACAAAGCTAGTTGCTTTAACTTTTCGCCTTATCGTCTGCTTGTTGGCGCTTTAGTTTGTCAGCTGCTGCTGCAGCTGCCATCTATCATGTTGCTGGCCACAAATGTTGCCAAGCGGTATGTTGCCAGCAACATGTATCTGTAAATTGGTTGCAATCCTTCAGCGATACAAGCATATATACTAGAAGTGTACTAGTAGTAGACTCATTTATTAGATATTTGGGTTGATCGCTGTACTATATTATCGACATTCGATTGTCGTTGTCAGTTGGCGTTATTAATTGTCGTGTAACCCGGCTCTACGTCATCTGACAGGCGGCATCAAAAGTTAAGAGTCGCTGGATTGTTTCTTATCACTGAAAGCAAAAGACAAACAACATGTGCGAGAAGACAGAAGACATGACTCGACTACTCCACTCCACTCGACTCGACTCGGAGCGAGACATTGATAGATCGAAATGCAATTAATCATGCATGTGAAATGGTTTGTTCCGTAATGTCAACATAATTAGCATTATTACGTATCTTCCCAGTAGTGGTACAATGCATGCCATTTATTCCTCTATACGGATTTGTGGGCTAGTCACATCTTTCTTCCAAGCCAACTAACTGGGTACGCCATGAGAACATGCTTTGGCTTTTGAACAACAAAACACCCTCTCGACATATTGGCAACGTCGTGATTATTTACTAAACGTGTTCATTTGCAATTTGTTGCTATTTATTATTGATTATGCGACTGTTTAGCGTTCAGTATATGTAAATATTTTTTATTCATTCATTTCTTTCTACAGAATATATAACAAAAAAATTTTAAATAAATAAAAAAAATATATAAAATAATAAAGTGAAGTAGTAGTAGTAGAAGAAGTAACTTACTCATCCAGGACACCTCGTCAGGGGACAACCCGTACATTTGTATATCATTTATAGGGTTCAACATTTATAGGCTATATCCTCAATCTCAATCTGTATAAATATAGCCGTACATCTGCGTCGTTTACTTCTGTTTCTTGTCGAGAACTGTATCTTACTAGGCTGATAAACTTAGGTCAGACAGCTCTAATCATTTGATTCGATCGGTTTGATTGTTATCGCTTGATATTGTTTTGTTCTACAATGGGAGTTGGTTATTAATTAGTAACCTTTATATGGCTATATTAAATTTTCTGCTGTTTTTCGCACTTAACAAATCAAATATTTTGTAAATTAATTTACATGATCATATATTTGATCTTTGCGTATTTTCGTCTTGGGTCGATTGTGGCCACTTGCTGTCATTTATTGCCGAAACAAATTTTTCCATCACAAGTGTTGGTAATATTCCTTTATGCCTATTTTTCAGACTTTATATTTTTGTTTGCACAATTTTCCATTCCACAGAAAATGCGGCAAGCCCAAAAAAAAAAAAAAAACAAAAAAGAATAATAAATTGAAAGATGGCAACACCTATTTGTTGGTCATTAAAATGTTTATTTGCTTAGACATACATTTGTATATATAAAATTAAAAATGTCAAATCAAAGTAGCGTCATACATAGGAAAAAAAAAAACCGGGCCAATAAATGGCAAAATATAATCGTTTATTTATTTTTATTATTTTATAGTTAACAAAAATGCTTAGCCTAGTTTGTTGGCCATACGCAATGGGCTTTTGACTTTCAACCAACAACAACTATAGTAACAATAATAATAACAAAGACACAAACATATCGCATAGATAATTTCAGAAAACATTCAAAATACTCTTGCACTAATATAAAATTGATAATTATAATTGAACAAATGATATTGTATTCACTGAATTATTATCAGTTCTAAACACTTGACTTCGCTGGAAACAACAACAACAACAACACTGGGGCACAATGCAATAATATAAACTGTTGACTTTGTTGATGTCGCTTGTAATACTTAAGTGTTTGCCTAGGTTGTAAAAAGCTGCAATTTTCTTTATAAGCACAAAATAATAACAGTAATCAGATATTTATAGAGGGAAAAATAGTTCTTAAAGATGTAAATATGGTTTTACTGAGTGAAGATACCTTGATAATCCTTGAGAGGATTCCTCTGCATAACTCTGATCAACAGAAGTTCAGTTTTGAAATATGTGCTGATATAGATTTAATATAATACTACTTCCAATATACTCGTATAGATACTATTAAGTAGAACTACCTCAACATGATCCAATAATAGGTGCAATTATCTTTACGATTTAGCAAGAAGTATATTTGTCGATTATCATTATCGCCACCCCTATAAAATCTGTATTTCACAAAATCACCTAAATCGAAGTAAAAAATATCGTAGCGAGAATTAGTGACGTCCGATCCGAGTTGTCACTACCTCAATTCAGCCGCTAATTAGACCCGTTCGCTGTACATTTCCAAGTAGGCTACCTTCGGTTGTCACCCACGCAGCCTAATCCCTAGCAGATAACAAGCCAAGCCCATCGTCAGATGACAATTGTTTTCAATTGTTGTTGTGGCTGTTGCTGTTGCCGTTGCGGTTACCACGTGTTACCCGAAACACCGTTTAGAAGCACTACGTACAAATTAGCGGCAATACTGAGGCATTTACGCCTTGAACGATATGATTAGATGTGTCAATATGTAAAGCTGCGTTGCGCTTCTCTGTGTGGGCCTTCAAATGACGTCGCCTCTTCACTTTCTGAGCAATGCCCACAATGACGTCGATAGACCCGCTAGAAAAGTACCAATGGGTTTTTGGAGCTTGATCATAATCATAAAGCAACCATAACCCAAAGCGGCGCAAACATTCAGATGTTGCTTTCCGTACACTGTTCGAAATTCGTATTTCAACTCAAATTGTAATTCAACTAAAAAAGTATTTGAATAAAGATAATTACTAAATGTACAGAATTAATAATACTAAGATCATGTTTCCAATTTAATTAGAATAGAGTAGACGTATGACAAGTAAACACATTTATGATATATTTGGATTGTTGCAAACATTCGTATGCAACAAGAATATCTTTAATAAAAATAAAATGATGCTACACACTTTTTTTTTAGAGTGTAATGCTCATGCAGATGAGTCTTTTTGATGGTTAGATGATCTAGGGTAGAATGCTTGGAGCACTACCGCACTTATTACGGGAGCCATACTAGTTACTGTTAGTCCGTTATTAACTGTCTAAGACCCACTGATTCACCCGTCCTATACTAAGGTCGAAGACAACGTAACCGACTTTACTGGTTAATACCCGAGGCGTCGAGCCCATAAGACTAACGACTTACTGCGTAGCGTAGTGTTGCTCCCAAAGAATTTCATAAGAATAGCCACAGACTTATATACCTTTATATACGTATAACATATAAGACAGTTGGGCAATCGCAATCAAGCTCCGATTAAAGTTGATACAACCCATAGATAACAATAACAAACCGGTCAAGATTCTGAAGTGCTTGCAGTTTCAACTAATCGAATGTGAGCAAACAATTTACAAGGTGTTATTCGGCGGTATTCGAAACAAATCAACTCAAATCGATTCATTTGTTTGTTTGTTCGTTTTGTGTGTGTTTGTAATGTGTGCTTGCAGCCTATTTATCAGTGCCCAAGGAAGCGACAGGAGGAGCATGTCGCCAAACCGTTGGATACTTTTGCTCCTCTTCTATATATCATACTTGTTATTTGGCGCCGCCATCTACTATCACATCGAGCATGGCGAGGAGAGGGAGTCCCGCGCCGAGCAACTCAAGGAACGCAATGAAATCTATGGTGGGTATTCCTTAGTCTAAATCTGTAACCCTAATCAAAATCCGACAAAAGAAGAAAATACAAATCTATCACCATATAATAATAAAACATTCATATGTCATGCTATATGCTATGCATACTAAGATGATCTAAAAATATCATTGACTCGAGTTCTTTTTATGATATATTGTAGGAAAAAAAATATATAAAACGAAACCACAGTTTTTTTTATATCGGGGGCACGTTATATCACACAACTAAACTGTCTGCCACGATTTTAACGCTTCTTGCGTAGACCCAACCGCCCCCAACATCAAACTAAAGATAGCTCCACAGATCATGGTTTACTGCTGTTTTTTTTTGTTTTTAACTAAGGCAACACAACTTTGTGATCGAATTAGTTACGATTCTGCAAATGTATGAATAGATCGTATCGAATAGAAATAGAGCCACCAAATTGAGTATGTGCAAATTTGAATAGGATTATGTAAGAATTTTGATAGGAATTTGTACATGAATTTGATTAATATTAAATTGAATTTTGATTGAAAAAATTAATAAAAAAAATTAAAAATTGTGCTTGAAGTCTGTTGCAGTTCATGAATTTCGTCTGATTTGATATATATATATATATATATATATAAATAATGTAGAGCATACTTAGGTCGGTCGTTGTTTAATAGGAATTTGTACAATAATTTGATTAATATTAAACACAACAATTTTGATTAAATAAATTAATAGAAAAGATTACAAATTGTGCAAGAAGTCTGTTGCAGTTCATGAATTTTGTCTGATCTGATATATATATATATAATGTAGAGCATACTTAGGTCGGTGTGTGAGTCAGCGTCAATATTTACGTAGCTTTATTTCACTTTTGCCAAACGTGCGTAAATGTCGAGAAATGTGAGCTTTTTGAGTTAGCAAGTTTGCGAATCTGATTTTGATTTTGTGATTAATTGCATTAAGGCGAATGTGATTTACATACCTGTGTGTGTGAGTGTGTGTGTGAGTGTGTGGATATCATATCACATAAATCTTTAGCGTTGTTAGCGTATTTATTTTGAGGGTTATTCCACTATAATTGCAATAAAATGAAAATTTAAATAGCACATCAAATGTGCTAATTATACAGTTAAATAAACTATAAACTCAAATTAGGCACCGACAAACCAAGACAAAGACATACAAATATTTACACACAGATGTGTGTGTGTGTGTGTGTGTGCTTAACACCAACAAATCGAAAGGGAAACAAGCATCGCGATAATCTGAAAACCGATTCCATAACTCGGACTAGGTCGTTTTATCGGGTAAATGACATGAAAGAAAAACGCTGTTGAATCACTTCTGACTTGGCACTATTCCCGAGTAACGAGCTCAACTGGGGATATATGATATATACTTGATCGGTCAACGAGATAGCTTAACATATAGTCCCCTTTTGTCCAGAAGTCTTAACACAGGGTCTTAGTTTTGAATCCTTCCCGTTCTTATCACAAAATGGAGCCTTGTTAAGGTAGTGCTATTATTGCGAAATACCAATTAATGTTCACATTAATCTATTGGGCTTCAAAAGCACTTCAATTGTGAATTTATAATACCATATTCCCATAGATCACCTTCCACATTCTGCAGTGTGTTTGTGTGTGTGAGTGTGTGTGTGTGTGTGTGTGTGTATGAAACATGTGATTATAACATTTGTTGGTAACCAGCCAAACAGCAGTCCCTGATAACAAGCAAAAACAACGATTACTTTGATCATCTTGTCTAGCCGTCTAATGACTCTCTCTCTCTCTCTCTCTCTCTCTCTTTCTCTAATTCTCCAATTCGCTTATTTAATTAATTTTTCAATTGTTCTAAGCTCAAATGTCTGGTTAACATTATAATTAAATAAATGTATCAATTTGTTTTGCCCCCAAAACATTTCCGGCACACTTTGGATAAACGAAATTAACGACGATAGCTAATCTGATTCAAGATTTATAAGAATTTGTGCTAATGATCGACGTCTATGAACAAATTGCCGCAATCAAAATCACAATCAGGGGAGACGAACAACAACAACAACAACAACAACAACAATAACAATATCATTTCCATGTTGTCCCGTTTATCAAGTGTTGTTGTCAGAGCAAATGGAGAGATTACGATTAGATCTATGCACACATTTGTATATAGTGCACTCTGGGATCGTTTAATACGGGAATTGTCAGCAATTGCGCACCACCCGCTGAGTTCCTCTGACGGTGGTCTCTGGCGGGGTTTGGGGCCCCTTTGGGATTCTCCGGACGCTTGAGCATTTATTGAATTATGCAATTCGTTAAAAGATTAGTGCTAAATAAAAACTGTCGTTCTCATTTTTGCACTTGATTGCCCAAGCTTTAAGGTTTATTGAATGATTGCACTTCTAGTTAATCTCAATGGAAGATGCAAGCCAAAACTTAATTATAGATACTACTACAAAGGCAACCATCATATTACGAGTGGACCTTAACCGTCAGAAAATCGCTGAATTTAGATTGTTAAACCAATTATTGTCCACATTTTAATGGCATAGTTACTCAAGTTACTTATCAAAGGTTCTGTTAGATTTAACAAGAACTTACATATTCAAATATGTACATATATATATTAAAAGTGAATACAAAAAAGTATAGATAATAATCTGATTAATGAGTTAGTAAACACGCCTGATTTAAATTATCTCATTTCAATCATTTAGGATCTACAACGACAGACTCTATTTACACTCCACATTCATATCCCAAGAGCAAAGCTAACGTTTTCGACACGATCCACACTGTGGAGCGCATGTTAATCAGAGACGTAACCGGATCTTGATTGCGATCAGCAATCCGATTGGTTGCAGTTCAACGTTCAACAATCATCGGTCCGCTTGATCAGACGGCTCGAGCCAGGGTCAGACCCCCCACTGTTTTCCGCTCCGGGATGTGGCTATCATGTCACATGTCACGTCACATCACGTTGACAGTTTTCGGTTTCTTTTATGGCTTGTTGTTGTTTTTTTTTTGTTTTTTGTTTTTTTTTTTCGGAAAAGCGGAAGGTTAAACGGCGTTTGTAATGCGATCGGTTTGCTTCCGGAACACGTGTAATCGAACTAATTAAATTTGATTCGACTTCACGCTCCACTGAGCTTTTATATCTCTATTCAGGTTGCTTGTTTTTCTTTTTTTAATTTTTACCGTTGCTGTATTTAATTTACTGTTGTTTTTTTTGGTTTGTGTTGCAGAATATCTAATAGATGAGTTGTCGGACAAGAATGCGAGCACACAGAATGAAATTCTAGAGAGGATCTCAGACTACTGTGGCAAGCCGGTGACGGATCATACGCAGGATGAGTATGAAATACCGTATACCTGGACATTCTATCACTCCTTCTTCTTTGCGTTCACCGTCTGCTCCACGGTGGGATATGGCAACATATCGCCAACAACTTTTGCGGGTCGCATAATAATGATTGTCTACTCAGTAATCGGCATACCAGTCAATGGTATACTCTTTGCCGGCTTGGGAGAGTATTTTGGACGAACGGTACGTATTTTAGAAATTACATTTATCAATTTCTCAGTTCATCACAAAATCACATTTATTTATAAAATAATAATTTTGACATTACAAACTCAACTATTATGAGCTGAAATGAAATCACTAAGGATAAATGTGCTACGCAATGTTTGTTGCCTTTCTGGTTTCTGATTTCATTAAAGATATCAAAGTATTAGGATTCCAAAATCATGTTTCAAATACAAGTTCAATGTTCAAATATTATTAAAGTAAAAGCTGAAATCGTGATGCCAAAAAAAAACTATACTTAATATAAGCTAAAAAGCATAATGTGTCTAAATTGAACACTCATCCCGCAGTTCAGTGCGATATATCGACGATATAAGAAGCACAAGATGTCCTCGAACGATCATTATGTGCCACCGCAGTTGGGTCTGATAACGATAGTGTTTATAGCACTGATACCGGGCATCGCATTGTTTGTGCTACTGCCATCCTGGGTGTTTACCTACTTTGAGAACTGGGACTATTCCATTTCGGTGTACTACAGCTATGTGACGATGTCAACAATTGGTTTCGGTGACTTTGTGCCCACCTTTGGTGCCAATCAGGTGATTAGCAATTGAAAAACTACTTTTCATTTCATTCAAATAATCATTTGCTAATTTTTTTTTTTTTTTTTTTTGTATGGACATAGCCTCGTGAATTTGGCGGCTGGTTTGTGGTTTATCAAATCTTTATAATTGTCTGGTTTATATTCTCCTTGGGATATCTGGTCATGATAATGACATTTATCACCCGGTAAGTTTGAAGTTTTGCCCTTAATTGCATGATTTTCGGGTGTGTTTTGTTTGCATGAAAGCATAATTAAAACTTACATATTCTTCTAATTCCATCTCATAAATACATATATAAACAACCACACACACACACATACCACAGAGGATTACAGAGCAAGAGACTGGCGCATCTGGAACAGCAGCTATCGTCTAATCTGAAGGCAACCCAAAATCGCATCTGGACGGGTGTTACCAAGGATGTTGGCTATCTGCGACGTCTTCTCAACGAGCTCTACATACTCAAAGTGAAGGTAATAAATATACCACAATCATATCATATTTGGGGAATATTATGTGAAATATAACGTTGTACATGTTACTTATAACATTTGAATCACAGTACAGGTTACCTTTGTATATTCAATATGCCGATGTTATTAATTTAATAATCTTAATAACATAATCGGTTTAACCAAACAAGAGTTTAATTTACCTACTTGAATTATAGTGGTTCTTCGAAGAAACAAAAAAAAAACAAGTAAGATGCTGTAGTCGAGTTGGCTCGACTACTATATACCCTTAACCCAGTTGTTAAATATATTCTAGTTTTATTGGATAATTTCCCTTTAAAATGATTTGCACTCAAATGTTCAGTTCTGCAAGTGCATTTCTTACAGTCTTTACTCACAAGCATATACATACAGACATACATGCGTACACGAAACAGTACTTATCGGGGCTCTGCAGAATACACACAAATATATTGACACTAGCGTCGATTATCATGCCATCTCTTTCTCACACATGCGCTCGCCTATTTATGCATACAGAAAATGCTTCCGGCTGCTGACAACAAGAAGATCAATATGAAAATATATTTTCGACTATAACTTTGGTGTTTCTTATCCGAACTTAATGAAATTTTGGCAACTGATCAATAATATGTATAAGCATATTATGTATAAATTAGAACCCTCTGCCTCTTAAATTGTGGAATTTATTGCTATCGGAAATCTAAATGTATCGATAATTCCAAAACTGAAGCAGTTATCGATAAAATAAAGCAAACTTGTTCTGCGCCTGGTATACGAGAACCTATATTTCAAATTTGAAGTCTCTAGCTCTTATAGTCTCTGAGATCCGCGTGTTCATACAGACGGACGGACGGACGGACGGACGGACGGACGGACGGACGGACAGACGGACAGGGCTATATCGACTCGGCTGTTGATCCTGATCAAGAATATATATACTTTATGGGGTCGGAGATGCTTCCTTCTGCCTGTTACATACATTTGCACAAAACCATTATACCCTTTTTACCCATTTTTAATGGGTTAAGGGTATAAAAAAAAAGAAAACATCCTGAAATAACCAATTTTATACTTAAGTTGGTGCCAGTTGTATAGTTTATAATATCGATAACATCTAGAATGGCTAAAATAATTTAAAAAATTACTTAAATATTCTTTTGTTTAGAAATTATTACGTTTTCGTTGAAGGTACAGTTATTTTGATCACCTATCACAAGTTAACTGCAAAAATTTAAAGAAACGATGTGAAATTTTGAAAAAATAATATTCAAACTAACAGCGACAGCATTGTTAATATTTTTTTTATTTTTATTTATGTGTATATTTAAGCTTAATACAAAAAACAATAAATAATTTTGGGAAACACCTATTAACTAAATGTTTCGACTAAGCGGGCGATCATTAATCTCTCTGCCCCAACACGATAAGTGATCAAATTTTCTTTTTGTAGTTTTTTCGAAAGGAAAATAAAAAGTGCTCGAAGATTAAGGTTAAGAAGCGGCAGAAGAAGAGCAGGCGTAAGTAAATTGATAAGCAACAGGATAACACAAAGACAATAACAACAACAACAACATAAACAGCAGAAACAACAGTTAACAACTTAAACTAATTCAATGCATTTGATGCGATTTCTTTACATGTACAACAACCACAACCACAAAAACAACCACAACAACCACCACAAAAATACACATGCACTCGATACCGATTACGATAACGATAACTGCACACGCGATAAACGATAAATCGATTGTTTTCATTTTAAAAACCAATCAGCCCGTCTACACCGATACAGAATTTGGCTATACGATGCCCCGGTCCGCCTCCTGCCCAGAGCTGAGCATGTACCGCGTGGAACCAGCTCCGATACCCAGTCGGAAACGTGCCTACTCCATTTGTGCCGATCTGGCTGCTGCCCAGCAATCCGTATCAATGGTGCACGCCAATTCCGATACGGAACTGAGCAAATTCGATCGCGAGAAGACATTCGAGACGGCGGAAGCCTATCGCCAGACAACGGATTTGCTGGCCAAGGTGGTGACAGCACTGGCGACAGTACAACCACCGCCGCCGGAGGCTGACGATTCGACAATCTATGGCGGCTACCATGGCTTGTCGGACTCGCAAATCCTTGCCAGCGAGTGGTCGTTCTCCTCGTTCAACGAGTACTCGACGACTCCCAGACGTCCGCGTGGACGAGCCTGCTCCGATTTCAACATTCAACCACCACGCCGATCAGCGCCCAATGATTGGACCTGGAGTGGGGATAACGAACAGATCCAGGAGGCATTTAACAATCGTTACAAACGTCAAATTAATGGCGCCGTCAGCGACTCACACGTGGTCCAGTTGGAGCAGGATCGTGAGCAGGAGGAGCAATTGAAAAAGAATGCGGGTCGCGTGAAGAAATTCTCGATGCCGGATGGACTACGGAAGCTCTTCCATCGCAAGCGACCCTCACAGGACTTGGAACGGAAGCTATCTGTTGTGTCCGTGCCTGAGGGAATTACAGCTTTGCCTCGCTCCACGATGGATTACTATAATAACACGGTGACAGAGGGTGCCAGTCAATTCTATCTGCGAAATGGAAGGATTCCACCGCCAGCTTTTGACTCCAACACGAGCCTGGCCTCTGGCAATGGCATGAGCAATGGTGGCCTCTCCAATCCAGCCTTCCAGCTGGATGACTCCGAGCAGGCGACCTTCAACTCCACGGCGGCCTATCAACGTAAATCTGCGTCGGGAGCTGCAGCCGCTGGTCGGCGACGTCGTGAGTCCATTTATACGCAGAATCCGGCGCTGGCCGCCAGACGCGGCAGCATGTTTCCACCAACGGCAGCTGCATCTCTCCAGCAGCAGATGCAGCGACGCGGCTCTGGTTCGGCGGCGATGGCAGCTGTTGCCGCTCGAAGGGGTAGCCTTTTCCCTGCGATGGGAGGACAATCATCTAGCTCGATGACGCCGCGTCGCTCGAGCATATTTTCGGTTACATCCGATAAAGATATGGATGTGCTGGAGCAGACCACAATAGCGGATCTCATACGTGCGCTGGAGGTGGTGCACACCCATGCCGCACTCGATGAGCGCCAACAGCAGACGGCGTCAACAAACGCCTCAAAACTGAGCAAGAAACAGCGCAAGTTGGGCAACGCTGGCCTCGATCAGCCCCATCTGCCACCGATTCTGTCGCTCTTTGCGGGCGATCAAACGCGTTACCTGCAGGCAACGGCTGCGAATCGCTTATACGCCCGTCGCTCCACCATTGTGGGGACGATGTCGCCAACGGGCAGGCGGGGATCGGGATTGCAAGTGCAGGAGCCGCCGCCGAGCTACACGGAGAGAGCGTTGCCCACTGGCACCGGTACAGTTACTGGCAGCGGCAGCAGCAGCAGCAACACAGTCGCGCCCACCACCAGCTCAACGCCCATAGTGGGCCAGTCGAAGTTCCGGCGCCGTTTCAGCGTACGCCCAACTGCGCTGCAGATCCCACCGGGAAAGGCGCCTCCCCCTGGTGTCTGTCTCAACGAGGAGCCCACCTCGCTGCTGTCCACCTCACAGACAGCGCTGCAGCGTCGCCTCTCATTGCGTCCCTCGCCCCTGGCACGCGAGCAGCCGCCACCCACCTCGCCACTAGCAGCAAGCGGCTCAAGTTCTGGCCAGGATGAGGCGGGCAACTCGGCAGCCAGATTACTGCCCTCATCGCTGATGCGTCCGAGCACCAGCAGCACTCATTCTCCATTGTCGCGCATTGTACAAATCTCGCAGGCGCAGCGCAAGAGCAGCATGCCTGAAGGATTTCCGGGACGCAAGCACAGCGGCAATACCGGAAGCGGAAGTGGTGCTGGCGGTGAAAAGTAATGTCTCTCATGTGTTTTCTAGTTTGTAGCTTCATCTATATTATTGCCACTAAATTTGTATATTTATAATAGCCCCTGCACATTAACCATATTTATAGTATTATACAAATATTAATACAGTTATCGGTCGAAAATTGTCATCGTCAAACAATCAATTCTTATACAATATTTTTAATTATCATAATCATTTTTTAAACATTATTTTTTGATTTTTTTTTTTTGATAAAAAACTACGGTATCATTGTCGACCTACAACTGTATATATTTACGTTTAAAGCTAAGTGCGCACTTAGTTAAGTATGGCTAGATCTTAATATTTGCCAAATTGTTTGCCAGCCAAAAAATTGCGTTAGTCCTTCCATAATTTTTTTTTTTTTTTGTTATTCTCTATGTATTGATTATTGATATTGTTGCTATTTTGGTGTAAGAGCAACTCGAGCGAGCATGAACAAAAATTCCATAACTGTAATAAACTAATAAAATGCAGCACCATTCCACAGAAATTACCGTATCTATATGTACATATATAAAATAAATGCAAAGTATTACGAGCTGAATTCAATTTGATTTATTGATTGCAATTTGTAAGAGCTTTGGAACTAAGCGTTGTCCTTCAGGGTGTCGGAACTCGCGTTCCACAATTGGTACATCGAAAATGTTTGTTGCTTTATTGGATGTCACTTCTTCTATTTCGCTGTTTTGTGCTTCCCTATCTCTGGCGAAGCAACTACGGTAGGAACGGTAAATAAGAACACCACAATATGTAGCGACCGTTAAATAATTTCGGTTCTTGGGACACTGCAATAGTGCACTGTATTGTGTCAATGCTGCGAATTCTTCAGAGAGATTGGCCATATCAAAACAATTTTTTAAATTTTAAAAATAAATTTTTCTTATGTTGAGCCAAAAGAATGTTTTAAAATAATAATAAGAAACAGACAAACAACAAAACACACTAGCTGGCTTTTTTTTAAATTTTGAAAACAGATACAAGCGCGCACAGTGCATGGTCACTCTGCTAACTATCGAATGAAAGTATCGCAATATCGAAACATCGATGAGAGGCAAAAGCTCCTCTGCTTCACTAGTTGATTTGTTGTTCTATAAATTGCTGGTGGGTTCCATTTTTTTGCACTCATAATTTTTCCGTTGTCAGCCATAATTTGTATACAATCTTGTTAAACGTGAAACACAAAGAAGTTTGACACGAGTTAACTGTCGACTTTTTGTACTTCGTACACAGATTTCGCAATGTCAATTGTCGTAGCTAAATATATATAAAGAAGTAGAAAAACAAACAAACAAACAACAGCAATGGTAAATTTAACCTTGTTGATGTTGCTCGGGCTGTCGCTCTGCGACGCCAGCACAGTGCCACAGAGCCTGGAGCAGGACAACGCTGTACAGCAGAACCTTCTACAGAATAAACAAGATGTAAACATTGTGCACTATCAGCCGGAGCAGGTGCACCTATCATTTGGAGGTATGTACAAAGCCATATTATTTTTATATATTTTCGCACTCATTTTATATGTATGTATATATGTGGTATATCTATGTATGTATGGGTTGTGAGTTGAATTTTGCAACTACAAGCTTAAGGGTTAAACTGCTGAAATGCAAGTTTGATCACCTTTTAAGCGCTATCAAAAAAAAGAAAGAAAAAACGGTATCTTTAAACCGGCATTTTTGCGTTGATATTTGTAAATAAGAAGCTTCAGCGCTTTGTTCAATTTATTGATTTTTTATTTTGTTTTGTCAATGTCGCAAAGTGCTGCGCAATAGTTGCGACCGTTGATATCGTGTGTCAACTCCTTTCTCCCCCCATTCGTTTTCTTCCCTCGTGTCCCACACACAGAAATTGTTACAGTTGCAGTTACTCACACTGAATCATAAAATTGCCAACGAAACACACACAAAACCAACAACCACTAGCAATATATTCATTATTTATATACATACAGTGATCCACAAAATAGAGGCTGAGGCTGATGTGCTGATAATGTATTTTGTTGTTTACTATATTTGGTGTATATTTATAAATCCTATGCTAATAAGGCCACACAAACTAGAGTCTAATGAATGTTTATATGTATGTGCGTGTGTACGTGTGTGTGTGTGTGCGTGTGCTAGAAGAGCGCGATAAGCAAACAAGGAGCAAAAAAACAACAAATCGAAAAACATGCCATTAAATTAAAAAAAAAAAAAAAATTATATTATTCTTTACATGCACTTTGCATATGTTGTTTGTTTTTGGCCTATGAACTCAAAAATTGTTTTTCTCTTTTGTATTTGTTTGTTTCTCTTTCTTTGCTGTCTGTTAATTTAGAGCGCACCGCCAGCGAAATTGTTGTCACTTGGTCAACGCGCGGTTTGCCACCTTCATCTGACGACAGCGTTGTCGAATATGGGCTAAACGACGATCTGACGCAGCGCGCCACAGGACAGCAGGCCATCAAGTTTGTCGATGGCGGTCCCAAGCAGATGATCCAATATATCCACAGGGTACGCACTACACAGACATTCGCACACACACACGAACTTAAACACACACATTTACATATATATATACATATGTGAGCAAAGATAACAGCTTCAACATACACTGCTTTTGGAATTTAGGTTACACTTAGGGAGCTGAAACCCAATAGTAGCTATGTTTATCACTGCGGCAGTGAACTTGGCTGGTCAGCGAAATATGAATTCCGTACGGTGGCCAGCGCCAATGCCGACTGGTCACCCACTCTTGCCATCTATGGCGATATGGGCAATGAGAATGCTCAATCTCTGGCGCGACTGCAGCAGGAGACACAACTGGGCATGTACGATGCGATCATCCATGTGGGTGACTTTGCCTACGATATGAATTCAAAAAATGCCCGAGTCGGTGATGAGTTTATGCGTCAAATTGAAACGGTCGCCGCCTATGTCCCATATATGGTTGTGCCGGGCAATCACGAGGAGAAGTTGTAAGTTGTTTGTAGACCACATATTATATAAAAAAAAAACAAACAAAATTTACTCCGGCTGAATTACAGCAACTTTTCAAATTATCGGGCCCGCTTCAGCATGCCGGGTGACACAGAGAATCTTTTCTACAGCTTCGATTTGGGACCGGTGCACTTCATTGGCATCTCCACGGAGGTCTACTACTTCCTCAACTATGGCATTAAGACGCTCATCTTTCAGTTCGAGTGGCTTCGGCGTGATCTGGAGGCGGCCAATCTGCCAGAGAATCGTGCGCAACGTCCATGGATTGTCCTCTATGGCCATCGACCGATGTACTGCAGCAATGAGAACGATAACGATTGCACCCACTCGGAGACACTGACGCGCGTCGGTTGGCCATTTTTGCACTTGTTTGGCCTGGAGCCGCTGCTCTATGAGTATGGAGTGGATGTGGCAATATGGGCGCATGAGCACTCCTACGAACGCCTCTGGCCCATTTACGACTACAAGGTGCGCAACGGAACACTCGGTTCGCCCTATGAGAATCCCCGGGCACCGGTGCACATAATCACTGGCTCCGCCGGTTGCAAGGAAGGTCGGGAGCCGTTCAAGGGCAAAATACCCGAGTGGAGCGCATTCCACAGCCAGGATTATGGCTATACGCGCTTGAAGGCCCACAATCGAACTCATTTGTACTTTGAACAAGTGTCCGACGATCAGCAAGGCGCTATTATCGACAAATTCTGGCTTATTAAATCGCATCATGGCGCCTACAGTGATCCCTAATAGTATCAAAACAGAGCAACAACAATATATAGGCACACACACACACACACAGACACACACACACACACAGACACAGAGAAATATCCACATGATGCAACTAGCAGTATTACTAGCGCACATTCTACTAGCTGTAAATAATGTAATTCCCAGCAACTGCAGCTGCAGCTCCAGGATATACATGGTATATCTGATAACTGTAAACACTCCTTAAATCAACCAATTTTATTACATGTAAGTGGTATCTGTTAACGAGTACAAAATGTGTTTGTCGATTGTTAAATTGGCTAAATAGAAAAGCTTTCTATCGTTTACATCTATAATCTTTATATATTGGTCTCCTCTTCCCAAAAGCTGATATCGTTCAGCTGAGGAATATTTTGGAACATCTCCCGATTGCTGAGCAGTGGCACATTGGCCACGAAATGAAATTCTGAATACTTGCAACGTATCTCGTCGCAATTTTTTAGGGGCTCCCGATGAAGTCCAGCGTTCAGCACGGGAATTAGTCCTGAAAATTCCACCAACTGATAACCCGTCCAGTAGATCATCGTTGGGCTCCAGATATGCACATTGTCGACGCCGCCATGCATGCGCAACGCCATAAATAGAGCAGCCGCTGCCATCTGTGAGTCACGAAATATGATCGTTTTATAATCCATCAGCGATAGCTCCAATATATAACAAGCCAGGAGCACAGTGTGGGTCTCTACATCGGCACACAGGCCATAGCGGCTGAGGATCTGATACGAGGAGAACGGTATGCCCAGTTCCCATTTGATGGTGTACAACGTGTCTATCTCCATGTCGAGCACCTCCTTGGAAGTGAACTTCGGTGTATTCCCATCGCTAAGGTAATCCAGTAATCCAGGAAATTTGGATGGATTTGGATTTGGATTTTGACTAAAATCATATTTGCTGGCAATTAAGATTGCAGCGTTGCCCAATAATTTCAGCGTCTCCTTTTTGATCACCTTGTGGCACAAATAGAGATCGACGATTTTCACAGCCAAAAAGAGCGTCTCGGGTTTGAATAGAAATTTCCCCTGGATATTGACCAAATCGTTGACGAGCTCTGTTCGCATCAAGGTGGTCAAGTGTACTTGCCGCGGCATATAATCGTCTATAGGGAACAGTGCCTCGCGCTGCTTCAGTTTTGTAAATACATACATGGCATATTTTCCCACATCGGAGGGCACAGGTGGCTCTGCCGACGGATACGGTGTTGCATCCGGCAAGGACATGGGGTTGGAGGATGCTGTGGCTGCGCCGGCGACGAGCACGTTCTCCTTGTCATCGTTCTCAGCATCCAGGGGTGATTGCAATTGCTCCTGTTGCTGCTGATCCTCCTTCTTTGTCATAGTATTTGTCAAATTGCCCAACGCTGTTTGCTCTATCTTATCATTTTTGATGGGGTCATCGGCTTTGCGCTTGTTGCGCGTCTGCATTCCCTCCATGGTTGGATCGATGTTTCCAATCCTTGTTTCGCGCCCTTTCTTTGCCAGAAGCGGTCTTAATAGGTACCGTTTTGAATTGCTGTCGTTGTTCCGGTTCTTTTTATTGTTGCTGATGTTGTTGTTGTTGGTGCCGCTTTCCTCGTTGCTCGCGCTGCGTTTTAGTTTTGTTTAATTGTGAGTAGAATTATTTTAAACAAGAAAATTTTTTTTTTTTGTTTACTTTCGTCTGATGCGACTGATGAAACTAACTTTTTTCCAGTTCATGCCTAAGTCATGTTGTCATAAGTCAGTTGGACAGATGTCACTTTGTTTTTAAGTTGCTTAGTTATCAAGTTACCGTTACGTTTTTCTAAGGGGAGTTTAGATGCTAGTTATTTGATTAATTACCGTTAGAAATGTTATTAATTTTGAAGTTTATTTGTAAATAAATTATCAAAGACTTGTATAAAATTTGAATATGTAAATATTTAGCTATAAATGTGAATACAAACATAGTATACATATGTATGTATGTGTGTAAAGAGTGAATAATGCCATGTGCCGTGTGCCGTGTACTTCTCCCAGAATCTGTCCTGGACATTGTCGTCACCTGGAATACGCGCGACAATACAAACGATTCGATATGCGAATATGGCATCGATATCATCGACGAGCACATTGCCAAATCACCCCAAGGACCCAAAATATTTGTTGATGGCGGCGCAGAGAAGGCAACACAATACATCCATCGCGTAAGTAGACTGGAGCGATGTCGAATATAGCACACTTGTATAATTATATCGGGTCACTGTGGATCCTTAGGTGACGCTGCCACAGCTGCAAGCGAATACAACATATCGCTATCATTGTGGCAGCCAATTGGGCTGGTCGGCCATCTACTGGTTCCGCACAACATTCAACCATAGCAACTGGTCACCCTCGCTGGCCATTTACGGCGATATGGGCGTGGTAAATGCCGCATCTCTACCAGCACTGCAGCGGGAGACGCAGTTGGGCATGTACGATGCCATACTCCATGTGGGTGACTTTGCCTACGATATGTGCAATGAGAATGGCGAGGTTGGCAATGAGTTTATGCGTCAGGTGGAAACGATTGCCGCCTATGTCCCCTACATGGTCTGCGTGGGCAATCACGAGGAGAAGTAGTAAGTGTGTGATAAGTTGCGAATGGAGATGGGAGCGGGAGCGGAGGCGGAGGCGGAGGCGGAAAGGAGAAGAAAAACGACTGTTTTGATCCCATCTCTAGTTGCAATTTTCTGCACCTTGTGTATTGTTTAATCATGGTTTATCCAATCGCAGCAATTTCTCGCACTACACAAATCGATTCAGCATGCCGGGCGGCAATGATAATCTCTTCTATAGCTTCGATTTGGGGCCGGTGCACTTCATCGGCTTCAGCACGGAGGTCTACTATTTTACACAGTTCGGCCTCAAGCCAATTGTAATGCAGTATGAGTGGCTGGAGCAAGATCTGATGGAGGCCAGCAAACCAGAGAATCGGGCAAAGAGACCCTGGATTATTACCTTTGGACATCGGCCGATGTATTGCAGCAATGACAATGGCGACGATTGTGCCAAGCATGAAACTGTGGTCCGCAAGGGATTGCCGGGACTTAACTTCTTTGGCTTGGAACCGCTCTTCTACAAGTATGGCGTAGATGTGGAACTGTGGGCACATGAGCATTGCTACGAGCGCATGTGGCCCATGTACAATTATACGATTTACAATGGTTCTCTTGCGGAACCGTATGTGAATCCGGGCGCACCAGTGCACATCATCTCGGGTGCGGCTGGCAATCACGAGGGTCGCGAGCCATTCTTCAAGAAAATGCCCCCATGGAGCGCCTTTCACAGCCAGGACTTTGGCTACCTACGACTTAAGGCGCACAATGCGACCCATCTGTACTTCGAGCAGGTGTCGGATGATAAACGAGGCGAAGTCATCGACAACTTCTGGGTGATCAAGCATACCCATGGACCCTATAAGGGCTCCCAAAAAGCATTCAACGAATTGTGATACATTAAATGCAACCACTCACACATACATACATATATACACACATATTATACACCACACACTTTTATTATATACGCACATCTTATTTACTCGCATATATTTTATATCTATTTATATTTTGCTAACCACGACAACAACAACAATAACAACAGACAGCCTGCAGGACATTGTGGTGACATGGTCAACACGCAGCTCCACAAATCAATCGGTGGTCAACTTCGCCCAGGACTATATCCACGACAAGCTGATCATCGTTAATGGCATATGGCAGCGTTTCCAGGATGGCGGCAAACAGGCTCGCACTCAATATATTCACAAGGTGACGCTGCCCTCTTTGAAGCCGGACACCCGCTACGAGTACAGCTGTGGCAGCAATCTAGGCTGGTCAGCCGTCTATACATTTAAGACGCCTCCAGCAGGCGATAAGTGGTCGCCTTCCCTAGCCATTTACGGAGATATGGGCAATGAGAATGCCCAGTCCTTGGCCCGCCTGCAACAGGACACGCAGCTAGGCATGTACGATGCGATAATCCATGTGGGCGACTTTGCGTACGATATGGACACTGAAGATGCCCGAGTCGGCGATGAGTTTATGCGTCAAATTGAAACGGTCGCCGCCTATGTCCCCTATATGGTCTGTCCGGGCAATCACGAGGAGAAGTAGTAGGTGTTTCAGTTTGAATTTCCAATGCCATAAATTCATAGGCTGTGCTGTCTTCTTTTTCCACAGCAACTTCTCCAACTATCGCTCACGCTTCAATATGCCTGGGGAGGGGGACAGTTTGTGGTATAGCTTCAATATGGGTCCGGTGCACTTTGTGTCCTTCTCGACGGAGGTTTACTACTTTCTTGACTATGGCATGAAGTTGCTGACCAAGCAGTTCGAGTGGCTGGAACAGGATCTAGCTGAAGCTAATCTGCCAGAGAATCGGGCAAAGCGTCCATGGATTATCACATATGGACATAGGCCGATGTACTGCAGCGATGACAAGGAGTACGACTGCGATGGAAACCTGGAGACGTACATACGCCAGGGATTGCCGCTGTTAAAATGGTTTGGATTGGAGGATCTGTTCTACAAGCATGGCGTCGATGTGGAGTTCTTTGCTCACGAGCATTTCTATACGCGTCTGTGGCCCATTTATGATTTTAAGGTTTATAACGGCAGCACCGATGCACCATACACAAATCCGAAGGCACCCATTCAGATCATAACGGGCTCGGCTGGCTGCAATGAGAATCGCGAGCCCTTCTCTAAAAATCTGCCCGATTGGAATGCGTTCCATAGCAATGTAAGTAAATCGAATTGCATCGGGAAATATTTAGTAATTTAATTTTCAATCTGTTAAATTACTGTGACTCAATGTTTGCTTTATGGATTAATTCCAGGACTATGGCTACACCCGCCTTAAGGCCCATAATGCGACGCATCTGTATTTCGAGCAGGTATCGGATGACAAAGATGGCCAAATAGTCGACTCCTTCTGGGTGATCAAAGACAAGCACGGTGCCTATTCCTAAGAATCCCTAACCTCAAAGTTGCTTGTGAATTTGTTTTTGTTTAAGCATATGCAGTAAAATATAAATAAAATGCATTAAAAATAATAATTCAAAATATATATTCGATATACATTAGAAAAAGGACTATCGATTGGCGTTTAACGATTTCCATCATTCGAGAAAAGGATGAAGTGATGTGAAGAATCTTCTTCGAGACAGTTGGACAGAGCACTTGTGGCACTCACACACCATGTCACTTAAAGATATACAGAGAAGTGGCCGATTTAGAGACATTTTCAATACAGCAATCATATCTCTGTCTCTGTCAAATGCACAGCAGCCAGCAAGGAAAACAATGATGAATGATTATATTTCGCACCGGACGCACGTCGGTTGGCCATTTTTGCATTTGTTTGGCCTGGAGCCGCTGCTCTGTGAGTATGGAGTGGATGTGGCAATATGGGCGCATGAGCACTCCTACGAGCGCCTCTGGCCCATTTACGACTACAAGGTGCGCAACGGAACACTCGGTTCGCCCTATGAGAATCCCCGGGCACCGGTGCACATAATCACTGGCTCCGCCGGTTGCAAGGAAGGTCGGGAGCCGTTCAAGGGCAAAATACCCGAGTGGAGCGCATTCCACAGCCAGGATTATGGCTATACGCGCTTGAAGGCCCACAATCGAACTCATTTGTACTTTGAACAAGTGTCCGACGATCAGCAAGGCGCTATTATCGACAAATTCTGGCTTATTAAATCGCATCATGGTGCCTACAGTGATCCCTAATAGTATCAAAACAGAGCAACAACAATATATAAGCACACACACACACACACACACACACACACAGACACAGAGAAATATCCACATGATGCAACTAGCAGTATTACTAGCGCACATTCTACTAGCTGTAAATAATGTAATTCCCAGCAACTGCAGCTGCAGCTGCAGCTCCAGGATATACATGGTATATCTGATAACTGTAAACACTCCTTAAATCAACCAATTTTATTACATGTAAGTGGTATCTGTTAACGAGTACAAAATGTGTTTGTCGATTGTTAAATTGGCTAAATAGAAAAGCTTTCTATCGTTTACATCTATAATCTTTATATATTGGTCTCCTCTTCCCAAAAGCTGATATCGTTCAGCTGAGGAATATTTTGGAACATCTCCCGATTGCTGAGCAGCGGCACATTGGCCACGAAATGAAGTTCTGAATACTTGCAACGTATCTCGTCGCAATTTTTTAGGGGCTCCCGATGAAGTCCAGCGTTCAGCACGGGAATTAGTCCTGAAAATTCCACCAACTGATAACCCGTCCAGTAGATCATCGTTGGGCTCCAGATATGCACATTGTCGACGCCGCCATGCATGCGCAACGCCATAAATAGAGCAGCCGCTGCCATCTGTGAGTCACGAAATATGATCGTTTTATAATCCATCAGCGATAGCTCCAATATATAACAAGCCAGGAGCACAGTGTGGGTCTCTACATCGGCACACAGGCCATAGCGGCTGAGGATCTGATACGAGGAGAACGGTATGCCCAGTTCCCATTTGATGGTGTACAACGTTTCTATCTCCATGTCGAGCACCTCCTTGGAAGTGAACTTCGGTGTATTCCCATCGCTAAGGTAATCCAGTAATCCAGGAAATTTGGATGGATTTGGATTTGGATTTTGACTAAAATCATATTTGCTGGCAATTAAGATTGCAGCGTTGCCCAATAATTTCAGCGTCTCCTTTTTGATCACCTTGTGGCACAAATAGAGATCGACGATTTTCACAGCCAAAAAGAGCGTCTCGGATTTGAATAGAAATTTCCCCTGGATATTGACCAAATCGTTGACGAGCTCTGTTCGCATCAAGGTGGTCAATTGTACTTGCCGCGGCATATAATCGTCTATGGGGAACAGTGCCTCGCGCTGCTTCAGTTTTGTAAATACATACATGGCATATTTTCCCACATCGGAGGGCACAGGTGGCTCTGCCGACGGATATGGTATTGCATCCGGCAAGGAAATGGGGTTGGAGGATGCTGTGGCTGCGCCGGCGACGAGCACGTTCTCCTTGTTATCGTTCTCAGCATCCAGGGGTGATTGCAATTGCTCCTGTTGCTGCTGATCCTCCTTCTTTTTCATAGCATTTGTCAAACTGTCCAACGCTGTTTGCTCTGGCTCCGGCTCTGCCGACGGATATGGTTTTGCATCCGGCAAGGAAATGGGGTTGGAGGATGCTGTGGCTGCGCCGGCGACGAGCACGTTCTCCTTGTCATCGTTCTCAGCATCCAGGGGTAATTGCAATTGCTCCTGCTGCTGCTGATCCTCCTTCTTTTTCATAGCATTTGTCAAATTGTCCAACGCTGTTTGCTCTGGCTCCGGCTCTGCCGACGGATATGGTTTTGCATCCGGCAAGGAAATGGGGTTGGAGGATGCTGTGGCTGCGCCGGCGACGAGCACGTTCTCCTTGTCATCGTTCTCAGCATCCAGGGGTAATTGCAATTGCTCCTGCTGCTGCTGATCCTCCTTCTTTTTCATAGCATTTGTCAAATTGCCCAACGCTGTTTGCTCTGGCTCCGGCTCTGCCGACGGATATGGTATTGCATCCGGCAAGGAAATGGGGTTGGAGGATGCTGTGGCTGCGCCGGCGACGAGCACGTTCTCCTTGTCATCGTTCTCAGCATCCAGGGGTGATTGCAATTGCTCCTGTTGCTGCTGATCCTCCTTCTTTTTCATAGCATTTGTCAAATTGCCCAACGCTGTTTGCTCTGGCTCCGGCTCTGCCGACGGATATGGTATTGCATCCGGCAAGGAAATGGGGTTGGAGGATGCTGTGGCTGCGCCGGCGACGAGCACGTTCTCCTTGTCATCGTTCTCAGCATCCAGGGGTGATTGCAATTGCTCCTGTTGCTGCTGATCCTCCTTCTTTTTCATAGCATTTGTCAAATTGTCCAACGCTGTTTGCTCTGGCTCCGGCTCTGCCGACGGATATGGTTTTGCATCCGGCAAGGAAATGGGGTTGGAGGATGCTGTGGCTGCGCCGGCGACGAGCACGTTCTCCTTGTCATCGTTCTCAGCATCCAGGGGTAATTGCAATTGCTCCTGCTGCTGCTGATCCTCCTTCTTTTTCATAGCATTTGTCAAATTGTCCAACGCTGTTTGCTCTGGCTCCGGCTCTGCCGACGGATATGGTTTTGCATCCGGCAAGGAAATGGGGTTGGAGGATGCTGTGGCTGCGCCGGCGACGAGCACGTTCTCCTTGTCATCGTTCTCAGCATCCAGGGGTGATTGCAACTGCAATTGCTCCTGCTGCTGCTGATCCTCCTTCTTGGTCATAGTATTTGTCAAATTGCCCAACGCTGTTTGCTTCATCTTATCATTTTCGATGGGGTCATCGGCTTTGCGCTTGTTGCGCGTCTGCATTCGCTCCATGTTTGGATCGATGTTGCGGCTGCCACCAACTGCCAATCCTTGTTTCGCGCCCTTTCTTTGCCAGAAGCGGTCTTAATAGGTACTGTTTTGAATTGCTGTCGTTGTTCAGGTTCTTTTTATTGTTGCTGATGTTGTTGTTGTTGGTGCCGCTTTCCTCGTTGCTCGCGCTGCGTTTTAGTTTTGTTTAATTGTGAGTAGAATTATTTTAAACAAGAAAATTTTTTTTTTTTGTTTACTTTCGTCTGATGCGACTGATGAAACTAACTTTTTTCCAGTTCATGCCTAAGTCATGTTGTCATAAGTCAGTTGGACAGATGTCACTTTGTTTTTAAGTTGCTTAGTTATCAAGTTACCGTTACTTTTTTCTAAGGGGAGCTTAGATGCTAGTTATTTGATTAATTACCGTTAGAAATGTTATTAATTTTGAAGTTTATTTGTAAATAAATTATCAAAGATTTGTATAAAATTTGAATATGTAAATATTTAGCTATAAATGTGAATACAAACATAATATACATATGTATGTACTCGTATGTGTGTAAACAGTGAATAATGCCATGTGCCGTGTGCCGTGTACTTCTCCCAGAATCTGTCCTGGACATTGTCGTCACCTGGAATACGCGCGACAATACAAACGATTCGATATGCGAATATGGCATCGATATCATCAAGGAGCACGTTGTCAAATCAGACCCAAGGTGTTTCTTTATTTGTACGGCTTTTGTTTTGCCTAATGTGAATGTGTCTAAAATGGTCATCAATGTTTTAAAAATGTGCTTTTACGCTAATGCATAATGCCAATAAATAAAAATGTGTTTTTGTTTGCTTATTTCGTTTAACATACATTTAATTATACAATATTAAGTTAAAAAAAAATATATGGGTGAAAAAAAAAATGTAAATTGCACTATGCTTAAGTGTGGTTCGACCTGATGCTGCTCCTAGTAGACGGTGCCCGAGACGCCAGCGCCATAATTATAGCCAGCTGCACCGCCGGCACCAAGGGGGGGCACGCCACCCAAAGCTCCCAGTCCACCGCCCACAACGCTATTGCCATAGTTGCTGGTGTAATAGCTGGAAGGATATCCACCAGCGCCGAAGCGTGTGTTGTAATAAGGATAACCGGTACCAGCGCCAAGTCGAGAATTGTAATAGGATAATGCATAGGGATTGGAGCTGTAGCCGCCAGCACCATAATATCCAGCTCCACCCAAAGAGGAACCATAGCCGCCCAAGGATGAGCCATAGCCGCCCAGGCTGGAACCATAGCCGCCCAGGGAAGAGCCATAGCCTCCTAAAGTGGAGCCATAACCCCCTAATGTGGAGCCGACACCTCCTAACGTTGAGCCATATCCGCCATAACCGCCGTAGCCGCCATAGCCAGCAGCGCCATCTAGCGGTGGACAAATGTATACAAAATTTTAAGTCTAGTTCCGTTCAAGAATGGGATCTGGGCGAAAATTATATTGTCTTTCCCGTTCCCATCTCTAGTTCAGTTAAAGGTTGCTGCAGAACTCACCTAATCCTCCAAAGCCACGTGAGCCATACGGGTTGTAGTAGCTATCGCTGCCATAACCGCCAGCACCCAGCGACGAACCATATGCTCCATAGTTGCCATAGTGGCTACCGTAACCACCACCATAACCACCTCCATAACCGCTTCCGTAACCGCTTCCGTAAGCATTTCCTCCATAACCACCGTATCCACCGACATAGCGCTTCTCTTGCTTCTTCTCCTGCAGCGGTGCATAGCTGCTGGCGGCGCTAACTTGATCTGCCACCGTTGCCACCGGAGCGGCAGCCGATGCCACCTGATCCTGATCCTGTGCCACCTCCTGAGCTTGCGCCTGGACGCTCATGAGCAGCGTGGCTGCAACAAATACAAACTGCAAAGATTGTGTTAGGGTATTAATCCATTAGGCAAGTGATTCTCGCTTGGGCCTTACAAAGCACTTCATGTGGTGGCCGCCTGGGTGGTTGGTGGATTCAACTGTGGATGATTTGGAACCGAAACTGGAAGTCTTGGCTACTGCGCACGCGCCGAGAGACACTTGTATATTGATTCTGCTGCCGTCTCAGCACTCGCTTTTATACACCACAAATTTCCACAGCCAATGAGAGGAAGAGAGAGCCAGAGCGAGAGGCAAGATTGCTTAGAGTTGGAGCGGCGCTTGCGACTTATTTGTGGGTGGCTTCAACCGAGTACAGTATGACACATGCCACGAGCTATAAACCAATCACTGTGGTCAAAATCAATTTGAGCTACGAAACGATGTTGGGTTTTTCTATTTTCCACTAGAAACAAACAAAAATGCACATAATCTAAACATACAAAAATCACCAAAACAAATGCACTATTTTATGATAAAAAAAAAAACACTGTGAAAAAACTGAACTTGAAATATCAAAACTTAATCGAACAAAATAATAACTCAACAAATTTGAAACAGTCATGTTTTGAAGTGAAAAGATGTTGTCGATAATGAATGATCAAAAATTAAATATACGATGGTTATGAATTTGCAAGATATCTTTATATATTTGTATGTTTTACCCGTAAAAGATCTGCTGCGATGAGTTATCTCAAACAGGCTGGAGCTGTCAACTATCATGAGTCCTTCTTTTCGATAATTATATAAAAGAGAGAATAAGTTTGAAGGAATAAAGAAATTTCTATGTGGAGCGACAGCGGGAGCCAGATGCAAAGATGGGGTTTTTTTTAGAGTGATAAATCTTAGCCTTCTCGCTCTCAACCACTTTCAGGTGTTTGTTTTTCGCTTTTACTGCTTGACTCGATTTTTACATATCTGTTGACGATCGTCCGAGTGCAAAGCGCATTTAATGACAGTGTCATGTCATGGAACCGACGACGAGTGAGTATTATCAATATTCCCACGATCTACGACAATTACCAACTATTGCCAACAAGTGCAGGCAACAACAACACCAGCAACAGCGAAAATAGCTAAAACGATGACAAATGCTAATTGAATCATTAACTTGACCCTGGCTGTACTAATTGCCCAACATAAAACAGCAACAAAATTAAAACAATAACAATAACAATAACACACGTCAATAATCAGAGTCTTTAAAAATCCGTCTAGAAACGGAACGGAACGGATAGGATTTTTTTTGTTTTTTAATTTTGTTTTTTTTTTTTTGTGTTTCAAGTGAATCATCTTGCGTGCTTTTTCACTTTTAAAAATAAAAGTTGCAACAAAGAAAAATTGAAACATGAGCGAATTTTTATTTGCTTTACTAATTTGTCATTTTTTGGCTGTGTACTTTTTTTTGCCAAATCTCGTACAATGCACTCAATTGTGAAGATGAGTTCCAATTCGGAATTGGCCCACTGGCCAGCTTCGAGCCTACAAATTTAAATTACCTTAGGCAAATTCAATGGAAATGTAACAGCAATAACTAAACAAATACTTGCACATACACTGCGAAAAAAGATGATTTTTCAATCATGATAAATCTTAATACATTATTCTTCTGTTACCAATTAAAATCGGGATTCTTAAGACCATAAAACCTTTGAGTTTGGTGTAAATTGGTACGTTCGCAATTTGATGTAAGACTTGTCAACTTGTTTTTTGTTGAGTGTACTACATTTATTTACATATGGATAAGTGTATATTTAGCTTAGCTTGTGTAGAAATCGTAATTGTCATAGATGACAGGCTTTGAAAATGAGTGCCGTACATTGTTCGATAGATGTGAAAAGTGTTAACTTGGCTTGGCAACATCTTGGCCAACTATCTATCTATCCAACGACATGGCCCTGGGATGCGCGGTCTGAGAGTTTATTTCTTCTATGCGTGTGCTTTTGTGTGTGTGTGTTTATTTTTTTTTACTTGCTGCCACACAACGATTCTTTAATGCCACGTGAATGAATCAACAACCGCAACGCGGGCAGCGCGACATAATTTTTTGGGCACACACACGCACCCCCGGTCTTATACGCAATATGTACTGAGAGAATTCTGTAATTTCAACTAAAAATACCCCAATGAGTTTTATTGTTATAACATACAATCATCTAAAACTTGAATAAAATTTAAAAAACATTTAAAACATTTCTCATAATGAATTGGGCTTATAAACTCGAGGTGCTGTTGGAAATAAAGCACGTCGATCATATCAAAATTAATTAAAAATACATTTTTTAGAAAATCTATTGAAAACATTTTGACAAGTGTAGTTTACACCTTAAAGTTGGTCAATGGTACCGTTAGTGTTTTTTTTTTTTGCGGCTAAAACCTTTTGTATGTCTTGATGCTGTTGGCCGAGTGCAAAAGTTAGAAGGGTTTGAACTGGGCGTCGACTTGTCTGACTGACTAACAGCCAAACAAACAACAATTGCGTTGTTCTAATTCACCAAACAAATCGCGAACAAAAACAGCAACAACATCAACAACAAATATTGCCTCATTCGCCGCTGTCACATTTCGCACGCCCACCAATTATATTTACAAACCCATTTTTAATTATAATTGAAGAAAACGAGAAAAACAAAAACAAAAACAAGACAAAAACTGAGCAATCTGAAACCGCACTCAATTATCAAAGCGAATATCAAATGAAGCGGCTAACAAGGGCGTGTCTGGGGGTGGGTGGGTGGTTGATTTTGGTTGATTAAACACAAAGTAAATTTTTGAATTTAAAAACTTGTACTTGAATGTTTTGGCGTTGAACTTGCACTTTGCATAATTGCATAGCTTATTTTTTATTTTTTTTTTTTCAGTTTCAAGAAGTTTCCCACAATTATCTATCCATTTATGTGGGCATAATTCTTGTGCGAAAAACCTCAGAGACAACTCACACACTTGGACTTGGCCGTGAGATTTAGCGATGACTGCAAACTTTAACTCCAACCTGCAACTGCAACTGCAACTGCAAAATGCCATGGAAATGCGATTTCTGAAAACAGAATCAATTTTTAGCAAAACTCACATAAATTTGTGGGATAAAAAGTGTGTGTGTGTGTGTGTGTGTGTGTGTGTGTTTGTGTGTGTGTATGGGTGTGCTTGTGAGCTGTCAATAGAAATAGCTAGTAAATCGTAGCTAGTGGCTACACACCACGCCCACTCATCACATTTCAAGATTCACTTAAGTCAAAATAGCGCTCGATTTGCAGTTACTCTCTAATAGGGCTTCGTGGCTATTTCAATTTGATGCAAACTGAGAATCATACTGAATTTTTGCATTAAGTTTAACAAAATAAATGATTTACCTTCCTTATCATGGACTATATCCCATTTAACATCTTAAAAGTCCGCCAAATAATCAAATCTGTTTGACGGATCCCTCCAAAATTCCCATTAGGTTCAATTTGGCCTGTTTTTTTTTATAGTTCGTTATTTTTATTGGACATGATTTTTATGAATGAATTCAAGTATCCATTGAGTCCACCCAACTAACAAATCAACCACCCACCCAATGCTAGGTGCTACTCATTTTAGCAGTTGAGCGAATTTCAATAGATCGTTACAAACTCAAACAATGCATCGGTTCTGTCTGTCTCTGTCTGGGGTTAAGACCCCATATATTCATATGTGACATTTTCATAAATCTTTTTGTTGTGCCTGTAATGGAACCTGCCCGATGCGATGTGACGTGACGTGATGTGATGTGATGTGATGTGTGTTGTGGTGCTTTGAATGGGGGATTGGGAATCGGAATGAGAAGAGCAAAGCGAGCATAAATTGTTCGTCATGGCATTCATTGTCTGTCTTGACGACAGTGAGCGAATGTCAAGTTTGCAGCACTTTCATAATTCACAGTTTTGGCGTTTTACAACATAACCCAACCATTGCAACAAGTCACCAACTTTATATATGTTGAAATTGTTGGTAAAAAAATCCTAGTTCAAAAAAAAAAAAAAAAAAATCGTTTTCTTAGTCTATGGTGCACATTAATTAATAGTACTTCAAATCATTTGAATTATAAAATTAGTCAGTGCCTAAAAATTAACTTCCAATTCCCATAACTTTTTTGAAACAAAAAAATGCTTCAATCCCCAATAAAATTTGGTTAGCAATTAAATACAAATTTAACGTATTACGCACTTTTTCAGATACCCATTAAAAACTGCATGACAAAAATGTTGTCGGAGAAGTTTATTCAAGCAGCCCACAAAATGAACCCAAAACTAATGTAAATAAATGAAAACGCAATATTTCAATTTGAATGCTGTAAAATATATACATTTACACATATACATATGTATTTATGTGTTGTTGTATATATCAGTTTTATTAAGTTTTCTTCTTTTGCAAGCTGCACGCCGGAGTCCTTCGAATGACACTCATTCAACTAATGCAATGTTTTAGTGTCTTTGTATTTGCTTTTACGCTTTTAATTTTTTTTTTTTTAATTTGCATATTTATGCAATTTAGCTCTTTTGTCTCATAAATATTTTTTTTTTTTTTTTTGTACGTTTTTTCACCGCATTTTGTACAGAATTTAGTGCTGAAAGAAAATTAGTTGATGTCAAATATTTGTATGTTTTTTTGTTTTGTTCTAAGTTTAGTTTGCTTAAAATTAACTTAATGGCTGTGCTCACCGGCTGCAGCAACAACTGAGCAAATGAGAGACAGCGCTATACGCCCCTAACATAGACTAGACTAGCTAAGCGATACAGCCAAGCCACTAGCAGAGCGAAAGAGAGAGAGAGAGCGAAAGACACTGTCGCACTCAACACACTCCACTCCGCTTGGCTGGCCAGGCTGAAATTACTGTTTGTGTGAGGTTAGGTGAGGTATTTAACAAGAGAGTCCAATAAAAAAAAAATCGGATATACAAAGGGTGGGGTATGTGGTAGTAAGGGGGCGACGGCGGGGGTTGTACAGCAATTAAACGTAACCGAGTTACAAAAGATAACAAATCAAAAATAAATAAGACTAGGAACTAAGCTAGACTAGTTAGGCTCTAAAAAAATATTTGATACATCGGCTTAAATGATAATAATTTCGTGCACACAACGAATTTTCCAGCTTAGAACAATTTCTTTTTTTTTTTTTTTTTTTGTTTTGTGGACTTATACGTATATAAAAATTTAAATTTTGCAAAAAAAAATTATCAAAAAAAAAGTTGTCTACTTTTATGGTTATGCACATGTACTTTATCACTCGAAAGCCAATCAAAATTAAATTCAAGATGAGTCTGATTTACAAAACTCGAAATCGGATTTCATACGACACACTAGCATAGATGTAAAAAAAACACTTATATAAAAATAAATAATTACATCTACTTACATATAATTTCAACTAGGTTTTAGTTTCTTTATCACATTTATGTGTGCACGATGAATTTGTAACTGTAGACACATAATTTACCGTTTAATCGGATATATATATATATAATATATATATACATAGTAAAGATATATATGTGTATATATATTTAAATATATATGCAGTTTCTAGATGTTTCTCTGTGAGTGTGTGTGCGTGGGAGTGTATGTGGATGTGTGTGTTAATCTGATTCTAAAAAAGCAACTTATTTGATTTAATATTATACTTAATTTCTAACGTTGTGTTTTTGTTGCTTTGATATTTTGTACACGCTTAATAAATAATAATAAATAATATATAGGAAACGTGTGCGGCTTAAACAATTATAACTAAGAGGCAATGGAATTGTAATCGTAATAATAATCATAAAAATAATTTGAATATATGTATAAAAATTAATCACAGACTCGTTTTGTAGCTTGGATTTTTAATTCCACTTCGACTTGAACGAGTATTTTGGAATTCGTTCTATTTTTTTGTTTTAATCTTAATGATTACTTTTGTTTTGTAAATGAATTATTATGCATAGAGTTATATACAGGTTGGTTTTAAGGTAATAGGTATATTATATAATATGCAATATACTTTCGTTTTATTATTCCATAAATTATATATTTTTAAATATATATATGTTAATTGTATTATTATTGAATATATAAGAATTGTTTTATGCGCTTTTGTTTGTTTTCTTTTCCGTTTTTAAGACGTTTGACTATTGTGTGTAGTGTTTTACAAAGCATATTTTACACACCCACATATTCGTGTATATTTATTGTAGCTCTTGATACATACATATATATATATATATATGTATATATATATATATATATTGACATTTAAGATTTGCATTTTGTGAACTCACATAGCTTATAACTTACAGATACATACATATATCTGGGCAAATGAAAACTGTCGCTTAACTTTTAAATCGACTAAAGCAAAACAAAAGCATTTTAAAATTGTTATGACATACTTTTGAGAATGGACCTCACAGCTATATATTTATATTTCTATATGTGTATATTTATTAGTAACTATTTATAATTAAGATTTGCTTCGGATTTGTTCTCTTCTTCCCTTTCTCTAAGCATTTACAAATCTCATTAGGGTTTTTTTTTATTATTATTTAAGATCTTATTTATTATGATTATATATAATTAGAATTTTGTTTTTTTAAATTTGCGCTTAAGACTATGTGTAAATTTTTCTTTTCTAGTTGTTTTTTTTATAGTTGTTCTTTTTTTAAATACTATACAGCTTAATTATGCTTAGTTGGTTGCACTAAAATTGAAAATATGCGTTTTAAATAAAATTTGTTTTTCTGACTCTATTTTAATTAAATTTGTAATAATTTAACAATATTTAGATCTGTTGCATACAAATATGTATATGCAACGAATGATTTTAAACGGATTCTGTTTGTTTTTGTTTATGGCTTTTGTAGGCGCTGCACACACACACACTATTGCTAGCAACATATTAATATATTTATGTACAATTACTTATTATTTATATATTTTATGTGTGTGTGTATATATGTTAAATAAAAATAATAAATTTTTATATATGTAGATATATAGAAATATATTTATGTATGACTATTTTATTTGTATTTATTGATTTTGCTTATTTGGATGTTTTTCAGGAAACGGAAAAAACTGCGTTATTTTGCGGTTCTAACGGATTCCCCTAACTATTAACAGGCCATTATGGTATTGCTTCTGTGTGCTTTGTATTTAAAGTCACATCTTATTATTCATGTATCTATATATTTTTTTGTTTTGTTTTTATGGATAGCTATGGAGGCCAAATTCATAAATTCAAAACATGGGACACTGAACTGGTGGGGGAGCACGTTAAAATAAAATATATATATATATATATATATATGTAAAAAAAAATAACATAAAAAATAACTACGTACATAGGCAAACAAAATTACAAGGCAGGCAAACTAAAAGGTATTTGCTTAAAAAGGTAAAAATGTATCTAAGTATCTAACATAATATTCGCTCAGTGCGTCTGGTCATATACAATTATTACGCGACATAAGACTAGCTATAAGTATTATATATTCTTTTAATATTAATTAATCTATATTAATAGGTGCGTTATATTTATTTGACAAGAAACTAAATTTTTACTGTTATTTTTTGTATGCATGTATATATGTGTGTGTGTGTTTTGATGTGTGCATTTGCAGCGCTTGAATTGCACGATTTAATTTAAAAAATGTAGTAAAAAAAAGCCTAATACATCGAAATTAAATTAAATACAGATACATACAAATAAAGGTTTCGTGGCATAGGTGCGTGGATATCAATTTTGGTCGATTGAGTGTGTGAGTGTGTGTGTGTGTGTGTGTGTGTGTGTGTGTAAGGAGGGGTTTAAGATATCTGAAAACTATCCGAAAACAATGAAAAAAAAAAATGTTTTTTGTTATATATATGGTGTAAACTTATATATGTATATAATATATAGATGCGCATAATTAAGACTTTTTGTTTGTACAATTACTGTAAAGCTTATTCTATATATATTTGTTTGTTAAACACTATCATTATTAACTTCGTCATCGCACAGATTTTGAAATTTGTATCTCCTACAACTTAAGATAGAAATTTCTTCTCTTTACGGTTTCTATGGTCAACAAATTAGTTTTTCTCTTACGACTGTTAATTGTTAAATTTTCTTGTGTGTTTTGTGTGTGTGTGTGTGTTAAGATTGCATATAATTATAGCATTTTAAATTACAAAATATGTTTTGCTAATTTTATGTTTGTTTTTTTTTTCTTTTGTGAGGATTAAACAATTACAAAATCTGCGACTGCTGCAGCAGCCTCTGCTCGGCAGCCGCCTCTGCTACAGTTTATAATATATACTTCTACGTATATATATATGTGTGTGTATATATGTTTATATATATCTAGGTATGCTTATGTTTTAAGGATTAGTTTTTCGTCTGCTGCTGTTCCTGCTGTGGCCTTAAACATGCTTGAGGACAATCCGCGTTGGCACTTTGCCGCGCTGCTTGCCGCTACTGCTACCGCCTCCTCCGCTGGTGCTGCTTCCTCCCGAGGATTGCTGTCGCTTATCCAAACGATCAAATATGCCAGATGCTCCAGCTCGCTCCTCGCGCTGACGACGCTCCCGATGCCGGTGTGAGGATTGCTGTTCCGAGGAGCTGGCACTGGCGTTGCCGCTGACGGGTCCGCCGCTACCAGCACCACCACTACCACCACCACCACTGCTGCTGCCATTGCTGGTTGAGGGCTTAAGCACCACACGCCGTTGGCCGGACAACGGTACTGTTGCGGAGCTGCGCACAATCTTTGTGTGACTTCGCTTTACAGCGTGCATTTCCGGTGTCGCCGAACGCTTGGTAGCCTGTCGCGTCGGCTGTGGCGGTGGCGGCGATGGTGTTGCCAACAGACGATCCTCCTCATCGAGGAGCAGATCATCATCGTCGTAGTCGAGCTCCACCTCATCGTCACTGGGCGTGCCCAGACGCAACATACCTATTAGCATTGTATCACGCCCCTTATTGCCGCTACTGCTGATTAGGGGCGGTGTGCCGCCAGCGGCTCGACCGGACAGCGCTGATCCTCCACCTCCACCTCCTGTAGCATGCAGCGGCTGCTGGGCCTGCTGATGATGCTGTTTGCTGGAGGGTGCCAAATGCTCGGCAATGCTGCGCTTTGCCTCGGGCGCTATTTTCGCAGCGGTCAACTGCTTGCGTCCAGCTCCTGGCTGCAGCTGTTGCAGTTGCAACTTTTGCTGCAGATGTTGCTGTAACTGTTGCTGCTGCCTGCTGCGGGCATCCAGGTCGTCGCGACGGTTCAGTGCAATGACCTTACGCTCATTACTCAGCGCCTGTCGCTGCTTTTGTGCGTTGCCAGGCGCTATTGAGCCCACTGAATGACCGCTGCCCTGATCCTGATCCTCTCGTGGCACCGGGCTATGTTGCTCGACGCGCTTATCCTGCAACAAGGCGAATGAAATAGGAAACGAATTTAAGAACTATGTCTTTTCAAGAAATTATCACGACTCACTCAAATACCAACTATCATGAAAATTCACAGTGCTGAGCAAATCATAATTCTTTTATTGTATCTTGATTGAAAGCCAATTTGAATTGAATATGCAGAGATTTCTTTCTAATATGGGAACGATTCATAGATTGTTAAGTGTGTACATAAAACTTTTTTGTTTTTAAATATTCAAACAATTTGTATGCGACTCACCTCATGTAGTTTCTCCTCGGCGGCGCGTCGTCGTTTCAACTCTTTGTCACGCAGGATTCGTTCGCGCAGTTGCTTTTGCTTTTCAATCCCCAGACGATAGGTGCGCGTCTCCTCATCCTCGTCGCTGGGCTGAAGACAGAACATCAAGCAATGAGCCATTGAAACAAGTGCGGATTGAAACGAATTGAACACTTACCGCAGTGCGACTGCTGCTGGCGCTGCTGTCCAGCGGTCGGTTGCGCGGTTCGCCCGAAAAGGGATTGCGCGGCCCATTTGGGGAGCCACTGCGTCGTCGCTTTGGCACCGCAGCGGCACTGGAGCCACCTCCGCTGTTGATGCCGGTTCCTCCACCACCACTTCCACCACTGCGATTTTCATCGCGTTCCCTGCTGGTAGCGCGTCGATAGCTACGATTGCCACTGCCGGCTGTGGCACGTGCAACGGTTCCTCCACCTCCTCTTTCTCCTCCGCTGGCACTGCCGCCGCCTCCTGCACCATATCGCTCACGTTCACGATCTCGTTCGCGCTCACGTTCACGCTCCCGATCCCGGTCCCTGTCCCGATCCCTGTCACGCTCCCGTTCCCGATCTGTGCGCTTCAGCGGTGAGTAGCTGCGTCCGCGGGATCGACTGCGCGTCCGACTGCGACGCCCTCGCTCCCCCTGCGCCATAGATGAGAGCGCGGCGGAACCAGAACTGGGTGGTGGTGGTGACCGTTCCATGCGACGCTTCTCAAAGTACTGCCTATTCTTGTTGATAAACTCCTCCTGCTGACGCAACAGCTCTGCATCGCTATTAATCGCCGGCACAAAGTGCGTCTCCTTGATGAATTTGTTGGTGGCGGCCTCAACACCACCTTTAAAATTGGGATTAATGAGTACCTTGCTGACAACGGGACGTTGAACATTGGCTGTCAGCGCGGCTGCGGCTGATTGCTGCAATTGGATCTGCTGCTGATGCTGCTGTTGTTGTTGTTGTTGCTGCTGCTGCTGTTGAAGCTGCAGCTGGGAGGCAGAAGGAGCTGGTGGCGTTGAGATCTGTGCTGCAGTTTGCTGGAGTTGCTGCTGTTGGAGCTGCTGCTGATGCTGATGCTGAAGCTGCTGCAGCTGATGTGCCTGGTTAACAGCGCCTGACTGCTGCTGCTGCTGGAGATGCTGATGTGGAGTGCGCATATTCATGCCGTTCATATAGCCGGGTCCCGCGCCCATCAAATGTTGGGGCAGCGGTGGGCATGGCATGCGCGAACCCGGTGCATCACCACCCTGTGGCCGCCACCCATTGTGTGGTCGCATATATTGACCCGGATGCGGCTCATAGCCAGACAGCGGACCGTGACCAGCTGCAACATTGGATCCCGGTCCAGGACCATAGCCCTGCGGTCCATTGCGAAAGGGCAGCGGTGGACGCATTCCTGGTGAATGTGGTGCCACTGGCGGCGGATGTTGTTGTCCTGGTCCCTGGCCCAGCAAGGCGCCATTACGATAGGCGGCATTGCCGTATGGCAGCTGCTGCATTTGTTGCAACGGCGGCTGCAACAGACCCACGCGCACCGGATCGTGCGGATGCTGATGCGTATGCGCATGCGGATGCGGTAATAGATGCGGCTGATGCGATAGGACACCATTTGGGTTCACATTGCTCCCATTGTTGTTGCTGTTGTTGTTCGTACTATTGCTATTATTGTTTTTGTTGTTGTTGGTATTGTTGTTGTTGTTGTTGTTGTTGTTGTTCTTGTGGTGCAGCATGTGGGGATTATGTAGATGAGGGGAGGATGTGGGAACACCGGGACCAGGACCTGGACCACCAGAATTGGCCAGAGGAATTGTACTGTTGTTTATATTGTAGGGCGACTGTTGTGTGGCTTGTTGTTGTAATGTCTGTTGTTGTTGTTGCTGTTGTGGTGTATATTGGCCTGGAATGAATGCAGTTTTGTTCAGTGTTAGTGCTTGTTGTTGTTGTTGTTGTTGCTGCTGTTGCTGTTGCTGCTGCAGCTGTTGTTGCTGCAGCTGTTGATGCTGTTGTTGCTGTTGGGACGACAGTATGCAGGCGGCCAAGGGGGTTGCAACAACGCCCGGCGGTGCCATCAAACTGGCCAAATGATGATGAGTATGAAGTGTAATATTATTACCCGGCGGCATCAGAAAACGCTGCGACTGCTGCATCGACATTCCGCCCATCATTCGCTGCGGACTGAATATGTGCGGACCGGGATTACGCAGCAGATGATGACGTACACCCATTAGACGCTTATTGTTTGGGTTGTTTGGATTGTTATTGTTGTTGTTGCCTGGTATAAAGCGACCGCCCATACGCGTTTTGTCTGTAAGAACTAAGAGAGAAGATGGTATTTATAACAACCAATAATAATGCACTGTCCACAATAACACTTCGGATGGCATTGGATATTCCCTGCTGTCTACATGTGCACAGCTATTATACTAATAAACCCTTGCGGACGCAGTACACTACAGAACAGGGCATGGGTATTATGGAGAGAGGTCAGTTGCTCACCTGTGTGATGTCGCCTTTGCATTTGTTGTTGCAGCAAGTGTTGCTGCTGTGGCTGCTTGTGGTTGTCCGCACGTTCGCTGGCTGTTTTGAAATTAGTTCGCTCCTCGCGCTCCTCATCATCCTCTTGTAGATCGGAGACGACGCTGGTTAAGCTCTCCTGCGAGGAGGCCAACACGGTGGATAGCCCACTCACAGCCCCATCAGCGGATCCATCCGTATCTACATCTGGCTCTGCTTGCAACTGTTGTCCATTGTTCACACTGCTTTCACTGTTGTTGTCCGTTGCTGTCGCTGCGGATCCTATTTGATCCTTAATCTCCTCGTGCAGTGTTCCCGTTGCCGTTGTTGTTGAGGTGGCCGCCGCCAGCTCTGTGATTTGCGTCGCCGTTTCACTGGCATTGGGCGCCGTAGTGGTTTCGGCTGCTGCCACCACAGTGGCGCTGGGTGAGTCCCTACTAGCTGCAGATGGATCGATAACGGCATCGTCTGCAGCGGGCGTTACTGGTCTTGTTGTTGCAGTTGTAGCTGTTGCTGTTGCAGCTGTTGCTGCTGCAGCTGTTTCTGTTGCAGCTTTTGCTGTTGCCGCCAGTTGCTCCTTGTGTTTACGCACCTGCTCCCGAGCCCATACCTCAGCCTCGGCGCGCATCTGCAGTTTCACATCGTTCTCTAGCTCTGCAGAGGATAAGTCACACATGTACACATATAAGCCATAAACAGTTTCTCAAACACTTACCCTCATCGGAGAGCAGTAGCTCATCCTCGTCGGCGCCAAGCAGCGCCTGATCGTCAATGTCATCGCCTAACTCATAGATGAGCAGATCGTCGCTGCAAAAAAACAAAAAACCAAATTAGTAAATAAACTGACAAATTACTGGCCAATTTCTTTATATTCCGATTTCTACATTTCATGAATCCAACGTGAAGGTTTCAGGGACTCCACTTCATTTATGTTTGATTTTAAATAAAATGAAATACGAACACTAAAGCTGACATACTAAATTACAATTTCAAAATTGTTGTTGGGTCAAATTTTAAGAACTTTATATTGTAGCAGGCCACCACTAACGATATTAGTCCACCGCTAGGACTGTAAGATATAATGTTAAGCTCATTTAACATCTGTTAAATGAGACACAAGAGAGAGATGTAAAGACTGACGAGCTCGAGGGAGTTAGTCTGTCGCTGGTCACTGTAATGAGTAGACGCACAATTAATTAAAGGATCACAATAAAATCAACGTCTTCATTACACGCCTACTACAATATGCATACCCTTGAAGGGGGCATTATAGTTTTTTCGTAACATGTGTAATTGTGCATTGGAGGAGACGTCGCCGATCCCGAGTATATATAGACATGTCCGTCCGACGTCTTTCTTGTAAGCCCTTTTTTTTTAATAATCTTGACCTTCTTTTAAAGCTATCTTGTTGAAATTTTAATATATCCGTCTTTTTGCTTCCCTCACTCAGGACTCCGGACGTCCAATCGGCTGTGTCTAATATATCATATATCGGATATAATATATATGTGGGGGTTTTATTACATCAACGGTATTAATTGGTTAATATAAGATAATACAACGTCATTAATAGTTTGTAATATTAAAGTCTGCTTCTTTCCACTCGTTCACTCGTTCAACTCGACTTGAGGCACAGCTCTCACAACCTATTCCGTCAAAGGCCGAACTGCAACTCCCTTGTCGTCGTCACGTCGTCGTCGTCGTCGTCGCGCCGTCGTCTTCGCTGCTTCTCTTCCTCGATCGGATTCGCCGTCTTGCGAATTCGCTCTCGTTGCTCTTCGTCGTCTTGGTATCGTTGTTGTCTAGGGATCGTCGTTGTTACTGTTCTTCATGTTCGTCGTTGTTGTTGGCATTGGCCTTAGAAACCACATACCAATCCCACATTCGGCCATACTGACTATGCATTCGCCTCGGATGCATCTTCGTCATCATCATCTTCTGGGTCGACCAGGGCTTTAGATACTCGGCACACGTCGATGAATTCTTTGGACCATCAGATCTACCGATTTTTGCGACATCATAGGCGTTGTTGTACTTCACTTTGACAATCTCGTAGGGGCCCAAAAACTTTGGCTTTGGTTTGACTCCACTCTCAAATTGTGTTCTTTTTATCGTCACCAAGCCTCCAACGTTGTACTCTCTAGCTGTCGTGCGTCGTAAATTGAATGTCTTCTTCTTTTTATGCTGGCGTAGCGTTTGCAGCTGCTCATCGTATTCCTGGTGCAGGGCGGCAATTTGATCGTTTGCCAGCTCCAGCTGGTCCTCGGTGCGATGCAAATCGTTGGCCTGTTTATCGCACAAAACACGCAATCGCTGCACCTCGTCGCGCAGTGCATTCGCCTCGATTTTGGTGGCTTTGATCTTCATCTGGCAATTCTCATTCTGGAGCGAGGCTTCGCATTCCACACGGTCCAACATTTCGCGATGACGCTTCTGCTCCTCGGCCAAACGCTTCTCGGCACGCAACTCCGACTCTCTGTACTGCTCCTCCAGCATGTGATAGCGCGCCTGCAGCACCGCATATTCAGTCTTGGTGCGCGTCGTACGATCCTCGGCTATGTTGTGTGTATCTTCTTTTGGTGTTACTTCAATGATATTCTTTATACGGCGCATATTTGTTTCTTCTTCGACGTCTTTTTTGCAATTTTGTGAAATATGTCCGAATTGCTCACACTTAAAACATTTTTTCCCTTTGTCTTTGTTTTCACAATTGTTTGAAAAGTGTCCGATTTCACCACAATTGAAACAATAATTTCCTTTCTTTCCATTCTGGACGGCTTGCATCTTTTCCTCATTATTCAATTTCTCGCTCTTCTTCGTATTTGCACTCATTTTCTCATAGTCTTTCAGTTTGTTTTTAAAATCGTTCAAATTTTTTGCTCCATACAGAATAGATTTATTCATTGAAAGTTCGTCAATTCCATCGATCACGTATTGTATAAGTGCGTCGTCTTCCACTTTTCCACGAGATGCAAAATCTTTCATTCGGTAGTAATACTCATAAACAGTTTCATTACTACGTCGTTTGTTTTCGCTCAATTGCGTGTGTACTTGTTTGCTTGACACTTGTGATCTAAATTCACTCAATATGGCCTTTTTCAACGCTTGCCACGAATTCAAATGTTTCTCGCTTAACACAAACAACTTGGCAATTCCTCTCAGTGACTTTTTAGCGAAAATCAGTTTTTGAATGTCACTCCAACACATAAGCAACGCTTGTTCTTCGAATTCCGTTATCCAGACTTCTACAGCAATTTCATCGCTACCGTCGAAAACTCTGATGCATTCTTCTACGTCACGAAAACTCATAGCGAAATGCGGTGACTGTACTTCGTTCGCAATTTCTTGTTCGCTATTTTGCACTGCGTCCGTTACTCGACGTGCTGTATTCTTTGTCTCTCGCCTATGATCGAAACTTCGTCCCGTTGCGTTTTCTTCATTCTCCCTGCCTTCGTCATCGTCGCTGCTTTCGTCATCGTCGCTGCTTTCGTCTTCATCGGTATGTTGCAGCATTTGTCCGGCTTGTAAGTTACGAAAAATATGTAACGGCATATTTTCAACTTTGTAACTTATGCCCAATATGTAGCAAATTGATACAAGGTCATGGTCCGACAGTTTTTCTCGTATGTACTCTAGTTTTGCTACATATTTTTCGCTCTTTTCGTCATAGCTGAATCCACTGAACTCGCGCAATCGATTTCTATTCGCTCTGTCTCCTTCTGTCTCGAATATAAATTGGTGCAATGCACATATGCTCGATCTCTTTCCAGAACGCAATTTTTGTGCAATTAAATCATTTAAATTTGGCATCTTTGCGTCTATTAATTTCTTTCTTCGATTTAATTTAACTTCTTCGTCTTTTCATTCGCCTTCTCGTCGATTTTATTCACACTCCTTCGTCGATTTAATGCACACTCTTTCGTCGATTTTGCATTAAAAATTTGTCTCTTTTTTTTCAATTCAATCCTCTCAAATAAATCGGGTTTTTATTATTTCTTCCCGGACGAGCCTCCAAATATGTGGGGGTTTTATTACATCAACGGTATTAATTGGTTAATATAAGATAATACAACGTCATTAATAGTTTGTAATATTAAAGTCTGCTTCTTTCCACTCGTTCACTCGTTCAACTCGACTTGAGGCACAGCTCTCACAACCTATTCCGTCAAAGGCCGAACTGCAACTCCCTTGTCGTCGTCACGTCGTCGTCGTCGTCGTCGTCGCCGTCGTCTTCGCTGCTTCTCTTCCTCGATCGGATTCGCCGTCTTGCGAATTCGCTCTCGTTGCTCTTCGTCGTCTTGGTATCGTTGTTGTCTAGGGATCGTCGTTGTTACTGTTCATGTTCGTCGTTGTTGTTGGCATTGGCCTTAGAAACCACATACCAATCCCACATATATATGTTATCGGAACTACATGTCGAATGATGATTTTTAAATAGTGGGATCGAGATAGACGTAGATATACATGTCATCCTTTCTGCTTCAATACAAAAACGCTAAATATTCACTTTACAGCCTGTGGTGAAACAGAAAACATATAAATTCAATTCGCAAAAACATAACAATATTTTAGACTGTGGACTAAAATTTAAATATCAGCAGTTATAATCCGTTCCACAATGGAAACGTATGTAATCCTCGGTATCTATTGAGGACTGGAGTGGTACACATGGAAAGAGAATATCACTTCATTACGTATAAACTTAGTCGGCTTGATGGTCGTAAGCGTTGAGTCTTTGCATTCTATGTGCTAATGCTCAGTATGTCGCTTACATCAATTAGTCGCTGGTTCGAATCCCGCTGGATGCATGATGGCTCCTTTTCTATATTATATTAACCTTTCCGTCTAAATCTCTATATATATATGGCATCACAACGGGTCGACAGCCGTACAACCTGCATACCTACCTCCTACGTATAAACTTGATCTTGGGAATATTGCAATGCGCTGAAGAGCGGTTTAGTTGAAATTACCTGTAATATAAGACTGTGTACACAGTTTCCAAAGTATCTCAAATAATAATCAATACTTAATTGATATGATATGATCAATACGATTGACAGATACAATAACTTATTTCCAAAACACAAAACAAAAACATTGGGAACAGACTATGACTCTCTGGTTATGCGTGGATCAGCAGGTCTTGACTAATCTGGCGGATGTTGTTTTCTATATGTTTTTCATGACTCGCATGTTCTGCGGGGCTCTGCACCCACTTACACGCACGCACACACACAGACACACACACACACACACAGGCACATGCAAAATACCTTGAATATATGCAAGCGCCTCCTATGTGTGTGTGTATTGTGTGAGTGTGTCTGTGTGAGTTGTGTGTATTGTGTGAGTGTTTGCTTGTATTATATGCACACAAATATCTAGATACATCAAAATGCTGCAAGCACACACAAATACATTACTTGTGCTGCACATTTGCAACAACAATTATGAATGTTGCTCACTACTTTGGTAATTATTAAATGTGTGTTTTTTCTATGTTTGCTATGTGCATTTTGCAGGCAAGGCGACTTACTTAATGTCTGACATTTTGACTGCGGCAACACCACCGCCACAAAAGCAGTGGCTGAGGCAGAGAGAAAGAGAGGCAGCGGCAGCTGTTGACACTCAGCGGCAGCGCAACTGAACGAGCGTGTGTGTAAGAGCGTTGTGGTGGTGTGCGTGTGTGCGCGTTATGTGGATATAATAAAGTAGAACATAACGTTTTGTCTACTTCACTTTGACCGTTTATAACATCTTTGTTAGTTAATTTCAATTCGGCACTTTTGTTCAACGTACGCATAAGCACTTTTCGCGTTTTTTAACTATTACAATCGTAAATATTGCACAAAAAATCAACCGAAACGCTTTGCTGCCAGCGTTTTCCACACGCAGTTTTTCTTCATTACTTCTTACCACTTTAGCTATATACATTGGTCAACACTGAAAAAGTGACGGTGTTGCCAGATCAGTTTAATTCAAGCACGCACTGGATTGCGAATCGATACATCGATACAACGATAAATTGCGGAGGGCATCGGCTCGGATGCTTCGATGTATTTGTGACATCGCTAGGCAGTCCACAATTGGCACACGGTACGCAATGTTGAGCGCCAGCAGCTGTGCGCATTAATTAGAAAAATAAATTTGTTTCGTGCGGAAAAATATTAAATTGTGCTAAAATTAAAAGTCAACAGATCCGGATGTGGAGTTTATCATAAAAACTGGATATGAGCACAATTAGCTAACAGTCTCTTACACAGAGCTCGCGTCAAAGTGACTTTAAATCATTTGAATGAAACCAATCACAAATTTATTGTGCTACAATTAGCCAAGTTACGATAATACACACACACACACACAACATATTTCGGCTATTTTTTACTTAATATAAGTGCATACAAAAAAAAAAAACAAAAAATCCAAATTCAAATAGGGCAACACATGTAAGGCAACGGATCACTGAGATGCGAATGCAAATTTGAGACTGGAAAAATAAACAAACAAAAAAAAAAAAAATGCCAGACGACCAACACTCAACAGCCCCAGGCGAACAAGAACAGCTGGCAGAGCCTGTTGCTGCAGCGATGGCCAGCGTACGTCTGCCCATTGTGGGCATGACCTGTCAGTCGTGCGTGCGCAATATTGAAGGTAATCTGGTTCAGCAGACTGGTGTACTGCAAGCGCGCGTCGAATTGGATGAGCATGCCGGTTACTTTGACTATGATCCCAATCGGATATCCGCCACTCGCATTGCATACGAAATCGATGAAATGGGATTCGAGTGCAGTTATCAACCGGAGGTGAGCGCAGCAAAGGCCAGTGTTGACATACGCGTACTGGGGATGACCTGTCAATCGTGTGTGCGCAGCATCGAGGGACATTTAACGGGCACACCTGGGCTGCATCACATTCAAGTGCAGTTGGAAGGGAAAAATGCGCGTGTTCAATATGATCCCGAGCAGCTGACAGCTGCGAGTATTGCGCAAATGATTGACGACATGGGCTTCGAGGCAAGTGTCGCACAGGACACACCTGTCAAGGACACCTCGTCATCCGCTCCGAAATCCACCTCCACCTCACCGCCCGCCAGACAGGCTACAAATGGGTCTGCCACCATGGTTCCCGTCGAACAGGAGCTGCTGACAAAGTGCTTCCTTCACATACGCGGCATGACCTGCGCCTCCTGTGTGGCTGCGATTGAGAAACATTGCCGCAAGATCTACGGCTTGGATAGCATTCTGGTTGCTCTGCTCGCTGCGAAAGCAGAAGTTAAGTTTAATGCGAATGTTCTGACGGCCGAGAATATTGCCAAATCGATAACGGAGCTCGGCTTTCCCACGGAGCTCATCGATGAGCCCGATAACGGGGAGGCCGAGGTGGAGCTAGAAATAATGGGCATGACTTGCGCATCCTGCGTCCATAAAATTGAGAGCCATGTGCTCAAGCTGCCCGGCGTCACGGCCTCCTCGGTGACTCTGCTCACTAAACGCGGTGAGTACGCACAAGAGACAATTAGACACCCTGTATTTAGATTATATTAGTACACTCACCACCCTTTCCCCCCATATAAATGTAAGCGACTCAACTTAGGTGTAGCCTAACTTAATATTTATTAATTGTGTGGAATCTACAATAATAAGGCTTCTTATCGCTTTCTCAGTGTTGCATAATCCATCTGGAATTTCAACAACTCCACTATTTTGCAATGATTTTAAATAAAAGGGGTAATTGAACCACAGCGAACAATAAGTCAATATTTGCATTATATTAACTGGAATCGAGCATTTGCACCATTTGTCATAATTGGCACGTCTTTATAATTTTTTTATGCGCATGCACTTGTCGTTGATATTGTTATTGAAAACACGTGCTAAGATTCCCAGCCAATATATTGTAATAAATTTGAATGAAACAATGCATTTGTGAAAACAATAGTTGAATCGAATACAACAACTTAAGAGTTTGGGGATTCTGTATGTATATAATGCAAACATACACACACATATTTCTATATTTATACATTTTGATAAGCGTTCTCCACAGGGCAATGCTCACAAAAACAAGAACAAAGCATAATAATAAAAGCAACAAAAGCAGCAATGCGATTAAATCCGAGTGTGTATTACTCAAATACTGGGGGGGAGTAACTTTATCTGAAAAGTTTGCACTTTGATGGACGAGTTTTCAAAGAAGTGTGAACAAAAATTCTCTAAATCCAAACTGAATAGGAAATTTTAACTAGACCCATTTTTCAAAATGTTAAGTGTTTCCCCTTCTTTTTTTTTACTTATAAGCTCGAAAAACTTACTTAGTTTTTTTAAGATCATTGTTTTATCTCAGTGTATCATTGCATTGATGTTATTATACATGCATAAGGTCAATGTATATATACATTATACATATATAATTTATCATATGCACCCTGAAAACCAAATATATATATAAATATATGTATATATTTATGCACAATGCCGCTTTTGTCTTGTGTGCTTTCGATAGCGGATTGTTGTATATCAGATATACTTATGTGGATATATATATATATATACATATAAATATGTATATACACACATATATATACATATCTACAACTACAATTTCAGTTTGATTTCGTGGCATTTTCCACAAAATCGGTAAATAAAGCCTTCATTTTAGCTATACAATTTTCATTGTTAATCAGCTTTAAGCTGAAAGTGAAAGAGTCTCGCCCTCTCTCTTTCTCTTCCTCTCCATCTATTTCATTCTCGCTCTCTTTCTCTGATTTTCGTTTGTGATTTTCGATTGCTATTTTTTGTTGTCGGTTCGCTGCGCATGCGCAACGTTTCATTCACATTCACCTTCACTTGGTTTCCTTTTCAAGTTGGGTTTCGCATATTTATATTTTAGCTCTCATGGTTAGATATAAAGATACAAAATGCAAAATATATGGAGTGAAATGTTATGCAAGACAAAGCGAGGTGGTCAAAAATGATGTAAACATAAGATAAATCTGAAAAAAGAAGAATTAAATATTTACATACATCGGGTATGAATAAATAATATTTAATAGTTTGTAGTAACTGGATTACAATGAAATAGATCATGCTAAAGAAAAAGATTTAGTAGACAGATTAGCAGGCTAGAAAGGGATTACAATAGATGTCTAGATTTGTAATATTTCCATAATCAAGCAAACCAATTTGTACTACTGTATCTCTAGTCAAAATCATTTGGACGATCAGATCTTAGCGGTTAAAAAACAAAATCTATATTCTACCATATGAATTGCTTATTAGTTTTTTGGTATTGCTCAGTTGTGTATCTAAAACTGGTTTTTTTTTTTATAGTAAACTAACAAACGGGCAGCTCAGCTTTCATTTTGGCCTGTAATTATAATTCGTGGCGCAAAACGCACTGAAATTGAAAAAAGGGGGAGGAAACCCGATTATGAGTATAAATAATTGATAAATAAACTTGCCACATATATTTTACAAGAATTTGGCTTAAAGTGTCTGACATATTTAAGCTCTGAAGCACAAATGAAATGAATATGAAGGAATGCAACCTGTACGGAGAACAAAAATCAAACTAAAATCAAGTAATCGAACAGATGTTAATTACACGTATATGTAACCATATACTTTCGAAGCCTGCTGAAAACTCATTTCCTTTTCAAATATATCTTTACTTTAATTTAGCTTCGTTTTCATTAAAAACTTGGTTAACAAGTGCAAAATAATTTCGAGTTGTTCGATTAATTGCCAAGTTCTTGCAATGTTGCATGGTCAATTAGCAACAGTTATTATTCCGTTTTTAAAAAACGTCAAGCATAACAAGTTGTGAAACTACTAAAAAGAAACTAAACCAAACCAACAAAGAATGTGAGTTACAGTTAGTTAAGGTTGTCCGAGTTGAGAGGAACATATGTTTTGACTGCCACCGATGCTTATCAGATAAGTGACGCTGACTACCGCTTGTTAATAGCAAATGACACAACAACAACAACAACGACAGTAGCAAATACAACAATGAAAAATGTTCTAATAATGAAAACGAATCGAAGCGATAAGATGCAAACAACAACAACAACAACGAACAAGGCGCTATGAAACTAGAAATTGAAATAATGTCAGCCAATGTTAGAGAAAGACAGACAGAGAGAAAGAGAGAGAGATTGTAGTATTTGTTATTGTGGGTGTACGAGATGTGCATAGAAACGTAAATATATATCTGTTGTTCATACATATATATTACATACAAATATGCTGATAGATTTGGGTGCTGTATGTGCTTTAAATTGAGGGCAGAGCGTCGATCGATTCGCTTTGTTGGGCTTTGATTTGGTCGATCGATCGATCGATCGATCGATTATTTTGATAATGAGCATTAAAATTTGAATCCTACGTAGCTATCTGAGTTTTGCACACGCTTCGTCGGACATTCAGTTGAAATACAAAACTCGATTAGGTCATACCCAGTTATTGGAAAAAAAGAAAGTATTCAATTTTTATAAATTATATTCTGATTCAGATTCTGATTCTGATTCTGCCTATATACCCTAATCCTTAATGGCTTACAGGGTATATGCAAACAATAAATAAAATTCAACCACATGATAGTCTTCGAGCTATTATCGAATGTCGAGTTTGCACACGATATCACAAAAAAATTGATGCATTAATGAATATACATACATGTATGTGACCACTCCTCGTCCTCCCCTGTGCAGCTGTAGTTGTGATGAAATACATTGCGCTTATCTGCTATGATTCAGTCATGAGCTTGTGAGTCTGGAAATGCAGGGGAAGTTTTCTTCGTTTATTTATCTCCATTCACAAATGCAAATAGAATTGTGATTTTTCCATAACTGCACCTAACCAGTAAACAATTATATGTCTATATATTTAATAACAATATTTGTAGAAATCCGTCGACTCATTCAGGCGACTTGATTTTGGGCGCAACATGCTAATCAACATCACCAAAGAAAAATGCAAAAAAAAAAAAAAAAATAAATGACAATTCCCATATCTTATCGTTCTTTACGTGGTATCTTAGGTCACAGCAACAACGACACCAAACCGTACTAACTACCAGAACTTAAGAGCTAAGTACTCTTTTTCCATTCGTGTTGGCCAAGTTCAACAGCAACATTTTAGTCCAGACACACACGCAGACACATATTTAGATAGATATACAAATTCGAATGCGATACGAGAGAGATACAAATACTCATTGAAATTGGAGCATTCTGTTTAAGCGATTAATGCATACGGACTGGGGTAGCTGGGGGGAGGTGGACGGTGTGCAGAAATCCAGTTTGTAGACAGCTCAACAGCTTCAGTTTTGCAATCGAATCCGGCAATGGAACCGGTTGTCTTCAGGTTAATAGCTAAACTTTAGCTGCAACACCAAAAAAGCCAAAATTAAGTAAAAGCGCTCCAATTTCAATATCCATTACAATTGCGAGTCAGCTCGTGGCATAAAGCCTCTAAGATTTCAGGGGCAAACATGACCATAACAATGAGAACACCTCTCTTTTCCAATAGGAAATTTTTTCTAGGTCTACTGGTATACTTCATATGTTTACTTAGCCTTATAATTATGACCTGTAAAATATTACAAAAATACTATTTAAAATTATACTATAAATTAATATCAGTTGTTCCGAAAATTTGTATATCTTTAAAGAAGAGTTCTTCTATATAATTTTGCATCTGTGACCTAATAATGATGACATCCATAATAATTTCAATGATATGCTCAAAAAATTATCTCTTACTGCACAGATAAATAAAAAAATACTTAATCCCTTTTATCTGGAGCCCAATGAACTTTGCTTTGAAGTTGCATTCCACTTGGAAACAGTTGGAATTGTATATTTTTTGTTTTTGGCATGTTAATCTAATCTAATTGTAGTGGCTAATGGTAGTGGTATATGTAATAATTTATATATATATTTTCTCTTCTCCTATGCAGGTAAATTCCGATATATTACTGAGACGACGGGACCACGGAGCATATGCGAGGCAATTGAGGCGCTGGGATTTCAGGCGCAGCTGCTCAGCGGTCGGGATAAGATGACACACAATTATCTGGAGCACAAGGAGGAGATACGAAAGTGGCGCAACGCATTTTTGGTCTCCTTAATCTTTGGCGGTCCGTGCATGGTGGCTATGATCTACTTCATGGTGGAGATGAACGACAAGGGCCATAAGAATATGTGTTGCCTGGTGCCCGGACTCTCCATGGAGAATCTCGTCATGTTTTTACTCTCAACACCGGTACAATTCTTTGGTGGCTATCATTTCTATGTGCAATCCTATCGAGCTATCAAACATGGCACCACAAATATGGATGTCCTCATCTCGATGGTGACGACAATTTCGTATGTGTACTCTGTTGTTGTGGTCATTGTCGCTGTGCTCATGGAGCAGAATAGCTCACCGCTGACATTCTTTGATACGCCGCCAATGCTGCTGATTTTCATATCGCTGGGTCGCTGGCTGGAGCACATAGCCAAGGGCAAAACATCGGAGGCGCTGTCCAAGCTGCTCTCATTAAAAGCAGCCGATGCCCTGCTCGTGGAGATCTCCGATGATTTTGACATCATTAGCGAAAAGACCATATCGGTGGATTATGTGCAGCGTGGCGACATCCTCAAGGTCATACCCGGCGCCAAGGTGCCCGTCGATGGGAAAGTCCTCTACGGTCATTCCAGTTGCGATGAATCCCTCATCACCGGTGAATCCATGCCGGTTGCTAAGCGCAAGGGTGCCGTCGTCATTGGTGGCTCGATCAATCGCAATGGTGTGCTCCTTGTCGAGGCCACGCACACGGGGGAGAACACAACGCTTGCACAGATTGTCCGTCTCGTGGAGGAGGCACAAACGTCGAAGGCGCCCATACAACAACTTGCCGATCGCATTGCCGGCTATTTTGTGCCGTTTGTGGTAGCCATATCGACCATTACGCTCATCGGTTGGATCATTGCAGGTTTTGTCAATCCCGATTTAGTCCCTGTTGCCATGGAGCACAAGATGCATATGGATCGCAATACGATTGTCATAAGTTACGCATTCAAGTGCGCGTTGAGTGTCCTTGCCATTGCCTGCCCCTGTGCTTTGGGACTGGCCACGCCCACAGCGGTCATGGTGGCTACCGGAACGGGAGCGACAAATGGACTGCTCGTCAAGGGTGCCACAGCACTGGAAAATGCCCACAAGGTGAGTTCAAAATTTGTCCAATCTGTCCGCTTAGTAGTTCAGTAGATATGCAATATAACTATTAATCCTCTCGTGTTTCTACAGGTTAAGACTGTTGTGTTTGACAAGACGGGCACCATCACACATGGCACTCCGATGACCCGGCGGGTAACGCTCTTTGTGCCGCCACAGGTATGCAGTTTGGCACGCGCCCTAACCATCATTGGTGCCGCCGAGCAGAATAGCGAGCATCCGATTGCCTCGGCCATCGTTCTCTTTGCCAAGGATATGTTGAATGTGCATCAGAGTTTTGGCAAGAGTTCGGCTTTCCAGTCCGTGCCCGGCTGTGGTATACGCGCCACCGTCTCCAACTATGAGCAGTCCCTGCGGCAATCCTGCAATGCGGAACGCATCATCAACTATGAGAATCTGTGGCGCACGAATCCCAGCAGCGCCGTTGATGTCGACAATGGCGCCAGCATTGAACAGCTCCAGCTGCAGCATAAGTTTATTGAGCATCAGCTCCTTGCGCTGGATGGCGCACTCGAACAAGAGCAAGAAAACAAGGAGCAGGCAAGACAAGAGCAGCAACAACATTCGTTGATTGATGGTCCCGAGATTCATGTACTTATTGGCAATCGTGAGTGGATGCAGCGCAATGCAATTGATGTGCCACTGGAAATTAGCGATTCTATGGCGCGCGAGGAGCACAAAGGACACACAGCTGTTCTGTGCGCTCTTAATGGTCAACTGGTGTGCATGTTTGCCGTCGCCGACATGGTCAAACCGGAAGCCCATCTCGCCGTCTACACGCTCAAGCGCATGGGCATCGATGTCGTCCTCCTTACCGGCGACAACAAAAACACCGCAGCGAGCATAGCACGTGAGGTATGTACCCACTGGACATAACTTTGTCAAAACTGAATCGCTTCTCAAAAACAATGTCCTATTGATTATGATCATATCAAATTACAGGTGGGCATTCGCACAGTTTACGCTGAGGTGCTGCCCTCGCATAAGGTGGCAAAAATCCAGCGGATCCAGCAGCGTGGCGTGCGCGTGGCGATGGTTGGAGATGGTGTCAACGACAGTCCGGCGCTGGCTCAAGCAGATGTGGGTATAACCATTGCCGCTGGAACGGATGTTGCCGCCGAGGCGGCGGATATTGTGCTGATGCGAAATGATCTGCTGGATGTGGTCGCCTGTTTGGATCTTTCGCGTTGCACAGTGCGCCGCATCCGCTATAATTTCCTGTTTGCCAGCATGTACAACCTGTTGGGCATACCGCTTGCCAGCGGGCTCTTTGCGCCCTTTGGCTTTACGCTCCAGCCGTGGATGGCATCGGTGGCGATGGCCGCCAGTTCGGTAAGCGTTGTCTGCTCCTCGCTCCTCCTTAAAATGTATCGCAAGCCAACGGCGAAAACGCTACGAACTGCCGAATATGAGTCACAGCTGGCATTGGAACGGGCTCGACGCAATGGCTCCGATTTGGAGCTTGACAAGCTTTCGCTGCATCGCGGCCTCGATGATCTGCCCGAGCTCATGAATGGCAAGCGGATGGCTTCCTTTAAGCGCTCCAACACGTCGCTCATTTCGCGCATCTTCAGCAGTTCGGTGAACTTAAACGGAAAGCACGAGGAGGGTCTCCTCCAGGACTCAAACAGAGAAAGAACGCCACGCATCCTGCAGTCTCGCTATCACGGAGACACCACAGAACTGCAAAAGCTCTAAACGACAATTAACAAATTTACCGTAAACATTTTATAATTTACATTCATATACAATATATATATATATGTATATATATATGTAAAACTATAATATAAACTGTGTATATATGAAACAATCAAAAGAACAAAAAAAAAAAACATTTATTTAATTTTTTTTTTCATTGTTATTAATTAATTTGTACTAATTGAGTTCTGTTTATTCTTTATTTAATGATAAGATCAACTGTGAAATAGAATGAAAGAAAAAACAACTTAACCAGGACGATTATGCGAGCAGTATAAACAAATAAACTATTGACCATTTTGTTACTTACTATTAAGTACACAACAAATAACGAAATGCAAAACCAGTTAAGTAGCTTTACATTAGAAACGCTCGAGATTTTTTCTATGCTTACATATATATACGTATACATAGCATACATTTAGTATATATATTTACATCTGGCATATAAGGCGGGTTGGAACCCCAATTGGTGTAAAAGCGCGCATTGTTATATAAATATTCAAGATCATCATAAGATAATCATAAATCATAACTGGGAGCACAACTGCAAAATACATAACGGAATGAAACTGATTTTTGTATATATACATATATATAAGTACGCTTATTGCTATTTGTACAGTTTATACAAACATACACTTGAATATATATACTTCCTAAGTGTATTAATCCAACAAAGTTGATCCCATACCAGCAAATAACAGATCAAGTTACAAATAAACAAACAGTTTGTGAACCTAAATCGTTTTTGTATTTCGGGTGGGAAATGGGGAAATCGATTTCCCGTCAGGCAAAGAGGGAAACGACCGAATAGCATTCAAGGATTGTGAGGTGATCTAAGAACCAGAATTCAATTCGATTTGTTTGAGTCAAAAATCAGCAGTATAAACACGGACATGGCATGGAGCTATAAGCTTTATCCTGTTTTAAAAAAAAAGTCCTTATTTTATAATTAAAGTCCTTTCGAGATCTGCTACTACTCTGCTTGAACCAGGACCCAGCAGTCTGTTTCTTTCCTATTCCCGCTCTCCCAATTCATCTGTTGATACAATTTACCAATTTAGCTTTGCATTATTTATCAGATGTGTTTATTTAATTAACTGACAAAGTTACAAGTTTGCCAATTTCGTCACTTATAATTTTGGAAAAAAAGAAATGCAAATTCTTTACGTTCACAATTTGAAGAGATTGTTGCTGCTACTGTGTGTGTGTGAGTGTGTGTGGGTGTGTGTGGGTTTGCATGTGTGTGCATTGGGTGTGCGAGTTTTAATTGGCCTAAAAAGGCATGACATGCTCTTCGAGCGCGTCAGTGGACTGCTGGAGAGCCCGCTGAAGAAGAAGCGCGGCGTCTTGGAGACGGTTGAATTGCAAATCGGCCTGAGAAGGATAAGCGTTTCTCTGGCAAATCCCACGTCCCAAGATGAAGGTGTGTATTTTGGGTGATCAGCAGCATTGCGATGAAGCCAAGGCCAATGGCATTGAGTTCATGGATGCTGAGGCCCTGAAGAAGCTGAACAAGAACAAGAAGCTGGTGAAGAAACTGGCCAAGTCCTATGATGCCTTCCTCGCCGCCTTCCTCGCTGATCAAAAAGGTTCTTAATTCTAAATATTATGTTTTGTGGTTGATTTTAGGTTTTTATGTGTTGATTGCGTTGATTGTGTTGATTGTGTTGATTGTGTTGGTTGGGCTGGTTGTTGGTGGTTGTGTTGGTTGTGTTGGTTGTTGTTGGAAGATGGTTCAACTTTTCATCATTGTATCATCGGGAATGTCCGGTAGCTTGGGATGTAGATCCAGATTCAATTTAAATTCATTTATGTCCGTAATTGTGCTGGCATCGCCCTCCTTGGGCAGAAAGACAACGTCCAATTTGTTGGCAAGCGCCTGGAAAAGTTCATCCTCATCCTGCTCCGAGCTGCTCTCCATGTTAATATCGTCCATTTCCTCCTCCATATCATCGTTATGATCATCGCCATCATCAATATCATCATCATCGCCATCACCTATAATCTCTACGGAACGCTCGGTCCTCGACTTGGATTTCGATGCAGTTGTTTTATTCGGTTTGTTGCCAATGATCTGAATGCACAACTTGCGCATATTGCTGATCTCGTTCTCCATGAGAAAATCGATGATTTCGCGAGCAGTCAAAGTGCGCAGCACCTCGATCTGCTGGCGACGGCGATCGAACATGTACTTCTCGTTGACAACCTCGGTCCAGTTGCGATGGACCTCCATGCTGAGAGCCGTATCGGCGACCATCTTTAGCTTGATGAGTGAATCGCGAGTGTGATCGTAGTCCTCCTGTGACATATTCTCGAGTATTGTCAACATATTGGCACGGAACACCTCGATGCGTTGCTCTACATGGCTAGCGGTTGTATTCGTCTCCTGCGAATTGACCATTATTGAGTAGCCGGTAATGCTGTAATTCAGACGCACTGCGGCGCCCACATGGTAACCCAACTGCTCCTTGGTGCGCAGCTGATCGAACAGCGGCTCTTCAACAAACAACATCAGCAAATCCAGGATGCACTCCAGCCGCACACTATTTGGTCCGATTTGATAGTAATTCGTGGTGACCGTATTGATATCCTGTTCGTTCAAAGCATGACAGCGTATATAGTGCGCACCCTGAGGCAACATCACGGTGCGATCCTCAATTAAGTGATGATTCTCGATGCGGCGGCAGCCAAGGCGAGCCAGCAGTGTTTTCATCACATTTTCCGCCTGTTCCTTCCTATAGTTGCCCTGTATCAATCCCCGCACGTACAATTGTTGTGGGAAAATACGTGAAAACTCCTGCAGAGCCTTGAGCGTTATCTTATTCAGTCTCTTGTACTTGTCGATCAGTGGGAAACGCATTTCCTCCACAACGCTCAGGCGCACATCCCTAAAAAACAAACGAAAATAAAAAAAAAATTAATAAAGTTATAAATATAAATTCACTTTTGTAGACAGCTGTGATCCATCGATCAAGCAGCTGCCAAAAAGGTAAGGTTTCTTAATTTACATTATTGCTTTAGTGGATTGATGGATGTTTCATCATATTGGAAGTCAGTTAAAACGATACTGATTTCAAAGGAAACACAATTCGATTCGATGTATTAGGACTGACCTGTTGAGAGCACGCGGCTTGATAAGCGTGTTGAAGTATGTCTTGCGCTTATCCTTAACAAATGTGGCGAGCATCTCCTCGGTGAGCATGGACTCCACTTTAACCATTGCCTGGGCTATCGTCTCAATGATCAGATGTAGCTTCTCATTGTAGCCGTGCGCCTGCAAAAGTATGCCCTTCTCGTCCACACTGAATGTATAGTACAAGCCGGCATTGGTTGCCGGATAAAGCTCCTCGCCCACATGGAACTTGACTAGCTCCTCGTAAAGAGCGCACATGACATCACTGCAAGACAGATAGATTGTATAGGTTAATTAACAATAAAGCGTAACTTAATCAAATTTAATGAGTGATACAAGTTATATAAATAAATTTGGAGTTTTGCTTCTCTTTACTTACTTTGCAGGGTGCATGCGCGGAAGAGGCGAGATTAGGTAGAAGGACATGTATACCTCGGGCAGCTCAAATTTATCGTCTGGACGGAACCAGAGCTCATGGGTTTCGGTTTGACTTATTTTCTCGGGCACATCGGGTATCTCGGGTTTACCATTGGCATGCCAGAAGATGGTAAAATCCTTGGTGACAAAGCGATTTTCCTCAGGTAAAAAGAGATGCGGCATCGATGCAGCATCCGTTTCCTTCCACAGCCGTTCCCACTTAGCTGGCATGGGAATGCTGGTGTATTGGGTTCCGAACCACTTCTCCTTCCTATCGAATGTCAGATCCTCGTATTTGTGTGCAGTCAGCATTAAATTGAACTTGAACTCGTTCAAATGGCCAATCAGTTCGGTTAGATGCCGTTCGTTGTACTCAAAGAAAACATCATTTCCAGTGAGGATATCCTTGGACGGAAAGTATTTGACATTCTGAACCAACTGCTGCACATTATCCATGGCGGGACGCTGTGGCTGGAAGCGGAATGCGGTTGCTTCAATGTCTTGCTGCTCATCGAAAATAATGCGCAAGGCTTTAGGATCGGCATTGGCCAGAACCTTCATATAACCGAATGTGGCCGCGAGGACGTCATCAATATTCTTGAAACCCTCATCGGTGAGATAGATGCACACATTGAATAGACTATATATGGAATTGAGATCGAAGCCATTGTTATCGATTCCAGCGACGAGGTCCAGAGCCCACAGACGACGGCGGAGATAGGCGCAAAGGCTGCCGGCGCCCTCGTGTCCGATTAAATAGGCGAGAATTTGCTCCGGCTTGCTGCGATAATACTGACGCACACTGGGCAGCACCCAGGTCAGCTCCAGCTTGCACACATTCTCTACGGGCTTAACGAAAAACGCATGCTGGTGGAACTCATCGCGGAAGGCGTTGCGATAACTGAATCCACTCAGATCAGGTGCCTGTACACTGGGATTGGCTGGTATATCGGTAAAGTGGCGCAACACGAGCTCTTCCAGCTCATCGATGGGTAGACGAGCCTGCATGCACAAATACATGCGATTGGAGGTATAATGTTCACGACGGATTTTGTGCAGCAGTTTGTACAGCGCCTCATCATTGACATTATCCTTCAAAGTCTTCAAATTTCCCCAGGCGAAGCTGCCGTGGGGAAAACCCTCGGATGCCAGGCTGGCCAGCAGCTGGTCACGACGCGACTCGTCCTCCTGGACGATCTGCTGAAATTCGGAGTCCACCGCGCAGCGTTCGCGTTGCATTGCATCCTGTTTCATTAGAGGTTTCTTCATCAAAGCCGTGAAATAATCGAGAACCGAATCGAGATGTTTCTCGGCCACTTCAAAGTAAAACACTGTATCTTCGCTATCGGTGAGGGCATTGGCGAATCCACCACATTTAGTGATGTGCGCATCAAATATATTTTCCTCCGGATACTTCTCCGATCCCATATAAATCATGTGCTCCAGAAAATGCGCCAGTCCCTGATAATCATGTGGCTCCGAAAACGAGCCGTAATCCATGAGCACTGCACAGGCCGCCAGCTTCTCGTCGCCCTCCTCGCTCTCCAAATCGCTGTCGTGCTTACTGTTTCCTGACGAAGAAGATGTAGATGTGTCGTCGCTAGAATCAGCAGTGCTCTCAGTCTCCGCTGATGTCTCCTCCCCAATCTCATCCTCGCAAATGGACGAATCCGATGTGGTAAAGCCATTGTGTGGAATCGGACTTGGATCCGAGATGATCAGAGCATGCAAACCATTTGGCAAGAGCAGTGTCCTGGAAAATAATAAGTTGAAAACGCATCTTAATGTTTTTTACAACAACATATACCACAAACTCAGCCTATGAAGGCCCACAAGAAATTTCATCACTGAGCGAAATACGTATTAATCGAAATGGAAACACATTTCAATTCTCTATTCTCATTACTGAATTTAAGGCATTGTTTGAACTATCCATTATCTTCTCTTAGAACCTTTGCACAGCTGCATTCAGCGCTTGCGCAGCTGTCTACACATGTTGTGAAATAAACCAAACCAAACAGACCCAATACAAATGGAAACGATTCAAATAATGATCTTGTAAGCGAAATTTTCCACTCCCCAAAACCTGGATAACTATGTAAATATATATGCAAGAAACTATTATCTCATCTATCATCTATATATCATATACAAAAGAAAATGAATCTGCTGCTCGCTTACATACATACATACATATTTATGTAGATATACATATGAACGTGCATGTGTTTGGAGGGTGTGCTACTTACTTGTAGAGTTTTTTGTCCATTTCCGACTTGTCGGGTGACTCCAAATATTTGACTTGGGCAGACATCCTGAGCTGCACTTGTTGGTATCTCTGCGTAGTTTGTAATTGTCCTTGCAGATGCTTACTAAAATTTCGGTTTAAGAAATCAAAATTTGTTCGGCTTGTCAATAACGACGATACAAACTATGAAAATGATGTTGTTTGTGATAGGCAACGTTTGAAGCACCGACTGCCGTGGTGTAGCCAAAGCATACACAGTCTATATACAAAAAAATCTAATTCGTAATCGCTATTCAATATTTGATTTATTTTGCTTAATTCACCTTTCGCCGCGTGGTGGCCGACCAAGTCTATTTTTGCTGGCGTTAACAAGCTGCAACGATGTCGATATTAAACTGCGATTAAAGCACGACCCGATTATTCGACTGTTTTTTGGCCGTTCGTACCTTTGCCGGCAAACCTTTCGTGGTTAATTTCAAGTGACAAATTGTTTAAATATTGGTCAAAGATATTTTTACCAAATCAAAGTATAAAATGCAGTTGGAAAACCGCAGGCTTAGTATTGTGTTCTTGAAAATTTTAAATAAATTCTTCAACGCTGAAATGTATGAAATTAAACAAAAAACCTATCGATACTGGCAAGTGTTGCTTAAAGATCAAAGTGACATCACGGCGAAACAGCTGTTTCCAGCCCATCACTCTACCGATAACGATAGTTTTTTTTTTTTACATGCAATAAGGGTGGATGTGTGCGTGTAAGTGCATGTGTATATTTATGGTGACAACGAAAATAATAAATAAATAAATGCTATATATTTGTGCATTAGTGTGTTGTTGGATGATGCATAAGAATGACAAGTAAATAAACACGTTCGCTTGCCAAGTAACAGCTTATTCACAGAGCAGCAACAATAGCATTAGAAAAAAAAAAACTAAAAATACGGTAGGCGCAATTGATAAGAAAATCGACAATAATGAGTGAGTAAATAAATATATTTACCTACTAGAGTTGGGCGCGTGTTATGTTTTGTTGCACGGCACGACCAAACACATTTAAATTAAACGAATTAGTCAAAAATTATAGTTTACCATAATAAATTACGTTTTTAGAAAAAAAAAAACAAATTAAATAAAGAAACAACATTTTCAAAAAAAAAATGACAGAATTTACCAAAATTTGACGGCGATAAGAAAAGCTACTGAAATGAATGCAAAACGGGAAAAAAAAAACTGTCGGAAATAATCATTTGTGGTTCGTGCCGTGCAAAATCCAATTCGCACTCATCTCTAATACATTACATTCAACTACTTAGCTATTGTTGTTTTATTTTTTTAATTTCTTGCTGTTTTTTTTTCGTCTTTTGTTTCATGTGTTTATGTTGTCGCCACACACAGTTTTCCAATCATTGGAGGCGGCTGATTCGGCTAACTTACAAAAGCCTGCTGCAGTAAGGAAAAAAAAAAGAAAAGAGAATCAACAACAACAGCGCTCACAAAGTGACAGTGCAGAGAAGCAAACACAGGAAGTAAGGATGACCACTGGCCACAGCAGCAACATCAGCAGCGATATGCCCGATCATCGCAAGCGGAACACCTTTACCAGCTACGTGGCGCCAATGGTGGGAGATATACGCGTCACAGCGGTTACGAACGCATGGTGCCTGCCCAGCGATTTGCGTGATGTGCATTTAGCCAAGCCATTTAGACAGCCTCGGCTGTCGGGGGAGCAAATTGTTGCCAGTGCACACGCCTACATGTACTCACTCAATTGCACCCATGGAGGAGAGCAGCAACAGCAGCAGCAGCGGCGGCAAAAGCAACAATAGTTATAGCACTAACAGTGACAATGGCAACAATAGCAACAATGGCAGGCGATCCACCTACAAAGCTTCCACGTTTGGCCTGCTGAGTGTTACCAATTTCAAGTTCGCCTTTGTGCCGATACATGCGAAATCAACACTGGCTTTGGTGGCCAGTGATCTCTATCAAGAGAATGCGTATCTTGGACGCAACGAGATCACACTAAACAACATCGACCAGATCTATACGATTGTGGAGCAGGGACGTGCAGCGAGTGCTCTTCAGGCGGCACGCATGGCCAGCAACCGGCGCAGGAAAAATTGCTTATATTTGAAATGTGGAAATGATAGTGTTTAATAGATTAAACAGCTGGTTGCAGGGTATCTACAAGTCGAGCTCTCTCGTCAGTAACACTTTCAGTCGTTTTAAAAGCTTTCAACTTTTAAGGAACTTAAAGTTAATGAGCTGCAACCAAACCCAAACATAATTGAATAGAATTGTAGGTCTTATCAAGCAAGCAACACAACAACCAGAAAAACATTGTGGTTCAGGTTCTTATTTGCACATAAAAAAAAAGAGAAGAAAACTTACTACATCATAAACTAGAAACATGTGGAAAATGGCCTGGGCTAGTGGTCATGTGTGTGTGTATGTGGGTGGGTGGATTTCTAGGGGGGTAGGTGTAAAGACTGGCGGCACGAGTGGAAATTATGTTGATAACCTTACATGATCCTGACATTAGATCTGCCCCCAAATACCTCTTCCTTCGTTCAACTGATACTGCTGCTGTGGTTACCCATGGGATGAGGATGAAAATGTGGCTTAAGTATAGTTAAGCATATGGAGAGAATCAAGTGAAAATCAACAAAAACCAAACACGTCTACACAAAATCAAATTGAATACCTTACCTTATATAGCATATATATGTAAATAATAATAAATTCTATAAGCTTGGATTTGAAAAAGAAAATGTTTAATTTATGGTTTGTTAAATAAATAAACGTCGAATTGTTACTATTTTTATATAATTTTATTATAAATCATATACAGCTTAAATTAAACAAATAATATGCACAGATAAAATATGAAATTATGCATTGTAATAAAGAACGTAACTTATTTTATTAATTGAAGTTCCTTTATTACTGAGAATCTTATTATTACTGTTATTTTATCTGTGTTGGCGGAATTGATAATATTCGGTTAACATTTAAAAATTGGTAATGTTAATGAAACTTTTTAAAAAAATATATAAAAGAAATGAGAATATATGAACTTTTCATGCGTGCAAACGCTTTAAACACAAGCTATATATATATATATATATATATATATAAATATATATATATAATATATATACTTTACTTTGTCGAAGTTGCTTCCATCTGCGTTATTAGAATATACATTTAAAATTATGATCAACAATGGAGAACATAAAAAGCCGCTAAGTTTGCAGATATTCCATCTTCAAACTGAACTCTATAAGCATATTTAGAAATCTTGATCTGTAGTGTACTCTCTCTCAGATCGTCCATTTTAGGAATTGATGCTTAGCATATATACATACATATGGGGAACCAAGTTCAATCGTTTCTAAAATCAGCAACTGCTCAGTTGAAGATATTTATATATTTATAAATAAATAAATTAACCTGTGTGTCTACGCATATATTGCCTTGAACTTATCAAAATTTAAGCAGAAGCTAGAAATTATACCGAATCCAGTCAGGGTCCCCAGAAGTCATTGACGCGGCTTGTTATCAGCGGTACTTGATAAAAGCATCGATCGATGTGTTTTTAACAGCCTCAGACCTGTGTCTGTATCTCTGACCAATCCTATAAAATGTCGGGAGTCCGACTCTGTACATTCAATCAACATTTGTTTATATTGCGATTAGTTGACCATTGCAGAAAAATATGGAATTAAATTGGATTGTCTTTACCTTATACATCATAATCAAAGGCGAATCCTCCATCGTACCTCAAACTCAAAATGAAAATGAGGTAAGCAAAGAAAAATAAAATATATTAAATAACAGAGAAAATGTATTTAAATAGTTAACAGCCCTCCAAAGCACCATGGAGAGAGGAGGAACAGTGCGGATCATATGCCCATAAGGCTGTGAAACCACTGCTTAGTTATTTACAACTACTGAGGACAGAAGTTGACAGCAACGATAATAAAATATGCATAACGGAAAATTTAAACTATCATTCAGGAACTAAGAAATCAATAATAATAAATAATAAGCAGAAATAAAACTGCAAATCTGGAAACTGAAATCAAGGAGCTACAGAAGCAGCTAGTTGATCAAAAGGAATATGTAGCCATCATTGGAAAATTGAGAAATCAAATAGATTTATATAAAAAGAACAATGACAATTTGCAATCAATCAAGAATTAATTAAATAAGCTCAATTCAAGCTCAATTGAGGAATATACAAGTGAAGAAATCTCCAGACAAAAACTTCAAATCGATAGCGATTCAATTAAACTGTAGGAGTTTCAAAAACAAAAAATATCCAATTTAGAAAACGATCTAAAAAAAAAGCGAAATAATATTGGAGAGCTTAAATGAGATGCCCTTAACAATTGGTTGCTCTTCCTTTGAAGATGCTACGGGTGTTCATGAAATCAGTGGCTCTAATTATTCCTTTAATGCTTTATGTGACTCGGCAGCAGGTCCTGGATGGACAGTTATCAGTCAGCGAAATTATTTTGACGAAGATTTCGACAGGAATTGGGCCGCATACCGTGAAGGCTTTGGTTCCTTTAATGACGAATTCTTCTTCGGATTGGAGAATATTCATCGCTTGACGAGCACCAAGCCCCATGAACTCTATATACAAATGGCAGACCTTAAAAATGCGAGATATCAACAATTTACTATTAAAGGTGAAAGTGATCAATACCGACTGAGTTTAAGTGGATTCAGTGGCGATGCTCCGGATATATCACATATGATCAATAATCAGAAATTTAGCACATATGATCGTGATGATGGCATTTGTGCTTCACTACATGATGTTGGTTGGTGATTTACGGCAGACTGTGAAAGGAAGTAAGCAACTGACTCTTTGGAACACCCCTAAAATTCTTAACGGGTTTCTTCCACAGTATATTTGGCGATTATTATAATTTCGGTACAGCTTGGCCACTTAAAATGGAAGGCGTTAAAATGCTTATACGACCAGTAGAAATATAAAAGTGGTGGAATTGTTATATGAATTGTAATTTGGAATTGTAAATGTTTAATAAACCGACGAGTCGAGTTGTAAATGCGAACTAATTTAATTTAATTTAATTTACTTGAAATAATTTGATACCTTAAGGCCTTATATAGCTAGGAATGTTTACAATGTTTTCTAAGCGGGGGAATCATTCTAACCCATACAAAGGGTTATCCATTTAGGTGTCAAGGGGTTATGAGAGCCTGCCAAAATAGCAGCAACATTGATATGTGAATGTGTGTGTGAAGGTAGCAGCAACACTCCGTCCTTGTCTTTCGTGTGCAAGCATACAGTTAAACAAATATGTGATTTATGATTATTGACAGATCTAAATTCTTGTTGGAATTTTAATAAACTTCACTCCCAGGCAAGGCAAGTATATTTTGAACCCTTTGCTGTGATTATGCGAAAGCACTCAATACCTTGAGATGCTCCCAATTGTAATTGACGCTCAATTTGCTCTTGAGTTGGTTTGCTGTGATGCCCTCATATGGAAGAGCACACCTCGAAAGAGTAACCAACTCGCTTTCTTTCTTTGAGTGCAATTGGGAACAGTGCAACAACAGCTGATGACAAACGAGTGCAGCTGTTCCAAATCTCCCAAAAGAGACATATAAATAGAGAGAGAGAGAGAGAGAGAGAGCATGCGCTTATGCACTTATTTGACACTCTCAATACATGGACAATTCACGGCCAAGAGGAAAAGTCACTCACACGGTCGTGACAGCGACGCCTGCAGCGCTACCGCCTATCGGAAAATTTACTATACCACTTTACCATCGGCATGACAGAAGATGGTAAGATCCTTGGTGACAAAGCGATTTTCCTCAGGTAAGAAGAGATGCGGCATCGATACAGCATACGGCATCGGAGAGAACCTTGATATAACCGAATGTGGCCGCGAGGACGTCATCAATATTCTTGAAACCCTCATCGGTGAGATAGATGCACACATTGAATAGACTATATATGGAATTGAGATCGAAGCCATTGTTATCGATTCCAGCGACGAGGTCCAGAGCCCACAGACGACGGCGGAGATAGGCGCAAAGGCTGCCGGCGCCCTCGTGTCCGATTAAATAGGCGAGAATTTGCTCCGGCTTGCTGCGATAATACTGACGCACACTGGGCAGCACCCAGGTCAGCTCCAGCTTGCACACATTCTCTACGGGCTTAACGAAAAACGCATGCTGGTGGAACTCATCGCGGAAGGCGTTGCGATAACTGAATCCACTCAGATCAGGTGCCTGTACACTGGGATAGGCTGGTATATCGGTAAAGTGGCGCAACACGAGCTCTTCCAGCTCATCGATGGGTAGACGAGCCTGCATGCACAAATACATGCGGTTGGAGGTATAATGTTCACGACGGATTTTGTGCAGCAGTTTGTACAGCGCCTCATCATTGACATTATCCTTCAAAGTCTTCAAATTTCCCCAGGCGAAGTTGCCGTGGGGAAAACCCTCGGATGCCAGGCTGGCCAGCAGCTGGTCACGACGCGACTCGTCCTCCTGGACGATCTGCGGAAATTCGGAGTCCACGAGCAGCGTTCGCGTTGTATTGCATCCTGTTTCATTAGAGGTTTCTTCATCAAAGCCGTAAAATAATCGAGAATATTGTATATATTTTCCTCCGGATACTTCTCTGATCCCATATATATCATGTGCTCCAGAAAATGCGCCAGTCCCTGATAATCACGTGGCTCTGAAAACGAGCCGTAATCCATGAGCACGGCACGAGCCGCCAGCTTCACGGTCTCAGCTGATGTCTCCTCCCCAATCTCGCCCTCGCAAATGGACGAATCCGATGTGGTAAGGCCATTGCGTGGAATCGAACTTGGATCCGAGATGATCAGAGCATGCAAACCATTTGGCAAGAGCAGTGTCCTGGAAAATAATAAATTGTAAAGGCATCCAAAATTGTATTAAGGCTAGGTTGGGCAAATGAATTGCATTCTACACCAAAATATACCACAAGCTCAGCTTATGAAGCTCAGCAAGAAATTTTATCACTGAGCGATATTAATCGAAATGGAAACACATTTCAATTCTCCATCCTTATTATTGAATTTAAGGCATTGTTTGAACTATCCATTATATTCTCTTAGAACCTTTGCACAGCTGCATTCAGCCGTCTACACATGTCAAATAAATCAAACCAAACAGACCCAATACAAATGGAAACGATTCAGATAATGATCTTGTAAGCGAAACTATCCACTCCCCAAAACCTGGCTGACTATGTAAATATATATGTTCTCTTACATACATCTATGATCTATAGATATGTACTATGCAGATATACATATGAACATTCATTTGTTAGGAGGGTGCGCAACTTACTTGTAGAGTTGCTTGTCCATTTCCGACTTGTCGGGTGACTCCAAATATTTGACTTGGGCAGACATCCTGAGCTGCACTTGTTGGTATCTGTGCGTTGTGATAGGCAAAGTTTGAAGCACCGACTGCTGTTGTGTAGCCAAAGCATACGCAGTCTATATACAAAAAAAATCGAATTCGTAATCGCTATTTAATATTTAATTTATTTAGCTTAATTCACCTTTCGCCGCGTGGTGGCCGACCAATTTATTTTTTTCTGGCGTCAACAAGCTGCAACGATGTCGATATTGAACTGCGATTAAAGCACGACCCGATTATTCGACTATTTTTTGGCCGTTCGTACCTTTGCCGGCAAACCTGTCGTGGTTAATATCAAGTGACAAATTGTTTAAACACTGGTTAATGTTATTTTTTCTCAAATCAAAGTATAAACTGCAGTTGGAAAACCGCAGGCTTAGTATTGTGTTCTTGAAAATTTAAATAAATTTTCCAACGCTGATTTCACACATTAAACAAAAAAAACTATCGATACTGGCAAGTGTTGCTTAAAGATCAAAATGACATCACGGAGAAACAGCTGTTTCCAGCCCATCACTCTGCCGATAACGATAGTTTTTTTTTTACATGCAATAAGGGTAGATGTGTGCGTGTAAGTAAGTAAGTAGCATATATGCGCATGTGCATGTGTATATTTATGGTGACAACGAAAATAATAAATAAATAAATGCTATATATTTGTGCATTAGTGTGTTGTTGGATGATGCATAAGAATGACAAGTAAATAAACACGTTCGCTTGCCAAGTAACAGCTTATTCACAGTGCAGCGACAATACCAGCATTAGAAATAAAAACTAAAAATACGGTAGGCGCAACTGATAAACTATCAAAAAATCGACAATAATTCTTATTTTGCCTATGCTTAAGCGCCTGTGTGTGTGCGTGAGTGAATAAATATATTTACCTACTAGAGTTGGGAGCGTGTTATGTTTTGTTGCACGGCACGACCAAACACATTTAAATTTGACGAATTAGTCAAAAATTATAGCTTACCATTATAAATTACGTTTTCAGAAAAAAAAAAACAAATTAAATAAAGAAACAACATTTTCAAAATAAATGGCAGAATTTACCAAAATTTGATCGCAATAAGAAAAGCTACTGAATGAATGCAAAACGGGGAAAAGAAACTTGGAACTAATCATTTGTGGTTCGTGCCGTGCAAAATCCAATTCGCACTCATCTCTAATACATTACATTCAAGTACTTACCTATTGTTGTTTTATTTTTTTTAATTTCTTGCTGTTTTTTTTTTGTGTTTTTTTCATGTGTTTATGTTGCCGCCACACACAGTTTTCCAATCATTGGAGGCGGCTGATTCGGCTAACTTACAAAAGCCAGCTGCAGTAAGGAAAAAAAAAAGAAAAGAGAATCAACAACAACAGCGCTCACAAAGTGACAGTGCAGAGAAGCAGACACAGGAAGTAGACAATAATTAAATATTCAAAGTGCGTGCAGAGCAAAGAGACAAACAAGAGTCAGAGTTAGTCCAAAATTGGGAACTCTACTATAATAAAATATAAAAGGAGCGATAAACAGTGGCTTAGGGAGGATGGCCACTGGCCACAGCAGCAACATCAGCAGCGATATGCCCGATCATCGCAAGCGGAACACCTTTACCAGCTACGTGGCGCCAATGGTGGGAGATATACGCGCCACAGCGGTTACGAACGAATGGTGCCTGCCCAGCGATTTGCGTGATGTGCATTTGGCCAAGCCGCGTCTGCTGTCGGGGGAGCAAATTGTTGCCAGTGCACCCGCCTACATGTACTCACCAATTGCACCCATGGAGGAGAGCAGCAACAGCAGCAGCAGCGGCGGCAGCAGCTTTACTGGCGGCGGCGGCAACAGCAACAATAGTTATAACACTAACAGTAGCAATGGCAACAATAGCAACAATGGCAGTCGATCCACCTACAAAGATTCCACGTTTGGCCTGCTGAGTGTTACCAATTTCAAGTTAGCCTTTGTACCATTGCATGCGAAATCAACATTGGCTTCGGTGGCCAGTGATCTCTATCAAGAGAATGCGTATCTTGGACGCAACGAGGTCACATTAAACAACATCGACCAGATCTATACGATTGCGGAGCAGGGACGTGCAGCGAGTGCTCTGCAGGCGGCACGCATGGCCAGCAGCCGGCGCAAGAAACTGGAGCCAGCCAAGCAACATAATATCAATGGACGCATTGTTGCGCTGCATATAATCTGTGCAAATTTCCGTCTGCTCAAGTTTGCGTTTCAGCAGCAGGACTCCAAGTTGAGTGACTATGGTAAACTAATTGCCTCCGCCCTGGCCCGCTTTGCCTATCCGATGCGGCATGATCTGAGCTTTGCCTATGCCTATCGGGAGCCCTACTATTCCACATTAACCGGCGTCAGCATGTATGCAAGCAAGAATGATTGGGCGAGGGAGCTCATTCGATGCGGCGCCACCGAATGGCAAGTGATTAGTGCTAGCAGTGTTCCTCAACTCCAAAATCGCCTGCAGTCTTGCAAATATCAACTGCCACCGCACTTTGTCATCCCCAAGTGCTGTGATGTGGAGCGTTTCCTACAGCTCTCCCTTGCATTTTGCGATTCGCGTGCTGCCTTTTGGGTATATAGCTATGGGAGTGGAGCCGCCTCCCTAGTGCGTCTGGCAGAGTTGCAGCCGGCGTCACAGCAGGATACCAAAATGGAAAACATTATGTTAGAGCTGGTGCGCAAGTGTGATGAGCGTAAACAATTGAAGTTGCTGCAATTAACAGATGAGCTGCCCAGTACACAGGATGTGCAGCGGGCCTATCAGAAGTTGAGGCGCCTCTGCACCCCAGAGTCACCGGAGAAGTTTATGCTGCAGGACGACAAGTACCTGGGACTGCTGGAGAAGACCAATTGGCTGTTTTATGTTGCACTCTGTTTGCGCAATGCCTCCGAGGCAGCGGCCACATTGCGTGCCAACATCACTTGCGTTCTGCAGGAGTCCAATGGTCGCGATCTGTGCTGTGTCATCAGCAGCCTTGCGCAACTCCTTCTCGATCCGCATTTTCGCACCATCGATGGATTTCAGTCGCTGGTGCAGAAGGAATGGGTTGCGTTGGAGCATCCGTTTCAGCGTCGATTGGGTCATGTCTATGTGGCTCGAGGTGGTACCGAGCAGGCACCGGATAGCGAACAGAGCCCCGTCTTTCTGCTATTTTTAGACTGCGTGTGGCAGTTGTTACAACAGTTTCCCGACGAGTTTGAATTTTCGCAAACGTATCTCACGACGTTGTGGGATGCATGCTTTATGCCCATCTTCGATACGTTCCAGTTTGACAGTCAGGCGCAGCGGACGCGTGCCGTGAACGAGGGGCGACTTGTGCTGCGCCCCGTGTGGGATTGGGGCGAACAGTTCTCCGACAAAGACAAGATGTTTTTCAGCAACCCGTTGTATCAGCGACAGCGTGGCGATCTCAGCGCCGCACAAAATTATCGACGCTCCCTCGCGGTGGCTCAAAGTAAGATGAGCCAGGTGCCAACGCCGGTGCAAACGCTGGTGCAATCTTCACCCTCGCGTTACACCATCAATCCGCAGCTGTTTGCAACGCAATCAACAGTGCCACAGGATCGTTATCTGCAGCCGCGGCATCGAATTATCGATCTGGCTGTGTGGGATCAGTGCTATTATCGCTGGTTGCCCGTACTGGATATTCGCGGTGGTGGTCAACCACAGGTGGATCTCTTTCATCGCCTGCTGCTGAGTAACATTGCGAAAATGCAGCGCTGCATAGAGTTTCAGAACCTTGAGGAGTTGCCCGATGCTTTCTACGAGGCGATCGGCGAGACGAGACCCAAACAGCAGCAAGAGGAGCCCGTTGAGTATGTGGACGGTGTGGAAAGACGACGCAAATCGCTGCCACCTACTGCATCAAGCGGATCTTCGGCAAATGGTCTGGCTGTAGTGAATGGAGGTCCCTTACAGCTATCGACGCTTTCATCGTTCTTTCCCTTTGGGAGTCCCATAGCTGGCGATGCGCCACATGAGCTTTACGACATATTATTGAGCAGCAGCACTGAGTTGCTGCTGGACACCTCCTCCCTTCTGGACAAATCATCCATTGTATGAGACGCACTGCAAGCGTGCGCAAATTCAAGCTGCTCGCTACTTTTGCTAGACGTTGTTAAATGCGCTACTCGTTACTCGTTACTGGTATTCGTCATCGTCGTAGTCGTTGTCGATTGTTTCAATCTTCGCTACAGCTGCTGGTTTATTTTAGAAAGTATTACAAATTATATATTTTTTATATATACATATATATAAATCTTTTTATGTATATGGCATATTGCGTTTAACACACTTTTTATTATTGTTTACTAATAGGGCAACTTGTCTATCGCATAAGTAATTTTTTGTTTATTTGATGTTATGTATACAACTATTTTTGATGAAAAAATGAACCACTTATTACCTACAAAATAGGAATGAAACAAAACAACAATAATTATTGTAATAGTTAACAATCAAAACGAAGAAATTAAACAAATGTTATGTGCAAGCAATTCTTAAATACTACATACATACATGTATGTAAAACAAATCAAAAAAACAGAAGAGAAAAAAACCAACTAAATCAAACATGTATTATATTCTTATATTGTAATATTTAAACAACAAAATAAATTAAAAAACTAACGTTTGTATTCTACATAAAAACTTCACTCGCAGTGCCCCAACTAGATTGCGACCCTTAAAAAACGGTTGCATACCTTATGGCGCAAATAGGTGACAAGAAGCTCCAAACTCGGCCATACAATGACCAACTCTGTCCGATTAGTGGGTCATCTGAAGAGCCAAACATATGTTCAAAGTTCAATGGTACGAACAAAATTGAACGACCATTAATGGGTTAAGCTTAAGAAAAGCTGTTCCGAGCAACAGTAAATGGCACAAATTGAAAGCTTAGTTTTGAGGTCAGCTTACAATCATAAAAAAGATGGCCGATGAGCAGCAAAAGCAGCATCAATCGCAGCAGGAGCAGCCAAGTGTTGAAAGAAGACGTCGCCGAGCCCTGCCGATGCCGCCGGACAACATGATTCGCAACTCAATTGCAAGCAATTTGACGCAAATTATAGTAAATATGCAAAATGAGGACAATAAGCAAAAGTGCCGCGAGCTTTTGCAAGTTGACGATTTGATGCAAGGTGCCCATATTAAAATACTAACGGTACTGGAGCAGATCGATGCAGAACGTGAGCATCGCGAACGAGCTATTAGCGAGCGCAGGCATCGCCGCAGTAATCAAGAGCATTAAAATTGATATTTAGTACATAACGAATACTTAGTGGAGAATTGAGATACAGTTTTGTACATAACACATTAATTAAAGATTTAATAATAAAACGTAGCGTTTAGACCATCCATATGTTGGTTTTTTTTTTTTTTTTGTCTACTTTTTCGCCGCGTCTTTGGCCTCTTCTGCCTTCAGCAGGTCCGACACGATGCCAACCTTTTTGAGCTCCTCGATTAGATCGCCGCTCTGATGCAACTGCAGCAGAATATCACAGCCGCCCACAAATTCACCATCGATAAAGACCTGTGGTATGGTTGGCCAATCGGTGTAGTCCTTAATGCCTGGTTAAGAGATCAGAAATAATCGATTTAAGCATCTAGAGTTGCCAATTTTGTTTTCTACATTTTTTTGTTGTTTTTTTTTTTTTGTAGCCAACTCACCCTGACGCAGCGCCTCGTTCTGGAGAACATCATGTGCATCGTATTGGACGCCATGCATGCGCATTATTTGGACGACAGCGTTGCTGAAGCCGCAACGTGGTGCTTGTGGATTTCCCTTCATGAATACGACAACCTTGTTGGTACGCACTAATTTGTCAAGAGTTGCTTTGTCCAATGCCGCCGGTGGCGGAGCAGATGTATCTGCGCTGTACCAACGTGGTCTGGCGGATGCCAGGAATTGTGGCTTTGTTGTTCGTGCTGCTGTCATCGCCAAATTGCTGGCATAGCTCGGGCGCAATAGAATTTGGTAAATTCGGTTCATCCTTTCTTTTGTTTTTATCTATTGATCTACTCAACAATTTGTCAATTAGAACTTGTGTTGTTTTATAATCTGTTTTGTATGTTATGTTGAAGCAAAAGGCACTTACATCTGTGCTGTTAACGCAAATTTGAACTGACGACGCAAATATGCGCTGCGTAACATGACGTGTTTCCCATGCGATACGTTGTATGCCGTTTACGTTTATTACGTCTTCGCTGTTAACACATTGCACGTAAGGGACGTTAATTTCAAATTTAGCCAATAAAAAAGTGTGTGTTGTTGAATAACAATTTATGAAAATTGCTTATTTTCATTTTTCAAATTTATCCAAGTCCATCAATAATGCCCATAAACATTTTAAGAATGAATGAATTAACTCTTGCACTAAAAAATAAAACACAATGACACCAGGTTTCATCTGAAAATTTTTATTTCCAACTGTTTTTATGACCTTAACACCAAACTTCATAAATATCTCTTACAGTTTTTAATTTAGTTTCTGTGTTGATCTTTTTTGTCAGCCAAAGAGTCTGCTGTTTCATTTTAATTTGTGATTTAGTTAATTTATCTTTTTGCTTAACTATTATGCCCTCTTGCGGTTCACAAAATCAGAAATAAAATAACAACATATTCATACATACTTCATTTACAAACCAAAGAAAGAAATATACAAATCAATACCATTCAGTTGATATCCAGTTACACATACATACATAGCACATTTATATATATATTTATATATATGTGAGTATGTTTGTTTATTCGATTTTGATTTTTGTAGGGGAATTGCTTTTCAAAAAATGCTTATTAAAACTAAAGTATTCGTAATATAGTGATTAATATCTCTTATATAGAAAATAAATCGAATCACACACCTATAGTTACAGTTTTTGTTTACACTTTTGTTTTGTGTTTTTGTAGGTAAATAAAAAATAGAATGCCTTGCAAACTTTTTGATCTAGAATTAAGATTAAAAATAATTGCATTAATTGAGGGAGTTTCAATTTCGTTTCTTGTGACGCAAATGATTAAATAAAACCCTGAAAGAATAATATGAAAAACATAATAAAGTGTGAACAATAGGAACGTTTATTTGTTAATTTATTTTATAATTTTTATATATGTTTGTTTATATATATATATTACCGTGAAATAAATAAATTGTGATTGGGATGTGTACATGTATATTTTGTTTTTGTTGAGCAATCGATGTGCACAAATTGATAAATGATAATCATTCTTTGTGAAAATAATAGCAATCATATTGATAATAGCAATAATGATACAATCATAATAATAGTGTAATACATAGTTATATAGTATGTATATAATCATAAGTTCATACGCAGCATTGTTAAATAGAAGTTAAATTTCATTACTTTCATTGTTTTTTTGCTTTCTCTCATTTAATGGGTTTCTTTATGCTTTAAAGCATTTTCTATATATATATATTTTTTTTTTGTTTTATTTATTTATTTAATTATTTTTTGTTTAAAAATATAATTGTAATTATGTAGTAGTAATAATATTTATACAGTTGCTTGCTGTTTAATTTTGTTTTTTGTTTGTTTAGGGTGCATAATAATAATATGTAATTACACATAAAAATGCATACATCATTTTGAATGCATGCATTTCACACTCCAACAGGGTACGTTTACCCCGTATTTATATGAAAAAAAAAAATTTTATATTAATTAGTGTGGTTTTTCTCCAAAATATATATGTAGTCGTAGTATAAACTATATCAAATATGGCCCCTAGCTTGGGTTAACTTCGTAACATTTTCATCGCTAAACTAAGAAAAATTAAAGACGAAAATTGACACATTTCACTACACACAGGCAAAATTGTATGGTAAAAGAGCTTTTGGTCTTTGTTTTTGTTTTTTTGTTGTTTTTTTTTTTTGCTCTATTTCTTTTCATTGAGAGTTTCCAATACAACTGCAAACATTGTTGCCCCAAAAAAAATTGCCTGACAAATAACTAAATGTATGTGCCTTCAGTGAGGACGTTTTTGTTTTTGGTTTTTGGTTTTTTTTTTCCACTAAGAGGCTATGCCTCTATCTAATTTATACAACAAACAAATCAATTTATATATATGTAGTTGTACAATTTTCACGATTTTGGTTGGGATTGGCACATTATATTACATATAATACAAAGGGGTAACGGATGTTGATTTTTTTATTTTATTTATTTAATTTTTTTCGTTTTTTGTAAGTGCACATAATTACATATTTGATAAAATACAAACACGTTGTAATTTAACTTATATGTCGCATATTCAACATAGTAAATTGGGGTCTGTGGGGTTGCGTGAAGGGGGGGCAAGGAAGAGCAACAGCAACTTAGACAAACATCATGCAAATTTATTCACTGATATGGGGAACTAAAAATTAGATGTTGTTCCATTTGCAAACAAATGTTTTTGATTTTTTTTTTTTTTTTTTTTATATCGTTCTTATCACATTTATAAAACGTTCGCAATTGTTCTAAATAAATATTTGTAGTACATGATCATAGGATAATTGATTAAATATGTAAATATATGCGCATGTATATGTGTGTGTGTGTGTATATATATTATATAGTACATTCATACAGTTATCTAATAAATTATTAGCATTACCTGGTAGATGTTAACTAAACGTCCTTTTCTTCGTTAATAATTGTATTTTTTTCTTTTCTCTTATAGGGCACATTCAAGTGAAATAAATAGAAATAGCTTGGATTGTTCTAATCTTTTCTTTTTTTCAATATAGATTCATTTTTCGGCATAACCTTTTACATGTATATTTTATTAAATAGTATTTTTGGTATTTTTTCCGTTGATTTGTTTTTTTGTTTTTGTTTTTTTTTTTCTTTTTTGTTGCAACATCTACAATACATGCAGAACCGAAACGAGAACGGCAATAAAATAGAAGTGCAAACTGTAACGAACTCAACTCAAAACTTATAGGTAAATAGCATTAAATTCTGTTTTTATATGTGACTCTCTCGACATTAATAAACCCGGTATATTTTCTTTGGTATTTTCTTCTTTTTTTTTTTTTTTGTTTTGGCTACTTTACTTGTAAAATTCGCGACGTAACAAAGTGTTTTTTCTTTTCTGCAAAGAGAAAAAAAAATGCTGAACGCTTCGCTAGTTTTTTTTTTTCGATATAAAGCTTAACAACTTGTGGTTTTGTTCTTAGTTATATATGACGGTACTGTTGCAATCGGGTCCATATAAATTACATATATGGGGTATATATAACTGCCGGTAGGGGTGTTTCATTTGAATTACTCATTCTAAAAAGAGTTATGACATTTATAAACGCTTACAATTATTTTCTCTTCTTTATTTTCTTTTTTGTTTCATTTCATTTTTATTTTTATTTTCATTTGTTTTTATCAGCAATTAACATGTGTTTTTAATTGATTTGGTATTTCTTATTTTGATGTTATCTTTGCAGTATATGGGATGTACATATATTTATATTTTTCATCATTTTTGAACATAAGCATTTTTTGAAGATTTTACGCATTTATTTTCAAAATAAATGCTTTTGGTTTATGTTATATTTTTGATGTTTTTTTCTGCATTTTAAATATTCATTTACAAACATTTTAACTGGTAGCTCAGTAGAAGCTCAGTGTAAATAATGCCTGTCAAAAGTTCAGATGCTATTTATTCACTTGCTTATATGATTTATGTTCATTTTGTTGTATGTGGGTATTTTTGTATTCATATAATTGGTTTTGTTGGATAGACAATTTTTTGGTTTCAGTTATTATACGTATTAGTATTTTTTTTTTTGCTAAGCTGTTAGGTGGAAAATCGGAAACACATATGTATATTTTAAGTATTTGTTCTTCTTGAAACATACGTATAAGTAATGTATATATATACTGTGGTTGGTAGTTGTAATTGTTCTCTCTCCCCTCAATAAACAGTACAAAAAAAAAAAACAAAAAAAAAAATAAATAAATAAATAAACTAGTAAGCAGAATGGTAAAGAAATACTTTAGCGCTATGCGCCTCAATTTCTGTGCCAAATGTATTTGAGAAATAAAAAAAAAGTTTAGGGTTTTTATGGTCTAAGCACTTTTTTTTATGCATAGATACCAAAAAGTTTGCTATTTCCTTTTTAAATTGGGGTTTTCATTTTGTATCCTTTTCTATACTTTTTTTTTTTTGGTTTTGTTTTTTGTTTTTGTAATTAAATATAATTTGATTAGTAATTTGCAGTTTTACAGCAAATAATTAAATGTGGCTTTCCAAGTATTTTGGAAATTGAATAAATAGTTTGTTTTTCTTGAAAGTTCTTTCAACAATTGGATTCAATATCTATGCATAGATATTCTCGGATAGCATTCCTCGCCGTACAACTTCTTAAATAAGTATAAAGCACAAAGTGTTGACTTTCTTTTCATTCCAGTTTTCAGATATACAATTTCTAGGCAATTTCGCGTACACTTAAAAGACGTCTAGATATTTGTTTTCTTAAAGAATCTCATTGAAAATGATTTTGTTTTTTGTTTTTTTGTTTTTGTTTTTGGCTATGTTGCTGTTTTTGTTGTTGTGGCTTAAGCATAAAATTCCGTTTTTCCTTGGGTCTTATAAGCCTCCTCCTCGATTTTGTACATATCCATTAGCTGTTAATGTCGATTGTTGTCGTTAGGTTAGGATTATTTAGTGCGGTGACAGCGGCAGCATGATATTTGTGTAAATGCAAGAGAAACAAAGAGAAAGAGAGAGAGAGAGAGAGACAGAGGGAGAGGGAGAAATGGAGAAAAAAGAGAGAGAAAACGAGATTTTGTTAAGTTTCAATATGAGTGTTGACACAATGTTTGGGCACACAGCAAAAGCGGTGAATTTTAAATGTTTATGTTAAATTATATATTGGAAATATCGCATTTATGTACTTATATACAAGATGTAAAATCTATGCAGGTGAAATTTGTGTGTTTAAAAGCGAGACAGAGAGACAGAGAGAGAGAGAGACTGATAGTTAGAGTAGTTCAAGAGCAAATAGTACACATATTGTATATTATAAAGTTGATCTGCTTTTGCTGGGGGGGGTTCATGTTAACTGCCAAGTACGGTACTGGATTTTGGATTGGAAACAGAAACACATGGGTAATTACAAAATGATAAACAAACATAGAGATTCATAGAGATCCAAGAAAATTAACAACAAAATGATTGATAAAAAGCATGTTTGGCAACGAGGGAATAACTTTTGGTGAATATTACATTAAAACGAAGAAGTGACATGACCCAACAAAACGACAAAAGTTCGATTGGGTTACTATAAGATAAGATAAAATACGATACAATGTAAGCAAATAAGAATAATAATAGAATAAAATTGATATAGATAATTACATTATAGCAGTTAGTTAAAATTTAGCAGCTACACATTACTTTTCAATAACTTTTCGATTATTGGATTTGTGTATTATCATTTTGTTAGCTTGTTTGCCAAAAGTTTCGTTCAAACTAAAATTGTGTTTTTTTTTCTCTCTTCTTTTTGTTTTCTTTTTTTTTTTCAGCGACTAGAACACACTGTGTGCGTGTGTGTGTGTGTGTGTGTTTTATTCTTTTTGAAAGAAGAGTACTCTTCGCACGGTTACTGGTTCCTGGTTACTGGTTACTGGTTAGTGATTTCTTTGCTACACAGCTACTATTAACTAGCACATGGATATTGATACGTTTCATCGGTTGACAGCTAACGGTTAACGGTAAATAGTTAACATTTAACAGCTGGTATCGGTTTTTGATAACGGTTGTTTGTTTGTTTTCTTGTCTAAAGTACAGTCTCAATACTGGTTATAGTGTCGGTTTGCGGCCGTATTTCATTTAGTACCTTTTGCACATCGGTACTAAATTCCTCAACTTGTTTCGCATGGGCCAATTTCAATTTCTCCATGGCGCGACCCTGTTTAACGCCGATTTGCTGTGAACAACGATATATTGTTAAGATCAATTTATAATATATATAATAATAATAATATACATATATATGTATAGCACATTTGTACATTTGCACATTTTTAAAATATCGCACCTTTTTCTCCTCCATAAAACGCTTGACATTGTTTTGACGCTTTTCGCGCAGCCGACGATCCTTCTCGTTTTTGGTCTTCAGTGTCTTGTCATTCTGCACCTCCTTTGCGGTGTCGGCGGAGGTCTTGGCCTGCTTTGTATTCAGCTCTTTGACATCTCTGTGGGGTGGAAAGGTGGAAGATCCCTTATTAGATATATAGTAGGGATGGTGTTGAGCCTTACCTGGCATGACGATCCTCGAGCTGTTTGATCTGGGCCGCCTGCACGGTCAACATTAGTGCCTTCATGGCATCCTGTGAGTCCTGGACATGCTGACGCAACATATCCCACTCTTCCTTGCGATGGCGAGCAATCATATCGGTCCACTGCTTGGTTTGATCGTTGATCGCATTCTTTATGTTCGCATCGTTGCGTATATCATCTTTGCTCTTGCCCTTGATCAGCTTATCGATGGCCGCATTTTGGGTCTTCTGCACCGAGGTGCGCTCCTTGGCATGCTTCTTGCGCAGCGTATCCAGCTCTTTGATCTGCTTCTTGCCGACCTTCTGGAAGCCCTTCTCCTGACGCAACGATTCCAAGGTGACTGGCTCAAAAACAAGAGGCGGCTCCTTTTTCTCCTCCTCCTTGGCCTTACCGGCATCACGCGCGGCGCCGCCACTCTGCTCCTCAATGCCCAAAGCCTTCATTTGCTCATTCTGCTGCTTGGCGGCACCAGCAAAACCGCGCGGATCCGACAGCATGGCCATGAAATCCTCAAAGCCATCAGGTACGTAAATTTTCAATTCGATATTCACAAACAACATGGGCAATGACATCGGAAAATTAGCCTCCGTGCGTAGGGAGACATGACGATAGCCAGGTTGGAGGCCGTCCAGCGGCAGAATGCGTTGTCCAATCATCTTGCCACTTTCCTCATAGACACCAAAACGGAGTACGGCCAGATCTGGTAGCACGACCTTGCGAAAGACGAATGCATCCTCATTGTAGACGGGATTGAGGCCATTGTTGGGCACCAAACGGGTGCGGAACTCCTTTTTCACCGTATCGGATGGCAGACCAAACATGTCCACCTCAACATAGGTGCCAACTTTCTTATCGGACAAAAACTGGCCGGCAATAACCTTAACGGAGCACTGGGCCGCAATTACACCATCGACAGGAGCATCAGCAAATGGATCGAAATCCTTGTCGGCACGTCGCATAAAATCCGGTTTTAGTAGATAGCCACAGCCGCCATTATATTCGAATTTGCCCTGATTAAGCTGCATGGGCAGATCGGAGGTCTGGAAATTTAGTGAGACCATCTGGCAGCCGGCATTCCAGAATACCTGCGGCATATAATTCGAGGAATCGGCTCGAGTGCCCTTCGGATAGATGCGTGACATTTGACGCTTGTTGTAATTGACGAAATCAATGGAGCTCTGCTTCAAATAATTCATTCCGGCCGATTCAGCAAACGACGACATATTGTGGGCAATGTTCTTTTCTGTAAATATACAAATTATACAAATATAATTAACGTTCATCTTTCGATTTACAATTTTAAGGAACCCTATCTATATTTCTACATACCAAAAGTATTCTACACCTATTTTATTACTTATATGCCCAACGAGTATATTAATTTTTTAGAGTTATTGGATCTCCTATAATTATATTTCACTCGTTTTCTTTCTCACTACTATCTTCTCCAGAATGCGTATACATATATGTTTTAATTTCCAAGTCCCATCAATTTGCATCTTCTTATTATATATTTTCTTCACAGTCTACACCTTTGCTATTTATCTAGTTACTAAACTTTTAAAATGGACCATTTACCAATTGCTTTGTCGAAGCCCTGGAATTTAATGGGCTGCGCATAATTGACCATCGATGAGAGCCACGGATGCACATTTGTGGTAGAGCCGCTGTAGTTGGCCGCAGCTGCCTCCGCTTCGGCACCGCCACCGCCTTCCGCGGCACCCTCTGCGGCACCAGCAGCTGCCTCTGGTGCTGGCGCTGGAGCAGCAGCCGCCTCTGGCGGCTTACCAGCGCTGGCATCCTCCTCGGGATCGTCATCGGTTTTCAGTTCACCTTTGAGCCACAGCTCCAATTCGACCTTCTCCACTTCGGGCTTCATGCGTTTGTTCTTGATGAGAATTTTACGCTTCAGCTTGCACGGCGGCGGTAACGGTAGACCCGGATCCAACTATTAATAATTAATTATAAATACGTTAATTGTAATTTGTAAGAATATGCAGAGAATTGATGTTGTACTTACCGGATGATCCGAGAGTGGCTCCTTTAGCAATAGCTCGCCAAAGAAGTCATCACAGTATTTAGCTAATTTGTATTGCTGGGCACGATTGCAATGGTTCTCGAAGGAGAGTATTACCGGATACTCCGACGACACGAATGCGCAATCCGCAATGGCCTGAATGCAATCCTAAAAAGTATAAAAATACATACATATGTACATATATAATTGTATAATAATTATTATATGATAACCATTTTTGATTATCTGTTATCTGTGTTCAACATACCTTAAATAAGATTTCCGTACAGTAGGCGTGACCGTGGGTAACAATTGGTTCCTCATCTTCACCTTTGCCATTCCAGCAATCCAGTTCGACGCAACGACAGCCGGCCAGCAACGTCTGACGGTACATCTCGACGGAGCTCTTGCCTCCAATCTGGCGACCCGACAAATACGTATTATGCGAACTATTGATATAGTAATGAGCCAACGGCTGATCCATCTCCATGTAGAAGTCGAGTCGATCCAAAAATACGGGCGCATTCTCATCGGACATCAGGTAACGCTTAAAGCCATCCAGCGAGAGTTGACCTAAAAAGTCGAAATAAATAAATAAATATATATTTATTTGAATTCGACATCCGCTTACCGGTCTTCTTCTTCTCCTCATCCAGCTCATAGTCGTTGACAATCTCCGTGCAGCGCTTCTCCTCGTACAGCGGAAAAAGAATCTCGTTCATGCGCGGATCGCGTTGTTTTTCGTTCATAAACTGTATGAACTGCTCCATATTGATAAAGTCCTGTTTACCCTTGGTGCTGCACACCGAATGAGACAATGTGAGAGAAAGATTATGTGTTATGAGGAATTGTTGAAGCTTGAGGATTAACTGGAAAATAGAGGCATTGCTAGAAATACTAGTCGATTTAGTTTTGAAAAGATTTGCATCATTAAAATATGATGGCACATCTTAAATATTTCAGATTTTCAATTGGGAAATAAGTCAAAATTAAATCATTTAAAGGGTAACACGGTCAACCATAATCGGAAATCGAAATCCCAAAATTTCGTTACTTACATCGATGTAAAGAGCTCCTCGATGTCATTGCGTGGACAGACCTTGTGGTAGAGCGCATAGAACTTGTCAAAAGTGAACTGCTCCTTGGTCATGGTGGCATTCTTGTCATCTGGCAGGCCCGCATCTTTGATGCAAGTGTAGACCAGCTTCTCAGTTTTACCAGATGCAAACGTTTTAGCCAATATCTTGACCGGTATTTTGCCACTCTTCTCCACACAGTAACTAAGACGCATCCAACTTGAATGATTCGATTAAGAAAACGCACTCAATTAATTGCGTCAACAATAATATGACAATTAAACATAAATAAAACTACTAATTATGCAACAGCAATAGATCTTACCTTGAAATTAAAGAGGAAATTGGCTAAATTGATTAACTTAAATAATAACTGGCCAACTGTGCAATATACAATAATAAATGTAAATCAACGCAGCGATAATATTGAATAAAAATAATAATAAAATTGATGCAATGATTTTATAAAATTATAACAATATATATATATATTTATATACAAGTATTATTAATAACTAAATACACACTGTCAGTTTTGCAACGAGTTTGAATTAAAATGTAATTGAATTGAAATTAAAATTGATGCGACAGCTAGCAAGACCCTAAAAGCAAAGTGAAATAATAATAACAAGATTCGATGATAATTCGTGCAATTGGAAAATTTAAGTGTAATTAAAATAAATATTTAATTTGC